>CM053622.1:557283117-557327885 GCA_028646595.1 Phalanger gymnotis
GGAAGGAAGGAAGGAAGGAAGGAAGGAAGGAAGGAAGGAAGGAAGGAAGGAAGGAAGGAAGGAAGGAAGGAAGGAAGGAAGGAAGGAAGGAAGGAAGGAAGGAAGGAAGGAAAGAAGGAAAAGACATAGAGTAGGATCTCTGACTCAGAGGTTCAGAAAGGGTTCAGTCCTCCCATCCCCTAGATAATTCCCCAAATCAACTATCACTTTGACTGAGAGATTAGAGCATATTTTTGTCATAACCTCAGCCTCGTTAAGTTGCTTCCACCTTTTCTCTAGAACCCTTTTGCTGATAAATAGCTTTTTTCACACTCCTTCTTCTAAATGTGACTAATGTGGAGCTTGGGAACCATACTCATACCCCAAAAAACCTTTGAGGGGGAGCTAGGTGGCACAGTGAGTAGAGCACAGGCCCAGGAGTCAGGAGGACCTGAGTTCAAATGTGACCTCAAACACTTGACACACTTTACTAGCTGTGTGACCTTGGGCAAGTCACTTAACTCCAATTGCCCAGCCTTCTCCCCTGAAAAAAAAACCTTTGGGTCTCCTTATCAAAATGTAGAACCCTATTTTCTGTCCTAAGGAAGGACTCTCTTGGATGTCTGTTTTTTTTTTCTGGTCTCCCTCAATGGTAATGCCTTCCCTCAGTGATTACCTCTGATTTTCCCCATATGTATCTTGAGTACAAGCAGTTGTTTACATATTGTCTCCTTCTCCTTAGAATGTGAGTTCCATGAGAGCAGGGACCGTTTTGCCTTTCTTTGTTCCCTAGAACTTAACAGAGTGGTATATGTAAGTAATTAATGCTTATTCACTTTACTTGGCACAACTTACTGTGTTTCCAAAGGTCCCAAGGCCAGGGTCCTGATTATATATATCATGGTTACTTGAATATGTCTATAATTCACTCTATCAGTATCCTTCATTATTTTAAAAATCTCGGTTATGTCATCTATTGATCATTATCTTTTTTGACTATAAATACAATCCTTTAAGTCAATTGTCTTTATTCTTTTGATCATCTTTAGTGTGATTTTTCCAATTCTGGTATAACTTTTTTGAAGGGTCTCCAGAAGATACTCTGTCTTGGCTTACTGCCAAGGAAGTTTCCAGAACCAGGCTTACTCACCCTGGTGCCTGACAAGCCAGCTAGTGTCTGGCTCTGTCTTTTTTTTTTTTTTTGAAAAACAAACAAATCTTTATTTCTAGAAATATACAAAAGAAATCTCCACCCCAGAAAAGATGCTATTCTCTCATTTCCCATCTTCTTCCTCTTCTTCGACATCTCTGATGTAAAGGACATTATTGTACCTTATTAAAACTTCACCAAGGTGTCCAGACAATGCCCCTTCTATGTAGTCTTCTGTATGTGCAAGCTGCATGTTCATGTAGCCATCCACAGATACCAGGTAACCTTTGTACTCCATGCCCCACCTAAGCTTCACCATCACTAGCTTCCCTGTCAGTCCATTCAGGAATGGTTTGGGGTTGAAGGGGTAAACTCATTGTGTCTACCAAAGAGCACCACAGGCCGCCCGCCGCCCTGATTCTCCTGCGCCCACGTGAAGCTAGCCGCTGTCCCTGCCTCCGCCCCCCTCTCCTGGCTCTGTCTTTTTAACCAGTCAAAAGTTTCATTCTAGTCTTCCCCAGATCTCAAAACAGATCCCTACAGAGCATCCTATAGCAGTCCAGGCAGTAAACTTCTTCTTGGACCTTTTCTGTACTCTTTGCCTTTTTCTACATTCTCTTGTTCCAACTCCATGTCCTGAGTGCATACTCGGGACAACTTTGTCTTTACTTCTATCCTAAGCTCTTTCTCTTGTAATCTGATTCCCATGCACTTGTATTAGTGTCTTCAGCCTCATAAGTGCTGGTTCACCCTGATGATGAAGGTACAGGGCACTGACAGCAGTATTGGAAATTAGGAGGAAAATCAAACAGACTATTAAAGATGGCTACTATTGAATGAGGAGGCAAGGGACTTGATGTGACTCCCTAGGAGCAAGGCCAACTCTTAATGGTGTTCCTGATGGTAATCACAAAAAGTCTTTTAATTATTGGATCCTATAAGTCAATCCTGATGGAAATTGCTTGAGAAAGAAACTTGCCTGGATGAGTAATCAAGGTTGAGGGGTAGGGGAGGCGGAGTGAGCATGGTAGATATATAATAGCAAGAAGTTAGCATAATTGCATTAATGTGGCAGTTCTATAATAAGTGGTAGGTGAAGGCCCCAGCTACAAACAAGAAAAAAAAGGCAATGCTTGCCAACTTGTATTGATTTCTGTGACTATCTCATCCAAGCATCTACTGAATAGAATCTTTAATGCAATCCCAGGTGACCCTGCAGGATGTTTTTTTTTTTTTTTAGTTCTGAGCTCAGCAGTAGGTAGAGCTATAAGGAGATAAGTATGGTCAAAGAGAGAGATGAGAATTAGTTCTGGTAGGGCCCATCTTGGCAAAATGATGGAATGTACAATGTCTATCACTGAGATCTTCCCATTATCCTTAAACTTGAACACTTGACCCAGGTGCCAAGTCAATTTATAGACTGCCCACATCCAAAAGATCAGAACCCTGACTTTAAAACCTTTTGTCTCTTCTCTCCCATATTAAAAAATAGATATTCTTTACATTATTCTTCAGAGAACAATAGTTTTAATAAATACGATAAATTCAGTTGTACTACTTCCTTATTTTGTTACCATTTTTCCTGGGGTAGAGGAAAATTTTCAAACTGAAAAGGTAAGGAAACAATCATAAACAGATAATTATCTTCCAAGTTACCTTAGGATATAGTGAAAGACCATCTAGCTTTTTAAAAATAAATTCCATTTCTCCCCATCAAAGCATAGTATACCTCATACCATTGAAGAAATCTATTAATATTTTCTCAAAGACAATGTTATTAATATTTTAAGAAGTGATAGAGTCTGGGAGTCATGCCAAAAGACTTTCCAAAAAGAAAACAAAGACTATGTCCTAGGAATTGTGCACCTATAGCTATAGCAAAATTCTAGATCGAATTATTAAATAGATGGTTTTCCACATTTAGGAAAGAATGCAGTAATGTCTAGGAGGCAGCATGGGTTCACAAAGATGTTAAGCTGAGTAAAATGTGTTTCCTTTTTACAATAGTTACTAGTTTTCTGATTCATATAAGTTCATATAAATGTTACAATTATGATGTATTTTGATGTCCAAAAGCAATTTAATAAAATCTCTCATGATAACTTTTGGATAAGAGGAGAAAATACTACTAGATATTAGCATTGCAATTAGGTGTATAATAGACCTGAAGTATATTGTTTTTTGTCCTTAGTTTTCAAAGAAAACCAATGATATCATAATGCTGGGTAAAACAGTGGATGATGGATAACGTCTTAACTTGCACGTGATTTGGATTTAAGTGACATAGAATTGCACGAAGTCATCTGCCTCACTCTGTCTTCCAGTCATCAAAGTCCAGTGGCAAGACAAAAATCAAGATGACTGGAGATGGCCCCAGGGTACAGTGGATGATCTTGGTGTCTCTGATGTCTGACTAAATTCTAAGCACTCCACAGCACCTGATTCAATCACCTTCCTGACTGTGAGAATAAATTGTTCTCATCCACCCATTATGCTGGGGAAAGTCTTCACATGCTTGGAGGTAGACACCCCATAACTCACCAATGGATTTGAGGCCTTGCAGTTACTCTCAATATGGTTTATCTGCTCCATTAAGACAATTTTATCAAGGTGTGGCTGCTGCTCATTTGAGAGCTTCTTGGAGCCACAGGTGAGAGTCAGGTGATAAGTAGACACCAAAGGTGGGTGAGAAGCCCTGAGGATGTCTCAGCAAGCCCTTACACCAGAGGTAGTAGTCTTCCCTGAACACTACATATATCCCAAAAGTTTATTGACTAATGGATTGAAGGTAGTGAAGAGTCCTGGATTTTCAAGTGTTTCATCTCTTTTACTAGACTATATGCTCATTGCAGAAAAGACTCTATCTTGTTCCCCTTTTCTCCCCCAAAACACCTATCACAAGGCTCAACACACAACAGACTTTAACAGTTAGATTGATACTACATTTATCTGAAGCTCAGACTTCTGGTAATCTCTGCCATCCAGTAAATCTTTGTGGACCTATGAATAAAAGGGAAAAAATCTTCTAAGAATCAATGTGTTATTACAAAACTCACTCCACCCTTATCAGAAAGGTACTACCCCTGTCAATACTGTCAAGGCTTTCAGCCAGAAATTCATGCATAAAAATAAGGTAGTAAGACACATGGGCAGTTAGATCACCCAGTGGATAGAGCACTGGCCCTGGAATCAGGAAGACCTGAGTTCAAATCCAACCTCAGACATACTTAACTAGCTGTGTGACCTTGGGCAAATCACTTAACCCTGTTTGCCTCAGTTTCCTCATCTATATAATGAGCTGGGGAAGGAAATGGCAAACCATTCCAGTATCTCTGCCAAGAACACCCCAAATGGAGTCATAAAGTGTCAGACACAACTGAACAACAACTAAAGCAAGACACGTTGACCATAGGGAAGAGCGATTGCCACTAAGAACGCAACAAGATTGAAGAGCTGTAACAAGGAGATTTGTTATACTTTCTAGTATTTTAGCAAAGCACTCTGGGTCCTTAAGTGCAGGGACAAGAAGCTAGCTCACTATAGTCTCATAGTTCCTGAGGGATTATATTATCACATACAACAACATAATATAGCATAAAACACTGATAATTCCCAAAGATAAGTTTGAGTCATAGCAAAAAGGTAAAATTATGTCCAATGTGCTTAGTTTAAGAAGGCAAAGAAGTGGGTGATAATGTTCAGAAAAATTTCCATTCAAAACAGGATTTTTTTCAAAAGTTTGGATGCTCAAAGAAGTAAGCTTCAATTCTCTCTCTGGGAAAATTAATTTATGAGAAATTTCTTGTTTCCTAGCAATTGATAGATAGTTGGATGTATAGATGTATTAATAGAAAAACGGACAAAAAATTATAGAATATTTTACAAAATGCTTACTATATATGAGTCACTGTGCTCAGCACTGTAAAAACATATAAAAGAAAAAAAACTGACCCTATCCTAAGGTGCATACATTCTACCAGGGAAGATAATATAAAGGAAAGATGAAAATTGTAGCGGGGAAGGGTTAGGAGGAATTCTGATGGAGGGGAAGGTTGTTGGTGAGAAGAGGAGCCTGAAGTGATATGAATGTGATCTGGTTTACCCTGTGATATAACGGTCCAGGCCAGAGACTTACCAACTGGAAGAGGGGGCCAAAGAGTTAAGATATGTCCAGGTTAATAAGGTTGCTGGGCGAGAGGTAAGGAAGACTTGAATGTAAGGAATGGAGATAGAAATGAACAATGCCCAATAAATGAGATATTACAGTTCTTGTTGATAGATGGATTGTGAATACCATTTGAAAGATATGCCTTTAAAGAATATCTTTTAAAATAGAGTCATATTTCAAATGAACCACATTGTGAGGCAGAGACAACCAAGGCTTCTAATGAACCCATTCACTAGGCCTTTCCCAGGTTCCCGAGCATACATCTGCTTATCAAATTTGACAATCTAAGGTATTTAGCAAGTTAACATGAGTTTGTAGGCAATCAATATTTTTCAGATAGCGCACTCTGGGGACCAGACCTGTAGATAAGATAATGAATACACCATTAAGAGGCATTGCTCCTGGGAAACAAAATAGGGTTGCCAGGGGAACCTTGACTGAATTGCTTGTTTATTGTGGGATTAACCATTCAAATTTAACATGGCACTAATCTGTTTGGTAAAATGGAATCATAATATCCTCCTAACTGGCTAGCCCTATTGCCTCTGAATCTTTAAGAATATATTTGAATACTCTTCATCCTTTCTATCCATTTCCTATCCCAAGTATAAATATTCATTTACAAGGATTTAGGCCTAGTGGGAAGAATGAAGCCTGGACAAATGAGCATTATCAAATTCAGAGATTTCTGAAATACAGAAAATGGGCTAGCATGCAACTCTATTTTAAACAATATTCTTTAAAGGCACATCTTTCTTCTCTTTTCTTTCCTTTCCTTTTCTTCTCTTTTTGTCCACTTCTGTTACCTTATCACTCTGCAAACCCCTGGTATGGGAACTTTCACCGCTGATAGAGAATCACAACTTATCTGTAACATGGAATCTTTGAGTTGCCTGGGTTACTGGGATGTTAAGTGATTTGAAGGTCACAGAGCTAATATATGTCAGAAAACAGCACTAGAGCTCAGGTCTTTCTAACACCAAGCCTAGCACTCCTCCTCCTACACTGTAGTCTATTCTACTACAATGGATGTTCTTTCATTCTCTATCCAGTTCCCCAATTGGATAGTGGTCCTACTCTCACTTCTCTACCTTCTCCTGCTCTATGCCTCTCAACAATCTTCAGCTTACTAGAAGTACTATATATTTGCGAATCAACAGGAGTTGCTCATTTCTTCGTAAGCTCAAATCTGGCCTCAGACACTTACTAACTGTGTGGCCTTTGGCAGGTCACTCAATCCTGTTTGCCTTAGTTTCTTTATCTGTAAAATGAGCTAGAGAAAGAAATGACAAACCATTCCAGTATCACAAAGAGTCAGACAGAACTGAAATGACTCAACAACAATCAACAAGATTTCATGCCCTATATTAAGTGCTGAGGATAAAGAGGGGAAAAAGCAGTCCTTGCTTCAAGAAGCTTACATTCTAATTTGGGAGACAATACGTACATAAATAGCTACATGCAAGATATACAGTGAGCAGAAGGGAGGTAACTCTAGGAAGAAAGGCACTATCATCTTTTAGGATCAAGAAGATGTTTGAGTTTAGTCCCAAGAGAAACTAAGGATTCCAAGATGCAGAGGTGAGGTGGGGAGAGCATTTCAAACACAGAGTATAGTGAGTGCAAAAGTACAGAAACAAATGATCGAGAATTGTGTGTGAGGAACAAGTAGTCCAGTATGGCTGAACTACAACATGTATGGAGGGGAGTAAATTGTAAGAAGATTGGGAAGATAAGAAGGGACCAGGTTGCAAAGAGCTTTAAGTGCCAGAGTGGTTTGTAATTGAGTCAAGAGGTAATCAGGAAACCACTAGAATTTATTGATTTGGAAGAGAAGAGTTTGTGATAAGATCAGACCTAAGCTTTAGGAAAATCACTTTGGCAGGGCTATGGAGGAGTGGAGGGAGACTATTTAGAAAGCTATTGCAATAGTCAAAAGGAATGAACTAGGGAGAGTGAACTAGAAAAAAAAAGGGGTATATCTGAGAGAGAATGTACAGATGGAAACAACAGAATTTGGCATTTGATTGGATATTTTGGGTGGGTGAGAATAGGTAATTAAGGATAACACTGAAGCTACGAACTTGAGTGACTCAAAAGATAGGGATGCTATCAATAGTTTAAAAGAAGATTGGAATTTGTTAGAAGTTTTGTTTTGTTTTGTTTTGTTTTCTACTAATTGGGATTAGGATTGGGCCAGGGGAGCAATAACAGGGAGATCTGAGATAGTGTTGACAAAAATAGTCAAGAAAATAAAAGAAAAGGGGTCATTGAAGCATTTAAAAGAAAATGGAAGGAAGATAGCAAAAAGAGGTTCAGAAAGAAGCATAGAAAAGCAAGACAGCTTTGAAAGTCACATGTAGAATTTATTATATACTTTTTACAAAAAAGCAAGTTGTATGTGGGGGAGATTCAGTTTTATATGTAATTATATTTTTGTGTTCTATATTGTATGTGGAAATGCTTGTTTTGTTTTGTTTTTTGATGTTTGCTAACTATAGATTTTTACAAAGAAATTTAGCATCAATCTCTTGAGCCATTGCTCTTGGATATCAAGCCCAATCATCATAACTAAATGTTTCCTTTTTTTTTTCAAACTAAGTTTCAGATTGGTCAGAGGTGCTGAAGAGCCTTCATTTAGTGGAAAAGAATTTCCAAATATGCTCCATGTGATTTATGAAAAAGAATTCACTTCAATTCAACAAATATTTACTGAGCACTCCATGCCCACTGTCCACAAAAGTATTCTTCTAGGAACAACAATGCAAGTGGGGGGGAGGGACAGAGCCACGATCATGAAGAAAAGACAGAGACTCACCTGAGCTCTCCCCTAAACCCCTCAAAATACCTTTGAATAATGCCCCAAAACAAATTCTAGAGCAGCAGAGCACAAAAAAGGCAGAGTGAAACAATTTTCCAATCCAAGACAACTTAGAAGGTTGGCAGGACAGGTCTGTTCCATCAGGGTGACGGTGGAGTGCAGTCTAGCACAGGATGCACCAGTGCAAAATACACCCTAGGAAACCAGGAGTAGACTTGGGGGCAAATGAATCAGTGGCAGCAGTAGCAGTTTCTGGACTTCTTAGCCCACAGATACTAAGGGGGTCGGACAACTTGTCAGAAGGGGTTTATGGGTCTCCCTTTGCTGGCATGGGGGGCAAGACTCTGTTACATTGCCCATGCTTGGGTGTAGGTTGCAGTCCTGAGTGTCAGTTGCAGGGCAAGGAGGAGCACTAGCACAGCAGAGCTTGTAGCCACAAGGGAACAGGGACCCTGTTCACAATTTCAGGATGGGAAAGAGTAATTGTGGTTGTTCACAGACCAGTGCACAGTATGGGAGAGTAGCAAACACATCTCTCTCTAGTTCATAACCCCCTTGGAAGAACCAAAACCTTACAGGTCCCCAGAATTACCTCTGAAAACAGCTTTGCAAAATACCTGAAGTTTGGAAAGGTACCCCCTCAACTCCAGAAGCAGAACCCCACTTTAGCATAGACTCAAAAGGAAGAAATAGTCTGCAAAATGAGCAAACAGCAGGAAAAGATCCTGACTATAGAAAGTTACTATGGTTACAAAAACAATTAAAGCATAAACTGAGAAGAAGACTACAAAGTCAAAACTCCTATATCCAAACCTCCAACAATGAAAGTGGAGAACTCTTATCCAGGGTCAAACCACATTATTCCAAGTGACTAATGCTCATTTTGTAATGAAAAACATAGACATCTAAGAATAGATGCAGAATAGGTAGACAGATAGATGGATAGATAGATAGATAGATAGATAGATAGATAGATAGATAGATAGATAGATAGACAGACAGACAGATAGATAGAAATTACTATGTATGTACCAAAAGATGTGGGGACATGACATTTAGTGTTTTGGCAATTTCCATCCTTGGTTTCCAATAAGTTCCTACTCAGCTGAGTTCTACCTACGGGTGAGAAGGGGTTCAGGTACCCATGGGCTGCCTGTTAAAGCTCAGTTCTTTAGAGCAGCTGTCCCTCTAGATGAAAGAACTCAAGCGATGGAGGAAGCAGATTCCTCTAATGCAGGTACCCCTTCTATGTAGTTGGCATTCTTCAAGTACTGTGTGGCTAATTAATAAGAAAATTCCTCTGAGAAGAAGAGAGCCTGGGATTTTAGAAAGATACATTCAGTTAAGAAATCAAAAGACTTTTATTCATAAGACTCCTATGTGTATTTTCCTCAAAAGTTTTATTTCTGCATTTTTATGATTATGCCATACATTTCCTAATAATATCCTTCCCCCACTGGGACCTCTTTTAACAAAAAAGCAAAGTAGTTTAGCAAAACTGATATGCTACTGATAGAGTACGTAACTCATACAATTAGCCTATGATCTCACTATGGAAAAGGGTGTTCCATTATTGGTTAAGCAAAACCAATAATGGTCAATGTCTTGGTTCTGAGTCTTTGTTGTCTTCTAGTGCAGAGGTATCAAACATGCAATGCTCCAGTGAGACAGGAACCAAATTAAAGTATAATTGGGAAATATTTTTAAAAAATAAATAAAATTATAATAAAATACAGATAACATTATATTGTAAAACTGAGTCAATATGCAGTCCAAAGACATCCTTAGTTTAGTGTCTTTTCTTTCTATTTGAGTTTGACACTGTTTTTAGTGATTTTTTCATTTATACCACTACATTCACAACCCTGCCACCTTCTCCCCAGCTGCCTCTGAGGATCAGAATCCATGCCCTGGAGGATTTAATTCTTTCAATTCCAGAACTCTTCCCTGAAGTCCTGCTATCCTGTTTAGTGAATACACTATGTGTTTCTGGCTTACTACTCAACACCCTTGCCATCACACTAAATTGCCCTGCTTCTGCTGGTTTACTCTTTGCTCCTTCCCCCACTCCTGCTTTTTGGTTCCATAACCATAATCAAATCCATATTGTCATTGATAATGGGAAAAATGTGTCAGCCCAGTCCCCTATCATCATACCTACCTTACCTGTAATTTTACAAAGCAAAGTAACTGGTTCATGGCCACCATTCTCCTATGTATTCTGCTGTCTTCCCCTATTAGAATGTGAGCATTCTGAGAGCAGGGACAGAATCCATGCTTGCATTTGCAACTTTGATGCTTCTCACAGTACTTTGTACATAGGAGAGGGATAGGGGCAAAACCTATGATTTCACTGACACAGGGAGTGGTGTAACTCCTTCTCCTAAGGTAGATCAGTACCTTCTATGCAACTGATTGTCTTGGAAAGCTTCCTGGAGTGCCGAGAGTTGGTCACTTTCCCATATTCACTCAAGCAGTTATTCCTGACTTCTAGACCAGCTCTCTATCCATTATACTATCCTGCCCATAATGATAACGATGATGATGATAATAATGATTATGATGATATGTATGAGGCACTATGCTAAGAACTTTACAAATATTATCTTACTTGAGCATCACAAAAACCTAGAAGGTAGGTGCTATTATTATCCTTATTTTACAGTTCAGGAAACTGAGGCAAACAGAAGTTAAACAGAAGTTACCCAGGGTCATAAAACTAGTAACTATCTGAGGCCAAATTTTTAACTCAGGTTTTGCCTGACTGCAGGCCTGGTACTCTATTCACTATGCCACCTAGCGGCCCCCTCTCTTAATACATATTAATTACTTAATAAATCCCTTTTCATTCATTAATTTAATTCATAGTGCTCTCCTCATTATAATTTCTTTAACATGTACCAATCTACACAAGTCTTCCCATGTTTGTTAAGGAGTAATATTCCATCATATACCTAAACCGTAATTTGTTCAGCAATTTCCCTATCCCAGTGTATACTTCTATCTTTATATCCAACTGATCCCTTTCACAGACTGCTTGAGTAAGTCCAGCTTTTCCTTTCCACATATGCCATGCTCATTCTTTACTCCCCACTTTAGCATGTGCTGATTCCCCATATGAAATGCTTCCTATGCAATGAATTGGACTGAATTGAATTGAACTGAGCCACATTAAATTGAATGTCCTCCCCCTCATCTCCACCTACATAAATTTTACTTCTCCCTCAAGACTCAGCTCCAGTCCCACCTTCCTAAATGTGATGCCTCTGGTAGTCAATGTAGTTTTGTTTTGTTTTTTTAAAGCTCTGAACTTGTGGAAGAAATGGTTAACTCCCTATATGACCTTAGGCTATTATATGTCTTTGATATTCAATTTCCTTATCTGTAAAAGAGGGATAATGATAAACGTACTACCTATTTCAAAATACTTTTTCAAAAAACTTTTTTTTTTCACTCCTCAAATCAATTCAACACATATGTATTTTATGCCTACTGTATATAGGGCATTATACAACATAGCACTAATGAATTCCCTGGTATGCAAGGATAAAAATCAAATAGTTTTTGACTCCAATAGCTTATTGGGAAGTGTGCAGAGGAAGAAAGATAGCATGTATACAGATAACTATAATGCAAGATATGGGTGAAAGAGGTCAGCAGACAGAGTTCTAGGGAGATAGAGAGAGAACACTAACAGCTGAGCAGACCAGAGAAGGCTTCACAAAGATAACATTCAGTTTAACATTGAAGGAATACAGAGAATCGGGAAGGCAGAGATGAGGCAGGAAGGCATCCCAGGCATTTGGAACAGTTTTTGTGAATGCGTAGAGGGGATATGTCACATGGTGGGGAGAATTAGACATCTTGTAGTACAGTTTGACTGGAGTGTAAAGTGCATGAGGAAGAGTCATATGAAATAGGTTGAAAAGGTAGGTTGGGTGCAGATTGCAATAGGTTTTAACTACCAGACTAAGGAGTTTATGTTTTATCCCAAAAGCAACAGAGAACTACTGAAGATGAAAGATAGTACCCAGCTCCTGAGTGAGAGGTGAAAGACTCAGAGAACAAAATGAGATGTGTCCATTGTGGACATTTATTTTCATTGATTATTTCTTTCTTTCTTAATTGGGGAAGAAAAAGGGGAAGTGAAGGTGGGTTTTTGCTAGTTGAAAAATATTAGTTAAAAAAAAACACACCCAAAAGGTTGGCATCCAGACTTTGCTTGAAAACCTCTAATGAAGACAAATGAATAGATAGCTAGATGAAAAAGCATTTATTAAGCTCGTATGTATCAAACACTGTGCTAAGCACTGGAGATAAGAATTTTTAGAAAGATAGACAATCCCTGCTATCAAGGAACTGATATTCTTACTGGGGGAGAGAATATATAAAAGAGATATAAGCTGCAGGATGAACAGAAAAATCCAGAAATCCTAAAGATATATTATTGGTATAGATGGCAAGTCTCAGGGGTTGTTAGGTTATGTCAATAGGTCAGATGACAGCATAAGGCAGATTGTAGGATCTAGCAGTCCTCCATCTAAGAAACAGAATTGATGACTCCCATCTCATTCAAGCCATGTGAGCAGTCAAGCAGCCAGGATCGATTCTGGGAGGGCCCACAGAGGAGGTGTTAGAGGAAGACAAGGGGAGAAGGGCACCCCTGTAGACAGCAATTATTATTCCAAGCAGACAACAGTGATACAGACATACTTTGAACAACCTAACATGACTCGCCCCCTTCCTTCTGCAACAAATAATTTCTGTGCCTGACCAAAAGACTCCCTTTCCTTTGGCAGAAGAAGTCCAGAGGCTACATGTGGCCTATTTGAGCACTGACCTTTATGCCTTAAACTCTACTCCCTTTCCCCTCCTCTCCCTCCCTACTATAGGATGAAGTACTACCTATCCTCCAGGCATGTTTAGTCAAATGGATAGTAAAAGTCCCTTGCTTTCTTCCCTCTGTGTTTCCCATCACTTTCCAAAGAGGAACCTTCCAGTCCTTGTCACAGCGAAATAAATATCCAGGGAACACAATAGATTCTTCCCACCAATTCAGACACTAGATCATTATTCATTTCTCTAGCATCAGCAGGAGCCTGTTTCCATATTGTTGCATAATTCACTTCTCTATGCCAGCCCTCAGTAAAACTGCAGCGTCCATCAAGTCTATGGTCTATGCTTCCAGACTTCCCTACCTGCACACCTTTCCTTTCTCTGCAGTTTCCCCAAATTTTTCACCCATGGCAGGTAACCAAGGTCTTTGTGATTTCTGTATTACCACCTCTATTAAACCTACTCTCCTATTTCTCAGGGGGAGTAAATATCATTTTCTGAGGCTCATTTTCCAGCAGAGAATGAAAACCTTCTTTATCTTCAGAATTTGGAGTCATAGTACCAAGAGAAACTTGGAAACATAGACTTGGAGACAGAAGATAGGACAAGTACAATGTCCAATATTTCCTTTCTGTGTGATTTGGGTAAGTCATTTTCCCTCTGTAGTCCTAGAAAATGACCTCTGAGACTGCTTCTCACTCTAACATTCATTGATTCCTATTCTAGACTTTGTCCCTTATTAGTGTATAATGGGGGCTTCACTAATGTTTATTTACTTGAGACTTGGAGAACTGAGGAACTGTAACCGAAAGCTTAGCCCCTTCTCTTTAGAAGGGATAAATCTATTGGTGAATTCCTGGTTCCAGTTAGCATTCCAGGAATCAAGAAGGGTGTTATAGAACCACATAGAACAAGATTAGGTCTATACAAGACTAGGACAAGTCAAATTGTTTCTCAAATACCATCAATGACCAATCTGTGAATCAAATCATCTTTCATCGGTTCTCATACTCAACCTTCAATTGCCTAAGCTATTAAAATAACTTAAAACTGCACAAAATTTTCATCTTTGTCTCCCTCTCCTACCCCCACCCCTCAATGAGAGTGTTCCCTACGGCTCTGTCCTGGGTCCTCTTCTCCCTCAGTGAGCTCATTAGTCCTCTTGGCCTCAATGATCAGTTCTTTTTTTTTTTTTCAAATATACATTTTTGGGGGAGGAAATCAGGGTTAAGTGACCTGACCAGGGTCATATAGCTAGAACTCAAGTGCTCCTGACCCTAGGGCCAGTGAATTCTCTCATTTCCATGTAGAAGAAATCTTCGATATAGAAGATTTCTAGATGTCTCTAGATGTACCTGTTTTCTTTCTCGATCTCCAGTCCTGCATAACTAAAATCCTTATTGGAAATTTCCAACTGGTGATCCTATAGCATTGCAAGCTCAATTGTGTCTAAGACAAAACTGCCCATATTTCTGCTCAGTCATCCCTTTTCCTAGCTTTCCTTTTTCTCTTGACAATACCACTGTTCTTTTAGTCACCCTGGTTCACAACCTTATGCCAAATCTTCACCGTCTCTTACTGCTTGCCTAGCCTATTGGTGGCACGGTATACATAGCATTGAGCCTAGAGTCAGGAAGACCTGAGTATACTTACTAGCTGTGAGACCCTGAGCAAGTCACTTAATCTTTGTCTGCTTCAGTTCCTTCATTAGTAAAATGGGGATAACGATAATAGCGTTTACCACCCAGGGTGGAAGCGCTTAGCACAGTGCCTGGCACATAGTTTGTGTTTAATTAATGTTTGTTTCCTTCCTTCTTATCTACCCTCAAATCCAATCAATCACCAAATCTTATTGGTGTTGACTGCAGGACAGCTCTTGAGACTGTTCTCTTCCCTCTACTCACAGGGCCACCACCTAATTCAGTCCCTCATTACCTCTTGTCTGGATTGTGGAGATGATTCCTAATCAGCCTCTCTTCTGCACGTCTCTTCCCTCACCTAACTTGTCTTCCACACAAACTTCAGAATTTTACCTGACTCAGGCACTGATGATGATGACACCAATGGCATACTATTCATTATATGGAAAAATGGTGTTAGTGACTCAGCTCTTATGAGAAACAGAGCTTCAGGAAGTAGGACTAGGCTTTCACTGAACCATTTATACTTTTATCTAGCACACACACACACACACACACACACACACACACACACAACTGTGACCAACAGTAGCTATTGACAAGAATAGATGACGAGGGTTAGGAATATTGTGTTTTGTAGTAGGACAGAGAGAAGAACTAACTGACCAATGTAGAGTTTAACCACACGTACCTGTGTCATTAGCAACACAAAGTCCCCATGTACTTTTCCTTAGTATTTAGCAACTTGACTACTGATTGCTGTTGTTTTTGGAGTTTTCTTGGCAAAGATACTGGAGTGGTTTGTCATTTCCTTCTGCAGCACATTTTACAGATGAGAAGACTGAGGCGAACAGAGTTAAATGACTTGCCCAGGGTCACACAGCTTGTCAGTGTCTGAGGTCACATTTGAACTCAAGAAGAGGAGTCTTCCAGGCTCCAGGCCTAGCATTCTACCCACTGCACCACGTAGCTGCCACTGATTGTTAAGGCATGTTAATAGTATCATTTACAGGCTCTCAAAACTTCATCCTGGGGAGGAAATAGAATCATGAGTTCACTCCCAACTCAGTACTAGAGATGTTTCTTTGCTCCAATCAGACTCAAATGATGAGGATTTTCCTGGGTCTTCTAGTGGCCTGTCTGACCTACATCCTTCACTACAGTCCCTAGAAATACCTGATAGGAACTGGAAATAAATCTGTCACTGACCCATTTATACTCTTATCTAACCTTTCCAACAAACATACATGCATGTGCCCACCCACACACACACACACCCAAAACTATGAACAGTGGCTATTTAATAAATATATATGTGTGCATGTGTGTGTGTAAACATATACATATAAAGATAATATACATATATGTCTACATTCACAAACACATATATAAAATTTTAAATTGTGCCTATAACATCTCAGCCATCTGTTGGTGATTGATGGTTGGAAGACTCTGTCTTTCACTGTTGTCTACTTAGTTACAGGGGTATAATTATCCTGCCCCAAACTACAATTTCAAGAGCATCTGGGGGATATAGAACAAAAGAACTCATTACAAAGGCTTAGGCAGCAGTTGAGCAAAATGAGAGCTCACCTTTTTTCCTTTTTTTTGTTCTCCCACAAATAATGGTTAAGAAAAAGCATGCACCAATTTACCATATAGTCTCAATGAACAAAAGAAGTATGGGGAAAATATAGGCAGGTTTATTTTCTTAAAGTCCAGAGAAACTGCTCTTTAGTGGTGGCATAACAAGAGGACTATCAAGATTTCAAAATAATTATTTTTAAAATCAATAAAATCACAGTTTGCACCTCAGACACACATGGGATATTGACATAGTCTCACAGCTGACTTTGGAGAAGTGACTAACCAGCTAAAGAAGTCATTAACTGGCTCTCTGTTGCTGATAGAATCCCCTAATATTGCTTCTAGCACATTCTACAATCTACATACTACATGCTTACTACATTTATACATACTACAGGCTTATACAGTATTTTAATCTCTTCCAAAGCACTTCATCTACTAAATAGCTGATTGCTAGTTCTCACTGGATTTTGGTCCCAGCTCTGGTAGGTGGATACAGCAGACATGAATAATCCCATGTGATATACGGTAAGACAGAGTTAGAGAGGGCCTGCACCCAGGTGGCCAGACTCAGACCACAGTGTCTGTGCTATCATACATCTATCACTGTCTGTCATTGTATGTGACTGTTTAAAGGACATCAGTATAATTATTCCTTCTGTTTATCCAAGATTTATTCCTATCTATTTATCCTTCTATTTATAAGATTTCCTCAACAGGAAGCCAAATTCTAAATATCCATATTTGGGGTGTCCCGTAGATAAAACAACCCCCGGCATAAGTCTCCCTTGTCTAGAAGACACTCCCTTCTCACCCCGACCTCCTAGAATTCCTATCTTTTTTCAAGGCACAAATTAAAGGCTATCTCTTATACAAGATCTTTTCTGATACCCTTTCCCACCCCAACTACCAGGTTTTCATGTTCTCAGTTCCTTAAATTACTAGAGGCTGTGTGGTGCCGTGAATGGAGAGCTGTCCTCCACTGGGTTCAGGTTCTGCCCCTGACACATACTGCTTCACCTTAGGAAGGTTGCAACCTCTCAGGGTCCCAGGCAACTCTCTAAGACTATAAAGTTAGAGAGAAGTTGTAGACCCGCATTGGGCAAGGTAATTTCCTTCATTGGGATTTTACTGTACCAAAGAGATTGCAGATTAAGCCTCGTCCCACCTTTTATGTCATTTTATCTGTGCCTATCTGTGTACATATCCCTACTCCACCTCCAGTGACACTGGCATCCCTACTCTTCCTCTCACCAGACCCTCCATCTCCTGACTCTGAGCATTTTTTCTGGCTGTCCCCTATACCCAAAAATGTCTCCTTCCTCACCTCTGTATCCTGGCTTCACTGGCTTCCTTCAATTCTCAGCTAAAGTTCCACCTTCTACAAGATGCCTTCCCCATCTCCCTTAATTCTAGGACTTTTTCTCTGTTGATTATCTCCAATTTATCTTGTATATAATTTGTACATAGTTGTTCATACATTTTCCTCCCTGCATTAGATCATAAACTCTTCTAAGGAAGGGATTGTTTTTGCCTTTCTTTGTATGTCTAGTGCTTAGCAGAGTGCCTGGAACACAGTAGGTGCTTAATAAATGTTCATTGACTGAGAGTACAATATAAATATCTTAAAAGAACAAACTCTTTCATTATTATCTCCACATAACCATTGCATATACTTTGGACATAGTAGGCTTCCAATAAATGTTTGTTGAACTGAACTTAATTCCTCTATTTTACTTCTTTTTGACATCATGGAGACATGGTCACAGTGTATATGTACCTATCCCCCCCCCAAAAAAAAAATAAGAAAATACTCTTAGCATTCTTTATGGCTAGGGTCTGACTCACAGGCCTCATAATAGAACAGCAGGCTGATCCATCATTGAAATGTACCATTCACTCACAGAAATGAAACATAGGCCACCTCATCTTTTCAGGTTTATTCTTCTCATACAAGCAAAGTAGAGGGGGAGCAACATGATATAATAGAAAGAGTAAAGGGACTTGCGTGAACTGAGGCAGAGTGAAATGATCAGAACTAATAGAACAATTTATGCAATGACCATACTCATGGAAAGGAAAACAACTTTGAAAGACTATAGAATTCTGATCAATGCAGGCACCACTCGTGACTTAAGAAGAATGAAGATGAAATATTCCTCCTATCTCTTGGTAGAGGAGATCTGGACTAGAGGTAAAGAGATGTACATTTTCAGACATGGCCAATACATTGATTTCTTTTGCTTGATGAGATTTGCTTATTAAAAGAGAGGCATTGCCATTGTGGTATGGAGATGGTGGGGAGAGTTAGGGGGTAGAGAGAGATGAAAAAGAAAAAAAGCATCAATAAAACATTGTATAATGCACAGAAGAAAACAAAAAGACATTCAGAATGGGACATAGTAGAACAGTTTGTTACTACACTGTTAAATTTAATATATATTTTTCAAACATCTATGTATAACAAAGGTGAGACTTTCAGAGTTGATTTCATTTTGCAGAATCTGAGTTTCTGGATATTATGAAGTCAAGGAAAGCAACCAGGTGGGATATGATGAGAATTCCCTGGGTATCTTCCTTAAGTGGTGGAGGATCAGGAAGAAGCTTCAAGATGTCCACCCTCTACCCTCTCCAGCAGAGGGAGGGAAGAAACCCAGTATTGAGATGCTGAGGAGGTGTGAGTTTCAGAGTTGACTTCATCTTACAGAATGATTAGTTTCTAAAGAAGTCATGTATGACTTCAGAGATAAGTCAGACTCCATTATAGAGGTCTTCATGCCTCAATAGAAAATTTGCTTCTGTTTCATTTCCATGAATAACAACAAAGGAGAGTACCAGCAAGTATCTAGACCTGAAAAGAATCTTAGAAATCATATAATTCAACATTGTCCTTCCTAATTTTACAAATGGAGATACTGAGGCATAGAGAAGTTAAGCATGGCATACTTGATGGAGTACTGGACTCAGAATCAGGAATAAGTATAATAGCTAATGTTTAAGGTTCACATACCCATATATAAATATATATATGTGTGTATATATACATATATATGTATATACATATATATATACATATATATGTGTGTATGTATGTATATATATATATCCTTACAACAAGCCTGTGGAGTACATACTATTATTATCCCTTTAGGCTCACAAATGCTAGTTGACTTATTCTACATTCATGCAGCTAGTAAGTATCGCATGCAGTATTCAAACTCAGCTCTGCCCTGAATCCTAGTCCAAAGTTCTTCCCTTTACACTACCCTGCCTATCTGAGTTCATATCCCACATGATACTTAACATCTATGTAACCATTGGAATATGTAACCATTGGGGTGTATGGGGCATTCGGGGAGGACTAGTACCTCTAGTGTGAGGGCTTACTTAGCCCTTTTCCTGGCTCCTCAGTCACCTTTGGTGTCTACCTGGTACTCAACTTTCACCTGTGGCCCCAAGAAGGTATTGCATGGCGAGAGGCCACTCTCTGGTAAAACTATCTCAGCAAAAGGGTTAAACCAGGTTGAGGGTAACTGATGGGCCTCAAACTCATTGGTGAGTTAGAGGGATGTCTACCCTGAGCATGTGAAGACCTCCTCCATAGAATGGGCAGATGGGAACAATTTGTTCCAACAACCATGAAGATGGCTGAAGCAGGGGATACGAAGCACTTAGAGCTTGGTCAGACATTGAAGACACCAAGGTCATCCACTGCATCTCAGGCTATCACCAGTCATCTTGACTTTTGTCTCATCACTGAACTTCAATGACTGGAGGAGAGAGAAAGGCTGATGACTTTGTGAAACTCTACTTCACTTAAATCTAATTCACAGGCCAGTCATCATCCCATGATGTCATTGGTCTTCTTTGAAAACAACCATTTAACAACAACTATTTAAAAGCCACTTGATTTCTGAGTCTCAGTTAATCATCTGTAACATGGGGATAATTATGCCTATAGTACCTCTATCTTGGTATTCTTGTAAGGTTCAAATGAGACCATATTTGTAAAGTATTTTGCTAATATTAACAAGCTATGTAAGTACCAGCTAGAAGTTTGCCTAAAGTCATGCATATTATAAGGAAAAGAACTAAGATTGGAACTTGAATTTTATGCAATAAATCTAGGGTTCTTTAAACTCCAATAAATTTTTAATATCCAGAATAGAAGCAGCATATTGTAATTACAAATATCACCAAAATAGGAGTTAGGAGACCTGGGTTCTGCTTTCAGATCAACTACTGACTATTGTATAACTTTCACCAAGTCTAGAGGCATAGTAGATAGAGCACTGAATTTGAAGTCAGGAAGACTTTAGTTCAAGTTTTGTCTTGGATACTTACTAGCTATGTGACTTTGGGCAAATCAACTCTCTCTACCTCAGTTTTCTCAGCTGTAAAATGGGGATACTACTAGCACCTACCTCTTAGGGTTGTTGTGTGCATCAAATGAGATAATATTTTGTAAAGCACTTAGCACAGTGTCTGGCACGCAGTAGGTGCTTAATTAATATTTGATCCCTTCATTTCTTTTGGCCTCAGTTTCCTCATTTGTAAAATAAAGGGGGAGATTATCTATTCATGTTTATATCACTAATCTATTTGCCTTACTACTATCCAGAACCTTTGTTTCTCTTCCCAAATAGTTGTTAATTGTATTACACAGACATCAGAATAAAGGCACAGCAGGCTTGATTTGGGATGGAGGGCTGCAGAAGCAGCCTTTGGTTTGGGATTCCAGGAGCGTGATCATCTTGGAGGTCTCTTTCAGGTCTGAAATTTTGTAATTAAAACTACATTTGAGATAGTCCTCCAGGAGCCATATTATGATCTTCCGTGCCTTGCTCATGAATTATTCATATCGCCATGTGCGTGAAACCAATCTGTGGATTTTTAGATTTACTAAATAATTTGTACAGCTTAGAGTCCGGATGCTTTGAATTTGCTCGAAGCAATAGGGCATTCCACCAGGGACATGGGATATAATACTGGCTTCCTAAGTTCCTGGCACCTCAACCATGCTCTTCATTGGTTGTCTAAATCTCCATAATTGATCTGGCATTCACCCAAACATCTGGAAGCTGCTCTATCAAACCATGAATTTTAAAAGAATCATAACTTTCCCCATTAAAAATAGGCTAGGCATTGAAATAAAGGTTCCAGAAAGTCTTCAGACAATGGGCAAGAAGACCACCCATTTCTTAGTCACTTTATACCCTCAGAAGATTTTCTCTTAGTCCTTTTCCAGCAACTAGTTTAATATTGGTTGGTCTGTCCTAGCAAGAGCACTGTTCTAGCAAAGACATAGGTTCAGTCATCACAGTGCACTTCCTTTAGGCCTTCATTCTTTCTCCTCAGGGTAGATGTTTCCAGATATCATTTGCTAATGTGGAAAAGAAATAAGAGCATCAAGTTTAGTCAGTAGAGCCTAGGTTTTAAATCTCATTTCTAACACTGACTAGCCATTCAAACATGGACAAGTCACCTAACATTTCTGTCCCTCAGTTTCTTCTTCTGTAAAATGGGACTATACCTCACACAGTTGTGTGGATCAAATGAATTGTCACTTTGTCAACTTTAAAGTGCTATATTAATGTCATTATGGGTCTTTAATGAAAATCTCAGACATAAACGACAATTATAACAGTAGTAATAAATATAATTCTTGACTTATCATAAGCCCATATATAAATAACCTCAAGTGGGAAGGAAGGGATTCCGTTTCGCCCATCGTCAGCAGGATTTGTTGTGAAACATCTCATTAAGTATAGTCAATTTTTCCTACTTTGGCCCAGTAAATAAATCCTAAGGAATAGGATTAGACCTGGAGAATATGGCTTTCAAAGGTGTTGTTGATATATGCTTCATTTAATTAACTCTTTTCAATTCCAATTAGCAAGCATTTATCAAGTGCCTACCATATGCTAAGCACTGTGCTGGATTCTGGGTAAACAAAGACTCTTCCCAGCCAAAAACAAACCACAGAGCCAGTTCTTACCCACAAGGACCTTACAGTCTATTTTTCATATCCTTTGTGGACACTGAATCATTCCTTTTCTTGATTATTACATCCCTCTGCTTTCACTTTCTTTGTTCTATCCAATCCAATAAGTAGGTAAATGCCTAATATACACAAGGTACTATGTTGTTCTTCAGTCATCTCAGCTGTCTTGGATTCTTTGCAACTCCATTTGGGATTTTCTTAGCAAAGGCATTAGAGTTGCTTGCCATTTCCTTCTCTACAACATTTTACAAATGAGGAAACTGAGGCAAACAGGGTTAAGTGAGTTGCCCAGGGTCACAGCCAATAAGTTTCTGAGGCTGGATTTGAACTCAGGTCTTCCTGACTCCAGGCGTGCCACTCTATTTGCTGAACCACCAACCAGCCTCACAAGGCACTATAGAAAGACACAATGTTAGAGACCCCTTGCCCACAAAAAGCTGACGTTATTCTAGTGGGAGGAGGAGCCTGGAAGGAAACAGGCTTCCAGAGGGAATTTGTTTTGAAAGGCTGTGAGGGACAGACAGGCAGCCTATAAAAAGTCATAGAGATGAAAGAAGGGATGGTAAGTTCATGGAACAACAAGGAGGCCAATTTGTCTGGAACATGGAGTGTGCAGATGGTTATGAGGTGAAATAAGTCTGGAAAGGTAGACTCAAGTCAAACTTTGAATATTTATTGACTCTTACCCTGAATCCAAGGTTAGAGGTTTCTCCCATACACTGAATCTCTGGTACCAATGAAGAATTTTTAAATCAATACAATCTGTTATGTTACACCAAGAAAAGTGACAGCCAGAAATACAGCAAGTTTTGAAAAAGAAAAAAAGGGGTAACTTAGCTCAGGTCAGTAGTTACATTGGACTGAGGCTTTGTCTATACATCAAAACAGATGATTAACTGAATTGTTTCTACTTTTCACCTGAACAATCTATTATCATGAGAGGCAGTACTACCAGGGGAAAATAAGACTAAACTGAGAGCTGAAGACCTAGATTTTCATTGCAGTCTTGTTCTAAATAACTGTGTCACTTTGGTCAAACCACTTCATCTCTTTCTCTGGACTTTAGTTTTGTTTTCTTTTTGTCTATAAAATAAAGGGGTTGGACTAACTGGTCAATAAGTCCCTTTCAGCTTTCAGAGTTCTGTGCAGATTTAGTCCCAGAGATGATGCTTCTTATAACCACAAGCACTGAGCCAGAGCAAAGGGGGAAAGGGGAGACTGAGGCAATTTTTCTGATACTTTTTAGTCAAGTTTTTTCTTCTCAAATGAAGCTAGAAAAAAGAAACAATAAAAAATCTGATTTAATGACTTGAAATCATACCAGAAGGAACTTGCTATTCTCAAGTGGAGCAAGAAACAAGTGTTCTCACTCAACTGTGAGGAGAGCCAGGAAGTAGGAGGCTGTACATGCCAAATAGGCAGAAGGAAAAATGACAGGAGAAGGGAAAGACATATGGCTGGCTGAGAGAGGAATAGAATGACCTTGGCTTGTTCCTGCAGGTGTTCCATTATTGGTTCTCTAGCAACTTTTCTCCAAAGCCCTCATAAAACAAGAAAACCTTACTGAAAGGCTAAAGTATTTAAAGAAGTGGCACAATGGCCTCTCCCATCCTCTTCCCATCACTTAATGGAACTGGCCTGCCTTGGCTATAGCCTTCATTGACAGGACGGTTCTAAGTAGAAATGGATTTATTGACTGTTAATATGATACAGTTTTTAAAAAAGCATACAAATTCTCATTTACACAAAAATGTATACCCCATTGGCCTACTGTAGTAGTTTTCCCCTATCCATGGCCAGAAAGTTCCACCACTGAAGTTATTAATTAATGAATTAATAAATGAAAATTAATTAACTTAATGAAAAATTAATTATTTGAACAATAAAGGTAGCATCACTGTCTCCATAAGGTCACTGTTAAAAGATACCTGGGAGGAAGAGGAAAGATTTCCCCTACTAACACAGCACCCATTAATAATATTGACAGTGATTCTGTTAACATATAAAATGGCTTCCAAATTAGAAAGAAAAAGCAGAGTTCCAATAAGGAAGGATACAAAATAGGTTTTCATGAAAAAGTAAGATCTAAAACCTGAGGAATTTAACAATAAAGCAAGAATGTTCTCTCCAAAATGTACAAATGCTCTCTGTAATACTTTTCTTAAAAAAGAGTATTAATATATTGGTTTTTACATTGCCTTCATTTCATAATATATCCCTCTCTTCTCTTCTATCCTATCTCTTCTGTAAGAGAGACAAGAAAAGGTAAAAAAGAATGAGAAAAAAAAGTTCAATAAAACAAACCAATACATCCACCAAGTCTGGAGGAATATGCACCCTATCATCCCCTACTTCAAAGAAAGGAGAAAGGTACGTTGTCATAGGTCTTCTTTGGGGCCAAGCTTGGTGATTACATGCATCGTCATTGAACAGGGCTGTTTCAATTCTTATCATTTTTCCCATTTACATGGACAGGTCATTGTGTCTATTGTTTTTCTGGGTCTGCTACTTTCCCTTAAAATAAATTCACTGAGCATTAAAAGAAATATATCTCCATAGTTCTCTGATTTTCATTTTCATTGTTTCTTAAATTGCAGTCATATTTCTTCACATTCCTTTACCCTTTATTTGTTTAGCCATCCCCCAAACAATGGGCATCACTTAGCTTTTAGTTCTTTACTACTACAAAAACTTTCAAATCAATATTTTGGTCCACATGGTCTCTTTCTTTCTTTTATTTCCCTGGGAAAGTACACCTAGTAGTTGGATCTCTAGGTCAAAGACTATGAACATAGCAGTCACTTTTTAAGCGACAATTAAAATTGCTTTTCAGAACGGTTGGACCAACTCACATCTCTATCAATAGTATATTAGTATGTCTGCCTTTCCATAACCCCTCCTACCCTGATTGCTCCTATCTTCTCCCTTCCCTGCCCCAGGGGATGATAGCTTTAGAATAAAAAGGGACCTTGGAGTCCAATCCCTACATATTACAAATTACCTGAAAAAGGTTAGGCGACTTGCCTAAGGTTACAAATATCTGATACAGGATTTGAACTCAGCTCTTCCAGATTCCAAATCCAACCTTCTACCTACTGTGCCACCAAGATGCCTCTAATGTGAGTTCTCTGGGATTTGAACCCAGGACTTCCCTCAAACTAAGCCAAAATCATACCTCTAAGCCAACACATTGTGATATTTTCATCTTTGCCAATTTAGCTTGAAGATTTTAATGGTGGGGGAGAAGAGTTTCATTCAAGTGACCCCATGATGAACTCTAAGCAATATAAGGGCATCCAGATACCTCTAGGAGAGAATTTTAGTGGAGGAAAGTGGTCTAGGTTTTGTGCCCTACATACCATATGTGCTCAATGTTTGTCTATGATAACAATGAGTATATATTTACCATTCTAGTTTCAGAAGATACATACTATCTTCTTTTGTTGAGTGGGAATATTTGGCAATGTTCCTCTACCAAAGACCCAATGCAATGTTTCAACATGCCATAGAGATGATCCTTTGTGTTCCTATGAACACAATATGTGTTCCTAGAGCATAAGTTCTACCAGGTCCTGCTAAGATGGAAAGGTGTAGCAATGATATTGCTTGCAGCTACTGTAACTATGTAAGGTCAATAACACCAGTACATAGAAGGGCTGCCAACACAGGTTCTTTGATCTGCTTTTCTAAGGAAAGCAACTTTAAGGGATTAATGATTCTAGATTAATTAAACATACATATACACAGCACCTTGAACTTTAGAGAGAATACAGATAGAAATTACAAACAGAGACAATATAAACAGATCAACATTTCCGTCTAACCAAATCACAATATATATAGTTACCAGAGAAGCACCAATATCTGGATTTTTCGGAGTTAGGGGGTTCTTAACAACAGCTACACAGAGTTTCGTCTGATCAAGTCACACAACACTCTTCCAGAGATTGAGAGCCCCAAACAAAATGCTAACCTCTGAGTTTACATACCCTGTTCTGGGTCAAAGGGTGTCACAACCATGCCACTCAAAACCATGTGATGCTTCTTCAGGCATCATAGCCATGCGATTCAAACCTATGTGAACTAGGCTTTCCCTTGAGGTAAGCAGGTCATCGAAGACTCCCAATTTAATCAAAGAAACAAAGGCCAGACTCATCAAAGGCACTTGATTATCTAAGTGCTCCAAAAGAGAAAAGAGTAAAAATAAATCCTTCCCTGATTGCCATTACAAAAGGGTATGGTGTCATCTGAGGATTAACTTATGTAGAAGCCCATCAGCTTGGCCAAAAGGTGATAAATTTGTCACCCCCAGGAAGTCACAAAGACTATTTTACTAAGTGCATGAAAGTGTCAAATCTTCAGCAATTGATGATTCTTGTCCAATCTCATTTGCCCAAAATGCATGAAGCAATGGAGCTTGATTTCACCAGGGAAAGGAAGCCCTGTAAGTTCTAAATCCTAAGAGAATTGTGTTTTGTTCAAAGACTGTGTCAAGAAGTACTGATTTTGGAATAAAGAGAAGGAACAAGGAAAAGGAAGGAGGGCCACTAGCCATTGGAGAGTCCTTTGACAGAAGGTGATTAGAATTACAGACTGTTTGTCAAAGCTTGAGAGCCTACTGAAGATGGATGAGGCAGTGAGGGAACCAGAAACACAGTTAGAAGAATAAGACACGCCACAATGAAGTTACATTCTGTACGAAGCTCTATGGAAGATTAGGATGATGGATCCAAGAAGATTGATTCTACTTTGATAGCCAGAGCTGGGATGAATCTAGTTCAAAGGTACTGTGGAGATCATCAGGTTGATATTGAAATAGAAATTTTGAAGGAAAAATAAAGCATATGAATTATCACTGGAAGACATCTATATTGTATCACCTGCTTATTTTCCTATATTGATTGTCTCACCATGCTGTCTTAATAATATACTTTGCTATTTGATTTGTATATCTTGCAGGTTTGGGGTTAGAGTTTTGGACTGGTTGGACATTGGGCTATAAATGGCAAAAACGATTACCCTAAGCATTCCATGCAGAATCCAATAGATATAGCAGGAGCTTCCAGACCTAGATTTCAAGAGATTTTTGCTATGCAAGTTATGGCTTTGAGTATCATCTCTATACAGATGACCTACAGATTTACATATCGAGCCCAAGTATCTTCTTTGAACTTCAGTCCCACATCACCAACTGCATGCTGGATATTTCAAACTGGGTGTCAAAAAGACATCTCGAGCTCAACATGACCAAACGAAACTATCTTTTCCCCAAACTCACTCGTCTTCCAAACCACCCTATTTCTTTCAAAGATATCATCAGTCTCTCAACATCTCTTGCTTCAAATACCTTTGCTCTACACTTACACTCCACCATTTTGGTTCAGGCCTGCACAACCTAATTGATATAACCACCTCCCAATTGGTTTCTCTGCCTCTTGTTTCTCCACTCCAACCTATCCTCCATGCAAGTGCTAAAGCTACCTGTAGGAAGTACTCACAGTGAGAAGTTATGGATCCTTATAAAAGGAACAATTGCCATTTTTACAGTGTTTTAAGGTATGAAAGGAACTTTCTTCACAACAACGTGTAATAAATATGACAATCCCTGACACATTTAGTGTTTGCATTAAAGTATAACTTCCAATGGGAGTGACTGTGTACCAATTCTAATAAGTCCCCATTCATTCTATCCATACATTTGGAAACCAAGACAGTGCAAAAGAAATTATACTAGAGACTGGTGTTATTCCTTCTAAATAGAATGCTTTTGCTAAGCAAATAAGCATGGAAACAAGATTGCAAGGGAAAATATTAAGCCCACTTAATTCAACAGTTATAAAATATTTGTTCAGCATCTACTATGTGAAAGGTGCAAAAGAGAAGAAACTATTTCCAAGCACTTTAAGCAACACATTTATTTATACATGATATAAACTTTTTACTTAAGAAGATCAGAAAGGGCTTCTATTGAACAATAACAGTAACTGATATTCATGTAGTGCTGCAATGTATTTTGCAGGTACTGTGAATGTTTGTGAATATAATTACCCATTTTTTTTAGTTGACGAAACTGAGGCTAAGTGAAGATAAAGTGTTTTACCCAATGTCAAACAACTTATAAGTATCATAGTCAGGAGTTTTATCCAAGTCTCTTGATTGCAAATCCAGCCTTCTTTCTCCTGTTGCATTATGTTTTTGCAGTGCTTCTAAAGACCTGAATGGAGAGGCACCAAGAGACATGGAGACAGAGATGCATATATACACATACACACACAGAGAAGAGAAGAAAGAGAAAAGAAAGGAGAAGAGAGAAGAGAGAAAAAGGAGGAGAGAGGACAGGGGAGAGGAGTGGAGGGGAGAGGGAAAGAGAAGAGAGGAGAGGAGAGTGGATGGGAGGGAAGAGGAGGGAAAGGGAAGAGAAGGGAAGGGAGGTGAGAAAAAAAAGAACACATATTAATGTAGCCTGGACTCTTTTTAAGGAATAATACCTACTGGCAGAACTAGACCTGCAATACTGATTAGTAGGAAGGAATAGAGCCACTTTGAATCTTGGTAACCAAGGTATGAAGGGGGGGAAGCAAAAGGACCAGAGGAAGAACTATGAAGGAACTGACAGGCTGTGGGAGGAAGGAGGGTATCAGCCTGTCAGCAAAGTAGAAGCCCTATTATTATTACTATAATTATTATTATTATTTATTAACATTTAGAAAGTGCCAACAATTTTTAAGGCATTGTCAAGATCCAAAACATGAAATTAACACATTTCTATAGGAAGGTAACATTATAATTGGGACAGGTAAAAGAAGGTGAAAGGGCCTAGGCTGTACCAGGAGAAGAATTGTTCCTTTGAATACAAATCTTCCTAAAACAGCTCTTTTTTGTCATTTAACACACACACACACACACACACACACACACACACACACACACAATCACCAGTGGCTCCTCATTGCTTACAGAATGAAGTCCAAACTCAGAGAATCATAGAATCTCAAGAAGTCAGAATTATAAAGGTCCTCAGATCTAATCTCTGCCTAAAAGGAAAGGCCCTCTGACATCTTGGTAGACAGTGTGGTAGAGTAGAAAGTGAATTGTCTCTGGAGTCAGAGAACTTAGGTTTGAAGCAGGTTTTGCCACTTGCTACCTGTGTAGCCATGAGAAATAAAGCAACACTCTTCTATTAATTATATACTATGTGCCAGACACTAGGGGTACAAAGAGATCTTAAGGATCTGTCATTCTAAGAGGGACACAGTAAATGTATATAGAAGTATATTCAGGATAACTATAGAGAGAATACATAAAAAGTACCTAAATGCAAGGTTATTTTAGAGGGAAGAAATTTGGGAGTTTGGTAGATGGAAAGATTTCATGTAGAAGGGAGGGCTTTTGTGAGGTACAGGTTAGGATGGAGGACATCCTAGCCATGAAGGAGAACAAGCCAAAACACAGAGATGGGAGATGAAGTTTTATCTGTGAGGAAGAGAAAGACTCTTTTGTCTGAATTAATGAGTGCAGGAAACAGAGTAATGTCCAAGGAAGCTAAAAGGATGACCTAGAACTAGGTTGTTAAAAGTCTTTAAAAGCTAAGCAGAAGAGTTGACATTTGATTTTAGAGGCAATAGGAAGTCAATGGAGCTGACTGAATAGGGGAGTGACATGGTAATATCCATATGTAAAGAAAATCACTTTAGCAGCTGCATAAAAGATGGACCAAAGTGGGGAAAGACAAGATAGAGAAACCAACTGGAAGACGGCTATGTCAATCTAAGCAAGAGGTGATACAGACCAGAATTAAAGTGGTGGCTATATGAGCAGAGAGAAGGGGTCAGAAGCAAGAGATATTGTGAAGGTCAAAGTGGAAATACTTGGCAACTGGTTATATATGTGGGGCAAGGGAGAATGAGGAGTCAAGGATTATTCCAAGGTATACACCTGAAAGACTGGAATAGTGATGATGCCTTTGACAGAAAGAAGAAAGTTTGGAAGAGAGGTAGATTGTGGGGTGCACAGATTATGCATTTTACTTTGGACGTGTTGTGCTTGAGACATCTCCTGGACACCTACTATGAAACAATAAATATGCAATTGATGATTTGGGACCGAGTCTCAAGAGACTTGGATTTGATATTTAGTTCTGTGAATCATCTCTGCAGAGATGATAATTAGATCCATAGGTACTGAGGAAATCAACAAGATAGAGAATCTAGTTAGAGTAGATGGCCCTAGGAAGAACGCAGAAAACACCCACAGTTAGAAGGTATGATATGGTCATTAAACCAGCTAAAGAAACTGAAAGAATAGACAGACAGGTAGGAGGAGAATCAGGAAAAAAGTGTCATGAAATTGCAGAGAGGACAGAGGAGAGGATATTCAACAGTTTGTCAAATGGAGGAAGTTAAGTGGAATGATGATTGAAAAGGTCTATTAGATTTGACAATTGAGATAATTGGTAATTTTCTCAAGAACAGTTGTCTTGAATGATGAGCTGGAAAGTTAGTTTACAAAGAGTTGAGGAGTGAGTGATAACAGAGGAAGTGGAAGAAAGCTACTTAATTTCCCTGGGACTCAGTTTCCTCACCTGTTAAATGAGAGAGGTTGGGAGTAGATGATTTCATCTGTCCTTTCCATACTTCAAGCACATGATCTTCAGAAAGTGAGCATCTAAGATCGTCTTAAAGACTTCCAGTAAGAGAGAATGTCCTAATTCCTAATGCAGTCCATTCTGCCCATAAGTAGATATCACTAGGTGTTATGAACCTTTTCTTCTTATAAAGCCAAAATCTTGCCAAGTGCCTTCTCCAATTTTCACCTATGAGTTTTTCCCTCTGAAGTCATCTAATCCCTCATATATAAAAACCTTCAAGTCTTTAAAGATAGCTATCATATTCCTCTTATTTCTTCAGGTTAAATATCCTAAAGTCCTTCAACCAATCTTTGTATATTATTACTTTGTTCTACTCCAAAAACCATGTACACCAAATGTTTTTCACCTTTCCCATTCCGTGCTGGTATTTTTGATTTTTTTGAACCCCAGTGTAAGATTTTATATTTCTATCTATTGATTTTTATTTTATTCAATTCTGCCAATTATTTTAATCCAACAAGAGATTTGTGAATCCTAATTCTGTCAACCGATGTTAACTGTGTCTCCTAAATTAGTGTTATCTTCAAGTTTGATAAGTATGTCATCTGTCCCTTCATATAAGATAATGATATAAATGTTGAATGTAACCCAACTTATCCACAGCAGAATCTAAACTCCTAGAGTGTAAGAACTATTTTTTATATCTCCAGCACCACCTTGAATATAAGTGGTACTTTAACATATCTATTGAACTGAATTCTTGAGTATAATCCTGACATAGCCCTCAAGAATACCAACAAAGACTTCTTGGCAAATTGACATCAATCTAATAATGGCTACTCTTTGGACCTAGTCATTTAGCCAGTTTTAAATCCACTTAACTGTACTTGCATCTAGGCTATATATCTCCATGTTGACCAGAAGGATAGCAAGAAACTTTGCTAAATACCTTACAAAATTCAGATATAGTGTGTCTATACCATTACTCTAATTTGTACATTTCTAGTAACCACGCTAAAAAAGGAAATGGGGTTTGTTCTGGCATGACTTTTTCTTGATGTAACCCTGAAGGCTGCACTTAGTCATCCCCGTTGCCCTTTCTAAATGCTCCTAAATTATCCCTTTAATAATATGTTCCAGAATTCTGCAGGGAATTGTAGTCAGTCTTACCAATTCATAGGTGGAAAAATATATCTCTTTCTTTTTTGAAAATCAGGACCATATGGCCCATATCCAGTCTTAGCACACCTTTCCCAATGCCATAAGTCTAAAGATACTTCTTTTATAATAGAATGTAGTTTTATCACATTTATCTGTGGACCATAACATAAACTAATCTTTCCTATCCACACTCTTGCAAGTCCAGTTCTACCTGTGTCTGAAAATGTTTACTCTATCAACACCTTTAAAAAAGAATTCATCAAGAACTCATGTCAATATTTCTGTCTCTTAGATTTTTCCTTCTTCATTTTATTTATGACACTTTTGATAGAGATCATACGTTGGAGATTGCCATTCCTATTACATCTGTTTTGATGAATAGAAAAGATCCTTTTGTAGTAAATATATGTGTGTATTTATATGATAAAAGATGAGTGTTAATGAAGTTTTTTAAGAACTTGTATTGTTGGGTGGGCCAAACATCCTCCCTGATTTTCTTTTTGCTTGGCAATACTACGAAGACGGACTTCTGTTCGTTTCTAAATGACCATCACGTTTAAGTTGGTGTCACCTAAAAGAAGTTTAATTAAATTTCACCAATCAAAAAGGAGGAGAGGAAAATGGATGGACAACACCTTTAGGGGAGAATCATAAACACACATTAGAGTAGTTCTTCAAAAAATCCATGTAATAAAGTGGATGAATACAGAAGTAATAGGATAATCTGGAGCATCATGAAAAATAACTATTGATGCATAGTAGAGGGCAGGGTCAGGATTTGAGTAGCAGACAAAATATTCAGGTTGGCTCTTTATAATAATAGCTAATATGTATATAGTACTTATTATGTACAAGGCCTTGTTCTAAGTACTTTAAACTTACTGTCTCGTTTTATCATTACAATAACCCTGGGAGGCAGGTACTCTTTTTATCACCATTACACATATGAGGAAACTAAGGCAGAGGTGAAGTGGCTTGTACAGAGTCACAGAACAAGTAAGTGTCTGAGGTTGGATTTCAACTCAGGTCTTCCTGACTCCAGGCCCAGCACTCTATATTCTGTCTGACAACATAGCAAAATTTTACAAGATTATATGATTTAGCCCAGAAGCGACTTTAGAGGTTATCTTGTTTAACCCCTTACCTGATAGGCAGAATCAAAAGGAAGATTACAGGAGGATTTACTATGCAGAGATACAAGAACATGGAAGCAACTGAGAACGGAAACCACAAAGGATAGAGCATACTGGAAAGTGTCAAAGGACAGATGATCTAGGATCAGAGATTTATCAAATACAATATTTTTGAAAGATTTGAGTATTTCTCCAAGATGATAAAATAAATGGAATAAAATTTAGATCAATGGAGTGCAACGTAGCTTTGATAATAAGGATTTTGCTCAACTCGACTCCACAAGTACCCAGTACGAGGGATTAACCCTTATTCACAGTGCAATTTTTTGAGAACATACATGAGGAGAGTCTCAGAGATGTATCATCCTTCATGCCCTCCATTAGAGACTTTAAGGAGAAGTTTCATCAACTTTTCCCCACTCTTTGATCTCAACAGCCCAAGTTAAACACTCTCTGCCCGAAAGCAAAGGCCAATCAACAAATACTCTAAGAAGATGGTTCCATCCTTTTCAAAGCACATAGACAATAGAAACTTTTGTAAAGTTAAACCCAGTGACACAGGAACACGAGGAGACATGTGCACACTCACACAGTTGGATAAGGGGATATGGAAATCCAGACTACCAGGAAAATTTGCCAGTTCTATTGCCTAGGTCAAATGCTTCACAATATATTGCAACTACATCTCCAGAATTGTTTCTGGCATGTCACAGAAAGCACCCTCTGATCAATAGATCCCCAATTTCAGAGTTGGCTCTGCTGCTGCTTGTAAACCCTAGTCCTTTAATTGATTGCTTAGGAGAAATGTTGTGAATGTTAATTACACCTACTGAATTGTCTGGGTATTACTGTTGGACTGCTTGCTCTCTTTTTGTCCATCTGTTGGACCAATGGCTGCTTCTGCTGTCTATGATTATGCAGCAAGTTTGGCTTCTCCTGACATGTTCAACTTCGTCCTACAGAACTGCCACTATGATATGCTAAGTATCTACTATGGAAAGTGGAACTATCCATGCCCCTCACAAATCACCTTTCTTCTTTCCTTCTTTGTTTCTTCTCAGTTGGCTTTCCTTTACCATTCTAACTCACTAGAGCCTTCAAAGACAATAAATTCTCTGACAGTGAATACCTTGAAATGTACTTTTTTTTTCATTTTCTGGTTATCTTTCACCAGCGCCAATGTGGTTGGAATGGAATAGATGCTCAATAAAAACATGCAAGAAAGAAAGGAAAGAAGGAAGGAAGGAAGGAAGGAAGGAAGGAAGGAAGGAAGGAAGGAAGGAAGGAAGGAAGGAAGGAAGGAAGGAAGGAAGGAAGGAAGAAGAGAATGAGGGAAGGAGGTAAGTAGAGAGAGAGAGGAGGGAGGGAAGGAGGGAGGAAATGAGAGAGAGAAGGAAGGGGAATAAATATTTATATAGTGTCTACTATGTGCCAAGCACTATACTAAGTTCCTTTTATAAATATTATCTCATTTTATTCTGTGAGGTAGATGATATTATTAGCCCATTTTACAGTTGAGAAAACTGAGACAGAGATTTAAATGTCTTACCAAGGCTTATATATCTAGCAAGTGTCTGAGATCAGACTTGAACCCAGATCTCCTGGCTCTGGGCCCTGTACTCTATCCACTGCCCCACCAGTTATCTCTGAGAACAATAATTTAAAAAGTAACATATCCACTTGTTCTTTTGCACAAGAGAATATTTCTGGGTGATGAAGGGCTTTTATCGTTAGAGCTCACCAAAATATTTTTTAAAAGCCACTACTCCTCTCTAATGGTTCCAAAAAAAATTATTATAAGGAATAGATTAACCAAGGTACCATTTGTCACTTATCTGTCTCAGTCATCACCTAGCCATGGTGACAAAATAACTTGAGATTCCTTAATTTCTAGATTTTTAATCACACTATATATTAATACGAAGTTCAGAGATGATAGAATATTATCGATCATTCCCCTTCTGTAAAGATTAATTTGTTATTGGATGCCTTTCATTAACATAATGCTATCTGTCAAAAACAAAAACAACCTTTCAAAGAACTTTCACTTGTAATATCACACTGACCCTTAAAATGGTATGAATAGAATATTGAAAATTGTTGGCTTAGGGTGGGGGAGATGGGGTTAAGTGAAGCCAATGGCTATAAAATGTGGGAGAAAGAAGGCTCCTATTAGAATAAAAGAATCTGGGCTCAAGCTCTGCCCTCCATATTTGGTCAAATCACTTAATTTCTCTAAAGCATCAGTTTCCTCTTCTTTCACAAGATGGGAAAAATAGCATCTGCATTCAGTTTAGTTTGCCAGACTTATAGGAAATAAAATGAAATAAAAATGGGAAAGTGCTTGGTAAAATGTACTACAAAAGTCATATATTAATATTACCTAGAGTCACAAATAAATCTAGCATATGATATTATAAAGAAATAGAGCCTAAGACAAGAGATGTCACTTTCTAAGAAAAGTTACAACCACAACCAAAAGCCTAGTTTTCTTCTCAGTTCAGTACGGCATGAATTATATTATATTGTCTGCATTTACACAACCCACCACATCATTCTTGAGAGAACAGTTACCCAGTGTCAAAAATTATGTTAAATGGGTATTAATGAGTTTTGTATTTCTCATCAATTCATTTAGGATTAAGAATATAAGCCAGTGGATGGGTCAAGTCAAATACAAATCCTATGGAATCTGTCAGGTAATCTTTATGTTACCAGGACAACTAGGACAATGGGAAGGGGCAATTAGGAGGCAAAATACACATATGCAATCAAAGACCAAGGTAAAATGGGAAGGCATAAACTAAGAAGAGGTAGGTAGGGTGCGGTAGGGTAGGGTACTCACAGATTATGGAGATGCAAACAAATAGTGATTTATGGATAAGACAAGCAAACAGATGGCATAGTTAAAAAGACATTTTTGTTGTGTACAACAGGTTTAAATAGGTGAAATATGCAATGAGAGCATACTTATAGGGCATAAGAAGTCACCAAAGGTCATCCCAAGGGATATGTGTGAGTAGGGGATGGGACAGTCCCTTCCTTTTGCCTTGGTGATGGTGGAAGAGTCTATAGGTTGAACGTAAGCATACTAACTTCTGATCATGTTTGGTTCTAGCTGTTAAAGACATCTCCTTCTCCATCAGCTATCCCCATGTGTCACTTCTTAGCCACCAACTTCCTCGCTTGCTCTAAAAAAGTGTGGTATCTGGAATGAACACCCTGATTTGTTGTACCATAAAATGATTCTGGTAAGAACATGCACATGTGCTGGAAGTAAAGGCAAACAATAGCTCACAAACAGCTAGACATGCAGATGAAACATAGGACATAGATATTTTGTCAAAGAACTAATGCCTATCCATAAGTGCCCTTCTCTAGGAGTAAGAACTCAGGAGTAAGGTTAATTAGCATCAGACATAGACAGCTCCAGACTAGATTCTACCACCATGGCATATGTCCTCAACAGTTTGAGCCACAACCTCAAACCAACACATTCATAAACACCCTCTAATGAAGCACGATGAGCAGGGACCCAGAATTAAATCCTGTAAATGCCATAGTTTTACCATACCTCTTGACCTCAGATGGTCTCCATGCCCACCCTCTGCTGACTTATGACGTGCTCTCTTACCAGCAAGTATAATTAAGTGGTTATAAGCTACCACAGCCTTCTTCTCCCCATTTCAATCCTTTAAATTTATTGGTATAACTAGTGTTGAACTCAATTGCTCACCAATTCAACACCGTAGGGAATATGCCAGAGAAATCCTACTCCCTCAAAAAATATTTGAGACTGACATGGATCAGGTTTGATCCTGGGGGGGCTGACCCCTAAGATTTTTTATCTTTGGCTCATTGCCCTCACTTAGAATTATTCCAGAAAAATTTCCAGACATTCTCATGGCACATCTTGTGTTTTGGTTCCCCCAAACGTAGGTAGATAGGTTTCCTAATTTCCATATAATTACTCAGGATGAGGTATCAATCGCAATTTCTTCCACTGTCATGTTTTATGGGGCTCTATTCTATTTCCTATATACACTTGGCAAATAGCAAGGCTAACTCCAGGTAAGCAATCAGGAAGTATAAGGGTCACTAAGACTGAAGGATGGGACATAGAATGCAAGAGAACAGATGCAAGACCCCTGAATCAAGGAGAACTCGATCCTAAGAAAAACTGGATCGCCATACTTCTCTTACAAACTTCCCTTAAAATCAAGGACTTGGCTTTCCTTGGTCCTGAAGTGAAAGCAAAGAAATGGTTTCATCTGCACAGGGGGAGAGTGAGCAGAATGTAAGGGCTGATCATTATAGGATCCAAAGTCAGACCAAGTTACCAAGCCATCACTTACCAGTATACATAGACTAGACCTAAAGTTTTGGATCATTAGAAGAGGGAAAAAATTCAAAACTTGACCAGAGAATTTGATATTAAGTCATCTCCTTTAGCCTGGACTATTGCAATGGCCTCTTACTTTAATTCATTATTTCCAGTCACTTCCCTTTAAATCCTACCCTCCAAATAGCTGCCAAAACAATTTTCCTAGAATACATCTGAATCTATCACTCTTTATTTGAAAACCGTCAGTGGCTCCCTATTGTTCCTAGGATAAAAAATAAAACAAAACAGAACAAAAACAAAAAAAATCCCTTAACATTTAAAGCTTTCTGGCTCAGACTTCTTCTATATTACTCCTCTTCACAGACTCAAAATTCCAGTCAAATTGGCCAATTTATTGGGGTTTTCTTTTAGCTTACCTTTCTATTTCCTGAGTCTCTACAGGCTTTCCCCCATGACTGAAATGCATTTCCTCCTCACTTCTATGTCTTAATTTCCTTAAAGGATCAATTCTGGCATTACTCCTATAGGAGCTCTAATGCTTTTATCCTGGAACCATTTTGCATTTACTTATATATTTCCATATTGTATTCTCCAATAGAATATAAACTCATTGAGGTCTATCCACTTCTCTCCACTCAGACAGCTGTCATTTTATTTTTGACCCTCATTTACCCAGAATATTTCAACAGGTTCCTAATTGTTCTCCTTGATTCAACTTTCTTGCCACTGCAATCCATTTTCCATACTGCTGCTAAAATAATTTTCCTTAAGTACATATCTGACCATGTGATTCCTTTACTCAATCAGCTCCATTGGCTTCCTCTTAAGTTAAGTCAGCAAGTATTTGTCAAGGACCTACAAAGTACAAAGTACTATATTAAGTGCTGGAGATATAATGAATGGTAAAAAGTAGTGCCTACATTCAAGGTGCTCACAGTCTAATGGGAGAGAAAAGTTGCAAATGACTATGTGCAAACAAGATATAGACAGGAAAAAATTAGAAACAATCTTAAGAGGGAAGGTATCAGCATTAGGGGGAATCAAGAAAGACTTTTTTTAAAAAAAGATGGATTTTTACCCGAGACTTAAAGGAAGCCAAGAGGTAGAAATGAGGGAAAGAATTCCAGGCATACAGGATAGCCATGGAAAATGTACAGAGTGTCTTATTCAAGAAATGACGAGGAGGCCAATGTCACTACACTACAGTGAAGATGCTTAGAAAGGCATGAAGGAGACTGGTTATGAAGGATTTTAAAAGCCAAGACAGAGGATTTTATATTTGATCCTGAGGTATAAAATAGGAAGCCATTAGAGTTTACTAAATGGGATGTAGGGAGAAAGAGGGATGATACCATCAGACCTGTGCTTTAGGAAGATCAACTTGACAGGTGAAAGGAGGATAGACAGGAGTGGAGAGACTTAAGACAGTGAGACCAACCAGCAGCTAATGCAATAGAGTTCAGCTGAGAGGTGAGGAGGCCTTTACCAGAGTTGTGGTAGTGTCAGAGGAGAGGAGAGAAGGGAGGGGAGGGGGAGGTGTATACAAGAGATGTTATGAAGGCAGAATCTATGAGTCTTGGAAACAGGTTGGATAAGTGGGGTGAGAAAGGATGAGGAAATGAGGATAACCTAGATAGTTATCCTAGATAACTTGAGGATGGTAGTGCCCTTGACATTAATAAGGAAGTGAAGAAGATGGGATGTGGGGGAAGATAATGTGTTCAGTTTTGGACATGCTGAGCTTGAGACATCTTTGGAACATTTAGTTCGGTATATACAACAGGCCACTAGAAAAGTTAGCCCGGAGATCAGGAAGAGGTTAGGGCTGAATAAAAAATCTGAGAATCATCTTCATAGAAGCATTGACATCTATTATTTCTAGAATTAAATAAAAATCTTCTGTTTAGTTCTTAAAATTCTTAGTGACCTTGTTTTAATATACATGACACTCCATCTCCCTGCCCCTCTACCTGGAATGTACTCTCTCTTCTCCTCTACCAAAAAAAAAAAATTCTTCTCTTCTTTCAAGACATTACTCAAGCACCAACTTCTACGTGAAACCTTTCCTGATCCCCTCAAATGCTAATTGGATTTAATCTCCTTTATACTGACTTGTATTTAACAACTTTGTGTTTATTCTCTTTATATTTGTTCTCCATATACTTATATGCGCACTTTTTGTCTCCTTCATGAGAAGTCAAATTCCTTTCAAGTAGGGATTATTTCATTTATTGTATTTGAAGCTCCAGTGCCTGACACAATGCCTGGCATATTAAATGATTGAAAGGCAACTTCAAAGAGAGTGACCCCTCATAAAGAAAAGAAATGCTATAGACTCTTTGAAAAGGCACTTGTCCAGAGAGCCCAGCAGAGAGATACTCCTTAGACAACTTCAGGAGAGATCCATGAAGGGAGAAAAAAGACTTCCAGAGTTAGGAGATATCTCTTTGCCCCCACATATTCTTTATATGTGGGTTTACTTTGGATTGTATACCAATGTACAGATCTCCTTTGGATTCTTACTAGTATTTATACGTGGTAATTAACAGAACTTCACTCAGTCCTAACCTGTTTTTCTCTGAGAATAAGACATTACCCGAGATCTGCTGTCACCTGAGTGTGTCACCTTGACATATACTATGCCCCAATCCCAATGCCAGGTGAAGCATATTTCTCACATATGGGAATCCTATCGCCAGTATTTGTGACAGGCAGTCAAATGCCTTATATGCGAACCCAAACTTATATGACCAAACAAATTTATATGTAGAGGGGGGGATGTAGACATGGAACTCAATTAAAATTATATGATCACCCAAGGTAGGAGTCATAGTCTTGGGGACCCCAAACCAGGCCTATGAGTATAATCTTGTCAGAGGCCAGAATCATACTCAATAGAGAATTCATAATTCTCCCTTCCTCCACACAGGAGTTGAGGTTTTGTAGACATTACTCATTAAGAAGCATGGTCATCTGCTTTGCTATAACCCACTAAGAACCCTGGGACCTTGCTATATGAGCAGTAACTAAAACTTTTCATGTGTGTTGCCTCTCCCATTACCAATATAAGCTCCAGAGAACCAGAGACTGTTTTAGGATTTCTCCAGTATGTGCTTCATTCATTCATTCATGGACTTCTCAGGCTGAGTGTATACATATACGTGGCTCTGCCATGAGCTTCAACAGGAAATATTTCAGTGCCCCAGTTGCTGTTGTCTGTTGAACTGGGAAAATCCACTCTCAGGATTTCTCCTTTCAGGGCACATAAAAGCTCCTGTCTTATGCTTTGGCCATACACTTCTATCAACTTCTCCTGTGGAAAGAAAACTGTGTATGGGAACAGGTTTCATTTTTCCCTCTCTACCTCCCCAGAACACAGATCTGCTCAACTGAACACTGATCTGTCTGTCTTCTCAAAATCCAAGAGCTAAAGAAAGAGCAAACTGATAAGCTGGTTTGTTTTTATACACCTTAAAGGGAGTTGCCTTATGCAACAAAAGTCCACTTTCCTGAGTCTCAACCAATCAAAAGGGCTCTAATGGGTATGGCCACATAACACGGGGAGGTACACCTCAAATGCCTCCAAACAAAGCCCTTATATCTACCCATTAATATCATTATGTTAAACATGGAACTTACCAAATTTATCTGACTCCTCTGATCAATCTACTTACAATTTAGTAAACATTAGGGTTGCTCATTTTTATTTGAGGTGCTAGGAGACCTAGAGAGTGGGACATAGCACTTATACCCTAGAGTAGTTTATTTCTAATCCCATTGCTGGATCCTTAATCCCTTTTTGAAATACTAACACCCCCTAATGAGGAATAACAGCCCCTAATGTTCTTTTGTTCAAATAAACAAACCATTAGATTGCAGTTCATCTCAGCCAGAATTTAGGAACCCATTGCTCTGGGCTTAGATTTTAGCTGGTTTCTACAGCATCGGGAGTGACATAGTCATTGAATGAGTTATAGCATATTAAGTCTCAAGCAGTTTCATATTGAGCTCTTTTAAAATATAAAAAGTTAAGAAATATATTGGATTCTGTGAGTACACATTATGCTAACCCAAATTACACATCAGCTGTTTTTCATATACGCATGGACTTTATTAAATCAGGGGTTTAAAGATGAATGCATTGGTTGGAATTACATTGTCATTGTTTCAGTTACAGCTTAATCAATTTTGGGAAGGTGGGGAGGGGGGTGGCTTGATAGGCTCTGATTGAGAGATAAGTGTGTTCGTTACTTTAAATTTATTTCCAAAGATTACATGTAAATCAGGCCTCCAACTGTGGAGGAACAGAATGCACACAATTCCTCTTATCAAAGCAAATCATTTTGTTTAATACTCAATGCAAAACTAGAGCTGAGTAACATTAAAGTTGCAAATTTATTCACAGGAAAGGCAGAACTTAAAGAAGTTCTCACAGAAATGGGGATTTACACAGGGTGTACATTGTTCATGTTTCCTCACCCGAGACACTGGAATAACAGTGGGATGGGGGAAGGGAAGATAGGAGGGATGATTGTACTGGAATTTCTCGAGTGCTGCCACCTTAAAATTGAATACATGTATTTTGTCTTGCTTTTGAGATGCTCTAACAAACTCCCACACATGTAAATAGGCATGTTCATATGCACAACACATATATGTGAACACATGTAAACATTGCGTATACAACCCAGTGAACATAAATGTGAGTGTACATAAATGTGAGTGTACATAAACATAGATTGTTGGTGCAAAACGGGAGTTAAGGAATTATCCAGTTCAATCCTTTCTTTTGGTAGATGGAAAAACTGAAGCCAGTAGTATTAAAGTGAGTTATTCTAAAGTCATATATTTACCAGTCAGTGGCACACACTGAATTAAAACCCACATTTCCTGTTACCCAGGCCAGTGCTCTCTCTTTTGTACCCTTGATTCCACAGCAGATGAGCATACACTTCTCCATGACCACTTCTTCTGATAGGTAGAGTAGGTAACCACCTCTACATTGTAATTTGAGTTGCTAATTACAAACTTCCTTTACCCAAAATATTAACCACACCACATGTTGTTTATAAATATGTCTACCTTCCTTTGAATCTTGAAGGCTTTTCAATATCCCAGAATTACATAAGTATTTTTTTAAATGGGAAAACCATTAGAGGGCACCATACCTGAAGTTGCTACTGACTAACACAGTTTTCCAGCCTAGCATGAGCTCCTTGTGAGCAAGAAAAGCATTTCCTTTTTCCTTTGTATCTCTAGCATTTAGCAAAGTTCCTGGCACATAATAAATAGCTCCCCTTTCCCCCAGCCCTTCACCTATTCACCTTAAACCTAGTCTTCTCATGTCCCACTTCAAGTGTTCCCATCCCTTCCAAAGTACCCTTTTGAATTCCTGTTCCATAATTTAAAATTTTTCCATCTTTAAGATCTCTTCCTCTTGCAATCCTTCCATCTTTTGTTCTCCGGAGACCTATCTTCCCCCACGTGATAATTTATCCCTGGTCATCCTCTCCAATACTGACTGAACCTTATCTCAAATTCCCCTTGAGTTAGAGTTGGACTATTCCTTGAGTCTCACATCCACTCCCAGGATCTACCTTTGCTACTATCACTTAGCAACTCCTCTCTTTCATTGAGGTTCGCTCACTCTTTTTGAATGTATCATCCTACCTAGATCCTTACGGCAAGTATATGCCAATTCATTCTTCCTTTCTCAAGAGTTCAGTACTTGGGAGAAATGGGGAGAAAATTTGGAACTCAGAATCTTGTGGAAGTGAATGTTGAAAACTAAAAATAAATTAATTAATTTTTTTAAAAAAAGAGTTCAGTACTTAGCTCATAGTCTTCTCTATACCAACTCCTGCCCTTATGCTAGGGCATTTCAACATATATACACTAACCCTTTGTTTATCAATACATTCAGTTCCCATGACCTACTCTTCAGGTTGACCATGTTCTTGACATGATACCAGTCTATACACCCTTGATGATGCCATTACCCACAAGTGGTTCACATCTATGATGAAAAAAAAAACCCTCTGAAATCTATTTACAAGATCATAATCTCCTTTCATCCCATCTTTCCCTGTGCCTTATTCTTCTTAAACCTCTTCCTCATCCCCATTCTGCCCTCCAATACTTCCACATCTCAGTGTCCTCCCAGGCTACTACAGCAGCTCTGGCTCCATTTTGTCCATTTCCCCATATTTCTATTTGACTTTATAGTTTATTCTAAAACATTCTTTACTCTTGAATCTGCCTTGCCACTGGAGTTCAATGATTCTGAAAGAGTGAGGCTGATAACTGAAATAATTCTGTCTCACTTAAATCTACTTCATGTATCAGTCAACACAACATCATATTGTGATGTCATTGGTCCTCTTCAAAAATGAAAGACAAACAAGAGTTCTTGAATCTCCTTTTGCTTTGATCTTTCACTTCTCAAGCCTCTCCAAAACCCAGCCTTGGATTATCTTTACCGTTCTTCCTCATCCACATCTACTCAATGGTACTGAAAAGAGATGAAAAGAATTATGCAATTTAGCTATCTATATCCACCGCAATGTTTTTTATTTAGTATCGACCTAGCTCTCATCTCAGCAAGGCAATGCTTTCATTCTCCCCTAGAGAAGCTAGGTGTTATGGCAGAAAGAAAACTAGGCCCAGAGTCAGGAAGATCTGAGTTCAAATCTTACCTCAGATTCTTCCCAGCTATGTAGCCCTAGGCAAGTCACTTAACCTCTGTCAGCCTCATTTTCCTCAGCTGCAAAAGGGGAATACCAATAACACCCAGCTTCCAGGGTTGTTGTGAGGATTAACTGAGATAATATTTTTAGAGCACTTAGCACAGTACCTGACACAAAGTAGATGCTTATCAAATGCTTATTTCTTTCCTTCTCAACTGATCTTCTGTTTCATTCCTTACTGACTGTTCCATATCTTTTCTTCTTCTCTCAAGCTTCTCAATACTCTATTCCTATTAGCCTCTCATCTAAGAACTGCACCTCATGTGTTACCAGGAAAATAGAGGATATTCTCCACGATCTGTCCCTACTCTCTACATCTCACCATCCTTTTACATTATAACCCATTCTCTCCTTCTTTAGCCCAGTTCCTCAATTACTAATTAAAATCCTATCTCCTCCAAGAAGCCTTTCCTGATTTCCCCTTAAAGCCTTTCCTGTATTGCTTAACTCAGTTGATTCTGTATAGATCTGTTTCCACAATTTGGCTAGCAGCTTCTGTGGGGGGTCCAGATCCACCCACAGCCAGCACCCAGAAAGCTGCCAAACAGCCAGAAAGCCCAGGTTCTTTTAATCTGCCTTAATAAGGAAAGCAAGGTTAAGGGGTTGGCAAG
>CM053622.1:557328385-557349510 GCA_028646595.1 Phalanger gymnotis
AGGAGGAGGAGAAGAAGAAGAAGAAGAAGAAGAAGAAGAAGAAGAAGAAGAAGAAGAAGAAGAAGAAGAAGAAGGAGAAGGAGAAGGAGGAGGAGGAAAAGCAGGAGGAGAAGAAGAAAAAGAAAAAGAAGAAGAAGAAGAAGAAGGAAAAGAAGAAGAAGAAGAAGGAGGAAAAGAAGAAGACTATCAGGGGAAATAACATGGAATTAAAATTCTGTGAGGAATTTGTAAAATTATAGCTATCCAGTTCTGCTCTCAAATTAATATATAGATGTTGATTGCCTACTATGTGCCATGAGGCTCACTTATCATAAGATTATGGGGTCTAGAAGAAGAGATCTTAAAGATTGTCCATTCCAATCTCTTGGGCTTTTATGTGTTTGTTTTTGTTGTTGTTGTTGTTTTTTTTTTTTACAAATGAGCAAACTGAAAAATTGCAATACTTTCCTAGGGTTGCACAGCTGGTTAGAGGCTAATCTTGTACCAGAATCCAGTTTTCTGAACTCCTAGTTCATTGCTTTCTCTACAATATCCACTTCTCATACATCCTTCTCCTATTCCAGTCCTAAATTGACCTATCCTGTATCCCATATTCTCTTATTCCAATTCTCTGTTTTCCAAAATGATACTGACTCCTTGGCTATGATAAAATTTTAATTGTTAAAAATAATTTAATGTGTTACCCCTACCCAAAATGCATTTTAATAGGGGACTATTAAATACGTAATACCTTTACCCAAAGGAATAAATCCATCATGACAGATTTTGGGGAAACAAAGAGACATAGGTTGGGGATATATTTTGGATAGAAAGGGAGGCCCAACCTGACACTGAGATGTATCCATCAGTGTCAGTTTTAGTTAAGTTCCTCAATTATACCATCATATTCCATGGAGGTGGGCAGCATAGGTGTAATCAGTGGAAAGAAGACGGGATTTGGACTCAAAAGACTTGAGTTTAAGCCCTAGGTGCATCACTGGTTAAGTGATGGTTAAGTGATTAGACATTAGAGCTTTCATGACCTTGGATAAGTCACTTAACCTCACTGAGCCTTGGATTCTTTATTCATAAGATTCATTTAAAGAAATAGTTGACTACCTTTTTCAAATGGATGCTGTGAGGATAAAATGAATTCGCATACTGTATGTAAGTGCTGTAGAAATTATAAAAGACAAATATCAACTACTACTATGATCAAGGTTGGGTAAGTTAGGGTCTCAGATGGGTCTGCCTCCATCTTTGTGCCCCATCTCATCATACACCACTGTGCTATGTGGCTGCGTGAAGATGATTGTCTCCAAACCTGCCTGCCCCCAGGAGCATATGTTGAAGACCACCTGGACCCTGCACTAGGAGTTGGCTTTTGAATGACAAAGGACAAAACAGCTTTATCTTGTACACGTGATCAAATCCTCTGACAAGGCAGAGTATCCAAAACTGATGGCAATTAAAACACCCATCTGTACCTGCTGGTACTGAAAGGCCAAGCTTTCAAAAAGGTTTGTCTGACAACCTACTCTGACTGATTCCAAATCCACCAAAAGTGGGTCCAAATCCACCTTCAGCTAATACCAGATATCCAGGGAGACCTTCCAGGTGACCCTTCAGTCAGGCCAGTCCTTATAGAAATTGACAAGAGGGTCATAAGTATCTTTTCAATGAGGCATATAAGAAGCCAACTTGGACTCCCCCTGTCAATCTCTGTTTTGAAAGGTCTGTGGGGACCCATAATGATCCAAACCAGGATGCTCCTATTGATGGTTGATTGTCTTGAAGAATCTATGTTCCAGAAGATCCTGGAGTCTTGATAGATGCATGGAACTGTCTGTTCTCTGGCTGTCAAAAGAAGCTTAAATATTGCACTTAGGATGTAAATAGATACAAAACCACACTTGGCTAAAGAAAACCTAGGTTCACAACCCAGATCTGCCACTTACTAGCTGTGTGACATTGGGCAAGTCACTTAACCTCTCTTTGCCTCTGTTTCCTCATCTGTAAAATGATGAAGTTGGACTAGATGGCTTTCTGTGGTCCCTTCCAGACATAAATCTATAACCCTATGATCTTCAGATCCTCTGATGAGGATGGCAATAGGCTTGAAGATCGCACCTAGCATCACATGTGGAAACTTCACATTGCTTTGCTGACAACCACCAAACCCTCTGCCTAAGAGCCTCATGCTAGCAATTTTGGGAGTCCTAGTAGAGGCAGTGGAATATCCACCTCTCAATTGAAGAGGCATTGAAACTAACATGGTGGTGCATAACTTGACATAGTGCTTTCATAAGGGATGATTGCAAGCTGAAGCTTTGGAGTTGAAAGTATAAATTCATCATTTTCCCCAGTAGGATTCCCTTTGAACAGACCTTGGCTTCATTTCTTGGTCTTGAACCAGTATCTCCACTTAGAAGCTACTATTTAATGATGCAGGATCATTTCTGTCTTTGCTCCTGAATCTTTCTTTTGGGCTTTGTTTATAGCTTAACTTATCTTATTTGCATTATTTTATATAAAGACCTCAGGATTCCTGAATAGAAGCCCCACTCTTAAAATGAGATCTCTCTGATAGAGTTATGTGGAGTCAGTGTGAATGTTTGTGGATTGAGTTTTATTCTCTAAGTCAGGAAGACCTAGATTCAAGTGTTGCCTCTGATACAATGTATCTGTATACACATACATATGTGAGGGGTGTAGTATAGCCCATAGTAAGCAAAATCAGTGATTTCTTTAATACAGTAAACTCTCAATGTGAGAATTCTTTCCAAAATAGATTGCAACTTACACTTAGTAGATAAAACGGGATATTTCTGGTCAAATTCAGTCACTTATCCAGAGTCACACAATTTTTTAAGTGTCAGAGAACAGACTGGGGCCCAAGGTATCTTGATTCTTAGTCAGGATCATGCTCTCCTATGCCATACTGCCTCTACACACTCACATGAATAACATGTGTGTGTGTATATATATATTTATATATATATATATATTTATACATATATTATATATACACAATATTCATACATACCTTCAGAAAAAGAAATAATACTATTGGCTGCACTAAGTTTTCACACAAGCTCAATGGGATGATGGGAGACAATGTGATCTGTATTCTGGCTAATATGGTATTCACCTATTAAAGAATTGCAGGACCTGATAGAATCAAGATTCCCCAACCCTACCTATCCAGCCTTATGCATCCATCTGTCTCTCATTATTCCACACCATGAACCATCTACTATGGTCATACTGACCTTTGCATCATCTCCCGTACAACCCAGATTCTTTCTTACTTCTTCAACTTTGATCATGCTCTTAACTTAGTTCTTTCTGCCTAGAGAAATCCTATCCATTCTTCAAATCTCAGCTCGATTTCTACCTCTTCCAACATAGCTTTCCATGATCTACTAACCTTCATCTTTTCTAAACTCCTGCAACATTTATTGTTTATATCATTAGTCTCAAACTCAAATTGGATGTTTGTTATAAGTTTATATAACTAGTCTCATTGTACGTCTGCTATCGAAATCCTTATGTCTCTTTATCAAATTACATAGTAGTCTGAAAAAAGGATAGCATATTGTATATATTATACAATGTATTAAACAATGTAACATTCATTTATATACTATCTTTAACTATCTAATCAACATATATTTTATCTGTGCAACTTAACAATAAGCACCAGGAGAGCAAAACTGTTGCTTCTGCTTCTCTTATATTCTACACAGCACCTACCATAGGCTTTCGCACCTAGAAATGAATGTATATTGTTTGATTGGTTGATATTTGTTCCATTATGCAGGCATTGAAACATAATAAATAACAATAATATTTTAAAGACTTAAGAACTCTAAACAAAACAATGACCAATCACAGTTCCAGAGGACTCACCATGAAAAATGCTACCCCCTTCCTAATAGAGGATTGATGGACTCATACTATAGATGAAGACCGGTGATGGTGGGGATGGTGATGACCAGTGCAGAAATTTATGCATTCTTGTTATAGGGGTTTGTTTGTTTGCTTTGGCTTGATTTCTCAACTGGAAGATGGGAAGAAAGGAAAGGTGAGAATTAGGGTCTGAAAATAAAATTAAATTAAATAGATGGCACAATGGATGGAGCTCCAGGCCTGCAGTCAGGAAGAATTGAGTTCAAAGCCAGCTTCAGACACTTAATAACTGTGTAACCCTGGGCAAATCACATAACCTTTTTTGCCTCAGTTTCTGTAAAATGAACAGTAATTTACAGTAATCTGTAAAATGAAATGGAAAAGGAAATGGAAAACTATTCTATTATCTTTGCCAAGAAAACCCCAAATGGGATCATAGTCAGACACAATTGAAACAACCAGACAAAAAAAAATTTAAGAAAAAAATCCCTTTATAAGGAGAGGTATTATAAATTTATTACCTTGTATTATTGTGCCATTACGGCCTTGAAAGCAGTTTTAATACCCCAATGGATCTGTAATCTTCATCTCTATGACTATTCCCTCCAACAATACAGCTCATGACCCATCCATGCCTACCAACCAATGCAGCTCTCACCATGTCCTCCCATAAACTGGGCACAAAACATCTAACCACCACATTGGGGGGCCTTCATTGTACCCTCATGATATTCCATGAACACTAATGGAACACACAAGCTGGGGAGCAGTGATCCTTTGCTTTCACTATGTCCAAGGCATCTTTTTTCTGTAATATATTTCTTTAACACACTTCACCCCACTACTCTTGCACGACTACTCCCTTGTAATGCTCACTCCTACCGAGCACCTCCATATTATCTTTTAAAGGATCCTCAATTCCATTTCTTCCAATGCTGCAGTAATTCTATGACTCATAGCCATGCAGCATCAACAGAAGCATCAGTCCTAAATTTCTTTCCCACTTTCCAAATTTACATAACATACCCTTCATTTTTTGCGTCCCATTTCTTTATGACTTTGCATCCAGGGTCCAGCAATTTCTTGTTCTGAATTTCAGAAGCATAATTTTTTCGTTCAAAGTACATGCTTTAGTGGACTGGATCTCTTTCTGTACTGATATGACATTTTAGGTCTGCCTATAGTTAAAGTTTCTTTTCTAGTTCTTTCACATCTAATGTGATGTTCATCTCAACTAATTTTCTGAAGATTCCAGTTTGCATTACTTACAATCCCAAAATATGTTCTCCATCTGTCACTGCTTTCTTACTTATGAGACATTGTAAATGTGGAATGTATAGGAGGTACAGTTCTGAGGAACAGTAGACCAGTAAAGAAACAGAAGATAATTAGGGGCAAAAGAAGAAGAAATGTTGTAAAGGGGAAATCCAATGAAAGCAAAAAGCACTGACGAGAAACCTTCTGATACTCGGCGAACAAGGAATAGCTCAAGGATATCTCTTCAATTCCTCTTTCTGGGTGATCTTTCAGGTTTCATGTAGAGTTCCTTAGTTACTCATGCAGCAAAGGAAGATTTGGAATATTTCAATTCAGATTGCACATGACCCTATCTGGCATTGACAATAATAATTAGACAGCCTAAGGAAAGAATAAAACTGGAAAGGTTGCAGCTGCCACTCTTAGCAACTAATAATGAGAGGCAGATATTAAAGAAATCAGATCCTGGATTCTTGTCTCAGCTCCCCTCTTAGCACCACCATTATAACATGGACCCACTTGGTACCCAGGACTCTACAAGAAAGATGAAAAGAGTTCTTTCCTCCAAGAAATGAATTTGGAGTTGTTATATAACATAGAGCATTGAAAGGAAATCCATTCGCTTTTCTGAAGTTCTGAGACTGAAAATGACCGCAACTAGAACCAGTTTTACTTATATCTGAAGAAGGTGGACAGCCAAGTGATATGTTCATGGAGGCGTGGGAGTGGTGATGAGGGAGAATCACCAAGAAGATCTCTCCTGACTTTTTATCATTGCCTGAAATCTCAACATCACAACTTAATTCCTTTGATATAATGCATTGCCCTACGAGAGGTCATGCAGATATTTGCAGTAAAGATAAAATAGTAAATAAACCTCTATCATAAATTGCTATCTTAGCATGAATTAATTTACCAACTCCCTTCCCTTTATGGTAGAAGTCTCAGAACATGTTTTGATGGTAAGAAAGGTTTTTTTATGCATGTGATGGAGAGTCTTTGAGAGTACTTATTGATTGAACATGAGAGTAAAAGAAATGGCTAGAAAGAGAAGACGGGTAAAGACCAAAGTCTAAATGTTCCAGTGACTAGCCAAATATGCCATTGAACCCAGTCCTATTCATCTCCACAAATTAGGGCCATGGAATCTTAGAATTCACAATTCGTGAGTCATCTATTCCAATTCATAGCAAAATGACTATTACCATCTATAAGAATTCCAACGGGTGTCCATTCAGCTTCCATTTAAAGAGCACTAGTGATAGGGAACTCACATGCCTTTAAGTCAGCCCATTTCACTTTTGGATAGTTTTGTTAGACTTTTCCTTATGCTGAGTGACAATCTACATCCTGTAATTCCCACCCGTAATTCCAAGTTTTAATCTCTGGAGCCAAACAGAATATGTCTAATCTAATTTCTTAATGTCAACACAGTAAATATTTCAAAATACTTACCATATTCTCCCTGTGCTTCACTCCAGGATGAACCATAACTCTCCCCCAACTTCCACCAGATCCTTCAAATAATCCTTTAATAGTATGGTTTACAGGGTCCCTCATTATGCTTTTAGATATTGTGAAATTTGGCTTCTAGCTTCGTTATTCAGCTGAAACTATTCTTTCCAAGGTTACCAATAAAATTTTCTTTACCAAATGTATTGATACTCCCCTCCTTTTCTCAAATTCATGCTTTTTGACTTCTCTGCTGAGTTCAACATGCTTGATCACCCTTTCCTCTCCACCGTGAGTTTTCGTGACACTGTCTTTTCTTGTTCCCTTTCAACCTATCTGACGACTTCTGAGTGTCCTTTACTGGTTCATCATCATTATGCCCCTTAAATCTGGGTATACCCCAAGGGTTTGTCCTGTGTCTGCCCTTAGTTTCTCTCTATACTTTCTCCCTTAATATCATCAATTTGCATATGGGTTCATTTATCATCTCTATGCAGATGATTCCAAGACCTATATATACATACATCCAGCTCTAATATGTCCCCAGAGCTTCAGTCTCACATCGCCAACAGTATTTGATGTTTCAAACTAGATATCCTATAGATATCTTAAACTCAATATGTATAAAACAGAACTCATCATCTTTGCCATAACCCACCTCTCCCAAACTTCTCTTTCCCTTCTTTTTCCCTAGGGTACTCCCATTCTTTCAGTCACCCAACACAACCTTGGCATCATCCTTGACTCATCACTGCCACTCATCATTCATACCCACCAGTTGTCAAAGCTTATTATTCCTATCTGTACAATATTTCTCAAATTTACCCCTTTCTTTACATTAACACAGACACCCTTAATATAGTCACCACCATAGTTCAGATACTCATCGCCTCTTTCCTTGAACATTGTAATAACCTACTAATTGGTCTGCCTGCTTCGTATTTCTACCCATTCAAATCATCCTCCATACAAGCACAAAATGATTATCCTAAAGCATGCAGGTGTGACTATGTTGCTCCCCTATGCCACAAAATCCAGTGTTTTCTTATTACATGTAAACCCTCCCTCGCTCAAACCCAAGTCAACTGCAAGTCATGTCATCATTTCTTTGATGTCATGATCCTCTTCGAAAATAAAGGACAAACAAAACAACAACAACCAAACATATACTTCATTTGGCATATGAAACTCTATAATCTTGTCCTTCCTCCCACTTTTTGTGTTGTATTATGTATTACTCCCTTCAATGAACTCTACAACCCCATCATACTTGTCTTCTTGCAATTCCACACACAGGACATTCCGTGTCCCATCTCCAACTCTGCTCCTTTGCATTGCATACGCCCGTTGCTTGGAATATTCTCCATTCTTACCTCTGTCTCTTAGAACCCATGGGTTTTTTCCCAAATCTCAGCTAAAACCACCTTCTGCACGAGACCTTTCAAGGTCATCTTAGCTAGCAGTGCTTTTCCTCTTCCCAAGCTCACCTTGTGTTTCCTTTACATGTGTGTTGCATATTAGCTCTCTGTGTATGTGCTGTTTTCCCCATTAGAATGTAAGCTCCTAACTTTGATAGATTTAGGCTCTTCTCAGCGATGCAAGGATATAAGACAACTCCAAAAGACTCATGATGAAAAATGTTGTCAACATCCAAAAAAAGAATTATGGAGTCTGAAAGCAGAGGGAAGCATACTATTTGGTCTCTTTTTTTGTTTGTTCCTTCTTTCTCATGGTTTCTTCCATTGGTTCTAATTCTTCTTTACAATATGACTAATATGAATGTGAAAATATGTTTAATGTGAATGTGTACATATAGCCTATATCAGATTGCATGCTGTCTTGGGGATGGGGGAGGTGAGGAAGGAAGAGAAAATTTAGAACTCAAAATCTTATGGAAATGAATGTTGCAAATTAAAAATAAATATTTTTTTAAAAAGAAAGTAAGCTCTTGGGGCAGCTAGGTGGTGCAGTGAGTAGAGCACTGGCCCTGGAATCAGGAGGACCTGAGTTCAAATCCTGCCTCAGACACTTGGTATACTTACCAGCTGTGTGACCTTGGGCAGGTCACTTAATCCCGATTGCCTTGCCTTGCCCCCTCCAAAAAAAATAATAAAACAAGAAGGTAAGCTCCTTGAGTGCAGATACAAAGGTTTCTTGTTTGTTATTTCTCCATCTCCTAGAAAAAAATTCTTATACATAAAAGACGCTTCATAAATGTGTGATTGAAAAATCCAATTTTTTGGATGTGCTTAGGTAGAGTTAAAATTGATAGTTTTAATAACAAAAATGACAATTTTGGAAAAATCCTGGGATGGCTTGTATGAACTGATGCAAAATGAAGTAAGGAGAACAATTCCTGCTATGAGAACAACATTGTAAAAATAAACAACTATGAATTACTTCAGAATTCTGATTAATGCAAGGACTAACCATGATTTCAGAGGACTTATGATGAAGACTATTACCTACTCACATGCTCATGGAAAGACAATGGAATCAAAGGACAGAATAAAACATGCACCTTTATATATGGTCAATATGGAAATTTATTTTGCTTGACTGTGCATATTTGTTGAAGGGTTTTATTTTTCTTTTTCCAGAGGAAGGGAGAGAAAAAAAGATTGTTATTCTTTTTTAATTGATAGGTTATAAACTCAGCTGGCAAATTTCTACATATAATGACATTTCCTAGAGTTAGGAACGTACTACTAAAGTAATAGAGTGTTGCTCATCATTACTATATGTAAATATATGTGTATATATATGCACACGCATATGTATGTGTATTATATATGTGTGTATATACGTGTATGTATATATATACATATACACACATATATATGCATATATATATATATATACTAGATAATCTATTAAAATCAATGTGACAACATAGAGTATGATTCAAGTCAAACCCTGATGGAATGTGTTATTTTGCCATACCACAGAGGCTGATTCCCACCAGGGCATTTTTAACATATTAGAAGCCTGACTTGAATACATCTCTGTGGGAATACTGGCTGCCTTACTTCTTTGAAGGGAATGTGATTTACATCCCTAAAGGCCACTTCCAGAAAGCACCACTCAACTGGACAACTACCCTGAATCCAAAGGTCATCAAGGGAATTAAGTAAAGTCAAATTTATTTTTGTTTCCAGTTGAATTTCATAGGCAAATGATTGTATTATATTTAACCTCTCAGTGTCAAATGGGTTAAGGCCACCTCCATTAATGCTAATACATTATGCATTTGTGAGTACCTTCAGGTCAAGAAATATAGACTCATGTCCCCCGATTTAATGCAGCAGAGGCTGTGTTAAACTGCTATGTTTTTTCTACCAGAAATCTTGCACAAAAATGTTTTCCCTTTATCAGGCTATACACACAGGACTGGCAGGCAAAGATATCCTCTGCTGAGAAAAATCTGTAATAACCATAAGCAAAAGAGAAAAGAAAGAAAAGCTCCTTGAATTCCATCTCATCCTCTTCCCCATCCCCCACCCAACAGTGACATTCTTATATTTTCCCATTCTGTATTTCTTTGGAGCTTTCTAATTTTCTTCTATCACTTTCCTTTGTTTTTTTTAAATAACTCTTCCTTTTCTTCTCTCTATTTCTTAAAATAGAAAAATTTTGAAAAACAAATTATGGACTAATAGCAGAAACAATCCCCAAGAGCTCAGAAGACATAGAATTTAAACTGAAATCTGAAAAAGCGTATTTATACAGTTCCTTTCTTTGTGCTAAACCCCTAAACACTTGAGGACCTTTATCAACTAAACACTAGGTTTTTCTTAACTCGAATTATAAATGTAGTCATTGCTGAAGTCATCCATTCCTTCAGCAAAAGGCTTACTCCTACTAGGGTCTTCCCCTATTTCAAAAAGGACATTGAAAAAGAAGAGAGAGCCTTCCATGGTGGATACAGCTTTGGACTTGCATTTAGGGAGACCTGAGTTTTATGTTTCACCTATGACAGTAGTTATACATTCCTGGACAAGTTTCTTAACCTTTGTCTGCCCCAAGCAACATTTCAAGATTGATGTAATGAGTTCTAGTGGGTATTCCTAGTCACAATTCATTATGCTATGAAATTACAGATCTAAATTCCTTCCCCTATCAAGTCATAGATCCCTATGAAAGAATATTATGAAATCAAAATTCCTAATGGCAATTCCATTTTGAAAATAGAATGTGGCAATTAGTTGTACTTGGATGGTATCAAGTGAGTAGGCCAAAAGTCCTACTTAAATTAGAACCCAGAACCCTCTCATATCATGAGATGATCCTTTATAAAATCATACTCCTTCCCTCCTACAGGCCTTTCCTCGTCTTGTTCTAATTCTACTCAATGGATTATGTAAACCCCTCTGCTATTCGAATCCTATCCCTTCCGCAAAGTCCAGCTTATACCACATTTCTTCCATTGCTGTTCAGTCATTTTTCAGTTTCATCTGACTCTTCATGAGCCCATTTGGGGTTTTCTTGACAAAGATACTACAATGGTTTCCTATTTCCTTCCACAGGTCATTTTACAGATTAGAAACTGAGGCAAACAGAGTTAAACGACTTGCCCACAGTCACACAGCTAGTAAGTATCTAAGACTGGATTTGAACTCAGGAAGATAAATCTTCCACACTCCTGGCCCAATGCTCTATCCACTGTACCATCCAGCTAGCTTTCCCTTATTACCCTTAGCTCACAAGAAGAAAAAATGACTCTATGTTATTGTTTGTGCCTCAGTCTTCTCATCCTCACCAAGTTAACAATTTTTCTGACCAAGGTTTCTTAACAAGCAGTTAGCCAAAATACAGATTTTAAATGACACTTCACAACATATGTAATGTTATAATAATACCTGAGTAGAAGCTGAGATTATCACACCAACTCCATCACAGACTGTGTGGCCTCTTCCACAATTTGTACAAGTCTCAGGTGAAGACTGGACTCAGGTCATTTTTCAATAAGAACAATCCTGGCTTCAGGACCTCAGACAACCTGGCATTCCCAAGGTTGTGTACTAATTGAAATACCTCTGACTGGAGTCACACATGACCACATGAAGGTATGTTTTACCAAGCCTGACTTTCTGTTAAGAAATATACGCTTCTAGAGTCAGAGACACACAATTTAGTAATTGTTTTGTCTGGTTCTCTAGCTGTTTCATCTATATGTGGTAGATGTGTCACTAAAGCCAGATCCGTAAGCTCCTTGAAGGCCAAAGGATTTTAGGCCTGGAAGGAGATCATCCAGTCCAGGGCTTTTCAACATTTTCAGCATCAGATATCGCCTCTACAATCTTCTGAAACCCATGGGCCCCTTCTTAGACCTTAGTACAGTGCCTGACATAATACGCACTTAATAAATGCTGACTGATTGACCAACTCAGAGTAATGTTTTTAAATATATAACATAAAATACATTGGGATTATGAAGAAAACAAAAATATTCCTAAAAATAAAGATGTATTTTTTTTCCTATCCAAGTTCAGGAAACCATTGAAATCCATCCATGAACCCACCAATCAAATCCAAATACTTCATTTTATATATCTCCTCCTCTTATTTCCCCAATCTAGACCAGGGCTAAGCATATCTTAGGTACTAAATATTTAATGACTTTACTTTGATAAGAATTATCAGAAGAGGATAAATTACCAATGCTTTATACCCCAGCCAAATATACACATATCATCCTTTTGGAAACCCTCTCTTTGCTGAAAAGAAGGGATGATGGAGAAATACACTAAAAGGATATTTTAATCAGATCCACTATCAATAAAAGTAGAGACTACCTTATGTCATGTATGGGATGTTGGAAAGGTCCTAATATCCTACCCCCTTCCAAATTCTCTACCACATGCTTATCTACTACTACCTGAAATTTCCCCATGAGGTCGTCATCCTTTTAAACTAAGGACCTGATCTCTGTTAAATTATAAATACCCATGGGAATGGCTAGATTCTAAATGTCCATCAGCTATGTGTAGCTGAATTGAATAAGAGGTAGAGATAATATTTTGAGGAGAAAGATAGGATGTGGACCCAAAGGATAGCGAAATAGGTTCCATAAGTAGAATGAAAAGGGACATTGAACAAAAAAAGCTAGAGACTCTAAAGACCAATTACTCATTTAGCATTTTAGCTGATTAACTATACTGCTCTGCATACACAGTTAATTTTGGCCCCTGTGATCTCAAGAACAAGCGATGTACCTTTATTTCACGAACCACTAACTTTTGGAATGAGACTTTCTTTGAGGAAGATTCCCATGGTTTAAGACTCTTGCAGCCTGCTAGGGTCCATGGATTCTACCTACTTTTAAGGTCAACTAATTAATAAACATTTATTAAGTACCAACCATATGCCAGGCACTGTGCTAAGCTCTAAGGATACCAAAAAGGCAAAAAGAATAGTCCTTGCCCTTAAGGGAAATCTAATGGGGGAGACAATATGCAAACAAATATATACAAAGTAAGCCATGTGTAGGATAAATAGGAAATAATAAACAGAAGGAAGACACTAGAATTAAGAGGACTTAAGGAAGGCTTCTCGTAAAAGATGAGATTTTTGTTAAAAAAAATCCTTTAAATTCAATGGAAATCCCTCAGTCCATATATCTCTTCCTTCCCAATGTAGGTAACTGATGTCACATAAGCATTGCTGTTTGTTTCTGTTAGGGCTACAACTACCACCAGCAGAACTTCTGACACATCCTGGCATGTGACCATAAGCAAGTCATTTAACCTTATGGTGCCTCAGGCATTTCTTTTAGATTCTAAGTTACAGATGCATTGTGCATCTGTAGTAGCGCACGGAATTTCCATTCTGGACATTTCCCCACGTCACTGAAATGAAAGTAGCAATGAAATAGTAGTAGTAACAATAATAACAACATTAATATTTCTTAAGGCAACTGAAATTATTGATCAATGAAGATTTTGCAAAGAAACAGTAGAAACAATATGATGTGTTGCTCCAGACAGCAAAAATTCAGTACCTACCTAATACTAAACAGATATCCATCAATTGGCCCGAATGATAACACCAGAAGCTTACCCAGATGACAAATCCCTGTACTACAAAAAAGAAAGCCCCCAAATATCATCGAGAAGTCAAGAAATAAACTACTGGAACCAAAGCATTAGTATAGACAGAACTGCTGCTCACAATTGCCTGCACATAATATTGACTCACAAAAATTTAAGAATGATGTATTTTAACAGATGTCACTATACTTCCAAACTACGTGGAATTAAAAACTATTAAGATATAGTTACCTGGTAGAAGAAATTGAAACCCCAGGTGGGAACAGGATGGGAGATAGATAGATAGGTAGGTAGATAGATAGATAGATAGATAGATAGATAGATAGATAGATAGATAGACAGACAGACAAATCTACAAACATATGCATATGCAGGTATATATACATACATACATACATACATGGTCTTATATATACATACATGTGCACATATTGAGATGTAAGATCACCTTCTGTTCCCTCACTGAAGTCATGGTTGGAACAGTTCTAGTAGGAGAGAATGATGGGAATGAAATCAATATGAGAATGATGGTGAAGAAAGCGATTACATATAGAAGAGATAGAGAGATAAATGATATAGATTTAGAGATAGATTGATAAAGCATACGTATGTATGTATACATTACATATGTGTGTATGTGTATGTGTGTATGATCCTGTCTGCCACTGGAATTGTCCCAACCATGACTTCAATGAGGCAACAGAAGATGACTTTATGTCTCAAAACTTTTATTCAGTTACAAATTGCAGTTCTTTTATCCACCTGTGCCATAATACTCTGAACATTAAGTATTTAACAATTAATAGTAGGATAATGACTTGTCCCAGAACAGATTCTACCTGAGCATCATTGAAAATGAATAGAATTGCACATAAAAATCAGATGTTTACATAGCACTTTAGGTTTTCAGAGCTTTTGATTGGTAGGTAGATAGATAGAGGGAGAGAATTTTTTTTTTTATGATTTGATCCTCACAAAAGCCCTGTGTGGTAAAATACTTATATGTCATATTAGCTAGGTAATGAAACTCAAGCTCATAGACATAGACATAGACAGTTAGTTGCCCAGAATCACTTGGCCAATGAGTATCAGAGGTAACATGTTAACCCAGTTCTCTCTCAACTACAAGCTATGTACTCTCAAGTGTGATTGATACTTCAGCAATATTGGCATGTCACATCTCACATTTCACACTAAAGTAAAGCCCAACAAACTTCTTCAAGCTCTCCAGAACAAGTATGATCAAAGCTTAGGTAAGCAGATCATTCACTCAGAAAACAGAAGCATGAGCAAAAGTACCACTCTTAGACTTATTAATTATTCTTTCTTGCTGTGGACATCAAGTAGACATTCAGGCTTTTATTTGTGTGGAGCAGATTATACATCCTTTCAACTCCTTTTCTTCCCACTTTCCCATCCCAATAATAGGCTCAAAGATGTTATTCATTAGGATCTACATGCAATATCAGGACTTTGTCACAGATACTGGACCCCATATTCCTCTAAGTTTATACTTTTTCATGTTCTAGACAGAGAAGGGTTACTTTGGGGCCTGTCATTTTTTTTGTGCAAGATGCTATATAAGTTCTCATTGGACAAGCAGGAGAAGATGGTCTGGAAACTTTGGCCCCATTAAAATTTTCCCAAGTCACTGCTTACTTGTTTTCCATTTATGAGAGAGGAATGCCAAAACACTTTTCCTGAAAACAGATCTATCATGGGAAAGTAATTGAAGATATTCAGTAACATTGATTTCAGTGAACCTCGACTGATGGAGTGGCCTTCAGAGCAGTAATGGACCAATGAAGACAGGGCTTTGCTTTCACAGGATCATAGATCAAGAGCTGTAAGAAATTTTCAAGGTCATCTTGCACAACCTCCAACAAAGAGGAAAAGTGATTTTTATGAGGTCATTCAGATAGCAAAAACAGATCCTCTGAAACAAAATCCAGATTTGTTTATTCTGCACCATTGTACCACATTCTTTGGAATGTGGGTCTATAAATTGGGCATATAAAAGGAAGAGACACCATAAACCAGACCTGTATTCTTGCTGGCTGGTCTTGGGTGGTAAGCCTATTTCAGGGAAATTTTTAGACTGAGATAGTAGAAACCAATCATATACGTGTGTTCACAAATAAAACATTTGTTCCCAACAGCCCCATTCTCTGGAGATGTTCCTTTAAACTTATGGGACTTTTTCTCTGTAAACCTTAAAGTACAATAGAAATTTGAATTATTATCATAATTAGTAACCTGGTTATTATTAATATCATCATTGTATGTTTCTGAAAACTCTAGTTATAATGCCATATTCCACATTCTAAGATCTCTAAATATATAAATTCTGAAAAAGGTCTTTCATTGTTCAATTTATAGAGTTAAACAAGGTTGTTGCCTATGGTAACAGTACTATATTGGTATTTTAGAGTGAGGCCATAGGCAGAAACCAGCCCATTTGCAAACTGTTAGAAAAGATGTGCCTTAAGTGCATAGAAATATTCATATAGGCAAGGTTGTACACATTTTTAAGTATAATCTGCATCATTTACATTTTCTCCATCACCTTAAATCTAGACAATCAATAAAACAATAAATCAATTCCCCATTTGTAGTGTTTGCTAATATCTGAGGTGTAAATTTCACAATGAAAATTTAACAATCCGCTCTAGGGAACCAGTAGTGGCTAGCTCCAGTATACTCTTGTATGTAAGTCTTATAAAACAGCAAAGCTGAAGTTCAGAAACAATATAAGCCTCACTGTTACTAGTTTGCTTCTTTTTTAACTCAATGATATATTGACTTACTTTCCCTTGTTTTGAATTGTCTTGACTCACTAGGTTTTAATCTATTGATTTTGAAGCTGTGCACATAGTAGGCAATTCACAAATTCTTTTCCATTTAACTGAAAACAGTGTTTCTTCATGAATTTCGTCATTATCAAAGCCTTAACTTTATCAAACTTTCTTCTTTACTTGAGCAGATTTTATCTGCCCATTAGTATATGGGCCATAATAAAGTCAAATAAATGGCCCCTTAGTTTGATTTGATTTGATTAAATTTATACTCTGATCAATTAAAGAGTTTTTCAAATATGTTAACAAGTGTATCCCAGGTATGTGTGGAAGGGGGAATGGCTGGTATGGCTATATTGGGGTTTGGTTTGCATATGTGGGTTATGATTCCCTTTTAAACCATGGGCCATTTCTATTCTCTTACTTTGGCAAAAGGCCATTCTTACTGTATTAATATTTTCTGTTCCTTATGTTTTTTATTTAGCTTGTTTTTATTTTAATCAGGCTGATCTCCTAAACGTAATCTTCTATAATTACACTCTGCCAACAACCTTGCTCCCCTCAAATCCAAGTTCTCTGACGTCTTCAAGGCCAAGGTTAAAAATCACTTCCTCCAGGCTTTTCCTGTACCTAACCCAATTCTCATATCTTGCTTTCCAGTTAGGCACCATTCATTTAGGGAACATGTGAAAAGCAGTATAATTCTAAACTGTGTGAAATATAAAGCTAGAGAAAACCTAAGCCCCATGCTCAAGGGGCTTACAATCCATTGTACTATCATGGTGAGCTTTGGTAACATGGTTTTACCTTTGCTCACAGGTTGCTTTGTAACATCTGTTAATTAAATCATGAATCTCAATCTAGTCTCCCTCAGTAAACCATAACCCCTTTGAAGGTAGAAAAAGAAAATCTTCTCCTCTTCCTCTATTCCCCATAGCACCAACCACATTAAAGATCATTTTCCATTACTATTCAACCTGTAATAAAGAGATCTATTTCTTCAGTGGCTCCTTATTGCTTGCTCTAAGTACATGTACCTTAATCTGGCATTCAATGCCTTCCACAATTTGACATCATCCAACTACTTTTTTTTAATTCATATTTATTTTATTTTCAGTTTCAAATTTTCTCCTTTCCATTTCTCTCTCTCCTGCCCATTAGGAAATGAAGAAAAAATAAAACCCATTACAAATATGCACAGTTAAGCAAAATAAACACATTAGATCACCCTACTATTTTTCTAGCCTTATCTCCCTGCACATTACTCTTTGCTGTGTGCTCTATATTCTGCATAAAGTTAGTCCTCACATTAATTCACTTTTAGTGGAGCTGTGAATTGGCCCACCCATTCTGGGAAGCAGTTTAGAAGTATACTCAAAAAAATTACCAAATTGTACATGCCCTTTCCAAACTGAGATGAAGATAGATGAAGCAACTGGGCCAAGGTCACCCAGGTAATTAGTGACAGCAGGGACTCAACCTCCATTCTTCAGATTCCCAGGAAAGTGCTCTTTCTACTACAATACACTGCCTCTTAATAATCCCGTAACTGATGGGCCAGAAGGAACCTTCTGCCCTCATACCTTTTGGGAAGGAGGATTAAAGAGATTAAAGATTAAAGATTAGAGGCTGTCAGCTACATTTGCAAAAAAAAAAATAATACTATGCTCCTTCTTGTCCCTCTTAGAATAGTACCTAAGGTTTGATTTGTTTGTTTATTACTAGAGACATCTGAGACTAAAATATCTATTCTTTTACCTAGAAGCTTATCTAGGAACTTGCAAGCTATTCAGGAAAGGCTAAGGGTCAGTTTGTGAATGTGGAAGAGAATCAAGGTAATAAGCTTATATAATAACTGATCTTAGGTAGGACAAGAGAAAAGGTCTAAGAGGGAACCCTGAGCCAGAATGAGCCCTGGGTACTGAACCCACGACCTAGATTGGATACTAGTAGCTTCTAAGACATTCCTTGTCACTTTAGTGGCTACAGGCCAAGAATGGTGGCAAGGGTGTGTTATGCTCTAGGCAGATTGGTAGCCACCAGAAACAGGAAGTGTCCTCTCTGTCATGGTCAGATCTGAGACAGGGACAACCGAGGAAAGGAAGGAGTTATTGGGGCAGGGACTTTGTGGGTGGAGGAGAGAGAGACAGACAGCCAAGAAAGACAACCAGTTATCTATAAGCCCTGTTTCTAGGCTACCTGGGAATATGAGAGAGGGCTCCGCCATAGTTCTTTGAATGTAGGATGTTCCAGATCAGGGATGGGGAACCTTCGTCCTCAAGGCCACATGTGGTCCTCTAGGTCCTCAAGTCCATCCTTTTGACTGAATCAGAATTTCACTTTGTTCTGTGAAGTTTGGATTCAGTCAAAGGGCTGTACTTTAATACCTACAGGGCTACATGTGGCCCCGAGGCCACAGGGTCCCCAACCCTGCTCCAGATAATAGCAAGAACAATGTCTTCCCATGTCTCAGGAAGGTTCCAATCTAACCTAATACTTACTGCAATTCTTGGTGTCAGTCTCATGATTACCAAACTGTCCATGCTCTTTAACTACCAGGACTTGACCTATAGAGTCTACTAGGTGTGATGGAAAAGAAAGCTGGGACCAGTTCAATTCAGTTCATTCAATTCAACTCAAGTCAGTTTAATTCCACAAGCATTTATTGAGTGCCTATTATGGCCCAAACATTATACTGGGCAGGGGGAATGCAAAGACAAAAATTAATTAGTCCCTGTCCTCAAGGAGCTTACATTCTGCTCAATGGGATACAATTTGTGCGCGTACAAGGAAATACAAAATATATACAAAGCAGAAGTGAGTAATTTTGGGGAGAACATTGATCAGGGAGATCAGGAAGAGACATTTAGAGGAAGTGACCCTTGGGTTTTGCCTTAAAAGGCAGTAGAGGGTTCTAAGTTTTAGGAGAAGTGGGAGCACATCCCAAATATTGGAAAAAGAGAGTTAGCTAGTGTATGCAAAAATAAAGAGGCAACAGCTCAGATGTCACATAGAGAGACCAGCAAGAAAGCCAGTTTGGCAGGGCTGTTCATGAGGCATGATAATGTGTAATCAGCCTGGAAAAAAAATCATCTAAAAACACCTTGCAGTTATATGATGAGCTCCTCAAGGGTAAAGGATTGTTTTATTCTTTGTACATCCCTAACACCTAGCCCAGTTCAAGGCATGCAGTAGGCACTTAATAAATGCACATTGGTTGAGTCATTGATTAGTGAAATTAAAGGAGTTCTTTCAAAGGCCACACCTAAGCATTGACTCTAGGTCTCTGGTGTGAGATTTGGTCACTTGGGCCAGGGAAGGGGCTTCACTTACTTTAGCTAAGGTTATTTCAAGACAACTGGACCCAGTAGGAAGTACAATGTGTCTGCTATAGTGAGTCTTCCTCCTATTACTCAAACTCCTAGAAGTCTTGCTCGTCTTGGACTCCCTAGCAATTCCTCTGTGTGAATCTTGTTTCCCCTACTAAACTGCAAACACCTTGAAGGCAGAGATTCTCTCTTTTCCTGCAGCATCACCAAGCATAGCACCCAGCATGAGTCTAGTGTGTCCCAAGTGCCAATAAAGAATTGGTCCTCCACAAAGTGATTGATTCCCCTTTTCACCCACTCAGCATTTCTCTTCAGGTACAACTTCAGTAGACTTTAGTTGCTAATGCCAGCTATCGACCACTGCCCGCCAGCTCCTGCCTGCAGCTGTGAATTTGAAACCACAGAAAAGGAAACAAATTTCAGAGTTAATGTGGCCTAAGTGACACCAGCTGCATAATTGGGTTTCTTACTGATTTTTAATTCAGTTTCCAGCAATCTGCTTCACATCTCTGGTCGCCCCTGAATCCTTCCTCCCCCTTTAAAAAAATCATTTGTTGTTCTACATTTTTGAATATTGATTAAATATTCATCCCAGGTGAACTCTGTTGCCCGCTGATTTCCATTCCAATGCAGCCTACATTCGGATCTGAGACTTCTAAGTCATAATGAGCACACATACATACACCTTGCTGACTGACATCTTTGTAAACAGAATTTTCAATTGGGACAGCATGAGAAATCTAATTTCTCCAGATTCAACAACTGGTAAAACTGGAAAGGAGATAGAACTTGACTTCATGACCCCATGACTGCTTTGTACAGCTTTCCACGCTCCCTACTAGATGCCCTCCTGAAAGTCAGGGTGCTCCAGGCCTTCTTGTCCCACCTCTTTTGATGTGATCCTCGTGACAGAATCATAGATCTCAAGGTGGAAGGAACTTTAGAGATCATCCAATTCAAACCCTTCATTCCGCAGATGAGAAAAGCAAGGCCCAAAGGGATTTAGCGGCTGGCTCAAGGTCATATAAGTAATAAGTGGCAGGGCGAGAATTTTAGCTCAGGTCCTATTATTCTGAGATCACGATCCTGGCATTATTCCAGAGTACTAACTCCTTGTCTAAGCGGGGAGGAGGGTGGAAAGGAGCAGAGAAAGAGGGAGCATTTGATAAAATCATTCAGTGTAAGATGCTGGAGATTCAATATCTTACCCATTTTGGAGTGGATCAATTTTAAGAAGATTGTAGAAAAAGAGTAATAAGCATCCCATGGCACCTGGATAAGGAGAAGGCAAGATGGAAGGAAGGAAGGAAGGAAGGAAGGAAGGAAGGAAGGAAGGAAGGAAGGAAGGAAGG
>CM053622.1:557350010-557374571 GCA_028646595.1 Phalanger gymnotis
GGAAGGAAGGAAGGAAGGAAGGAAGGAAGGAAGGAAGGAAGGAAGGAAGGAAGGAAGGAAGGAAGGAAGGAAAGAAAGAAGGAAGGAAAGAAAGGAGGGAGGGAGGGAAGGAGGAAGGAAGGAAGAATTTATTAAGCACCTATCAGACGTCAGGCATCTTGCTTAGTGTTTTACAAGTAATGGGGTGCTCGTGCTTGGACCCTAATTCTAACATCACATTTCCCCTTAGCCTCTGCCTGGGTGCCTGTGTCTGTGGCAGAATTCCAATTTCAGAACACATCTAGTTCTCAGACATTCTTTCCCAGGCAGCCTCTCTAGCTAAAGGGCAGTGTGCACCAAAATTATCTCTGCTTATTGCTCAGTAAGCCCAATTATAGATTGATTCAGGATGCTGATAACTGACTATACATTGAGTCTAACATGTATCTGAGACATAGTCAAATGTATACTCCCTTACATTAATATTGTCTAACAAGACACGTGATGGAATCCACTTGGATATTCCCAGTTAGCTGTGAACTTTGGGTGACTTAGTGACGTCTCACGGGCAAACCGCTGCCCCCCACCCCACCCCAGTAGCCCCGCTTTGGCCTATTTCCTAGGGAACTCTGGGTAAGATACCTGCTCAGTAGATACAAAAGGTGTATGTTCCTTTAAGAACTGATCACCCCTTAATCACTCCCTGGCCACTCCCTAATCCCACTCCAACACATCTAATTGACAGATTTCATCTCTAATCTTGTATTTAAACTTTCCCTGTAGCCCTGTATGATTGCAGGTTCCTTAAGAACTCTTGCCAGCTTTATTTACTTAAAGCGTAATAAATCTTTGCCTCCTGGACTTAAAGAATACTTGGGTCCTCAAATTCATTCCAGGCGGCCTTGCTTTGGGAATTTTGGTTTGGGATTTCCACATCCCTGGGTTCAATTCTCCCTCTACACAAGCATTCTCTCATTTGCTTCTCACAATGACCCTGTGAGGTAGGTGTTATTACCATCACATGTGCCCATTTCACTATTGAGTAAACTAAGCCAGACAAATGTTAAATGATTCTACCCAAGGTCACGGCTAGTAAATACTTGAGGTCATGTTTGAACTCAGGTCTTTCTGACTCCAAATCCAATGCTCCAGTCATTGTGCCACCTCTAATAAACCAAAATAGTTTAGAAAGCTCTTAAACTTAATAAAACCTCATTAAAATTTTATTTAAAAAAAAGTTACAAGTGAAAAGAACATGGATTTGGAATCTGAGGATGTAGCTTCAAATTCAGACCATGCTACCGAGACTTTGGGCAAAGCTTTTCACTGCTCTTGGTCTGTAAAATAAGGGGAGACCTATAGGATCTACCTCTACCTCGTGAACCTTTGAAAACAGAATCTACAAGCCTGGTCACAATTCAATGAAAATTTCTTCTATATTTTCAAATTCTCTTCAATTTTTTTTCTATATATTCCCCTTCCATCTCTGAGAACTAACCTAAGAAACTGCCAACTCCAAGCTAAAATTCTTTTCAAAGTGTATTTCCAGTCAAAGGCAGACAGCCTACAGAGTGAGGATGGCTCCCCCTGACCCATACCCAATGCTCAAAACACAACCAAAGACTTCCATGCTACAGAAAGAGTTAACAGAACCATTTGCATATTTGAAGCAAATATCACGTACAAGAAGTAGAAGTAAGCACCTCGAGAAGAACAAGCAAATGCTGAAAGCCTTCTGGTTGATGCAATTATAGAATAAAGGTCAGGGGATGAGAAAGCTTAGCTGATCTATTCCCCTCTCTCCCTCCCCCGCCCAAGGGGGCCTTCTGGAAGAGAAGCCTGAATTGACAGCCCTCTGACAGGAGGGCAAAGATCAGTGTATGAATACATGGGCAAAAGTCCACGTGGATGACTAGAAACACAATGAAGCAAGATTTCAGAAATCTAAGTTAGGCTATTATGAAAGTCAAGTTTTCCAACCGCATGGAACCCAGAGTAAATGAAATGCTCGGAGAATGGGGTGTGGTGGTGAATCAAATTGTTCCTGTTGCTGAGAATTAACTCTAAGACCCATTTTGTTTCACCCCTTCATGAAAATACCTCTGAGCTGTTTTAGAGGCCAGGTGGATAGACTATTCACCCTAGAATCAAATTTAACAGCTATATGACTCTGGAAGAATCATTTAGTTTATCACAGTCTCAGTTCCTTCATCTGTAAAATGGGAATAATTCTGACACCTACCTCACAGGATTGTTAGGAAGCTCAAAGGAGATTACATCTGTGTAGATCCACATATACACACATATCTCTATTTCCATATCTATAAAGTGCCTTTAAAACATTAAAGCACCATATAAATGTTAGCTATTATTATTATTTTCTGACTCAGTGCAGACAGTTCAGGAACAATAAAGCAATCTCATGTGTGAACTGAGGAGCTCCTAAAAACTAGAGCATTTTCGTGAGTAGCCATAAGCATAGAGATAATGCAAAATGTGGGGGTGAATGTGGACTATTCTGGCCCCCTAAAGTTTATGTTGTATTTCTTGCATTGCTACCTGATATCTGTCATTTCCTTCTGCCTTTTCACTGTCAGATACTGAAATTAAAAAAGGCAATACATTTAAATAGTACTTAAGGGTAAGGTGATGGCATCACCAGGCTGCAGTTTAAGGAAAATCACTTTGGCAGCTGAATGAAGAATAGTTTGGATAGAGGGAGACAAGGCAAAGAGAACACCTAGAAGGCTATTGTAATACTCCAGGTGAGGGGTGATGAGGCACTAAACTAGGGCAGTGGCTGTCTGAGTAGAAAGAAGAGGAAATTTGTGCAAGACATTGGGTAGAAATAACAAGATAAGACAATAGATTGGATGCGTGTAGTGAGTGAGAGTTAGGAGTTATTATGAGACAGATTGTGAGCCTGGGTAACTGAGAGCACAATAGTGTCCTTGGCAGTAACAACAAAGTTTAGAACAGGCAAGAGTTTGGGAGGAAAGGTAATAAATTCTGTCCTGGACCATGTTCACGGCTGTCCCACACTCCTACAATACTCTCTCTTCATCTATTCCTCCTAGCTTCCTTAGCTTCCTTCAAGTCCCAGCTAAAATCCTGCCCTCTGCAAAGAGGTTTCCAGGTCTTTATTAATTACAGCATCTTTCTTCTGAGACTACTCCCAAATTTATTTTGTATCTATCATGTTTTAAATACAGTTGTTTGCATCTTGTCACACATACACACTGCCACCCCCCATTATACTGTTAGCCCTTTGAGAGCAGGGGCTTTTTTGCCTTTCTTTGCATCCCCAACACCTAGCACAGAACCCAGAGCATAGTAGATGCTTAATAAATGCTAGTTTACTGACATTTGCTTCTGAAATACCTAGAGAATATCTAGTTTTTTAGGTGTCCAAAAGGCAATTGGTGATGTGGCACCATAGCTCATGAAAGAAACTAGGAATAGATAGAGAGATCTAGAAATTCTCTGCACCAAGGTGATCATTGAACCCATGAGAGCTGATGGGCTCACCAAGTAAATTAATATAGAGGGAATGGAGAAAAGGTTCCAGAACAGAGCCTCAGCAGACGTCCATGGTTTGTGGATATGACATAGGTGAAGAGCTAGCAAAGGAGACTGAGGAGAAGCTATTGGAGAGACAGAAGGAGAGAAAAGTGTCACAAAACACTAGAAGGGAGAGATTATATGGGAGAAGATGGCCATCAACACTGCTGCAAAAGGAAAGAAGATGGAGAAGAGCTTGTTCAGTTTCTTAATTGGGAGAATGCTGGTAACTTCGGAGAAAGTAATTTCAATAGAACGATGAGATTGGAAGCTAGATGGCAGGAGGTTTAGAAGAGTGAGAGCAAGAAAAGAAATGAAGCTACCAAATTAGATGACTTTCTCAAGGAGTTCAGCCAAGAGATATAGAAGGTTAACTAGCTGGAATGGTAGAATCAAGCAGTTTTTGTTTGTTTGTTTGAAGGCTGAGGTAGAGATGGATCTGCTTTTAGGCAACAGGACCAAAGCCAGTACAGGGAGAGACTGAAGATAAGAGGCAGGGGAGATATTATAGTGAAGGCAAACTGCTGAAGACCATGGGAAGAGATGAGATGAAGGCTGCCTATATAGCAACCACACAGACAGCAAAATGATTTTCCTAAAATGTAGATCCTACCATATCCCTCCTCTACTCATTAAACTCTAGGCTGCTTCCTATTTTCTTCAGGATCAACATAAAATCTTCTCTTTGTCATTTTAAGTTCTCCCCAGACATGGCCCTATTATACTTTTCCCACCTTATTACACATTTCTTCTTTCCATGAATTCTACAATGCAGCCAAATGAGCCTTCTTCTCATTACTTACATACTACTCATCACTACATCTCTATCTTCACTCCATTATTCTAGCTGTGCCTCTGCCTAGAATGCATCAACTCACCACCTTCATCTGTTAGAACCCCTAGTATCCTTCAAAATTTAGTAGCTCAAATGGCACCTTCTACAGAAGGCCTTTCCCAACACGCCTACCTGCTAGTTACCTTGAAAACATTTTATAATGTACCTAAATATGTGCAATTTGACTCCTGGTCAGAATATAAACCCTCTGAGGTCAGAGACTTCTTTGTTTTTTTTTTCTTTGCATAGTGCCTGATACACAATAGGGGTGTAATGAGTGCTTGATTATAGATTATGAAGAGAAAACAAATATGGTGTGTATAGAAGCACTTTGAAAGTAAAAAACTAAATCAAACAATGTCTTCATTCATCACCTATACTTATGTTCCCAGCACTGTGTTAGGTGTCAGAAAGAAAAAAAAAGCCATAATCTCTACCTTCAAGGAATTTATAAGTTGATTAGGATGACAAAGCTAACATATAAAACAATGAAAAACATAATGGTTAAAGGCTAGTTGTATTGTGCTCCTTAGAGTTATAGGAATTCGAAGAGAGAGCTCAATTTGGATTGGAAAGATGGCTTTGGGGAACAGTTAAGGAAGAAGGTAGGAAGTAAGCTTAACTTTGACTAAAGATAATAATTATTAATAATAATAGCTCTCATTTATGTAGAGATCTAAGGCAGCAAAGTTCTTTACATGTGTTATCTCACTTGAGCCTCTCAACACTGTGAGGTAATTGCTATTATCTCCATTTTACAAATGAAGAAAGTGAGGTTGAGAAAGGTTAGGTGACTTTCCCAGGGTCACACACTAAGTAAGTGTCTGAGGCAGGATTCAAATTTAAGTCTTCCTGACTCCAGGTGAAGCATTCTATCTCTGTAGGACCACCTATCTGCCCCATGAGTTGGAACATAGCTATTCATCTATACCTTTCTTCATTTTTGTAGAAAATTCATTCATCAATAGACAATATGCACTGGATCATTGGAACTCAAGCACCCCTTTGAGAATCTATCTTACTGAAATATATAAAAACTGAATCTAATTCCTCCCTGCTATTCCTAAAGAAAAAATTCACCCACCAAATCTGGGCATTCCTCTCATACAATTAGCCATGCCAGTGCCTGGGGCTTCCATCCCTCATACGGACATCATTCACGTTCCCTACCCTTCACTCGTTACCGTAGTAAGCAGTAAGAAGGCAGGTTTGTTGACAAGACACCTTTCAAAAGTTCAACAAATTCTGTGTCAGAAAAAAAGATCCAGATGGTTCAGAGGGACGGGTTTGAGTTGACACGGGGGAACAAGAGGAAGGAAAAATAGATGAGAGAAGACTGAGAGCATTATTCAGGACACAGTCCTTCTCTGAGTCTAGGGCAGGTCAGCAGAGGGTGCACTGACCTTGATGAATAACTCTTCTTTTTTTTTTTGGAAAAAAATGCCAGAAAAAATCATCTTTCTTAATTCACACCAGCAATTCACAGATTGCCTCCCACCCAAACCCTGCTCTCCTCCTAGAAGGTCTGTGAGTCTTAGGGAGCAGGAAACTGCTAGAAATACCAATTAAAAGCTCATTCCTTTTCATTTGCAGACTTAAGAGTTCAATTTGGGAAAGGAGAAAGTATGGGAGGAGAGGCAGAGTGAGCAAGGGGAAACAATATATTTCCTCTGTACTTCCAGCTGCTCTCCAATTTTGCCAAGAAAACACAATTGAAACTGACTAGCCAAGAGGGAGACACAGACAAAACAGTGGGACATAAACTTTACAGTCATTTTATATAGTTTCACAGTTACTTGCCCTACTCTCCAAGGATCCTGACTTTCTGGAGCATCATTGAGAGGGGCAAAGCAAGGTGAACACTCTTAGACTAGTGAGCTGGGTGTTGGAATGTATAAATATATACATATATATGTGTACATATGTAAATGTATATGTTTATATATGCATATATTTATGTATATAAACATATGTACTATATACTGTGTATATATGTGTGTATCTTGTATATAGCTTGTTGGTGCGTAGTTGTTAGCAGGTTATCGCCACTCTTTTCCTGTTAGAATGTGACCTCCTTGAGAGCAGGGACTGAATTTTACCTTTCTTTGTGTCCCCAGCACTTAGCATAGTGCCTGGCAAATAGAAAGTTCTTAGTAAATATTTATTGACTGACTTAGAAAGTAGATGGGCATATAAATACATAGATTATTAATATGAGTACAGTTATGTAGATGAATACGTATATGTGTATGTGTACATATGGCTTTCAAATAACCCTCTTTACAAATCTATAGAAAGTTGCTAACAGCCCATACCATAAGGAAGCGTGGCACAGTGGCTAGAGCATTGGCCTTGGCATCAAGTAGACCTGGATTCCAATCCCACCTCAGACACTTAATTCCTTGCGTAGTTCCCAGTGTATGACACTGAGAAAGTCATAAATGTCTTTGATCCTCGTTTTCTCATTGGTAAAATGAAAGGGTTCGACAATACAGCCATCTAAGGCCCCTTTTACTCCAAACCTAAATGGAAGCACAGAGATTCTCTAAGAAATTATTGGGAAGCTATAGAATCTCCTCACCACCTCTGAGCCATCAGGAGAGACTATGGGCAGCAACACGATGTAGTGCTAAGGGCATTGGACTAACAACAATCAGTCTTGGGTTCCTGTCCTTCCTCTGAAATTAACTAGTTGTGTGATATTGGACAAATCACTTCAACTCCTTGGTCCTCAGTTTCCTAATTTGTAAAAGGGGGACTAAAAGACCTACTCCATTTTCCATTTGTGAAAAGTCTTAATTGAAAGGATTATTGTGATCTTCTTAAAATTGCCAAGTCCTAATTCTTTTTGGACATCTGTCTTGCAGGGTTATTGTGAGGAACATGAGTGATGCTGGCTATGACAGGGTTTCAATTATTTAAATACAAAGTATTATCATTAGTCATTAGGTATTTTATCTCATGCCAGTGATTACACCTACATTCACCTTTTAAAGACAGTTCAGTTTATCAATAAATAATTGCTAGTGATGGTTTAATTGACATATAATGGAGGGAGCACTAGACATGAAGTTATAAGAACCTGGATTCTCATCCTGATTCTATTATCCATTATTAACCATTCAACCTTGGGCAAACCACTTAAGCTCTCTCTCCTCCTAATCTCTAAAGTTAGGAGAATGATGCATGCATTCCCTGTCTTTAAAAAAGATTGTTGTTAACTGTGAAGCATTAGAGAAATGTGAAGTATTATTATTATTATTCCTATTTAATAGATTAGGAAACTGAGGCAGAGAGAGGAGGAGGAGAGAGAGAGAGAGAGGGAGAGGGAGAGGGAAAGGGAGAGGGAGAGAGAGAGAGAGAGAGAGAGAGAGAGAGAGAGAGAGAGAGAGAGAGAGAGAGAGAGGGGGGGGGGGGGGGGGGGGGGGGGGGGGGGGAGGGAGAGGGAGAGAGATTAGGAAACTGACCCTTAGTGACTTGCCCAGAATCGCACAGTGAATTGAGAGCTTGAACTGAGACTTAGACCTAAGGATTCCAAGCACAATGTTCCTCCCAAAACAAAGTGTTTAATAATACCTGTACCATCAGACTCACAGGGTGTTGTGAACATCAATTAAGACAACGGCTCTAAAAGTGCTTTGTAAATAGTAACAGACTGCACTAACATAAGAGATGATTACAGGCGTTGAAATATTTATCACTTGGGATGGGAGAATTGTTAGATGCTGAACAAAAGAAGTTAAGAAGACAAAGGTTAGGATCAGTAAAGACTAGAGGGAAGAATAGTGACTCTGGACTCTGAAAAAAAATGGGTTTAAATAACTCTGTAGTGATACCTGGATGACCTCAGGCAAGTCACTTTAACTCCTTATGTTTCCTTGTTGGTAAAACTTAGTAAAAAGTGGCCCAAGGTCCCTTCTGCCCCCCAGAGCAGGGGTCCTTAACCCTTTTTGTATCACAAACTCCTGTTGGCAGTCTGGTGAGGCATTTGGACCTCCTCTCAGAATATTTTTAAATACATAAAATAAAACAAACAGAATTACAAAGGAAACCAATTATGTTGAAAAACAATTATCTATCAATCTATCCATCTATGTGAGGGGAAAGGGGGTAGGGGGAGTGATATCCCACATGTAAGAACATGTAGCATAGGAGTGACATTGTGTGGCTCAAAAGGAGGCAGAGTAGACATCTTTAATCTCTTCCTCCCTCCACCTCCACCTTTTTCCAAGGGAGGCTTTAATTACTGCCAAGATGGGAAGTAGAAGATAAAGGACAAATGCTTAGCCATGCTGCTTTCCTCAGAGAGAAGGGCTCTCAGGCTAGAATTATATCTATCTGCTCCCTTAAATATTGTTAGTCTAGAAGGTGTAAGCAGGTTCAACCTAACTTCTTAGTTTTCTTAAAAATTTTTGTTTATTTTGCTTTTAATTTGGGATAAAAATATTTCCATAGCTTAGTACAATAATAAAAATGACTGCACATGAAACTGAAAATCTATTATGTATAACTTGATATTTCTTTTTAAGTTATCATGTAAATTTTTCTTTTTCCCTCTTTCCTCCATTTTGTTCTTTGTTCAATGGCTGCATTAGACACAAATATATGTGTGTATATGTGTATGTAGGTATATTTGTATATGTGTGTGTGTGTGTAAAATCATTTTATACACACTTCTATTTATCAGTTCTTTCTCTAGATGCAGATAGTGTCTTCCTTCATGTATCAATCTAACTTGTGGTCACTATTTCACTACTGAAGAAATAGGACCTCAAGCTTTATATCCAAAGCTTGACTCCCTTCCCACCAAACACCAGTTCCACAATGAATACACATAGCACTAAGCCAAGAAAATCCATTTATTCAAATCAGTAGCAAAGCAGAAATCAAAAAGAGTATACATAGGAGAATACATACCAGAAAATATAGAGCAAAGGAGCTTTCCTATTGGGAGCTAGATGAATCAGCTTCACCAAGATAGAATCTTAGATCTCACCTGAGGGGAAATTCTCTCAAAGTCCCTAGTGCCGAAATCTGGGGCTAGGAACTTGTTGGAGACTGCCAGCTTCTCTCATGTCAGTTTCTTCCTAAAGTCTTTTTCTATGCAACCTGGAGTAGGGTTGAGCTCATCCATCTTTTCTCTCTCTATAGAAACATCCTTACTCTCTAGTCTAGACCTATAATGAATCCCCTATAAATACACAGTGAGAATGGGGAGACAGACTGGCCCGCTGAAGAACTGTGAAGAAGCTCACATTTACCTTGGGAGCCTCCCATTAATCTTTCATCTGCTCTGTAATGCTCCTCAGGTATCCTTAACCACACCCTTCTCCTGGGGTATTTGCACTTTTAAAAGGGAGCCAAGAGAGGGCAATCCTTATATCAAATGAATGTCAAGCTTGAACAGTGGACAGGCAACTACCTTGAACCTTTTGCATCACATCACACCCACTCTGGCTACACGTCAAGCTAGCACCAGATAGATGTATATTAAAGGACGTATACAGGGAATTCAGAGCATCTATCATGCTGACATTAGAGCCTCAGGTTTCTGAGAGTCCTCTTATGAGCCCGAGGGCATCGGTGAATCACAAAATCTCTGCACAGAAGACAACTCCAGATGTAACCTGTACTTCATTCCAAGCATCTCTCTTTCTCTCTGTGGATGATGGCATTTAGTCCTGTTCTGAGCACACAATCCCCTGGTGTCAGGATATCTGTATTCTAAGTGCCTCATGGGGGCTTTGCTGCAGATCATGTTTACCAAGGTTGATAGCCTTGGAAGAGAGAAAAATAGTCACAAAGCAACTGGCGGCACTAAGTCATCATATCACTCTGTTCTGCTTCAGTAATGCCTTATCTCTGCTCAGAGTACTTCTTTGTGGAAACCTAGTATGATACTGAGTACTCCCTCTCCCCATCCCCAAAGTCATAGGCAGGTGCAGCATTTATGTGGGCTTCATGGCATTGTTTGCTGATTGAGGTTTTGGGCACCAGAGGGGCGAGGGGCTGACAATTTGGACTCGGGGGTGGTACCAGCCCATTCAGATTTGTACTCACTGACTTTTCCAAATGCCCGTCACCAACTACGAGAGTAACTATAGCTTGCAAAGTTTGTGGACTTTCGTGTTCAGTTTTTCAAAATGTGTTTCAGAGCTTTAAGGGACTATTGATTTTATCAAGTCTAATCCTCTCATTTTTTTCTGATAAACTCTTCTGCCAAAAGCTCAGGCATGTGAAGGAACTTCCTTAAGATTAAGCAGCTAGTTAATGACTGAACAGGTAGTAGAACCCAGGGTAGAGTCAACAAACATCTATTAAGCACTTACTATGTACCTAGAAGGCACTAAGTGTTAGGGATATGAATAAATCAGGAACTTATATTTTAATGGGAGAATACAACACATAAAGAAAGCTGAAAAGCAAAAGGGTGGGAAGGAAAAGACACAAATATGGGGTATCTCTACCCATCACCTTTACTTTTTAACTCCCTTTCATGTATTATTCTCCTCCATTAGAATGTAAATTCCTTGAGGACAGGAAGAATCTTTTTTCTTCTTGTATTTGTATCCCCATTAGCACAGTTCCTGGCCTATAATAAGCAATTAAAATTTTTTTCTCAATTTGATTTGACTTGCTTAAAGATGTAGGGGAATGATGGGAAAAATCCAGAGTCAAGACTGGATCCCAGAGAGGAATGAAGACATAGATGCTGTAAGTACATCCTTAAAATGGAGCTTCTGGGAGGAACGACAAATCAGAGGGAGGAACCACAGAGGGATTGTATTTCCAGTGTGAGAAGGCCAGGAACAGAGTGAATTTCCCCAGTGAGGAGTCCATGAGAGCAGAGCGAATGCTCAGAGTGAGAATGCTGCCATGGTGTGGTGGAGTTAACAGGGAGAGTCAGGAAGGGGGCCCAGAGAGCTGAATCCAAATCTTCCTTATTCAAGGTCATACATTCTATCCAATATACCGTGTTGCCTCTTTTTTAAAAGGCCTCTCCCACTCCCCACCCCCTAACAAGGAAGAAAATCTTGTCTCTTGCATGGAATAAAAGTCATGGGAAAATGTTATTCAGTTAATAAAAAGCTGAATTTGCATTGGACTTTCATTGCTTAAAATGGGATTCATCTATGATAGATTACCCTAATATATGCAAACTGGTACAAGGAGCTTATCATTCATTGCCTTTCAATCATGCCAATGTTACCACTGACTTGTCTTTCCAGTTGGTTGCCTTGAGTTTTGCTTCTCCTTTTTCTCATTAGATTATAGTCACTTACTGCCCCCAGACAAACAGAACTAGGTCTGGGATTCAGACAAAAAAGGAAAAAGAATCAAAGAGCTTAAAATGTGAAGATGGTATACAGTGAGAAATTTAAGCAGCACACATTCAAGTAGGTGCTGGCACTTTTGTTGGTAGTAAATAGAACAGTATTGAGTCTAAATCATTGTGTCCCTTGCATTAGCATCAGGATTGACACTCTAAGAAAGCAAATATACAGGTACAAAGACATAAGCAGGTCTAGTATGCAGTCAGCTGCCAGATCTAGCTACACTGGAAGCAGGGGAGGGAGGAGCAGGATGGGAGATTGTGGGACTTAAAGCACTAGCTGTCCCCTGATACCTGTGATACCATAGTTCTGTAGAGATAGAATGGGCGAGAGCATCATTCTGGTGCTATTTAGGAATAGTGACTTTGGGCCTAATATAGGATTCCAATTTGTGACTACAGCCCTCAGTACTAATGTAATAGAAACAAAGATGTGAGCTCCTATCTCTGAATACCTCAGGAAATCTGTCGGTCTCCAAGAAAAGCCCACAAGTCTCATCCATCTGTGTTCTGAGTAGAGTAAGCAAGAACTGAAGATGGGCCCCAAAACAGAGTATCACCGGTAGGTGCTTCTACTCTCATTCCTAACACCTTTTACCTGACTGACATTCCTCACCAGGTTGTCTCCTCATGGCACAAAGTATGACCAAGCAAAAAGAGAGACCCACCAAGAGCCTCTTCTCCCCCAAACAAACATTTTTCAATTCCTAATTTTGAATTTTAATTTTCAAGATAAATTTAGGATCCTTATTTATGTGGTTAAGACTAATGAACTAATAAGAGAAAAACCTCATAAGACTATCCTGCTTTATGGCGTCTTGCTACCCCTCTGACAAAAACATGATAAATAACTTCTAAATATACGAGGTGACTTTACAGGGTACAAAATAAATTATGCAGTGAGCTGGAATAATTACAGGCCTTTTTCCTCCTTCCTTTCTTGCTTAAAATGCGCTCTATAGGATGTGGTTTATTAAAGTAATCAAAATGTATTCAAATTCATTAACTGGTTGCTCTCTAAATGTCAAAGACCAATTCCTTGATAAATGCCATTGCGCTATTGACCAACCACAGTGTCCTGGACACAGTCCCGTGGCCCATCCAGATCTGGGTGCCTGAGCAGAGACAACAGGCCGCCAGCCCTCTAACAATTCAGCAAGAATTGCTTAATGAGTTATTCCATAGATTTCTTTCCAGTGAAAGGCCAAACAACTACAGGGAGACCAACCTATGTTACAAATAGAGGGAATACTTGACTTTCTGCTAGCTCCATCCCCTATGCTACCAGTGAATCTATCAGCCAATCAGTTAACAAACATCTATTAAGCACCTACTATATGCCAAGCTTTGTGCTAAGGGCTGAAAATAAAAAGACAAACAAAAGAAGCCCACTGCTCTCAAGGAGCTCACAGTCTAACGGGAGGGGGAGGAAGAGGGCGTGCAGAGTAGAGAGAACAGACAAGCAACTATACACAAAACAAGAGACTTACAGGACAAATTGGAGATAATCGACGGAGGGAAAGCACTGGCACTAGTACTGAGAAAAACTCCTGTGAACCTTGCCCTGAAGAAACTGAGTCTGATGGAAAGACTATCACAGAAATAGGAGTAGAGGACACAACAAAGAAGCACAGGATTAATAGCTAGCTTGTGCAACTCAGACTATAGAATATTCTAGATTTAGAACTATAAAGGACCTTACAGGTCATCCAGTCCAGCCACCTCATGGAGGAAACGGAGACCAATAAAGGTCAAATGACTTGCCCAAGGAGATACAGTTAGTAAGTAGCAGAAGCAGGATTTGACTCCTATACACTCTGACTCCAAGGTCAACGGTCTTTAAGAGAAGAGAGAATAAGTAGTCAGAGGAATCCTGGTTCTGTTTTTAGGTGAGTGACCCTGAACATACCACGTATCCTCTCTGATCTTTTTTTAATAAAATGAAAACTTTATTTTGCTTTGTTTTTTAGTTTTCAATATTCACTTTTACAAGATTTTGAGTTCTAAATTTTTCTCCCTCCCTCCCCAAGATGGCCTGCAATCTGATATAAGCTATACATGTACAATTATGTTATACATATTTCCACATTAGTCATGTTGTGAAAGAAAAATCCTAAAAAAGGGGGAAACCAGAAGAAAGAAAACAAAAGAAAGAAAATAGCATACTTCAATCTTCATTCAGACTCCATAGTTCTTTCTCTGGATATGAATAGCATTTTCCATCATGAGTCTCTTGGAATTTTGTCGATTTTTTTTTCTTTATGTGTAAGCTGGGGTGGATGGAGTGTTTAGGGAGGACTAGCACCTCTGGTATGAGGGCATGCTGAACCCTTTTCAGGGCTTCTTATCTACCTTTGGTGTCCTCCTGGCATTCAACTCTCACCTGTGACTCCAAGAAGCTCTAGAGTGCCTAGCAGCCACATACCAGTAAAACCATCTTGGCAGACATTGAACCAAGTTGAGGGTAACTTGACAGGCCTCAAACCCATGGGTGAGTTGGCATGTGAATACTCCCCATGGTGGAATGAAGGGATGAGAGCATTTTGTTCCAAAAGCTATGAAGGCAGCTGAAATAGGTACTGTGAACCACTTAGAGCTTGGTCAGACATTGAAGACATCGAGGTCATGCACTGCATCCCAGGCCATAACTAGTCACCCTGACTTTTGTCTTGCCACTGGACTCTGATGACTCTGGAAGAGAGAGTGAGGTCGATAACTTAAATCCAATTCACACACAAATCAAGACATCACCTGATGATGTCATCAGTCCTCTTCAAAGGCAAAGGCAAACGATACAACTGGGGATAGCAACATTTATAGGATGTACTTCAGAGAACAGTGGTAAAGCAAGAGCTTTGGAAATGTTAAAGAGACATAGAAATGTGACTTGCTATTATTACCTATAAAAGATTTGTAGAACTGGTAGGAATGGAACTGGGCTTTGGAGAATGCTTTGTCTTGGAATAGTTGAGGAAGAGTGGACAGACTCCAGACAAAGACAAAGTCTTGAGGAAAACGTGGAGGTGAGATCAAGTGTGATGGGCTAGAGGGACTAGTAAGGACACATCCCTGGCCCTACTAAAGGTTAGGCAGAATAGAGCAAAGTTACGGAGGGCTTTGAATGCCAGGATAACACCGACAATAATAGTGAGCATTTATTTGAAACATTAAGGTTTGCAGAGCATTTGATGTATGTTATGTCATTTGAGCCTCACAGCAACCCTGTGAGATAGATGCCATTATTTCCATTTTATAGCTGAGGAAATTAAGGCTGAGAAGCTGAGTGACTTGTCTAGGGTTATACAACTAGTAAGCATCTGAGGAAGGATTTGAATTCAGGTCTTCCTGATTCCAAATCCAGTTCTCTTGCCCACTATCCCACCCATCTACCAGAGGAGTTCAGACTTGATGCAGTAGTCAATGTAGGGTCCCAATAATAGTACAAATAATAATTAATAACTAACATCTACATAGTATTTATTATGTGCCAGGTACTATAAGCACTTTACAATTTTTATGCTATTGGATGCTCACAACAACCCTGGGAAGTAGAGATTATGATTATCCCCATTTTACAGACAAGAAAACTGAAACAAACAGAGGTCAAGCCTAGTCACACAAGGTTATTACGTGTGTGAAATCAGATTTGAACTCCACTCTTCCTGATTCCAGGCCTGGCCCCTTATCCACTCCACCACCTCACTGCCCTAGTCAACCAAGGAAGCAACATATTATAGGCATTACTCTTGCTCAAATAGTCCATCTATGAATCATACCTGATTTACCCAACTGACATGATCTCACCACAGATAGCTAGATGCTGCCTTATTATTTGCTTGTTTATTTTATTTCTCAACTTCCTATTAATCATTTTTTCTGGCATTTTCTGGTCCAAAAAAAATTTACGTTGGCAGAGAAAATAGAAGTAACATTAGCTGAAATCCTACAATGAGTTCTTCACACATACACACCCCTCCCCATCATCCATTGTCATTCTCAAATCCATCCCAAGAAGTCAACCTTTCTTTGGTTCTCCTCATGTTGCCCCTTTAAATTTTCCTCTGATCCTGGACATCCCCAGTTTGATCCCAGACCACTCTGCCGAAGTCTGAGAATAGCAACAGCAACCCTAATAGTATCACTGGGAGGAGTAAGGAGTCTGACATGGCGGGAAGAAGGGTGATGTAAAAATAAAATATATCAATAAAATGTATCTTTCTAAGGACTACTAAAGATATTATTGTCTGGAGAAGAGGCATAGGCACAGGGTATATTCTGGAGTCAAGGATGCCATTAATCTCTAAGAACTCAGAAGTTAGAAACACAAAGAGAAGGATAAGGGGTGAAATAGTTGAAGCAGCGAGAATCTAGGTCAGGAACACAAGTAATCAGTTACACGACCACAGCAAGGCCAGGAACACCAGAGATCAGTAATCCTATAATTTATTCCCCCATGATTCTATAGTTTATTCCAGGCTAAACTATAGTAGGGCCAGAGACGTACATTTCCAACAAAGAAGAAAAATACCTCAGATCCGCAAAGACCAGGTTATAGCAGGATGTGTGTCCTGTGCCTTATTATCCTAGCAAAGGAAGCTAAGTGGCATAGTGGATAGAGTGCTGAGCCTGGAGTCAGGCAGACCCAAGTTCAAATCTAGGCTCTGATAACCTAGATAACTAACCCTGGGTAAATCACTTCTGTAAATCTGTTTCCTCAACTATAAATTGAGGATTATTATAGTACCTACCTCACAGTGTTATAAGGATTAAACGAGATGTTTGTAAAGTACTTGGCACATAGTAGGCACTTAATAAATGCTTCCCTTCCCTTTTCCTTCTTCACAGGTAAGGAAATGGAGGGCCAGAAGGTGAGTCATTCTAAGACAAACAACAAGTTTCTGACAGAGTTGTCACTAGAATTAAGGTATCCTGACTCTTTGAGTCCAAATTGCCATCACTTTTACTAGCATATCATACCAGAGTTTGAACATTGATTATAAGTGACTGATCCAGCCTTACTCAGCCAGGAAGTGAGTGAGACTATACCTATAACAGCCTTATCTAAGAAAGCCTCCACGTGAGCGTATAGCCCAAAGAAGTCAAAGATAAAAACAAAGGTCCAACATATACTAAAATAGCATGGCAGTTCCCTTTGTGGTAACAAGGAACTGGGAGTAAGAGTCCATTGATTGGGGAACAGTTATAAAAGTATGATAAGGGAATATAGTGTAAATTCATTGTGCAATAGGAAATGATAGATATGAGGAGTCTGAAGAAACCTAAGGTGCTCTGTATGAACAGATGCAAAAAAACCCAAGCAGAACCCAATGAGTGTATACTTAATGACTATGATAAAATGAATGAAAAAAAATGCTAAAAGAAAGTCAACAACAAGCAATTGAAAAACAATGAAATCGCAGAGATAAGGTATTTTTCTCATAACAATAATGATAGCTAGTAGTCTTACTACATACCAGGGACTGTGCTAAGTACTTTACAAATATTATTTCATTTGATACGATAAGTCTGGGAGGTAGATGCTATCAAGCTCCCTATTTTACAGTTGAGGAAACTGAGGAAAACAGAAGTTAAATGTGTTGCCCAAGGCTACACAGCTAGTAAGTGTCTGAGGACAAATTTGAACTCGGATCTTTCCTGACTCCAGACCCAGCTTTCTAACCCTGACCACCCAGCTGCCACATGACAGTCAGTGAGTTGTTGAGTCCTTTTCAATTGTGCCCTTACTACTCTCTCTGACCCCATTTGGGGTTTTCTTGGCAAAGATAGTGGAATAGTTTGCCATTTCCTTCTTCAGCTTGTTTTACAAATGAGGAAACTTGAGCAAACAAGGTTAAATGACTTGATCAGGGTCATACAGCTAGTAGTATCTGAGGTTAAATTTGAACTCAAGTCTTCCTGATTCTGGGCCTAGAATGTACCACAGAGCTGCCCCAGTCAAAGCGTAAGCAAGAAAATTATCTTCATTGTCAGATGGCTTCTCTGTGTATCAGAGAATTTTGCTTAATTGTTGGGTTTTTTTTTTCCTTTGTTAAAAGGGAAAGTTCAGTCTGGGAGATGAGTTTGTATTTGATTGTGGGACAAAGACAAAAAGCTTTTAAAAAATATATTTCAAAAGAGATTTCCATGAGTCCTCTCCCTTCCACATCAATCCTACCCTTCATCAAATTGGGACTGCTCCCAGCTCCAAACTCCATGTTTTCTCATACTATGCTCTGCCCATCAGCTATCAAATTCCACCAGGAGGAAGAACAAAGAGATTGCAGTGTCAGTTGATGAGTGCTATAAACTTAAACATTCATTTTGAGACCCCCAGACATTATTATCATGTACTTCCTTTTTTTCTTTGGTTGTTTCATCCATGCATATTGTGGTCCCAAAGAGATTTGTTATCTTCTCCAGGGCTGGGACCAGACCTTTTACTTCTTATGAATTCAAATGCCTAGTACAGCGTCAAACACACCATCGTTGTCCTAACAAAGCTCATTGAATAAATGAGCGAGCCCTCGCTCCCATTTTAGGTTCTTGTCCTGAAATATTTATCTGAAGCTAGTTGCTGGGTGACTTTCTGAGCCTCAGTCTCTCCACCCCCTTGCCTAAGGATCATCAGTTGCTCTTCGGCATCTCCTTTTTAAAATAAAATCTCACCTCTCCTCTCACCTCTTTCTGCTTTTTCAGTACTTTCACTCCTGTCCATCACAATTTCACTCATTATGCCTTTTACAAATGTATCTGCATCTGACTATTCCCCCACAGCTCCTGAATAATAGAACTCCAACCAGGGACTAGTGTCTGAATCTGAATAGCAGAGCTTTCTCACATCCCAAACATCTGGTTTCACCAAACACCAAGGAGTCAATGAAATGTACAGGGGCCAGGCCGTACAAATTGAGATTCAGCTATACTCCTCCTTTCAATTTCCCTTCTGGAATTTAGTTCCCCAACATCAATTTCTGCTTGTAATAAATATTTAAGTATCTAATCTGCAAGACTCTCTGCTCACACTGCTCAACTCTGGCAGCCTCCAAAAGCACGTGGCTTGGTCCCCACCTTGGAAAACCCAGCAGATGGGGCTGTGATTTTGTCTCATATATCCCTTGCTTCCCATGGGTCTCAGAACTGCCAGGCTTCAGAAAGACAGCCTTGAGCTGAGCTAAAGATACAACTACAAGGCTGCCCAAGGCAGGGTTTGAAGTCTATCTTTAGTTCACTTCCACTTGCCCTTTTAGCATTTCTCTGTTCCTCTTAGCACCCTATTCTCCATATACCTGGGGACTTAATGCCATTTCTCAGCTATTTAGGGCCACCCCCAAACCACTGTGCACTCCATTTAAGCCAGTCCCCCAAGGCCTCTGACTTGTCTCTCACTGCTGTCAAAAAGGACCTATGATAGCAAAAATGTTATTTTTTTTTCTTTTTAATCAAAATGTCAAGTTTCATTTGCAGATTATCATCCAAAGGAGGTCAACCAGGGTGGGTGGAGTACCAATTGGTCATTTCATTTAATAATTCATTGAAGGAATTAGGGGTCTTACTCTGAAAAAAAAAACGTAATTTAGGGTATACATGATGGCTTTCTTCAATATTCAATGAAATGTCATTTGGAAGAAGGATTAGACTTGTTGTATTTGGCCCCAAGAAGTAGAATCAGTTGAACATTGCAAATTTAGGACTGCACTGAAAAACTTCCTAATAATTAGAACTGTCTAAAAGTGGAAAGGACTGCCTTAAGAAATGCTGGGGTCCTAATCATTGAAGGTCTTCAAGCAAAGCCTGTCACTCCATCAGTCAACAAGCATTTATTAAGTGTTTACTATGGAATCAATTGCATAACATGGGAGACTGGCAAAGGACCACCCATCATGGCATGCTCACATCAAAGAAGACACTGTACTCTTTGAGCAAAGCAAAATTGCAATTGATCAAAAGAAATGCAAGATGCACAAATTTAGAAACCGTTTCATGCCAAATGTTCATATGGACTATTTATATCTAACCTATGGTAAAGCCTTTAGAGCTTGTATTGGTCTGATTAGCCTCAGTCGGACACACTGTACCTTGACTCCAATATAGTGATGTCATTCTGGTTCTCTTTGAGAATGAAGGAAAACCACCCATCAATTATGTGCCAGACTGTGTCATGTGCTTTTCTTTTTATTAGTCTGTAGATTGGATTCTTGTTCAGGCATGAGTTAGTAGGTCGGTCAGTCAATAAGCATTTATTAAGTACCTACTATATGCCATGAACTGTGCTAGATTCCAAGGATACAAAGAAAGACAATAGGCTGTCTCTTCCCTTAGAGTGCTCACAATCTAAGGGGGAGATAACAGACAAACTGTGTACAAATATGCTGCATACAGGATAAATTAGAAGCAATCAACAGAAGTAAGGCATAAAGACCCTCGCAAATTTGAGATTTGTAAAGGAGAGTTACTGGGAGACTTTGTCCATTATTGTTTTCATTCTTTGTGAACATATTTTGTATGAATTCTGTAACATCCAAGAAATAGCCTAACATAGTACAGGACCCAAAGTCAAGAATTCGCGAGTTCAAATTCCACCCTTAACACTTAGCAGCAATGTGGCCATTATCACAGTTCTTAATCTCTCTAATTTTAGCTTCCTCATCTGAAAAATTAATCTAAGACATAATTTTTCTTCATAACATTATTATAAAATTAAAACAAAATAACTTGTATAAAAATCTTTAAAGTGCTACTCTAAAGATGTATATTATTAAGTTTTTCCAAATCCAGTGTTCTTTCCACAGCTTATATTCCTGCTTTTATGGTCAGCCACTTGCTCCTTGATCACCCAAACAGGCAAATAAGAGAAGGACCTGAAAATGCCCTTTTTGAGCTATATTTTTATGCACAGAAATGGGTACTGGCATAATGGGAATTACAGTAGACTAGGGTAGGGGTGAGGGGGGATGTAGAGACACCTGGGCATGATGGTGGCTCTATCTTAAAATGGCTATGGAACCTTGGGCAAGTATCCCCCACCCTCTGACCCTTAGTTTCTTCGCCTGTAAAGTAAGGGATTTGGATTTCACCACTTGATATCTAAGGCCCCTTCCAACTAAAATGTTCAGTGATTCTGTGGTTCTTAGAATCCAAGTTTCTTTGGGTCCAAGTCCAGGCTTGTCTCCATCGTACCATTATGTATTCCACTTTCCAGTCAAACTGGCCTGTTGCCATTCTTCATTCCTATACCTCCCTGTTCTGTGTCTTCCCCCAAACCTAAAATAAACTTCTTTCCTTCTCTAGAACAAAATTCAAGTGATATCTTCTGTGCTGTCTTCTCTAACCAGTATCATATCCCTCTCCACCTGCCTCCAAATGAAAGTGATCTCTTCTTCAAATGATCTAGGCCAGAGAGTGGGGAACATACATCCTGGAGGCCACATGTGGCCTTCTAGGTCCTTGGGAGCAACCTTTTGAGTGAATCCTTTTATTAAGGGAACTTGTTCTGTGAAGTTTGGATTCAGTCAAAGGGCCTTGAGGCCACAGGTTCCCCACCCCTGTTCTAGACACTGGGTCTGAGCTTCTCTGCTCTTATCTCACTTTCCTTTCTATTTTAGTTATTTGCAAACAAAATGAATTAACATAATGGTCTACTCTTTTGGGCCAGGACCCAATCTCTTATTTGCCCCACACACACACACTAATCTTTCCCCCATCAAATAGATGTGTCTACTAGCCCTTAGGCCTAGGTTTGGGCCTGATTTTTCCTTGGTCCAGCTGCTGTCTCCATCATAATATGGAAGCATGCCACCTTAGCTTTGTTTCTGGTAGGGTTGTGTTTTTTTTAAGATTGTTTTGTACTTGGAGACTTTTTTCTCAGAAAGAAGATCATTGTGAATTGTGTCCTGTTTTGTCTGGATGTTTAAATTAAGAGGAATCTTTAAGAAGTTATTTGTATTTGTACCTAAGTGGACAAAGCACTGAATCTAGAGTCAGGAAGACATGCATTTAAATTCTACCTTAAACACTGTGGACATTGGGAAAGTCACTTAACCTCAGTTTCTTCATCTACAGAATGTTGATAATAATGGGGACCAATTGAGATAGCACATGTAAAGTTTTTTGCAAACCTTGAAGTACTATTATTACTATGCAGGCTCTATGAGTGCAAAGACAATGTTTTATCTAAGCTTTACGTGACTCTCCATGCTTTGTATAGAGCTTCACACACAGTAGGTGCTTGAAAATGTTTGAATAAACAAATGCCTTCCCTCTATTTGGTTATAAGTTTCTCATGAGCAGGATGTGTGTCATGTCTATCTTTGTGTCCCTTTCCCATTACTTTGCACATAGCAGATGCTTAATAAATATTTGTCCGAGTGAATTGTATTAAACTGGACACCATGCTGACTTTCTAATTGTCTTAATTAAAATGATATTTTGAGAAAACGGGACGAAATTCTGTATTTCAGCGTAAAATGTCATCAGAGCAAACCTCATTTCCCCATGGCCTTGATGTCAGGAAGGGAGAAGGGTCAATGGGCTATCACCTTGAAAAAGCTAGGAAAGAACACGAAGTTACATCACAGCCAATCTCCGGCAAACCCTTATCTCTATTCAGAATTTCACAAGAACATTAATTTTCTGTACTTTCTGTAATCAGCTTAGGGTTTTGCCAAGGAGGCAGACACAGTCGAAATGCCCCAGTGATTAACCAGGTCCCCAAGGTAAAAGGCAGACTGGTCTGGGATTCATCTGAAACATCTCGATAAAGCCATTTTCATTCAAAGAAAATGACAAGAAAACACAGTGGCTGGTTTATTATCTGAGGGCTAATTAAAGCAGGCAAGATTCCACTTTTCATCAGGGGACACAGTGGTTTCCCATTTTCTCTCAGGATTATTGTATAGCTTTTTCTGAGTCCAAGCTGCTCAAGTGGGAAATTATTAAGATATAATAATAATAACAAGAGTAAAAAATGTAATGCATCTTGTCCCCTCCCAATGAAGACAGATACAACATGGAAAAGCAACTAGGTGGCACAATAGACAGAGTGTCAGGCCTAGAGTCAGGAAGACTCTTCTTGAGTTGAAATCTGGCCTCAGGAACTTACTAGCTGTGTGACCCAGGGCAAGTCACTTAACCCTGTTTGCCTCAGTTTCCGCATCGGTAAAATGAGATGGAGAAGGAAGTGACAAACCACTCCAGTATCTTTGCTGAGAAAACCCCAAATGGGGTCATAAAGAATCGGACACAACTGAAGAACAACAACCACGACACAATATGGAAGAAAAGCATATACTGAACAGACTGGACTCTACGGTTTCAGCTCTTTCACATTTCTTGACTTAAAACAATATATGGAAAGATTCAGAAGTCGTTTTGTGAATAGCTTTATTTTCCTGTCACCTTACAGTTTACAAACCATGTTTTCCACAACAATCCTATGAAGTAAGTCATACAAACGACATGGCTTCTGCTTTTAGGTGAGTGCACTAAGACTCAGATTCAAGGGTTGGCAAAACCCACGGTCTCATTAGAGAAGTCAAACAATGAATTCATCTCTTTAATTAATACTCCAAATGACTTCCCTATAATAAAAAACTTCCCTCTATTTATGCCATTTCTCTCCCCAAAAGTATGTCATCTTTAATCATTACTTGCCATTTTCTATTGGAGGAATGTATGTATTCTTGGCAACTCAACAACAATATCTCCCTTGAGATGGCAAAGTTCTCCCGCATCTCGGAAAGTCCTAAATGGTTATACTAACTTAATACAAGGGTAATAGCAACAGGTGTTGCTTTTGCTGTAATTTTCACTATTATTATTCTAAATCTTGGAAGCCTTTCTTCTGAAGAATCCTGAAGGATACCTCAGTCACAGGGAATGAACTTTCTGTTACTGTAATGGTTTAATTCCTACACATAGAATCATACCTGGGGAGCTAGAAAGGACTTTAGAGATCCTCTAGTCCAACCCCTTCATTTTCACAAAGACCAGAAAGGTTAAATGATTTGTCCAAATTTATAAAGGTAGTAATTTAGGAAAGGTAGGATTCAAATTCAAGTTTTTTACTGCAAAATCTTTTCTCCCAATTTTTCCCTATGTCTCTTACACTGAAAAGAGATCTTCCGTCACTTCTACAAATACATATAATCAAACCCATGTCAATTTACCTCCTCTCCCATCTCCCCTTCCATTTCTATATCACCTGCGAGCAGAACTTGGCCAAGTGAAGCCAGCAACACTCTTGAGTGTCAACTAGATTACAATGTAATTAGGAAATATTTTACAAAATAAATAAAAATACAATAGAACATAGATAATGTTAGTATGTGGTTTTCTAAGTCAATGCAACCTGCAAGGTTCCTTATGTTCCTTTTAGTGGCCTCTACTTCTATTTGAGTTGATACCACTGAACTAGAGCACTCCTCCCCTCAGGTCTTAATCCATCATTTTCTAATACAGGGGGAAGAAAGCTAAATTTGAAGGCTGAGGAACTAGGTTTGAAACCTGATTTTGCCAGTTACAAACTATATGGCCTTGGTTAAATTGCTTAAACTCTCTAGGGCCACATTTTCTTCATCTGTAGAAGAAGATGGGAATAGAGGCTAAGGTCCCTTCGAGCTCTAACTACATAATCCTACGTATATCTCACCATAATAGAGGAATGAAGTCTCTGGCTGTGGATTGGTACCAGTGGAGCTGAAGAATAAAGGAGCAACTTTTTGTGGTAGCTAAGAATTGGAAATCAAAGGGATGCCCATCAATTGGGGAATGGCTGAACAAGCTGTAGTATATGAAGGTAATGGAATACTACTGTGCTATAAGAAATGGGGATGATATAGACTTCATAACAACCTGG
>CM053622.1:557375071-557401373 GCA_028646595.1 Phalanger gymnotis
TGCCAAGTTATACATGGAAGTTATATGGGATTCCATGCCTTCTTGGGGAGGGAGGGGTGGAGGGAGGGAAGAAAATCTGGAACTCAAAATTATGTAGAACTGTTTGTTGCAAACTAAAAATTAAAAAAAAATTTAAAAAAAAGAATAAAGGAGCAAGAGAACACATAAAGAAGATAAAAAACCCATTCTTCCCCCTCCTACAATGCCCACAAACCCCTCTTGTCCTTAACTCTGCCCTTACCAAGCACAAACATTAGCAAGAGGAAAGAAATTGCAAAAGGGGAAAAGATAAATAGGAAAGGAAAACTCATCTGCAGCTATTATTTATTACCTATCTAGTCTCCAGTCCACTCCTCACCATCACAAGAGCCCCTGCTCTCTGATGCCAACTCCTCACCATCTAAGGAAAGAAAGGAGGGAGGAAGGAAGTAAAAAAGGAAGCAAAGAAGGAAGGGGGACAGGAAAGGAGGAAGGAAAGGAGGCAACTTTTTTAACTGCTGTAAAAGTAAGAAAATAAGTATGGTAGAAAATCTAGAAAAAAAAAAGGCTCCTATGCATTCCAACCCCTCCCATCCAAGCCGTCCTCTCTGCCCAGGTTGGAGGCCTCCCAACCTACTTCTCACCCTAGAGTCTCTGTCCTAAGTCACATTCCACCTCCCTCCATGCAGCTTCAGTTTCATTCCACACTCCTCACCCCCTCCCAAAAGACATAAAGCTAAAAAGTTAATTCTGGCTCACAGGGAATCTATGTTTAATGTCATCCTTTATTCATAGGCTCGAGTGTATTCAAGCTGTATAGGTTAATTCACTTTAGCTCAATGATTCCAGCTTTGTTCTCTTATGAAACCCCCACTCTGGGCCAGAGAAACCTCCCCTAGTGACTTAGAGGTGGGGAACTCACTTCTCTCTTTACCAGGGATACCTCAGGGAAAAGGAGACCACAGAAACCCAGGTTAGAACTCTGAATTCATTTTCCCATTGTTTTCCATGATTGCTGAGTTCTAAACTATTATTATTAAGAAGCTGTTGTAGTAAGCTAAAGACAAAGTGCCCGATTTGGCATTAAAGGAGCTATGTTCAAATCCTAACTTTGCCACTGACTGACTTAACGACCTTGAGTAAATCTCTTAATTTCTTTGAGTCTCATTTCCTCATTTGTAAAAAGTTGATGTTGGACTCTCTCCCTAACTCTTAGGGCTATTGTAAGGATGGAACAAGAGTGCTATTTAAACATCAGTTATTATTACTGCTATGATAGTATTCTTTTATTATGTTACTATTCAAATGGGCTTTTGTGGGTCACCTAGGGCTCTAAGTACCAACAACTATTTCTAAGGCTGTGTCTTACAGTAGGTATGTAGGTATAGTTGATAAAGTGCTGATCTTAGAACCAAGAAGTCCTGGGTTCAAAACTGTCCTCTGATAATAGCTGCATGCCTTAGGTAAATCATCTCACCAATCCTCAGTTTTGTCTGCAAAATGGGGATAATAATACTCACTGTACCTGTCTTACAAGGTTGTTGTGGGGCTCCTATGAAACCATGCAAGTCAAGTATCCCAAAAACATTAAAGCAATCCACAAATATCAGTTATTATTATTATTATTACTTATGTGGAAATTGAGTTCAAAATTCCAAATAACAGATGTGCAAATTGACTCTTGGAACATAACCCCTTGGTAAGTCTGACGCTGTCCCTGTATTAGGGCTGACAACCTGGAGCTAATAAAAATCATTAACCTCATGCCCAATACAACCCAAAGATAAAATAACATTAGAGGATTAACCAGAGCTGACAATATGGAGGAAATTTTAAGTGACAGCTTGTTCTCTGCACTGGTTTTCCCAGTAGATAGGCCCTGCAGGTGTCTCAGAACAATGAACTCCTCTCAAACTCAGCCTCCGAGCTGTGGAGGTATAAGTGCATAGAAACCTTTTCTTTCAGCTTTTCCACCATATTTCTTTGCTTACTTCCACCACAATCACCATAATCTTTCCTTCCTTCCTTTGTCCCTTTCTTATTTCCTTTTTTCCTTCCTTCATTCTTTCCTTCTTTCCCTTTTTCCTTATTCCCTTCCCTTCCTGCCTTCCTTTATTCTTTCCTTCATCTTCTTCTTTCTTCCTTCTTCCCATCCTTTCTAGATCATCAGATCCTAGATCTCAAACCAGAAAGGACTTAAAGACTATCCAGGCAAACCCCATCATATTGTAGATGAGCGACTAAGGTCCAGAGAGGTTTATTGGCTTGCCCAGGACCATAAAGCTAGTATTTGAGGTAAGGTTTGAATCTAAAACTTACTGACTCAAAGTCCTTCCTTCCTTCCTCCCTTCTTTCCTCCTTCCCTCCCTTTCTGCTTTCCTGATTTCCATCTTTTTTCTTGTTCCTGCCTGCCTTTATTCCTCCTACCATTCCTTCCTTTCTTCCCTCTTTCTTCCTTCCTTTTTTCCTCTTTTCCTTCCTCCCTTTCTGCTTTCCTCCTTCCTTCTCTTACTCCTTCCTACATGCCTATTATAGTTACTCTTTTTAATTCTCAAAACAATGTTAATAATTGGAGAAATCCTCTCTTGAAAGCTCATCCTGACTATTCACTCTGAAGGAATAGATTTGGGCCTATTGCATATCCTGCAAATAGGACCCATCCCATGCCACGGGTAATGAAAATGAAAATAGCCTCAGCCCTGCCTAAATGTCAGTCATCCATTCATCTCTCTCAGTGAGAAGAGCCTAATCCCAGACAGGCTGGACTCTATCATCATCCTATAGCCAGTCATCCCTCACTTCTCCCTCCAAACTTCAGAATTCTACTTTATTCTTCTTTTGGAGGAAAAAAGAAAAGTATCATGAATATGAATGTCAGTTTACCAAGGGACCCATGGCAAAATCTTTTCCTGTAAAATTCAATTTCCGAAGCCATCAGCTCTGAGCTAAAGAATTGCCAAAATATATCCCTAAAATAACTATCTCGCTCATCCAATCCATCCCACACACCAGTGCTAACTCAATATTCCTATGGCACTGCTTTTATCATAGCATTCCTGTGCTTCAAAACCTTCCGTGGCTCCCCACTGCCCGCAAGATGAAGTCCAAGCCTTTTAGTTTGACATTCCAGGCTTTTCCATAATCCATCCTAAAATATCGAGATTACATAATGGAAATAGAATTAGATTTAGAGTCAGAGGCCCTAGGCTCAAATCTTACATCTGTTACCTATTGGTTCTGTTACCTAGTGCCAGTAATAGTCTTTCTGAACCTGAGTATCTTAATTTATAAAAATGAGACCATAACAAAATCTAAGGTCACTTTGCATTTTTAGCCTTATCTCCATTTCCCTACCCAGCCATCTTTCCCATTCAATGTTCATTCTTGCCTCCATTTTTCTTCAGATGCCCATCCCCCTATGAGGAATACCCTCCTATCTCCTTCCTGCCTATTCTAACTCATCCTTCAGGACCCAAATTCAGCTCCCACCTCCTCCATGAAGCATTCTTGAGTTTATTCTGATACAAAGTGATTTCTCCATTCCTTGAATTCGTGTATTGCTCACTATCTGTGCCATATAATTCAACACCTATCACATTCGGTTTACTATTTTTGTTTCTCATTATTTCAATTGTTTTAGTCTTTCCTTATGAGACCAATTATAAATTCCTTCAGAGTAGGAATTGTAACATAAGTCTGCATTATCTCCCATAGGACCTATCAACGGGCTAAGAACATAAAAAATCACTCTATATTATTGGTGATTGCTTTAGTACTTTAAAAAAAGTTTTTAGATTTATTTGTTGTTCAGTCCTGTCTGACTCTTTGTGATCCCATTTGGAGTTTTCTTGGCAAAGATCCTGAAATGGGCTGTCATTTCCTTTTCCAGTTAATTTTATAGAGGGAACTGAGGCAAGCAAGGTTAAGTGATTTATCCAGGGTCAAACAGCTATGAAATGTCTGAGGCTAGATGTGAACTGAGGAAGATGAGTCTTCCTAACTCCAGGCCTGGTACTCTGTCCACTGAACCACTGAGCTGCTCCTCCAAGATTTATAGCATAGGATAAAGGCAATGTTGCGTAATGGGTGGTATGGTAGGCAAACAGTCAGGAATGCCTACCTGAGTTTGAATCCTGCCTCCAACACTTTCTATTTGTGTGACCCAGGGCAAAACCTCTTTAAGCCTCAGCTTCCTCATCTGCTAAATACAGAAATAACGTCTCCCTAAAAAGGTTATTTTAAGGATCAAATGGAAACATACATGCAAGTACTTTGCAATTATTAAATTATTATATAAATATTAGATTATATGCACACATACACATATACATTTTATTTAAAACTAGATCACTGATTTCATTGACTTAAGGGGGCTCCTACTAGGAAATTTCCTCTATCCAAAAATAATAATAATAATAATAACTGCATCCTCTGACACTTAGCCTTAAGAGAGTTGCCTGAGGCATTGAAAGATTAAATGAGTTGCCCAAGGTCACACAGCCAGTATGTGGCACATGAAGGTCTTAAAGCCAGGTTTTCCTGCCTCTGGGGGTAGTTCCCTAACCACTCTGCAATGATGCTTAATATTGTTAATATTATTACTTATATTGCAGTTATAGTCACATAATGATAATAAATGTGTCAGTGGCAATATTCTACTTGTTTAGATTGTTAATATGAATAATAGTTAATGTCAACATGTTCATATGATTTCTATATAATCACAGTAATGGTATTCTACTCATTTGAACCCACATCTTCCCAACTCTGAAGCCAGTACTTTTTCCACTATGCCATGTCGATGGATGATGATGATGACCATAAAAAGTGATATACTACTTGTTTATTTTCATTGACATATTTTGTAATCAGGTGATGGAAATAATCCCTTTTAGCCAGAAACAAAGAAAAGTAAAGTAACTCAGTTGTTCTCCAGAATGGCTTTATGGTTAGAATACTCACTTCCATGACAGAAAAAAGTGATGCGAGATTGTGGAGCCACTGTAAAAAACATTCTTCCCGGAGATAATCAATTTATACTCCTACCTCACCCCCGCATCCCACACCCTGAATCCTCTGTGGCATAAGTAAATTCTAGTTGTGACATGAAATTAACAACAAAAGTAGAATTTTCTCACCACCTCTTTCCATCAACTCCCACAACCACAAAGCTTAGCGCACATATTTCCGCCTCAGTTTGCTCCATCTCTCATAGCCATTAAGAATGCAGTGACGATGTTTTATCTACAAATTGTCTTCTCTGTCTGCCTTATGAGACTAAACATGATGGCAGAGTGTGCAAAAAATAGAAGTGAGAAGAAAAATATTGTAACACTTCTCACAGGCTGTAGAGCTGTTTACATCCATAGTAAATACTTATTTGTTCTTTTTTTTCCATAGACATCAGCAGATGAATGGAGGAAAAAATGGTCCTCTTTCCCATGTATTTTTAATATAGGAATGAAAATAAAGGTTCAGAATACATGTCCTCAAAACCCTTTTGTGAAAACTAGCAAGTGTCTGTTCCATGTAATCTCTGCCTTGCTTTTGAGGTCTTCCCAGTCTAGCCCTGTCCTATCTATCCAGCTTTAAACTTGCTCAATGCTTAGCTAGATCTGTGACTTCAACAACATGGGTCTTTTTTTCCATCAGTGCAAATCTCTATCTATCCATAGGTTTTTATCCTTTGTAATTGTTTTCTGTACCATAAATCCTCCAATGGCCTGGGCTCCTGCCTAAGGTTCTCCTTCTGTCTCAGTTCCCCAGTGTTGCAGTCTCACAGCCATATAGCAACACTATTAGAATATTGGTATTAACGCAAATACCTTCACTTCTCAAAGAAGTTGGGGGTATTTAAAAGAGCTTTTCCATTTTCTGAAGGCAATTCATCCCACTCTCCTCATCCTTTTTCATTCTGTGCCAACTTTTCATCTATTTATGCTGGTTATCCCAGGAATACATATGAATACACAAGCTCTATAGGTTGTCCATTCAATTTCATGCCATGATCAATAACGTATATGCTTTTCATCCACTTTGTTTTTAATATGAAAATGGTCAGAAAAAACTTTTTTTTTGAGTACCGGACTTTGCCAGGAAGCTCCACAATCTTCCTGGATCTGATGAAACCAGCATAATGTCATCCATGAAAGGGGACATCCAGAGACTCTCATCATCCAAAGGAATCTATTCTTCAATTTGGACTCCATTCTACATCTCCTCAAACACAATGGCAAATACTTTCCCAACCATATATCTCCCTGTTTTGTGTGTTCCTAGTCATTTGTGACCAGAGGGTAATTTTATAGGGTAATTTATGTCGTTCCAGCTCGAAGAAATCTTGAACAATTTTTGATGGATTGATGAGACACCTTGTTGGAAGAGATCCTTTAAGGTAGTGTTGTCTTATATTGCATGAACTGCTATTTTGATAATCAACAAATAATGATCAGAGTAGAATCTTGTTATTTTTCAGTGGGGTGTATGGGGTGGTTAGGGAGGACTAGCACCTGTGATGTAAGAGCTTGCTAAGCCCTTTTTCAGAACTCCTCATTCACCTTGGGTGTTTACCTGGCATTCAACTCTCACCTGTGGCTCCAAGAATCTGTAGCATACAGAGTGGCCACAGCCTTAGCTGATGGGCTAAACCAGGTTGAGGGTAACCAATAGGCCTCAATCCCGTTGATGAGTTAGGGGAAAGTCTACCCCAAACATGTGAAGACATCCCCAAGCAAAATGGGCCTCCTGACTTTTATCTTGCCACTGGACTTCAATGAGTCTGGAAAAGAAAGTGCAGCTGACAACTTTGTGCCACTCTGATTCACTTAAATCCAATTCACCTGTGAGTCAAGATATGATGCTGTGATGTTGCTGGTCCTCTTCTGAATGAAGTACAATTCTCCAATTGATAATTGGTCAAAGAATATGAACAGGTAATTTTCAGATGAAAAAATTAAAGCTATCTGTAATCATGTGAAGAAATGTTCTAAATCACTATTGATTAGAGAAATACAAATTAAAACAACTCTGAGGTATCACTTCACACCCATAAGATTGGCTAATTAATATGACAGAAAAGGGAAATGGTAAATATTGTAGAAGATGGGGGAAAATTGGGACATTAATGTATTATTGGTAGAGTTGTGAACTAATCCAACCATTCTGAAGAACAATTTGGAACTATACCCAAAAGGCTATGAAACTGTGCATATCCTTTGATCCACAATGCCACTACTAGGTCTGTAGCCAAAAGAGATAATAAAAAAGGGGACAGGACCAACATGTACAAAAATATTTATAGCAGCTCTGTTTGTCATGGCAAAGAATTGAAAATTGAGGGGTTGCCCATCGATTGGGGAATGGCTAAACAAGTTGTGGTATATCAATGTAAAGGAACACTATTGTGCTATAAGAAATGATGAGCAGGCAGATTTCAGAAAAACCTGGAAAGACTTAATATGAACTGATGCTGAGTGAAGTGAGCAGAACCAGGAGAACATTGTACACAGTGACAGCAATACTGTGTGATAATCAACTGTGATAGACTTTGCTCTACTCAGAAAGACAATGATTCAAGACAATTACAAAGGACTCATGATGGAAAATACTGTCCACATCCAGAGAAAGAATTATTGAACCTAAATGCAGAATGAGGCATGCTCTTTTCACTTGCTGGGGTTTTTTGTTTGTGTTTTTTTTTTATTTCTTGTGGTTTTTCCCTTTTGTTCTGATTCTTCTTTCACAATATGACTAATATGGAAATATATTTAATTTGATTGTATCTATTTGATTAATATGATGGTACGTGTGTAACCTATAAAAAGAAAAGACAAACAACAACAATATTTTTTCAGTATGTTGCACTAAAAGGATTTCACGAAGTCCTACTTTGATGCCTCATACCAGGGTTAAGATGCTGGGGTCTTGAAGGCTGTGTTAACTGTATGTAGGTTCTGGCAGATTTCACAATGTTGCATGTGCTTAAAGTATGGACTGAACAACAAACTGAGGCTAACTTTCCGAGGACCAGTTTACCTAAGTGCAGAGGGGCTAAGAATCTTCTAGACTTTTAGACTGTCTATAATCTACTTGGTCACTTTTGCTCTAAACGTGAAATATATGTCCATTGACTCAGATGAGTGGCCATAATACTGGAGGAACTGAATCATGTCAATCTTGACATTTTTGCTATAAATAAAATGAGAAAAAAGAAAATTGCATCTAAATGGAAGGATGGTTCATAGATACTTCTCAAAGAGGTACAGAAAGGTATTGGAAAAGGTGGTTTTATCATACACCCAAAAGCAACAAGAAATATTTCATGGGACATTTGATAATTTCATATTGTAGAATTTATGAAAGAATATTTCTAAAAAATAAAAACCACCATGAAAATTACTTCAATTTATGTGCTAAAATTAATTATAGAGAATGAAATGGTAGAGAAATTATAGGATGAACTTGGTAACTCTCTCCAAATTAAATAAACATCCACTTTAATACTTGATGACTTCAATGCAAAGGTGAAAATATTTGAGACTAGTGAGAAATTATAAAGGATAGCACAAATCAGCCAGAAAGAGAAGAACCAGAGACTTGTAGACAATTTGTAAACCCTTATGTCTTTACTATATTTTCTTTGAGAAAAAATTGGTAGCTACTGGGCATAGAGAGCACCAAATCATATCTCCCCAAATTAAACTGGTACATTTAAGAATAGGAAAACAATTGTTTGTTGATGTGGCACCCCTAAATCAGCTCTCTGGGTTAGATTGCCATCTTGTCAGAGCAAAATTGGCAATTTTAATGGCTTTCCATTAATTCTCAACATTCTTTACTTCTCTGAAGCATTTGACATGGTTGATCATTTCCCCCTAGACACTCATATCTCTCTATATTTTTGTGACACTACTCTCTCCTGGCTTCCTATGTATCTGACCACATTTTCTGTCTCCTTTGTGCATTTTCATCTGTTATATCCATTAAAAATCAACATCCTTCAAGTTTCTGTCATAAGCCCTGTTCTCTTTTCCTGCTATACTCTATCACTTGGTCATCTCAGAAACTTTCATGGGTTCCAATATCGTATCTATGCAGATAATTTCCAGATCGTTTTTATCCAGTGCTAACCTTTCTCTTAAGCAAGAAGCCCACATTGCCAACTGCCTTTTGGACATCGCAAACTAGATGTCACCTACTCATTTCGAACTCAACATGTTGAAAATATAACTCATTATCTTTCCCCCAAAGTCCTCCCTCCTCCAACAATCCCTACTTCTGTCCAGGGCATCATCATCCATCATACCAGCCAACCACAATCCTCAGTGTCATCTTCAATTCCTCCCTCCTCCTCAACCTGGATATGTAATCCATTACCCATTTTTTTTTCTTTTCTACTTTCATAGCATCTCTCATTTATATCACCTTCTCTCCATTCACACAGCCACCCAATCCAGGCCCTCTCTTCACCTCTTACTTGGGTTATTTTAAAAATCTTCTAAGTGTTCTCCTGGCCTCATGTATCTATTGATTCTAATCCATCTTCCACTCAGCTACCAATAGGATTAAAAAAAAAAAAAGATCTGGTCATATCAAACCCTGCTCATTAAGTTTCAATGGTTCCCTATTACTTTCAGTACCAAATATAAAGCTCTTAATGACCTTGTCCCTCCCTACCTTTCTAGTCTTCTTATGCTTATGTTCCCTCTACACATTCTATAATTGAGCTACACTGAGCTACTTGTTATCCCTCTGTACACAACACTCAATTTCTCTTCTCCATGTCTTTTTACCGTTTCCCATGCCTCAAATGCTCTACCTCTTCATCCCTACCTCTTAGCTTCTTTAACTATCTTCAAAAATCAGCTTACTTTAAATCCCACCTTGGATAGGAGGCTCTTCCTAGTCCTCTCGGCTACTAGTGTCTGTTTGTATATCTTATCTGTATCCAGCTATTTACATGCTGTTTCACTCATTACAGTAAGTTTCTTCTAAGCTCCTGGTGGGCAGATCCTGCTTTTATTTTCTTTATATGCCCAGCTTTTAGCCTTAGACAGTCAGTCAACAATCATTTATTAAATCCTTACCATGTACCAAGCACTGTGCTAAGTTCTGGGGATACAAATAAAGGTAAAATATAATCTGCCTTTAAAGAACTCATAATCTAATGAGAGAAACACCATGCAAGCAACTATGCCCATAAATGATATCTGTAGTGTATATGGGAGGTAATCTCAGATGGAAGGTCCTCAGATGGGAGGCACCAGGAAAGACTTTTGCAAAAAGCTGGGATTTGAGCTGAATCTTGAAGGAAACTAGGGAAGCCAGGTAGCAGAGGTAAGGAGAGAGAGCATTGAAGACATAGGAATAGATTGTCAAGATGGAGGGTCAGGCCAAAAGAACAGCAAGAATGCCAGTGTTATCATATCAGAGGGTACGTAGGGAAGTAGCATGTAAGAACACTGAAAAGGCAGAAAGGGGACAAGTAGTGAAAGGATTTAGAAGAGAATTTTATACTTGAGCCTGTAAGTAATAGGAAGATGGGGGTGACACATGATCAGGCTTCTATTTTAGAAAGATCACTTTGGCTGCTGAGTGGAGAATGAATTAGAATAGGGAAAGAGTCGAGGCAATAATACCAATTAGAAGCCTATTGTAATACTCTAGGCATGAGGTCTGCACCAGGGTAAAAGCTCTGTAAGTGGAGAAAAAGGGACATATATGATACACGTTGGGAACATAGAAATGATCAGACTTGGTATCAGATTTCATGTATTAAGTGACAGTGAGAAGTCAAGGATGACACCAAGGTTCAGAGCCTGGGTAATGGGGAGGATGATGGTGCTCCCAACAATACTATAGAAATTTGGAAAATGAGAGAACTGGGGAGGGGATGAGATAATGAGTTTTGCTTTGCATATGTTGAGTATGAGATGCCTGTGGGTCAGCCAGTTTGAAATGTAGACAATGCGGTTGGTGATGTGGACTGGACATCCACAAGAAAGGTAAGAGCTAGATAAATAGATCTGAGAATCATCTGCATAGAAATGGTAATTGAATGCATGGGGGCTGATGCAATCATAATTGAGATAGTATAGAGGAAGCATAAAAGAGGACTCAGGCTTAGGAGACTCATGTAGTTAGTCATCATGACCTGAAAGAAGATCCCGCAAAGAAGAGTGAGAAGAAATAGACAGGTAGGTAGGAGGGAAACAGAGAACAGTGTTATGGAAACCTAGAGAGGAGAGAGTACCAAGAGGGTGATCTACGTTATTAAAGGCTACAGAGAAGTCAAGATAAGGCATGAAAAGAAGTTATTACAGTTGGCAATTAGGAAATCATTAGTAACATTGCAGAGAAGAGTTAGTACTGTGCCTAGCATGTAGTATGCACTTAATTAGTATGTGTTTGCTGACTGAATGAGATCAAAATTAGTAAAATTCTAGAAGAAAGAATCACAGTGAGAAAAAGACAAACAATCGAAAGATTTCAATCCTGAACTTTTAAAATAAATAATTAATAATGAAAATGGGTCATAAGTAATAGAACTGGAAACAGCACTGATTATACTAACCTTCTATAGAAGTTTAACCAAGGTGAATCAGTTACCATAACCGGAAGACCAAAAGACAACAAAAAGTATTTTAATTAGCAAAGACTTGACAAGCATAAAGAAATGGTGGCCAAAGGTCACACCAGGATTGAATAGAAACTCACTTGTAAAATGTTATGAAGGATAATGGATGTTTATGAGTCATATCATTTCATAAAACAGAGAGAAGTTATGCAGATAAAAATGAGTTATCAAGAGATCCAACTAAGCAGAGTCATGTAAGCACAATCAAGGGCATTTAAAGACAAAACTGAAAAGAGGTCAACAAACAGAAGGAAAATATAAAAGATTAGCAAAGGTTTTTTAATTAAAAAATACTTTACCATGTGAAATACAATAGAGCTATCAAACTTGGACCCCAAAATCACAGTCCCAGAAATGGCACTAAAGAGAACATATATGGGAAAAGGAGGTAGATTAGCTCAAGAGTAAAAAGAGAAGGTAAGGTAATCATGAAGGTATTAATTGATTCACAAGGTATCTTAAATAGGGAAAGTGTGAGGAAGAAGAAAAAACCTTAGGTCTTATTAATACTGAAAAATACTGAACAACTGATAGAATATTACCTATTGATCTTTGTGCCTATTTTTCCATCTAAAAATAATCTTTATGAGTCATCTTCACATGAATTAAAGGTATCCACAATGTGCATATTTGTGGAAAAAAGAAAGGGTTTTACAAGTAATATTCTACAATGAATAAATAGTATCTTTATCTTCTTTTCGTAATCAACAAAATCAATACCCCATAAACATTTATGGAGTGATTAATAGTGGGGGGAGAAATTAAGGACATCCATTTGGAATAAATATGATAAAGTAATAGCTTGTGTTTAATATAGCGCTTTAAATGTACAAAGCATTTTCTTTCAACAATGCTGAGATACAAATTCATATAGAAAAAGAAGCTGAGGCTCAGTGGTATGAAATAATTTGTTCTTAGTCACACAGCTAGTAAGGGGCAGAGGCTGAATTCAAACTCAGATCTTCAAAGCCCAGGCCCAGGGCTTTTTGCCTTCTGCATAAATAATGCATTCCAGTACTTCTCCAGAACCAACATGGCCAGACTCAAAATCACCAGTGTCAGAGGATATTGTGACTTAATCTTGTATAAGCTTATTTTCTATCACTAGCACTGGGAAGGAATTAGAAACAGCTGACCTTGGTAACTGGCCAAGCTGCTTCCCCAAAGCACCTAATATACTGAGGACCTTGGTTACAGTCAGTGGCAAATAAATGGTTATTGATCATTCAGTTTGTATTTTAAATTCCCTATATGGAAGGATGACTTATCTGTACTGGAGTAGCATTGGCTTACAGCACTCTCCATTTCCAATGTTTTTGTATCATCAAAGGGTCCAGTTAACCCCTGCTTCCTGTTCTGAAAAAAAAAATTCTTCCTGTTCCTGGACCTAGAGCAATGTTATGGCTATCACCTACAAGTGAGATTCCACTCAACCAATGTCCATTTTACCACAGTAGTGAACATGGCTAAATTTAAGAAAGCCTTCTCATTTCTACAGTGCCTGACAAAGAGCTTTATGCCTTCCGCAATCATGCTGGTACCTGTTAAGTGCCTTTCTTATAGTTACATCATACTTGAGACCAGATGACCCTCAATCTCAACTGCTATTCTGTCCCACCTACTGTTAGCAAATTGTCAAAGATACATTGCTGTAAGACCCTCCCATGAAGATGAAGGGCAAAAGGAAAAGGAGATTGGAGGCAAAGAGAGGAAAGCATCACAAAAGTTTGAGGAAACTCCCAAAGTTGTGTTGAATGCAAGGATGGACATGCCCACATACTAATGGAAACTAGCATTCTCTGATGCCATGCATAGTTAGTCAACCTAGAGACCAAAGCCAAAAGGTGAGTCCATCATGATGCCTCTAGCCGTCTCTCTTTCCAACAACTTTCATTGTAGTATAGCTTTCACATAGTCTTCTGAAATATATGCCTCCCGTGGACCTGCGAGATCAGAGAATCAATTTTCACATTATCCCTCCTTCTAGGGAACTTTAAATACAAACTGAATAATCAATAATCATTTATTTTCCAGCTACGGTGTATAAGGTACTCACTACATTATGGTGCTATGGAGGATACAAAGTTACACAATGCATAGTCCCTGCTGCAAAAGTGTTTACAATCTAACCAGGGATACAAGACAAAAAAGGTTAAAAATATAAAAGAGAAAAATAATATAATGCAGTCTTCACCAAATATTTATGGAGCATTGATTCTACAGGAGGAATGGAGTGAGGTGTTCATATAAGATATGTTTCCTGACATGGGATGGGGAGGAGACAGCATATGCATATATTAGAGGTTGACTTCAAAAAGGTCTTGACAATCTAAAACCTTGGGACAGATCTACTAAGACGGGATTTAATAGGGAAAAAATGCCAAATTCTTCACCCGGGTTCAAAAAATCAATGGTACAAGTACAGCTTGGAGTTGTTACTAGGTAAGAGTTTATGGCAAAAACCAACAAACAACCCGGGACTCCTGATGGACTATATTATACAAGAGTGGGGAACCTGTGGCCTCAAGGCCACGTGTGGCCCAGTAGATCCTCAAATGGTAGGGCCACACTTGAGGACCTGTTGGGCCACATATGGCCTCGAGGCCACAGCTTCCCCATCCCTGGATTGTAAGCTCCATACAAATAAATAGCTAAATATCATTTACAAACAGGCTAACATGCTATTAGTCTGCATGAAAAGAAACAGTGCCCAGAATGAGGGATGTGCTGTGCCTGGTAACCACTGCTCTGATCAGACAAGCAGAGCCTCAGTGTATCATATTCAGTTCAAGGTGCCACTCTTTAGGAAATTGTGCAAGTTAAGCCGAGAGGACTAGAGAAAGCATGATTTGATGACAGGTTGAAAGAACTGCTGGTGTTTACTCCAGATAAGAGAAGAGGTTTAAGGAGGACATACTTACTCTTTCACATTCTATCATGTGAAAAGGGAATTAAAATTGTCCCGCTTCTCCATATGGAGCAAAACTAAGTACGAACGGATGGAAATTGCACAAATGCAGGTTTAAACTAAATAGAAGGAAAACTTCTAACAATTACAGCTGTCCAAAAGTCAAATGCACTGTGTCAGTAGGGGTTTCCCATTCGCTGGATCTCTTCTAGTGGATTCTGGGTGGTGACATACTAGAGATGTTGCAAGGAAGATAACTGTGTGGGTATATTGCCAATTAGATTACTTCAAAGGTCCCTTCCATGCCTGAGGCTTTGTAAAACAAGGGACTATAATGAACAAATAATATCATTTTGTACAGGGCAAGGGCCAAATGTTAAAATCTAATCCTCACAAAATTTCAGTAAGATTCTTTGGGTCATGACTTCTCTGACACAGTACTGCTCAACCATGAAGTTGATATTTATGGTGGCCAAAAAAAGAGGTTTGGCTTGGTGGGTAAAGTTCCCCCTCTTTCCATCATATTTCAAGGGTTTTGAAGGTGAATGGGGAAAAAAATAAAGAAGATTGTCAGGCACTTTGCTTCAGCTCCCTCCATTTCTGGATGTGACTATTGTTCCCTCACTTACAGCTGCCTGAATCCCAGGAAGGAGGGGAGGTAAGAAAACAAAGTCTGCCCTCTCTGCACAATGAGCAGGCAGGCTGGGGGATTTCCAGTTGATTCTTTTCAGGCCTTGGTTTACAGGCGGGGGCTGGGGTTCATTTTATGCTTCACCAGTCGCACTAATAGAACTGCACTGTGCTATCTGAATTAGATTTGCCTAGTTGTGAACATCAGTGGCTGGAACCGTTGAGCTAATCTGAATTAACCTATACAGCTTGAACACACTCCAGTCCATGAATACAGGATGACATTAAACATAGATTCCCTGTGAGCCAGAATTAACTTTACATTCTGCCAGCTTTGTACCCACAGGCAAGGGTGGGGGTGAGGAGCAGAGAAAGGGAGGGGGAGTTAATGCAAAATCGATCAGAGACAAAATAAAGCCTACCCAGCCTGCATTTGGATGGAGTGGCCAAGTTTTTAACAGTTTGGCAAAGTCAAGACTTCACAACCTACTGTGGAGGAATCATTTCCCTCTGGGCATTTTGTTTGTTCTGTTCTGTTTTGGAGTACTATTTATGTATAGTTTATACAGCCTGAGGACCTCTGATGCTTCCAGGCTTAACACAAAAAAAAAAAAAGGTTCAGCAGCCTAGAAGCATGGTTATGTTTATTCTATAAATATAGAGTTATAAGAGCAAGCAGTGCCCTAGCTCATGGGTGGGCAAGCATGAGTGACGTTTCCATATCCATGCATCCCATTCTTGGGTACAAAGAACACCGGCCTCCAGAGATAGCAAGGACAGATCTTCAATAGGCAACTGTAGGAAGGGGGCATCGTTCTTATTCCATGCCATACTCATTGTCATCTCCATGCTTTTATTCATGTTATTTCCCTCTCTGGAATGCCCTCCTCATAACCTTCTATGTTCACCTGTTCACCCTTGCACCTCCATGAGGATTCATCTTCTCTAAGAAGCCAACAAAGATTAACTCACTCCATACTGATCTATGCAGGACTTTCCTCAAAATTTAGGAACACAGTCCATAAGGGGCAGTGTCAAGTAATGATTAGAGGGCTGGATTTAGTGCAGGAAGAAATGGATTGGAAATGCATCTCTGATACTTACCAGTTGAGTGACCCTAAGCAAGCGATTTAATTTCTCTGAGCCTCAGTTTCCTCATTTCTAATATGAGGGTTGTAATATCTACTATTCAGAATAATAGTGAAGTTTGAATGAGATGGTGCCTATAAAGCACTTTAAAAATGTTTCAAGTACTTGGTAAACGAATTATTATATAATTATACTAGATCAGCAGCACTAAACTTAAATTTCATGGCCCTTTCCTATTTGTCTGTGATGTCTGTGTAACTAAACTATAAAATGACTTCAAGGTAGCAATCAGATCTGCTCTTGTCTCCCTCATGACACTTAGCATAGAGCTAAGCACAGTTTGGACATTAAATGAACTTAATTGAATTGAATTTGAATGACCTTCACAAGACTGAAGCAAAAACAAAACATTAAAATAATAGTAGCTGACATTTATATTCAGGGCTTATGGAATACTTTACAGACAATATCTTGTTTGATCCTTAAATAATTCTACCATGTGAGGTTGGGGCTAAGAGTAATAGGATCTCCATTTTATAGATGGAGAAACAAAGGCTCAGGAATTAACTGATGTACCCATAGGCACATAGCTAAAAAGTATTAGAGTTAAAATTCTAACCTAGGTCTTTCTGACTCCAAGACTCAGAAACCCCTTCTGCTGAACCACATCGTTAAAAAAATGCACAAATTCAAGTTATCTCCTCTGAGGATGACTGAGAGTGGCGTGGTGGGTTATGTTTCCATATTTATTTATCTGTGTATTCCTTTTCCAAAATGGACTTTGGCATAAAATTCAACATAAAAAAAAATAAGTTAAACATAAAGGAATTCAATGAAGGACTAGTTTATGTTGATCTGATTCATGCCAGAAGGCCCTGATTAAGAGGCCATTCTCACTAGGAAAGGCAACTTAACTGTTGGGTTCTGTCTGTTTCTCCAGGTTGTGTTTAGCTCTGCTTTGTAAGTGAATAGGCCTTTGTGTTCTGAGAGTTCATGGGCAGAGTAATGAACACATACCTAGGACCTACTGCTGGCATCAGTTGCATGGCTACTGTGATTACTGACAACAGAAACCACTGCCAAGCTACAGGGGCAACACTAGGATTCTGGGGGGCTTTGCAGCAACAGACTAAGAAATAATGGGGAATGGTGGGAGGGAGGACAATAGGAAGAACAGAGACAGCATCTGTTTTCCCTTCCCTGGAGCTTAAATGAACATTTCCTCCATGGAGAGACTGATTTTTTTGTTCAGTCTTTAATAAGAGATACGTGGGTCTGGCTCATGCAGACCCTGAAAAATTCAATGCTGCATACAGACATCCCGGTAGGAGTATTGATTTTCCAAGATATGTGGTGATCATACATGTGTGCCAAGACCTTATTAGAATAAGTCTCCAAGAAGGCGATTACAGAGCCACATCTGACAAATCCATTTCTTTTCTTTTCTGTGTTGTCTGGACCACAGTTGATTTCCAGCCACCACTTCTCTCCTCTCTCTGTTCCCACTCCCCTAGTCAAGACCAACATCTGAGCCTTACTTCTGAACTGATACACAAACTTCAAATGCAATCAGACAATCTCTGAGCTATAAAAGATTTCAAATATCATCTAGTCCAACCTCCTTGGATTTTTTTTCAATGAGAAAATTGAGACCTAGAAGAATCAAGTGACTTATCTCAAGCTAATACATGGCCAAACCTGGATTTGAACCCTGTTCTTCTGACTCCATGTCCAATAGTCTTTCCATAAACTTTGTTGTCTAATACTTTCTCCTTCAGACTCTCCACCAGTGTATATCTTTCTCATACATATCCCCAGAGAAAAGTAGACAGAAGGAAAGCATAAATCACCCCAGTATTATACGAAATGCAAAATTTCAGCTATTAGTGTCTTTGGGAAGAATATCCCAAATTTGGAGTGAAAATATTTGCGTTCAAATCCCACTTCATATCATAGTAACAGTGTGAATGTATACATCATTAAAGAACCCCTTGGATTTTCAATTTCTTCACCTTGAAGAGGAGACTAATAATACTTGCATTACAAAGCTCACAGGACTGATGACAAGAGAGCATTTTGTGAACTTTAAAGTGCTACAGAAATATGAATTACTATTATCCACAAATCATTTGAGGTCTCTATGCTTTGTTGTCTACATCTGTAAAACGGGAGTGGTGGTGACTACCCCACTATGCTTACAAGGCTTCTGATGGCATCAACTTAAATAAAACATTGAAAAGCTCTTGGAAAAGTCTAACAATAAAAATGTGAGGTATTCTTCATTCAGGCAACTGAAGTTTCTGCCTCAAACTTCACAATAAGCATTTATTAAATACTTACTATTTGCCAGGGATTATGCCAGTCTAGAGACATCATTGGTTACTTCCCGACATTATATGTGTTACTCTATCATCAGAGTTCTGAAAATGAAGAACCATTTTAGTGCCATTTATTGACCTCACAGAGGACTTGTGGGAAATTAATTTTGAAACGAGTGGGGTGCAGAGGGGTTTAGAAATACTGATGAAAAGCAGCAGTGATTAACAAACTAATGTCAGCAGACTCTTACTGGCTATAGTCTTTTAGTCTATATAACTGGCTGTCTACACTTTTCAGGGAGATTCGGGCCCATCAAAAGATCCTAATTGTTTGAGGCGGCTAAGTGGCACAGTAGATAGAGCAATGGCCCTGGAGTCAGGAGGACCTGAGTTCAAATCCATTCTTAGACACTTGACACTTACTACCTATGTGACGCTGGTCAAGTCACTTAGCCCCAATTGCCTTGCAAGAAAAAACAAGCAAACAGAAAGATTCTGTTGCTGAATGATATGATGGCCCTGAAAACTCCTGAATTATTTTTGCTGAGGCACTGTCCTTCATATGCATATCCAGCTTCCCATGTGGCACATCAGATGAGGTCAATACTCTCTTCTAAACAGCATGAAACTACAGTAAAACTCTAGTTCAACACAGTATAATAGAGAGAGGATTGCACCAGGAGGCCTAGGTTGAAGAGCCATTTCTGCCATTAACTACTTCTATTAATATTAACTATTTATATTCTGTGCTTGTTTAATATAAATAAATGAATAAATAAAAGCAAGGTTAGACATTTAGGCATAGGAGGTTATTATTTAGGATTTTGTCTGTTTTGCTTTGTTTTTCCAATTTCCTACCCTTTACTCCAGGGTTTGAGAGAAAAACAGGCAAATTAAGTCAACAAGTCTAGATTCACTAGTCCTATTACTTCTGTGCACTATCCTTTTACTCTTTGAAAATAAATCTTTATAATTCTCAGTTGGGCTCACAAATGTGTGGCAGGGTGACAGAAAAGAGGGAGGGATGCTGGACAGGGAGAACCATTCACCGGTGATATGAGGGAACAGAATGTGGCTAAATACCAGCCTTCAAACTACCTAGGATTTAAATTATTAGTTAATCCAGATGAAGTTAGTCTAGTAGTAAGGTAATTCAAATTTGGGAGGGGATTTCCCCATTTCAGCTTAGTTTAGGCAAGATCCTAAGATAGCCTTTGGATGCGTTTACAATCTATATCCTCATAGAACCTCAGCTTTCTCAGCCTTAACTGGTGATAACTCTGCCTTTCTCATGTGAAGGCAGGGGATTAGAACAGATTATTAAAGTCCTTTGAATTTGAACAAAACATTAAAATAATAGTGAACTGAACTATACCACAAACAAAAAATCATATTCCGTAAAACACGATGATGTATAGTAGCAGCAGCTCATAGGATAATCTATCCATAGGTGTAGTCATACCAGAAAAAAAGGAGAGTCTGACAAGTATGGAATACCATTGAAGAGGACAGTAGAGAAAGAGGGTGATCGTACTTACTGATGGTGGACCAAGGACCAAAAACAAAAGTTTTAGGATGGTGTTTGTCATAAGAAAGAAATACCCCTCTCATGTGTAGTTTCCTAGAGAGACAGCCCCATTTGTTCGTAGTTAAAGGTCTTTAAACAACTATACTATAATATATTATTTTTGTTTTAAATTATATCAGTAATATGAAGATTTTCACTGGATTTGAGTCAAAATGTATCAATTATACATATCTATCTGTTATGCATGTATACATAGTTTGAATAAGAGTATCCTGTGGTGAATAAAGAGCTGTTCTCAAAACCAGGAAGACCTCTGAGACAAAGTCCCACCTCTGACATTTACTGTTTATATCACCTTGGATGTCACATAACCTCTCATTTCTCTAGATAACTCTCTAAGACTAAGCTACAGAGGAGGTGCTGAGATGCATTAATAGAAGAAATTTCCTTATCTGGGAGTTTCCCATACCAATAAAATCAGGGCCAATTCCATGTCTTTATGCCTATATGGTCTGAGAATTGATTATAAATTGAAATGTAATCATTTATATAATTGCATTATAGGACTAATAGCTAGCATCAATGAAGTGTCATATAATCATGCTAAGTGCATTGTAGGGTTTATTAAAAATGTATAAATTCAAAAGGACAGAATCTAATTTTGGTGTTTGAACAAGAGCTATTGGAAAATAGAAAATGTTGAAATAAGACATTGCTGACATGAGTTTGAAACTAAATGACCTGAAAATTCTATGCTGGGACCCAGGGCACACTTCTGGGCACCTCTCTTTGGCATTGGGGAAATTAAGTAATCTCAGCAATAAAAATTAGGTAAGCTACTTTAGGCAGCATCTAGAACACAGATCCATTATGATTCATTTCCCCCATTTGGTATATATTAAGTCTGGACTCTAGAGTGTCATAAGTTAGGACTCCAAACACCCACACAATCACCTAGGAACATGAAAGATGCATCACAAAAAAAAAGGCAAAAGAGGACAGAAAAACCAGAGCTTCAGTATCAGAGACATAGTACTATTGCAATGCATTTGCTAGCTACTGAGACTCCTCAACTATTCCCTCACCACACATCCTACTCACCAATATAAATAGATCTATCTTTACAATGATTCACTAGTTCTGGTCTGAACATTGGAACAGTATAAATCACAAAAGAAATATCTGGTGGATTTCATCGTCAATGAAAATTCACTATTCAATTTAGACTCTTTACTAGACATTCTCATAAAAGTAGAGAACTCCTTTAGTGAGAAAACACATCTCTGTTTTATATTTCCTTGATATTAATGAGTGAGTTATCTTTGTGGTTCCATTGACCAAAGAGGAAATCGTTCATGGAATATAGAATATCAAGATGTAAAAGACATAAGAGAACATGTAGTCCAACTATCTAAGAGTGAAGGAGTCATGTGGAACTTTTAACACTTAGGTTAAGCTCCCAAAGATCACACAACTAAATGTGGCCAGAATTGTCTTCCCTAAGTAAGGAAAAAGACAATCATAAAAACTTGATTCATCTCAATTCAACCAGTGGTTATTCGATGCCTTTTCTATGCAAGGCACTGTGCTTGGCTAGCGAAAAAAGAAGGAAGGAAGGAAGAAAGGAAGGAAAGAAGGAAGGAAGGAAGGAAGGAAGGAAGGAAGGAAGGAAGGAAGGAAGGAAGGAAGGAAGGAAGGAAGGAAGGAAGGAAAAAGAGAAGAAAAAGAAAAGAAAGGAAGGAAGAGAGAGGAAGGAAGGAAGGAGAAAGAAAGAGAAGAAAAAGAAAAGAAAGGAAGGAAGAGAGAGGAAGGAAGGAAGGAAGGAAGGAAGGAAGGAAGGAAGGAAGGAAGGAAGGAAGGAAGGAAAGAAGGAAGGAAGGAAACAGGGAGGGAGGAGGGAAGGAAGGAAATAATGTTCACCCTCAAGTCGTTTATATTCTACTTGGTAGATTGGGAGGTGGGGACAACCTGTAAACAGATAGGTAAATAAAAGACCATTTAAGAAACAGAGAAAGTTATTAACAAGTAGAGTATCTAGGAAGACTTCCTTCACAAAACACAACTGAGATGAACCATGGAACAAACTAAAGATACTGAGGGATAAAGATGAGGAGGAAATGCATCCCGGCAGTTGAGATAACCAATGCAAGGGCATGTGAGTCATTTTGAATGGTAAAACTAGAGGCAGCAAGAGACCAGAGTCGGGTAGAGCGGAACTTAAAAAGTTTGAAAGTAGTTCCAATCAGAGCTCTGTTGTGTTTCGCCTTCCTTGGATAGTGCATTTGATATGAATAGTCTATTTAGTCTTCTTCTGCATCAACTCTCAGTGACTACAGCAATCTCTTTATTTTCCAGTTGTCAGCCATGGATACCAGTTTATTCTTCTTAGCATCAATTTCACATCTATACATATGATGGGGATAAAAACAACTTTAGTTCCTACCTCCAAAGGTTGCTATGAGTTTCAAATGAGATGATATATGGAAATCACTGGGTAAACTTTGAAGTATTAAATAAACATCAGTGAAGGTCCTAGTGAAAATGATCAAGATGAAGACAGGGATTGTTGTTGTTTTTTGTTTGTTCATTTGTTTGTTTTCTCAGTGTCTTCAGGGAGCTTACATTCCAATAGGGGACGGGGAACACACATAGTGAGAGAACAACCTAGGACTACAGTGGTGTGTTAATTAATTGACACATAGTAAAATAATTACATTTATTGACTTACACAACAAACCTTACAATTTTTTGCATTCTTAAATCAACTATGTGCAATATACCCTCCTTTTCCACCATCACATATTTACCTGATTAGGTAATGAGTTTATGAGTTTTTGACATGTGTTCTTTGATTCGTTATCATGAAACTACACCTTTATCACACTGGCTATTAGGAATATCTTAATTTTAATATTAAGTTTACCTTAATTGAATGTGTATTTCCAAGTCTAACAGAGTTTAAGTTTTCAATGGAGTTTGAATGAGGTTATTTCACAGGTCATTGAATCATACTTCTCTCCATTTGTTGCATGAATTCCTTAACCTTTCATGATATATGTAGCATAGTGCAGGATCATGTTCCAGCATTCCATCCCCAGGAGAGAATTTCAGTAATACTAGAACAATTATCTTTGTCAGGATATCAATATATGTATTGAGTTCCTCATTTGCTCAATGGGAACAAGAATTTTCAGGCCCATTGAAAGTAAGCAAACTTCAAGATATTTTTGCGGTGGGTTTTTTTAGTGTGATGAAGATACGCAAATTTTCCAGACATGCCTGGATTTCTTCTGACAAGGGAATTAGTATGATTTTCAATGAAAAGTAAATGTCATCAGTAAAAATTATATTTCCCCAATCTTTTGGACTCCTGTTTTGTATAATCTTGTCCAGAAGTGTATTTCCTTCATAGAAATTGTTGGTACCTGGTTTGGATTTTTTTGGTTTGGTTTGTTTTGGTTTGGTTTTTTGCTGACCTTCTCACTCATGTTTCAACTTCAAGAAACATTTGCCATGCCATAGAATCGTTAGCAATCTGTCCAGATTTCAGGACCCTCCAAAAGTGATGGTTTTCTGGTTTTAGATGGTTTTAAATTGTCCTCTAGCTGCCATTTGTCAGTTCTTTCATTTCTGACCATGCTTTTTTTTTTTTAACTTTAGTGCAACTGACCCTGTCTCGTGGTGGGCTTGAAATAGCCTTGTGATGCTTGATTTCCTTCCTCAAGTGTTTGCTACACCATATCTAACCCTCATTGAAAAATATTCTTTAAGACCTATAATTTTTACACATTTCTTTTGAGTGATATCCATTCTTTAAACACAGAATTAAAAATGCAACAAAAGATAAATGAACTATGTGGGTATGGCAAAAAAGCAGTGGTCAATAGAGAAAAAACTAAATGTAGGGAAATGGGCTTACCAGTTTCATTTGCTTAAGGTCACACATTCCGTCCTAAAGTCTAAAAGCACACATGAATCACCATTGCTATCACACAATGAAAACAAATCAAAATTATCTATTGCTTGTCCAAAGTAATTTGCATATTACTATAAAAATCAGGACTCCTGACTTTCATTTTCTTTCCAGTACACAATGCAGTTTCAAACGGCTCTCAATTATTCTTATTCATTGTTCACTATATTATCATTGATACATCTGCCTTTGGTCCCACACTCTTAACACATATTTTTCAGGTGGATAGATGAGAACAAGGGATTTAGAGTTGGTTATACCATTTTATAGCATTTTTACGTACCACAAGATACATAGACTTACACAGATGTAGAAATGTTCAAAATCTGGATGATTCACCATATTTCACCATATTTGCATGTGAAAGGCAAGAACTTTTTCTTTTTTTAATCAAGGTGGAAAGTAATAGACTAGTCTTTTTTTTTTCCTGGTCTTCCCCTACGTGTTTATTTGTATGACAAACTAAGAGATCCTGACTGAGGAGTACCCTATTTCACAAAGCCTTCTTGAATTTATTAGAATAAACTCTCCTTATATATGTAGTAGGTGATCAAGGAATAGTTGTTGAATAAATGAATGAGTGAAGTATCCAGTATGATTTTACATTCTCAGGAGAATCAGGCCCAACAATAATATATACTTTTAAGTAGATGCCACTGCCCCCCATGATATGATATAAATCTAATCATTTATTTATAACATTTTCCCCAAGAAGGGAATACCAAGATTTGGTTTGTTTTTAATGGAATTTTACATGAAAGCTATGTAACCCAGAGAACGATTGTTTCCTAAACACCGTATATCTTCTTTGGCTTGATTAATGGGGATATTAGTGTTTCTATTTGATTTTCATTAAATTTGGGAATTAGATTGCTTACCAACTCTATCAGAAATATAGCATTATTTTTCATATTCCTGAAATGCTGTATAGTAACTGTAATGGCATAAGGCCAAAGCTCTGGCAAATTCTTATATTTTTGTTACCCCCATATTATCTTGAAGTTTGAGGCAGCATATTTTTCTAGCTGCCTTAAGAGCTTTGGAGTGTCTTAAAAGCCTAGCATTATCGATGAGCTTGCATTTTTACTTTTTTTTTTTGCTCTATGGTAATAGCTTACATTTATATGGCACTTTAAGGTTTGCAATGTGCTTTCTTCACACAGCAACTGAGGGAAGCTACCTTCCACAGGAGGCCTTTGCCCATCCTCCCAGCTACTACTGAATTCATCTCTAAGACTGCTTTTTATCTACTTTGTATTTAATATACTAGGGCAACCAGGTGGCACAACAGATGGAGTATTGAGCCTGGAGTCATAAAAACTCACTCTGTCTTCTTGAGTTCAAATCTGACCTCAAACAGTTACTAGCTATGTGACCCTGGGCAAGTCACTTAACCCTGTTTACCTAAGTTTCCCAAATGAGTTGCACAAGGAAATGGCAAATGACTCCAGTATCTTTCCAAGAAAACCCTAAATAAGGTCACAAAGAATAGGACATGACTGAGGAATGACTGAACAAATATAATATGTCACATATATGTATATATATGTATATATAATATATACATGCCTGTTTCCTCTTCCATTAAAATGTAAGTTCTTTGACAGCAATAGTGCCAGTATTATTATCACCATTTTACAGGAAAAGAACTTCAAAAGTAAAAGGATGGTACAGTCACACTACCAGTTGTAAATCAGAACTAGGATTAGAACTGAAAAATGTTTCCAGTACCTAATAGCTATGTGACCCTTGACACTATGAGCATTCAACCTCTTTTAGTCTCAAGTTCCTTATCTGTTAATTAAAGGTGATAATAAGCATTTACCTGCAGGGGTATTGTGAGCAACAAATGAAATAACTTGTGCAAGACACTTTGCAAACCTTAAAGTGCTATATAAATTTTAGCATTCCCATTGTTTCTTACTTTCTAGGATCCTTGAATGATGTTATCCCTTAATAGTCCTGGGAGGGGAGCCAGGAGTGAGGTCAGAATCTACAGGTATGAAATAATTGCTTAGGTGGATGGTTCAGGTTAGGGATAGGAGTGACCTGAGGCTAACAATTTTGTTTCTTATAATCCTGTTTTAACAATCAGGCTAGCAGCTTCTGTGGGGGTGCAAGATCCACCCACAACCAGCACCCAGAAAGCTGCCGGACAGCACAGGTTCTTTTGATCTGCCTTAATAAGGAGAGCAAGGTGAAGGGGTTGGCAAGCTTACTTTAATTCAGCACACAAATATCA
>CM053622.1:557401873-557415317 GCA_028646595.1 Phalanger gymnotis
ATCTAATTTTTAAGGTAGTATTTTCTTCGGTGATCTTTTGGACCTCCTTTTCCATTTGGGTAATTCTGCCTTTCAAGGCATTCTTCTCCTCATTGGCTTTTTGGAGCTCTTTTGCCATTTGAGTTAGTCTATTTTTTAAGGTCTTGTTTTCTTCAGTATATTTTTCAGTATTTTGGGGGGTCTCCTTTAGCAAGTCATTGACTTGTTTTTCATGGTTTTCTCATATCCTTCTCATTTCTCTTCCCAATTTTTCCTCTACTTCTCTAACTTGCTTTTCCAAATCCTTTTTGAGCTCTTCCATGGCCTGAGACCAGTTCGTGTTTTTCTTGGAGGCTTTTGTTGTAGGCTCTTTGACTTTGTTGACTTCTTCTGGCTGTATGTTTTGTTCTTCTTTGTCACCAAAGAAAGGCTCCAAAGTCTGAGACTGAATCTGAGTGCGTTTTTGCTGCCCGGCCACGTTCTCAGCCAACTTACTTGACCCTTGAGTTTTTCAGTGGGGTGTGACTCCTTGTAGAGAGTAAAGAGTACTTTGTTCCAAGCTTGAAGGGATGTGCTGTCATTTTCAGAGCTATTTCTATACAGCCAGCTCTGCCACATCAGCACTCCTCCTTCCTCAAGAACCGCCAACCCGGATTAGACTCAGATCTTAAGCAGGCTCTGCACTCCTGCTCTGATCTGCCACTTAATTCCTCCCACCAGGTGGGCCTGGGGCCAGAAGCAACTGCAGCTGGAGTTCTGTAGCTGCTTCACCTCTGCTGCCCCTGGGGTGGTGGCTGAACCACCAACTCCTATCCGTCTGTCCCAGAAGCTTTTCCCAGTAACCTTCTCTGTTGTCTTTGGTGTTTGTGGGTTGAGAAGTCTGGTAACTGCCTCAGCGCAGTGATTCAGGGTGCTAGGGCCTGCTCCACCCGGCTCCCGGTCTGGGGCCTGGTTGGTCTGCACTGCCCACGCTGGGCTCTGCTCCACTCCACTCTCACCTCCATGCACGATAGACCTTACCCAGAGACCACCCAGGCTGTTCTGGGCTGGAGCCCTGCTTCCCTCCGCTATTTCATGGGTTCTGCAGTTCTCTGTTGTCTTTGGTGTTTGTGGGTTGAGAAGTCTGGTAACTGCCACAGCTCACTGATTCAGGGCACTGGGGCCTGTTCCACCCAGCTCCCGGTCTGGTTGGTCCAGGTGCAGCTCATGCTGGGCTCTGCTCCCAGTTCCGTGCCATAGACTTTACCCAGTGAACATCCAGGCTGTCCTGGGATGGCACCCTGCTTCCCTCTGCTATTTTGTGGCTTCTGCAGTTCTAGAATTTGTTCAGAGTCACTTTTATAGGTTTTTGGACGAACCTGGCAGGAAGCTCACACAAGTCCCTGCTTTCCAGCCACTATCTTGGCTCTGCCTATGCAGGCATTTATACTTTATATTGTAAGCTCTTTTCCTAAAGTATAAAATGAAGGGACTGGATAGATGACTTCTATGGTTCCTCCAGGGACAAAGGTTTCTTGATTCTATTTATACTTTTTCCTTAACTCTGACCTCTTGCTTCTGTTATGATGATTCCTGGTCCTTAATTCTAACTTGAACCTCTAGCAGACCTTACCATGCCCATGGGAGTTCTCAGGCTAATCCTGTTCTTTCTGAAGAAATACTTACCACACCTTGACCAGACCAGAAATTGTTTTCAGTTTGGTACTGCATAGGAGATTTCATTGCTGACCTCTTCCCTCATTTAACTCATAATGAATTCACTGCTGTTTATCAACAACAGATTGAATGGATCATATTTAAATTATAACAATACTATTTCCATACCTATTGATATACTCTAGAAGCCACAGAAATAGCAACTGCCACTTTTGAAATATATATAGATGATATATGTAAAGAGATATACATATATGTGTGTATATACTGGCATGCATATATGTATGTGTTATATGTCTGCATGATCATGTACCTCGAGATAATGGGAAATAGCGAGGAAAGTACTGGTCCACAAATATGTTTTCTCAACTTTAAAATAGTTAGTAATATTTGGTGTCATAGCCAAGGCAGTTTGTGAAGACAGTGCTTTGAAAACTGTAAATATTCCATAACTGTGAATTGTGATTACAATTTGACTCACCAGTTCAGATTGCTCTATCACTCTGGAGCACAGAAAACTAGTACCTGCTCATCATCAGCATTGTTTAATCATTGATGTTAATGGCTGCATCTTTGGGACATCAAAACATTCAGCAGAAAACAAAAAATAAGAAAATAAGATAGATTCATGAATTGGTTAATGGTTAGATAAATTGAATGAATGAAATTCAAATCATGGTTTGGTTTTTTGGGGGTTTTTTTAGGACATTAAGCATCTTGATGTTTAGTTATAGGATTGTATGGGGTTAAAGGGAGGAGAATGACATATCCAGTTGCTTTTGGAAAACTCAAGTTTCATTTCACTACTTCTGAGTGAGTAACACTGAGGACAGGAGGAAGAAGAAGAGATTATATATTTATATAGCACCTAATATGTGCTAAATATTAGCACATTGCTTAAACTTGTTGCAAATATTATCCCACTTGAAACAACTCTGGAGGTCTCTCTCTCTCTCTCTCTCTCTCTCTCTCTCTCTCTCTCTCTCTCTCTCTCTCTCTCTCTCTTTCCTTCTCTCTTTCCCTCTCTCTCTCTCACATTGTTTTTCTTTGCTATAGCATCCCTAAAGTATTCAAGGGAGGACAAAGACAGAATTTTAGGCTGAGACAACAAGGAGAGAGAAGAGGAAAGAGAATCAATTTATTCTCTATTTTCTCATCACAGTATAAAATAGACAATGCACTTTTTCATGGAGATCAAACATCTGGATGAATCAGTATTTTACTTCATCTGAGCATTGTAGCTCCATATGGATGCAGCTTAGCTATTCGTAGGGCTTAATATCGATAGGTTATCTGTTACTTTCTGTTTTAAAAAAAGTCAGGAATCTTTCAAGTCAGCAGTTAGCAAACTTTGGGTATATTAAGATCCCTTTTTAAGATCAAAAATTTTCAGGGACTCCATGAGCAACTGCATCTCCAGAGCAACTGTACCGCTAGTCCCTGTCGATTCAGAGTATACCTCATAACAAAAAGCTACTATGATTTTGTGCAGCATGGCAGAATGAATAAAGTTTCAGACTTGAAATCAAAAAGCCTTGAGTTCAAATCTTAGCCCCTAACACTATCTGTGGGAACTCCCTGAGCTTCGTTTTCTTCATCTGCAATATGAGGGGGTTGTATTCAATGGCCTCTACCATCTCTTCTCACTCTAAATCTGTGATCTAATGATCCCATATTCGCAACATCCACATATATTTGAAAAATAGTAATAGATCTCTGCATAAGATATGTTATTTATTCATTCAATAATAGGTATGTTTACTTATTTATGGATTTGCCCATGGACATACAAGAAAACCCTAATGATCCATGCCCCGCAAGTGTAGCATCACTTTAGGTCAATACGTAATATGAAAATATTTACCAAGTCAATAGTTTACTCTGTCAGTTTAAGCATTTTGAATAAAGTTAAAAGTCCCTTGTGACTGAACTAAAGTCTTTGTGATGTTGCTTTGTGACCTATGAACAATAGCATTATAGGATTTAGCAGCATAGAGTAGATAGCTAAAGCTTAAAACAAATCTCAGCTACTAAAACAATGAGACTCTAATTCATTCTATCCTATGGAGTAATGTTGTATACATGCTGAAAAGGACCAGGGTCTCAGTTTCCCCATTTTTAAAATAAGGGGCTGTCAAGAGATTTGCAGAGTATGGCACTTATTAAAACATTTTTTGATTGATTGAACAGTACTAGATTTTCTCTAAGGGATCCCTTCCAGCTCTAAAACTCTATTATCCATTCTCTAGCCCAAATTGCAAAATCAGAGATGAGTAAAATATATCATAGAGAAATATGAAAAATCTTTTTCATTAGTATTTTTCAATTTTTATACAGAAACCACTTCCAGTTTCTAAATTATAATAACACCAAGTGATTTTTTTCCCCTACTTGCTTCCCACCCTGCTGTGCTGCTCTGTTTCCTTTGAAACTTTCTAAAACTGGCAACAGAGACAAAGGAAAGTTAGCACCCAGTTGGAGGATACCTCCACAAACTCAGCCACCTAGAGTTCCCATGCTGCTGCTGCTGCACAGGTACATATGGAGGAAACATACATGCTTCAATATATCGAAGGTGGGCTTCTACATAGAAGGAGAAGGCCAGCTGCTAGAATAAAGGGGAAATATTGGTAAAGTGAGTATTCTTTGTCTCATTCTCTGACTTTCAACACTTCCCTGTAACTTTTTTCTCTCTCTTCTCACTCATGCAATTATGTTTCCCCTTGTGAGCCCTGTGTCTCTCCTGTTAGGGAGAAAGTGGTACAGTGGAGTCAGGAAGACCTGAGTTCAAACCTGCCCTCAAACACTTACTAGTTGTGTGACCTTGGTGTATTAGCAAGGTAAAAGTCACTTATCCCTCTTTGCTTCAGTTTTTTCATCTGTAAAATGAGCCAGAGAAGGAAATGGTAAACCACTGCAGTATCTTTGCCAAGAAAACCCCAAATTGGGTCATAAAGAGTCAGACATGAATGAAATGACTAAACAACACAACATTTGAGAAATCGAATCTTTCTAAACTATTAGGATCTTATGTTGTGAACCTTTCTAGGTGGTGACTATAGTACAAAAGACACTGAATTTGGATTTGGGAGCTGTGGCTTCAAACTCAGCTTAGACATTAGGTCTTTGTATAATCATGAGTGAGTTATTTCACCTCTAAGATCTTCAGGTTCCTGATCTCTAAAATAGAGATAATAATATTTGCAATACTTACTTCACAGGTCAGTTGTGAAAAGGCACTTTGTAAACTTTAAAGCACAACATAAATGTGTGCTACTATTTTAAAACTGGGGCCTATAGAAAGCAAGTCCTTAACTCAAAGGAATGAAGTTTTATGGAAGGGATTCTTCATCTTTTTGTGTTTGATGAAGTCTGTGAACCCCCTCTAAGAAGAAAAAATAAAATAGAATACATAAGATTATAAACAACCAATTATATTGAAATAATTAATTATATACATACATGTATGATATTTATGTATGTATTTTAAAGGTCACAGACTACAAGCTAAAAATCCCTGAACTGATGGGATTTGAGGTGTCTAAGATCAAATAGTGGACTCTGGAGAATATGAAAGTTTGAGGAGCAGAGAAGGGGCTACAAATTAAGACTGAGAGTCCTCAAAGATCCGTTTTACATTGTTGTTTTACTAAGAGCTGACTCCGATGGATGTTATCCTAGCTCTGCCACCTACTACTTGAGTGACCTAGAGTAAGGCCCTTAACATGGCTTGGCCTCACTTTCCTCATCTGTAAAATGAAGAGATTGGATGAGTGTATCAGTAATTAAGGTGGGACTTTCTTTTACTGTTTTCCCTTTCAGCACTTATTTAATCAAGTGCCCTTGAAGAGTCTAGCCTTTGTTTCTTTGATTAAAATAGGAGTCTTTTATGACCTCCTTTCCTCAAGGGAAAGCCTAGTTTACATGGGTATGAGTCACATATCTGTGATGCCAGAACCTTTTAGGGTTTAAGTTTCATGTTTGTGACGCTCTTAAGTCATGTGAGTTGCTTGTTGTGATGCCCTTTGACCCCAAAAAGAATATATAACCTCAAGAGGTTGGTGTTTTTTTTCTTGGGGCTCTCAGTCACTGGAAGAGTGGCATAGGACTCTAGGCACCCATTTTAAGAGCTACCAGCTTATAAACCCAGATGTTGATGCTTTCCCGGTAACTATGAATTGTGATTTGAATCAGACAAGATCTATTTGTTGATGCTTGTAACTTCTGTTTGTATTTGCCTTAAAGTTCAGAGGGCTGATCTTTTTCCCTGAAGTAAGTGATTGATATATGTATGTTTAATTAAACTGAGATTGTTAACCCCTTAAAGTTACTTTCCTTAGTAAAGCAGATCAAAGAACCTGTGTTGGGAGTTTTCTGTGTGCTGGATGTTGGTGGGTCTTACACCCCTACAGCAGCTGCTAGCGGATTGTTGCTACAATGAGAGGACCCCTCCCATCTCTGTTAGCTCTAAATGTATGATCCTGTGATCTCTGCCATCCCTGTAAGATATTTGGCTTCTAGATCCATGGTTTGATGCTATAGCAATGCACCAACACTTAGCAAGTGAGTGTATAAATTAATGTTTCTTTTTGACTGTCAGCAATTTCTTGCCTTTGGGAAAATACTGGAAGTGAACTTCACCATTCATGCAAAGAAGAAAGTACACTCAACTTTGGTCATTAAATCAAGAAAGAGAGAAGGGAGAAATGATAGAATCTAATTTATTGTACCTTTTTCTCTTCTCTATTGTGGATTATAAACTCATTGAGAGCAGAGTTTGCAGAAAAATAGGACTTCAAGATGGAAGGGATATTAGGGGTCATCTAGTCAAGCCTCTCATTTTATATATGAGGCAAAGAGAAGTTAAGGGACTTGTTCAAGGTCATGTAGGTACTAACCAAATGAGCTGGGATTTGCGTCTATGTCCTCTGACTCCAAATTTAGAATTGTAACATCATAAAAGAAAGTTCCCAAGTCCTATTAGTATGCATTAAGTGTTAACACAAATTGACAGGGATAATACCCCAGTATGTTCACATATGAAAATAAAGCACAACACAACAAAAGTTGGAATATAGAAATAAGATAATAAATATATATTCTAATTGATGATAATAATAACTAAAGTGTATGTATGCACATCACCAATGAAAACTCCCAAAACAGTTGACATCCACAATGAAGAAAAACCAACAGTTCCAATTGAAGTCCAAATTTCATTTCTCCTATCAATTAAATCATTTATTTAAATATGAGGCCCTGCCATAATTGAAGATTCTCTACCCAGGAGCAAATAATAGTGTGTTTGAATTCCTATAAGTATGTTTAAATTCTATGTTTTTCTTTCACAGTAGGGACTAAAGCTCAGTCTATACTTTCAAATATTGACACCTAAAATCAAGATAACAAGTTTTCCTTAAGTTAACAAATGATTGTCCTTTACAACAGAAATCTGAAAAGAACTTGATTCATGAATTTGTTCATTGCTCTTCTCTGCTAATAACATTATTAGGTGCTCAGTCATCAACCAGAAAACATGCATTATCATCAATAGGAGAATTAGGTCTGCAAATCAAAACCACTAAAACCTACCCTGACTGGCTCATTGAAACAGTCCGTATGAGAATCAAACAGTGTCAATAAGAATCTTTGCCTCCTTTCTGTCCTTAATAAATCAACTTAAAAGAATACGTTTATTAAGTACCTACTATGTCCTGGATCCTATGCTGGGTGCTAGAAATAAAAAGACAAAAGAGACAAATTATTGTCTCATAATGCCCAATGGCACTTTTATCACAAAATAAAATATCTGCCTAAAATTGTCCTTGAAAACTGATGAGGAAATATAGACAAGACTCAAAAGTTTGGATAATCTGAGATCACAAATAAAATAGAAGTAAAGAAATATGGCTGATTTCTGTCTTTCCTTCTCACTCCCTAGTTTACCCAGCTAGATGAAAATGGCAGAAGCAACAGCTACCATTACTATTCACAGCAACAAAGGACTAAGAAAGCCTGGGAACCAGTTCTAGATCAGCCAACTCTGTGACTTTGTGTAATTTATCTTGCCTCTCCAAGACTTAGTTTCCTCAGCTATAAATAAAATAATGATACCTGTTCCTCTGGCTTATTTTGAAAATCAAATGAGATAATGAATGAGTGAAATATTTACTAATTGTTCATGCTAAGCACTGGAAATATAATTACAAAAACCAAGACAATCCCTGCCTTCAAGGAACTTACATTGTAATGGAGGAAACAACATACATAAAGGAATAGTCTCCAAGGAGAGGTCCTTTGATTACAAGGATAGTGAATGGGAACTTCAAGGAATATATTAATAGGATCTATCCAAGAAAAAATGATAGGGCTGATTTGAAAATATTTCATGGTCCTATGGGCCTTGAAGTGGAGGGGTAGGAAGAAGTAGGAAGGAAAGAGGACAGAAGGGTAATGCTGAGGTTCAGAGCTGTAGAGTAGGAGCAGGGAGGAAGTAGAGAAGTGAGGCACAGTGGATGGGCTGTCCTAAAATAGCAGTCTAGGAGAAACAATTACTACTCAAGAGAGTCAAATGCCAGAATGGTTGTTGTTGTTGTGTTTGTCTTTCATTTTCAAAGAGGCATCAGGGAGATGATGACATGACTTGAAGTTGACTTTGATTTGAGTGAGGGAGGGCTGTGCAAGGTCACCAGCCTCTCATTTTCTTCCCCCCCCCCACCCCAGGATGGAAATTCTTCTAAGACAGTATTTAACTTTGTTGTGTCATAGAGCCCTTGGGCTATCTGGTGAAGCCTATGGACTCAATCTCAGAATAATGTTTTTAATAGCATGAAACAAAATACTTAGGATTACAAAAAAAAACACAATTATATCAAAATACAGTTTTCAAACACAATTTTTTAAAGTCATGGTTTCCAGGTTATGAACTCATACTCTAGGTATTTATTGAGATTTGTGTTGAGTCAGTCTAAGGGTCTCCATTTTAAAACCCTGTTTAGACCTGAGTAGGTGCTAAACAGTCCACAGGAAAGGGCAGGAGCATGTGCTTTGATCCCATCTCCTTATAATAAATCTCATTTTCCTGTAACCTAGAGGTAATAAGAGAGGAGCTGAGACAGCACTAGCCTATGTTCCTTTGCGCTTATCAGGATTATCTTGCCCTTATATTGAAATTTGTCTATAAAAGCCAAGCTCTGTTTGAAATTGTTGCCTGCAGCTTAACAAAATCCTTTCAACTTTCTCTTCCTCAGTTTGCCTCATTATTAAGGGCAAAACCCAAATGAAGATTTTCTTTTTAAATATCATCTCTTAAGGAAAAGTACCTATATATACAAAAATATTTAGGGGAGTTCTTTTTGTGGTGGCAAAGAACTAGAAATTAAAAGGATGCCCATTAACTGGTGAATGGCTGAATAAGTTGTGGTACGTGATTATGATGGAATATTATTGTGCTATAAGAAATGACAAGCAGGGCCAGGGAAGAAGTACCAGCTACAGCCATGACCAAGCCCCAGACCTCTCAGCCCAGGACAGGAGTCTGTCAGAGCTGGGGGAGACACTAGTGCAGAACCTGTGGCTGGGGGAGCAGCTACCCCAGAGGCCTCCAACCCACAGTCTAAAGGTTTGAAAATCACCTTCTTGAATTTCTGGGAGCCATGATGTCCAAGTAAAATGCCTCTCATTGCTCCCTTGAATAAACACAGAGAATACTTCCATGGGAGAAACAGAGGAGCCAGAAGTGGGGCTTCAGTAGTGATAGAAGTTGGGGAGAAGGCCCTTCCTGTGGTAGCAGAAGGAGACTAGTGCAGGAAGAGAGGTGTCCCAGAAGCTCTCACCTCAGCAGAACAATGAGAATAACTGAGCCCCAGGGGGTGGAGCTAACAAACATCAATGTCAAAACCCCAGACTTGGCTTTGTACAGTCAGAGGAAGCAGCAGACACCAGCACAGACAACAGCTGAGACCACTCATGCTATAGAGCAGTCCTGGGGAAGAAAAGACTCCCAGCAGCCAGACCATCCCTCTCCCACACCTCACAAAACCAGAGGCCACAGAACATAAAGCCAGTGAGCAAGCCTACAGATTCCAACACTAGAAATTTGGGACAGAGCCCCCCCTGAGCATCAGAAACAGAGATCCACTTTAGAAGCCAGGAGGAAAAAAAACACCATGAAAAAAGAATGCTAAGAAGTTTTCAAAGCCATTGATTCCTATTACAGAGACAGGGAAGATTAAAATACCAATTCAGAAGAGGACAGCATGGATATTACACCTGCATCTGAAACCTCAAAAGGGAAAGTGAACTGGTCTCCAGATCAAAAAGCATTCCTGGAAGAACTTAAGCAGGACTTTAAAAACCAAATTAGGGATGTAAAAGGAAAAATGGAAAAAAAAATTCACTGTTGAAACAAATCTTTAAAAAGTAAAATTGGTGAAATGGTTAAGGAGAATCAGAATATAAATGGAGAAAAATGTCTCATTGAAAAGTAAAATCAACCAAATGGAAAAGCAGATAGAGAAGCTAAAGGAAGAAAACAATGTATTAAAAATTAAAATTGGGGAAGTAGAAGCTAATGACTCTATGAGACATCAAGAATCAGTCAAACAAAATCTAAAGAATGAAAAAAAATAGAAGAAAATGTAAAAAATCTGATTGGAGAAACAACTGACCTGGAAAATAGATCCAGGAGAGACAATCTAAGAATTATTGTTCTACCTGAAAGCTACAATCAAAAAAAGAGCCTGGACAGTATCTTCCATGAAATCCTTAAGGAAAAATGCCTGGAGGTCCTAGAACCAGAGAGTAAAATCATCATCGAAAGAATCCACCAATCATCCCCTGAAAGAGATCCCAAATTGAAAACTCCAAGAAATACTATAGGCAAATTCCAGAACTACCAGGTCAAGGAGAAAATACTGCAAGCGGCTAGAAAGAAACAATTCAAATATCATGGAACTACACTCAGGATCACACAGAATCTTTCAGTTTCTACACTAAATGACAGGAGAAGTTGGAATATGATATTCTGAAAGGCAAAGGAGTTAGACTGCAACCAGGGATCCAGCAAAACTGAGCATAATTTTCCAGGCAAGGAGATGGACATTCAATGAAATAAGGGAATTCCAGACCTTCCTGATTAAAAGGCCATAGGTCAATGGAAAATCTGATCTCCAAATACGAAACAGAAGAGAGACATAAAAAGGAAAATGGTGGGGAAAAAAACCCTAGTTAATCAATAAGACTAATTAGTTACATACTTATATAGGATTATTTTGTTTTATAAATGTTTTATAATTGATGCATATGCATACATATATATATATATATCAATATTGAGGATAGTATAGTTTTTATGACAATTGAAAGGGATATCCATAGACTGTGTGTGTCAGTATAAAATAATTGATATAATGATAAAAAATATAATTAAGAGATATAAAGGGATGGTTCTGGGAGACGAGGTAAGGAGATAGTAGAAAAGGGTAAATTACATCACATGAAGAGACAAAAAAACATATTATAGTAGAGGGAAAGAAGGGAGGGAGAAGAGCAGTATTTGAGCTTTACTCTGATGGGATTTGGTTCAAGAAGGAAATAACATACTCTGATAAGTAGAGAAATCAAACTTGTCCTACAGGGAGTAGGAGGGGAAAGGGGAAAGAAAAGAGAGAGGGGTGGTGAGAAGGGAGGTAAGAATTAGCAAGGGGAAAAGGTAAGATAAGGGAGGGGAATCAAGAGGGAAGGTAAGCTGAGGAAGGCAGTGGTCAAAAGCAAAACTCTGTTGAGGAGTGGAAGGGAGAAGGGAGAAATAAAAGCATAAATGGGGAGAGGGGTGGAATAGGATGGAGAAAAAGACACAGTAATCATAACTGTGAATGTGAATGGAATGAACTCTCCCATAAAATAGAAGCAGATAGCAGAAGGTTTACAAGAAACACATGAGAAAGAGGAGGATACATGCAGAATAAAGGTAAAAGGCTGCAGAAGAATATATTGTGCTTCAGCTAAAGTAAAAAAAGAAGGGGTAGCAATCCCCATCTCAGACAAAGCAAAAGCAAAGATAGATCTAATTCAAAGAGATAAGGAAGGACACAACATCCCACTAAAAGGCACCATAAACAATGAAGCAATATCATTATTTAACATATATGCACCAAGTGGTATAGCATGCAAATGCTTAGAGGAGAGGTTAAGGGAGTTACAGGAAGAAATAGACAGTAAACCTACAATAGTGGGCAACCTCAACCTCCCCCTTTCTGAACTAGATAAATCTAACCTCAAAATAAACAAGAAAGAAGTGAAGGAGGTGAATAGAATTTTAGAAAAGGCATGTATGACAGACCTCTGGAGAAAACTTAATGGGGATAAAAAGGAATATACTTTTTTTTCCTCAGCAGTACATGGCACATACTTAAAAACTGACCATGTAATAAGGCATAAAACCCTCACAGTCCAGTGCAGAAAGGCAGGAGTAGTAAAAACATCTTTTTCAGATCATGATGCAATTAAAATTATTTGTAATAAAGAACCATGGAAAAATAAACTAAAAATTAATTGGAAACTAAATAAATTCTAAATAATGAGTGGTCCAAAGAACAAATAATAAAAACAATTAATAACTTCATTCAAGAGAATGACAATAACGAGACAACATGCCAAAACTTATGGGATGCAGCGAAAGCAGTTCTTAGGGGAAGTTTTATATCTCTAAATGCTCACATGAAGAAAATAGAGAAAAAAGACATCAATCAATTGGGCATGCAACTGAAAAAGCTAGAAAAGGAACAAATTGAAAATCTCTAATTAAATACCAAATTAGAAATACTGAAAATCAAAGGAGAGATTAATAAAATTGAAATAAAGAAAACTATTAAATTAATAAATAATACCAAGAGCTGGTTCTGTGAAAAAACCAATAAAATTGATAAACTTTTGGTCAATTTGATTTAAAAAGAAAGAAGAAAACCAAATCACCAGTATCAAAAATGAAAAGGGTAAATTCACCTCCAATGAAGAGGAAATTAAAATAATAATTAGGAATTATTTTGCCCAATTATATGTCCATAAATTTGACAATCTCAGGGAAATGGATGAATAGTTACAAAAATATAAATTGCCTAGGTTAACAGAAAAGGAAATAAAATACCTAAATAACCCCATCTCAGAAAAAGAAATTGATCAAGCCATCAATGAACTCCCTAGGAAAAAATCTCCAGGACCAGATGGATTTACATGTGAATTCTATCTAACGTTTAAAGAACAATTAATTCCTATTCTAATATAGACTATTTGGAAAAATAGGTGAAGGAGTCCTACCAAATTCTTTTTATGACACAAATATGGTACTAATACCCAAACCGGGTAGATTCAAAACAGAGAAAGAAAATTATACACCAATTTCCCTAACGAATATTGATGCAAAAATTTTAAATAAAATATTAGCAAAAAGATTGCAGCAGCTGGTCAGGAGAATAATACACTACAACCAGGTAGGATTCATTCCAGGAATACAAGACTGGTTCAATATTAGGAAAACTATCATCATATTTGATCATATCAACAACAAAACTAGCAGAAACCATATGATCATCTCAATAGATGCAGAAAAAGACTTTGACAAAATACAACACCCATTCCTACTAAAATCACTAGAAAGCATAGGAATAAATGAAACCTTCCTGAAAATTATAAATAGCATCTACCTAAAACCATCAACAAGCATTATTTGTAATGGGGATAAGCTAGATGCATTCCCAATAAGATCAGGGGTGAAACAAGGATGCCCATTATCACCCCTATTATTCAATTT
>CM053622.1:557415417-557488032 GCA_028646595.1 Phalanger gymnotis
AATAAGAGAAGAAAAACAAATTGAAGGAATTAGAATAGGCAAAGAAGAAACTAAATTATTACTTTTTGCAGACAATATGATGATTTACTTAGAGAATCCTAGAGAATCAAGTAAAAAACTACTTGAAATAATAAACCACTTTAGCAAAGTTGCAGGATATAAAATAAACCCACATAAATCCTCAACATTCCTATACATTACTGACAAAACTGGTGCTGGAGAGAATGTAGGAAAATTGGAACAGTATTACATTGCTGGTGGAGTTGTGAACTGATCCAGCCATTCTGGAGAGCAATTTGGAACTATGCCCAAAGGGCTATAAAAATGTGCATACCCTTTGACTCAGCAATACCACTTCTAGGGCTGTATCCCAAATAGATCATACAAGTGGGAAAAGGATCCATATGTACAAAAATATACTTCCTATACATTACTAACAACAGTAAGAGATAGAAAGAGAAATTCCATTCAAAATTACTGTAGACACTATAAAATATTTGGGAGTCTACCTGCCAAGACAAACCCAGGGCCTATATGACCATAATTATAAAACACTTTTCACACAAATGAAGTCAGATCTAAATAAATGGAAAAATATCAGTTACTCATGGTTAGGCCGAGCTAATATAATAAAAATGACAATTTTACCTAAATTAATTTATTTATTCAGCACAATACCAATCAAACTACCAAAAATTATTTTATAGAGCTGGAAGAAATAATAACAAAATTCATCTGGAAGAACAAGAGGTCTAGAACATGTAGGGAGTTAATGAAAAGAAATTCTAGGGAAGGTGGCTTAGCCATAAAAGATATTAAACTGTACTATAAAGCAGCAATCATCAAAATTACTTGTTACTGGCTAAGAAACAGAGTGGTGGATCAGTGGAATAGGCTAGGTACACAAGATGCAGTACTCAATGACTATAGCAATCTACTCTTTGATAAACCCAAAAAATCTAGCTCCTGGGCTAAGAATTCACTATTTCACAAAATCTGCTGGGAAAATTGGAAAATGGTAGGGCAGAAACTGGGCATAGACTAATATCTTACACCATATACCAAAATAAAGTCAAAATGGCTTCATGACTTAGGAAAAAGGTTGATACTATAAGCAATTTGGGAGAGCAAGGAATAGTTTACCTGTCAGATTTATGGGAAAGGAAAGAATTTATGACACAAGAGATAGGAAGCATTACAAAACGCAAAATGGATAATTTAGACTATGTTAAATTGAAAAGTTTTTATATAAAAAAGCCAATGGAACAAAGATTAGAAGGGAAGCAGAAAATTGGGAGTAAATCTTTATAACTAGTGTCTCTGATAAAGGCCTCATCTCTAAAATATATAGGGAACTGAGACAAATTTATAGGAATACAAGTCATTCCCCAATTGAGAAATGGTCAAAGGATATGAACAGACAGTTTTCAGAGGAAGAAATTAAAGATATCTATAGGCATATGAAAAAATGCTCTAAATCACTATTGATTAGAGAAATGCAAATCAAAATAACTCTTAGGTACCACATCTCTCCTGTCAGTTTGGCCAAAATGACAAAACAGGAAAATGATAAATGCTGGAGAGAATGTAGGAAAATTGGAACAGTATTACATTGCTGGTGGAGTTGTGAACTGATCCAGCCATTCTGGAGAGCAATTTGGAACTATGCCCAAAGGGCTATAAAAATGTGCATACCCTTTGACCCAGCAATACCACTTCTAGGGCTGTATCCCAAATAGATCATACAAGTGGGAAAAGGATCCATATGTACAAAAATATATATAGCAGCTCTTTTTGTAGTAGCAAAGAATTGGAAATCAAGGGGATGCCCATCAATTGGGGAATGGCTGAACATGTTGTGGTATATGAATATAATGAAATACTATTGTGCTATAAGAAATGGGGAAGATATGGACTTCATGATAGCCTGGAAAAAACCTATATGATGTAACACTGAGTGAATGGAGCAGAAGTAGGAGAACATTATACAAAACCACAGATATATTGATTCTATGATGACTAACCTTGATAGACTTCACTCTTCTCAGGAATACAAGGTTCAAAGACAACTCCAAAGGACTCATGATGGAGAGAACTATCTACATCCAGAGAAAGAACTAAGGAGTCTGAATGCAAATTGAGGCAAATTATTTGCTCTCCTTTTTTTTCTTTTGTTTTTTTTTTCTCTTTTGTTTTTGTTTCTTCTTTCTCATGATTCATTCCATTGGTCACAATTCTTCTTTACTTGACTATTGTGTAAATAAGTTCAATGTAAAGTTATATGTAGAAGATATATTGGATTCCATGCCATCTGGGGTAAGAGGGGGCAGGGGGAGGAAGAAAATCTGGAACTCAAAATCATGCAGAACTGAGTGTTGTAAACTAAAAATAAAAAATCTTAATTTAAAAAAAAAGAAATGACAAGCAAGATGATTTCAGAAAAACCTGGAAAGACTCACATGAAGTGATTCAAAGGGAAGTGAGCAGAGCCAGGAAAATATTGTATAGAATAACAGAAATATTGTATCATGACCAATTGTGAATGTCTTATCTATTCTCAGCAATACAATGATCCAAGACAATTCTGAAGAACTTATGGTGAAAATCTTATCTACTTCTACTGAAAGGACGATGAAATCTAAATACAGATTGAAACTTCCTTTATTTTTCTTGTTGTTGTTTGGGTCTGCATTTTCTTTTGCAATATGGCTAATATAGAAATAGGTTTTCTATGACTACACAAGTATAATCTATATTAAATTACTTGCCTTCCCAAGAAGGGAGAAAAACTGGAACTCTTAACAGTTTCTGTTTATTTCCCAAGTAAACAAGTTTTATTTCTCTGTCCATTAAAAAAAGCTAATTCGATATTAATGTTTAGAAAATCATTTAAAAATGAGGATCCATTTAAAAAACCCATTGTCTCTGGTAGGTATAGAAACAATTGACTAGACTAGGGAAGGAGTCACTGAGAGATGGGGAAGAAGATAATGGATGTGAATGCATTTTTGAAAGATGTAAAACACCTAAATTAACTTACTTATTCAAACAATACCAGACTCTCAAAAGACTATTTTGTAGAACTAGGAAAATAACAAAATTCATATGAAAGAACAAAAGGTCAAGTTCTCATGGCTAATAACAACAAAAAAAAAAAGCTATCAAACTGTACCACAAAGCAGTAATCACAACAAAGTGATTTGGAACTGGTTTTAAAAAAAAAAAAAAAGGAAAAGAGATCAGTGGTGCATATTATCCAGCACTGTGTCTGAAACATTGTAGGTACTTAATAATGCTGATTGATTGATTGATATTAGCAGAAGCACACTGACACAGTAGTATAGTGGTAGATAAAAGCAAAGACCCAATTCACTAGGGGAAGGACTAACTATATAACCAAAATGGCTTAGAAAAGTGGACACCATTCTGTCAAAAAATAGGTTTAGATTAACACTACACAACATAGAATGACAATGACATATATAAAGTCATACCATAAACAAATTCAAAGAATATAGAAGAAATTACCTTTCATGTCTATGTACAATGGAAGAGTTGATGACTAAACAAGTGATAAAATCATACGAGATAAAATGAATCATTTTGATTATGTACAATTAAAATGTTTTTGCACAAATAAATCTAATGTAGTAAAAATTAGAAGGGAAAGAGGTGCTTGGGGAAATCTTTGCAACAAATGTTTTTGATAAAATCTCCTTTCCAAAATATATACGGAACTGATTCAAATTTATAAGACTAAAGGCCATTTTCCCATAGATAAGTGATCATAAGGTATGAGGTGGAAGTTTGTAAAGAAAGAAATCTAAACTAGTGATAATCACATGAAAAAGGGTTCTAAATCACAATTAGAGAAATGTGAATTAAAATAACTCTGAGGTTCTACCTCATACCTATCAGACTGGCAAAGATGACAAAAAGAGGAAAATAATAAATATTGGAGATGTGGGAAAAACAGGTAACATGAAAAAGCAGTGCTAGCATTGATCAAGCTGCGAATTTGTCTAGTCATTCCAGAAAGCAGTTTGGAGCTATGACCCCTTCAAAATTACCAAACCGTGCAAACCTTTTTACCTAGCTATACTACCACTATAAAAAGAAAAAGGTAAAGAATCTATATATACATAAGTGAAAATAGATACAAAAAAGAATTGTATATAAATATTTATAGCAGTTTTTTCCATGGTTTCCAAAAATCAAAAACTAAGAAACTATTCTCCTATTTTGGAATGGCCAAACAAATTGTGATATATACATTTAATAGACTATCACAATTGTGTCATAAGAAATGATGAAATGGATAATTTCAGAGGAAATTGTAAAGACCTCTGTGAACTGATATAGAATGAGTTAAGCAGAACAAGGACAATTTACATAATGACAGCATTAAAGAGGAAAAAGCTAAAAGACTTTAGAATTCTAACCAAAGCAATGATAAACTATGAGTCCAAAATAATGAAGAAAAAACACACCACTCACCTCCTGACAGAGAGAGGATAAACTTAAAATACAGAAAGAGACATACATTTTCAGATGTGGCTAAGGCAGAAATTTGTCCTTCCAGACTATGTAGATATGGATTGAGAGATTTGTGAACAGTTTTGTTTTGTTTTCTTTTTTAATTTGCTCAGTGGAGGAAAAGAGTAATGGGAAGGGCCAATTAATTTTAAAGGCTTATTACTTAAAATATTAACATTTACAAATGCTCAAAAAATTCAAATAGTTCTTTAAGGAAAAGAAAAATTGTAAAGCACTGCACCAATATGTGGTACTATTATTATCATCACTGCTCTGACACGTTGAGAGTTAAGAAGATAATTCTCTTACTTTTCAAAATATCAGAAAATAGAGCCACTCTTTCCCTCAGGGCAAGCTGCTGACAAGGGCTGCCTTGACAAGACAAGATGCATAGAACCTTGAAGTTATGGCTATTTTGCATCCATATTTGCATGTGCTTCTCCTTCCCTGCCCCCCCTTCAAAAATAATTACCCCCAGCTGTAGCATTTGCATGTACTGATGCTGGCTCTGATGTGGGATGGATAATCAGGATTTACATTCCTGGGCCATGTTTCACTTCAAGGTGTCTCAAAAAGAATCTTGTGTCCCATCTTCATTGATGTCTGTGGGGAGACTAGAAGCTAATCAGCATTCCAAGAGAATAGCTTTTCCAAGACCCTCCTTAGTCTTATTAAAAAAAAAAAACGGAATGAAGACTTTGACATGCAGGGCAGATGCAACCATACATGCTCGTAAAGTTGGAAGAGACCATCTGGTCCAATCCTTGCAATTGGAGGATGAGGAAATAGGCAACCTGAGAGATAAAGAATTCGCCCAAGACCACATGGCTAATGAATAAACCTGGAAAATCAAATCTGATTCCTTTGGTTTTCCCTTCAAATAAAAAAATCACAGGACAGAAGATTTGGAACTGGAAGACACGTCAGAAGTCATCTAGTCCAATTAACTTATTTTACAAAAGCTCTTTTCACTGCACTATGCATAATTTGTTTAACTCTGTCCTTTAGTAAGTGAGGAAACCAAGGCTCAGATCAAGTAATTTGCCTAAGGTCTTCTAAGTAGTCCGTGTTACTTCACCTCTGTACCTTTGCATAGAACTGTGCCTGGCATGCACCCTCCTCGCCTCTGCCCACACAATCCCTAGCTCATTTCAGAGCACAGGTCAAGGGCCATCTCTAGTGCATCCCTTTCCTGATAATCCCATTTATCAGAACTCTTTCCCTCTTGAAATTAATTTGTATTAGTTTTCACATACCTTAAACTGACTTGTATAAATATTGTATACGCCTCCAGTAGAATCAGTATGTCATTTATTCAGTAAGTATATATTAGGTTCCTACTATGTTCCAGGCACTGTGCAAGGCACCAGGGATATTACTATTACTACTACTACTATTAATAATAATAATAGCATTTACATAGCACCCACTATGTACCAGACCCAGACTTGAAAAATATTATCTCACTTTGTAAATGTTTTGTAAATGTTATCTCATTTTATCCTCACAAGAACCGTGGGAGATAGACGCTATTATTGTCCTCACTTTACAGTTGAGTAAACTGAGTCAAACTTGCCCAAGGTCTACAGGCTAAATTTAATATAAGTCTTCCTAACTCCAGCCCAGCTTTCCATCCACTATGCCACCTAGTTGTCCCTAATAAATTCAACAAATAAAATAGTCCCTGCTTGCAAGGAGCCTCCATTCAAATGGAATAAAAGCTCTTTAGGAACAGGGGCTATTTTATTTTGATTCAGCTTTCAGCATAATTTTCTGCATATAGTAGGTGCCAACTAAATGTTTATTGACTGGAAGTTAATTAAGTCCATCTCTCCCCAAGCACATAATGCTTTACCAATCTGACTGAAGAGACTTAGAAAAGACATCAGAATGAGATCCCCACCCATACAGCTGGCCTTGGCACCCTTACAGAGAGAGGTCTGCCTTATAGTTTGGTACTATGGCCTTATGACATGAGTAAGGTAACTACCTAACCTGAAAAGCATCCAGAGTCTTCTAGTGCTACAGAAAGCTAGAAGCTTTGGACAGGATCCAAGCCAATCGGTTACACACTGAATTCCTGTCCTCAGCACAGTATTTATTGGACCACTACGTGTGCCAAGCACTATGCAAAGTACTAGAGATACAAAGAAAAGCAAAAATAACAATAATTTAAGAAGAGAAATTATCTGGAATCCTTCCCTTTGGGAAGGAACCTGTCTGAATTTGGCTAGGTCAGTCCTCAAATGAGAGACATATATAGTCCATCATCATGCTTAAGTTCAAAACCTTCCAGTTTATGGCACAGAGATATAACTTGAAAACCTCAGGGTCACCTCCATGCCATGATACTATGGGATATTTGTTCTTTAATTGAACCTGTCATTTGGTTGATAAAGGAGAAATGCCTTCTAACATTGCAGATTTATACCTGCTCTGTAATTTAGAGTCTTAGAAAATTGTCCAAGGATACTGAGAATTTTAGTCAAGATGTGTCAGAGGTCATGTAGACTAAGGTTGGCTTTCTCTCCAACTCTGCCATGCTATTTCTCACTGTGAGGCATATAACAATTATTAGAGTTGACATTTGTATACAGTTACCCAGCTGTTGGACATGCACTATCCCATTTGATCTTCATAACAATAATGTGGTCCCTCCATTGAGGGAACTGAGGTCTAGAGAAATTGACTAATTTGCCTAAGTGGCATGCTGCTGGGAAGTGGCAGAGTCAGTACTCAAATCCAGGCCCTCTGATTCCAACTTCATTTTTCTTTTGCCATTAGATCATATTTATTGTCTTTTAAAAGAGAAGGTACAGTATTTTCAAGATACTCACAGACTAGTTGTGAGATAATACTTATTCCCATTGGAGAATGTCATTTAGCATATGACTTCAGATAGTATATACGTGGTACTGATAAATAACAGAGGAGATCAAAGAAAGGCAAAGTCAGTATGTATTAAAATGATTAGGAAAATCTCAACAGAGGAAGTGATTCAATATCACTGCCACCACCATGTCACCATGTCATTCTGACCTGTGTATGGGCATAGAGGTTCTTTCAACTCCTGGTCTTACACACAGACCCCAATGAATCCCATTCTTTGTCTTAGTTTAGTAAGTTTAGTAAGGTTCAGTATCCCCAAAGTCTAGCACAAGGAAACATGAAGTACATAAGACAGTACATCAAGCCATCTTTATTGAATCAACATTCTTACGATTAAAAAGGGCAATCAGAGAGGATGGAAACAGGTCAGGTCCACTAAGATTCAGGTAAAATTTGCCACCAAAACCAGTAAAGTCTGGTGGGTTTTTATAGGGCTCTTATCTGGATCAAGTAGCACCAGTCATTAGAGAAAGAAGGTGAGGGGCCTGGACTGGATAGACTGGTTCTGATTCATGGGATGGAATAGGAGCAACTCCTGAGAAACTAACAGCTAGTTAATATTCAACCTTGGAGGTGAAAGGGAAGCAAAGGCCATTACTTCGGGGTGACTCAGGTTTTGAGTCTAAACCAGGCTGTACCTCTTTAGATTTTTCTATCATGTCCCAGAAGCCTTTTTAGCATGGAATACCACTTCAGCTCTGGAACTTATATCTCAGAAGTACCCTCTGTCCCTGAGCACTGTCCATCTAATTAAAGGCAGAGGATTCATCTCAGAACCTTCATTTGAAAGAGATACCCAGGCCAGGCATCCTTTCATTTCCCATCAGGCTGCACTTCTCTGGATTTCTAGATTATGACCTCATGCTGAACACCTTCTTCCCCCACCTGCCTTTCAACTTCCTTTTAGGGGCCACTAGGTGGGGTAGTGGATAGAGTACAGGCCTGGAATTGAGAAGATCTTCGTTTAAATCCTGACTCAGAAACTTACAAGATGTGTAACTCTAGGCAAGCCACTTAACCCCTATTTGCTTCAATTCCTCATCTGTAAAATGGGGGTGCACTGGAGAAGGAAATGGCATACCACTCTAGTATCTTTGTCAAGAAAACCCCATGGACTTGGGTCACAAAGAGTCAAACACAACTGAACAAGAATTTCCCCATTAGAATGGAACCTCCTTGAGGACCGAGATTGTCTTTTTACTTGTGTTTGTATTCCCAGTGGTTAGCACAGTGCCTGGCACATAGTTAATGCTTAATAAATTCTTATTGACTGACTGATTCTTCATTTAGCAGAGTGAGGAGGCTAGTGAGGTCTTTACATCCCTCTCTGTCCTGACTAAGTTGTGGAAATCCTTTTTTTCCTTTTACCTCCAGTTTTGTAGAAACATCATCTTTCAAGGGGAACTTGGAAACCAAGGAGAACTAAACATTAAACAAAAAGTATTAATTTACAGAATGAAGTCTTCTAGTCCTAAGTTAACCAACCTTGGTCAACACAGCTTATGAGGGTAGCCAGTCCCTTATTCTTGTCTCATCTCCTTTTGGACTGGATACTGAAGTCACCTTCAAAATGCTCCAGAAAGAGGTAAAGCCTAGAGCAAGTAATACTCATGGTTTGCTCATTACCCTGGGTACCACTATTCCTGAGACTTCCTTCCAAATTCTCTTAGAGTGAATTTCATGACCCTTAGAGTCATATCCTTTCCTATTATGATGCTTTACTCTTTGGTTTTTCCGATATCTATAGAATGGCAGAGATTTTGATGACCTCTAGCAGCCAAATTTGTCCCTGTGTCTTTCTCTGTCTCTCTCTCTCAGTCTCTCTGCTTCTCTCTGTCCATCTGTCTCTGTCTCTGTCTGTCTCTCTGTCTCTCTCCTCCTCCTCCTCCTCCTCTTTTTTCTCCTCCTCCTCCTCCTCCCTTCTTAACTCAGAAGTTCAGCTCCCCATTTCACCAGTTTTCACCAATATCTGAAACAAGGTAGGAAAAATCTTAAGTGTTCTCCAGCGTTTCTCTTTTAGCTTCCTGTGCAAAATCATTCATAGCCCTCCTCATCTCTCTCAATTACCATTGCTCTTCTCCCTCAGACCCTTCTTTCTCTATCATGTTTCCATTATTTCACAGTCACTAGCCCCAAAAATTGTTTATGCACATTCTCAGATAGAATAGTAGTTTATTTTTCCAAAGTTAATTGAATTGGAGAGGAAAGGAGAAGCAGAAAATCTCTTACATTATATAGCATTACCATTATATATGAGATAAGGATAGAGACTAGACTTACAACACTAACATGGAGAATTTTCAGACGAAGACTCTTCCCCTATCAATGCAGGTCAGCATCTTCTCTGCAATTTATAGTCTCTTGGAGTTATCAAGAGCAGTGAGAGACTTGCCCAGGGCCACACAAACAGGAGGTATCAGAAGGAAAACTTGAACCTAGATCTTTCTGGCTTAGAATTCGATTTTCTATCTACTGCCATTCTATAGTACAGGAAATTTATAAAATGTGCAACTCAAATACTCATAGAACTCTGTGACATAATACAGAGATGCAGGCTACAACTTATTTATGCTTTCCCCTTTTTTATAGCTCTTGCCCATGTCATCTCATGTCCACCATTTTTTTCCTGCCTTGTGAAGTGCCTAATGATATTTTTGAGTACTTCTTGCTCAAAGTCAGCATTGCTAATACTTTATAGCCCACTATGTATCTTTCCCTTCCCCGTGTGTAATCTGAAATTCTTATTCTTCAGGAAAAGGTTGATAATAACAACCACATAGCATCATTTGGAGAATAATGGAAAAAAAATATGACTTACAACAGCAGGGAACAAATTGGCATTATCTCAGATTTGCCTTCTTTTTTCCTCCTATTCAATTCTCGGCCTAGCTCATTGACCATCTACAATGCTTGTCCAAGATACATGCACTGATAGACTAACTTAATACCCTAACCATCCACCTGTATCTCACAATCTGGGTAATAGCCATTTTTATCACTTGTATTTTCCTCTATGAACTATGAAACCAATCTCTTTTGAGTGACTCTGGTGGCCATTGAGAAGACACTGTAGTATTCTGGGGCTTGATGGAATCAGCATGTCATTCACAAAACGAATCATCTGAAAAATTGGGGAATCTTTCTTCCATTTGGAATTTACAGAGGACATCTCTCATGGCACTGGCAAACACCTTTGCTGAACATAAATTTTCTTGCCTAGCTTGATATTGATCAGCAGGGTATGGTTAAACAAACATCTTTATAGCTGCATTCAATAAGAATTCTTGTATGATTTTAATGTATCTGTGGGAGATATGTTGTCTGAGGGAACCTTTAGGGTTGCATTTTGCTGTACTGAATAAAATTAATTTTTCTCATCAATAAACAGTAAATACAATAGAATCTTGTATAAACTATATTTCTAAGTCAATCATATGTCTGTGAAAAATCTATGTTGGGATTTGTAGAAATTAGGTTTAGAAAAAGAACTTGTACCATATGGCAAAACAAATTTAAATGGATACATGATCTAAATATAAAATATTGGGGGCAAAGCCAAGATGGCAGAGTAGAGGAAGCAACCGATCCAAACTCTCTCAACATTACCTTCTAAACAACTTTAAAATAATGCATCAAATCAAATCCTGGAGTGACAGAAGCAACAAAAAGTTGAGGGAAAACATTTTTCCAGTCCAAGACAATTTAGGAGGTCAGCAAGGGAGCTCTGTGATAGTGGAGTAGGGGCTGGCCTTTGGCCCGTATTACAGTAACACCATTGGTGGGCCTTGGAAACAGCTGTGATAACAGCAATAGCAGCTTTGAGAGCTCTCAGCCCAGAAATGGTAAGGGGATTGATAACTGGTTAGAAAGAGAATATAGAGGACCCCTTCCTAGCACTGGGTGCAGGACCTGACATTTTTTGTAAACTCTATTGTGCATACACAGTTCTGAGTTACAGTTCCAGGGCAGAGAGGAGCACTTTTGGTTGGTTAAAAGGGAGCAAGGTCAGAATTCCAGGTCAGAGAGAAGCCCTAGCACTTGCGGCTGCAGAGGAACAGGGGCCCTTCCTGGGGAAAGATCAGAGTGTAGACCAAAGAGAGCAGTGACCATATCTCACCCTGAATCACACTACTTTGGAAGCACTGAAAACTCACAGACCCACCATCTCCAAGAACTAGCTCTGAAAACAGTAGCATGAAAAAGCCTACAGCTGGCAAGAGTTTCTCCCTGCTCCCAGATGATAATGTTCAAAGTAAAGAAATAGGTTGGAAAAGTGAGCAAACAACAAATAAAAGAACCTGACCATAAAAAGTTATTTGGGTAGCAAAAAGATCAAGATACAAACTCAGAAGAAGACAACAACATGAAAAGAGCAACAAGCAAAGTCACTTCACATCCATCAGAATGGCAAAGATGACAAAAATAAATAAATGTTGAAGGGGCTGTGTGAACACAGAAACATTAGAGCGTGTTGGTGGAGATATAAATGAATTAGAATGCTCTGAAAAACAAGATGGAACTATACAAAAAAAAATCTTACTAAACTGAGTATATCCTTTCATCCAGAGATACCACTACTAGGCATTTACCCTAAAAGAGGTCAAAACAGAGGAGAAAATCTCACATACACAGAAATGTTTATGGCAGTATTTTTTATAACAGCAAAGAATCTGAAGGAACATGAGACTCCATTGATTGAAGAATGGTTGAACAAATTGTGAAAAGTGAATGTAGAGGAATATTATTATGCCACAAAAAATGACATATATGGTGAAGACAGAGAAATTTGTAAAGATTTGAATGAATTGCTACAAAACAAAATAAGCAAAATGAAAACAATTTACATGACAACCATAGTAATGTGAAGGAAAACAATATTGAAAGACTTCAAAACTCAGATCAATTTAATGACTAATTGTGATTTCTAAAGACTCTGATAGTCAAACATGTTACTAGTTATCATCAAAAAAAAAAAGTGGTAGACCATAGGAACAAAATAAAAGAAATATTTCAGATATGGTCACTGAGTTGATTTGTTTTGCCTGAGTGTACTTATTTGTTAGAAGTGAGGGTTCTATTGGATGGGCAGAGGCTGTTTATTAAGAAGTGATTGCTCTATATTTAAGAAGAAAAGGACATGGTAAAGCATTTTTAAAATAATGAATAATTTTTTAAATCTATGGTAGAGAACTATCTATAGGAACTTCTTTTTATGAAAACTTATCTCTTTCCTTTCCCTATAAGAAGCACAAGACATGATGGAGAAGGAAATAGGCGGGGTATTAAAACTCTTTTCTACCATAGATTTTCACAGTCACTTGATTAACTAAAAGATGTAGATCAGGGGTGGGGAATCTGTCCCTTAACAAGGCAACATGTGTCCTTTTAGGTTCATAAGTGTGGGCTTTTGACTGAATCAAAGTGTAAATTCTGTAAAAGTTTGATTGTCATAAGGCCACACTTAAGGACTTAAAGGTTACACGTGTCTTTAAGAGCACTGGTTCTCTACCCCTGGTGTAAATAATACAGGATTCTTCTATTTACTGTTTGTTATTAACAAAAATGTATTTGAGTCAGTGAAGCAAAAATTCTCTTCCAATAAAGTGTCTCTCATGCATATATTAATATCCTAAAAGAAGGGGTAGAGACAAGTTGGCAGAGTGAGAGGTAGGGAATATTACCTTAGCTGCTCCACAAACTCCTCCACAAAGTCCTAGAAAGTGTGCCAAACCAGGAAAAACCAAGAACAAGGTCACCGGAAGTCATTTTTTTCCGGCGCAGGACAGTTTACAAAGAAATACAGAGGTCTGTGGACTCTAGGGCAGAGGCTGGTCAGGAGAGGAGCACAGCAGCAGCAGCAGTACAGAAGCAGGGGTGGGGAGCAGCCAAGCAAACAGGGGTAGTTATGGGACTGAACACAGTACTCATGCAAAAAAAAAAAGCTGGAATAAAATACTAGAAAGATGATTATATGAAATTATATATCACAAAGATTATACATTATAGCCAGGCTGTACTTATACCAGGAATGAAAGGCTGGTTCAATATTAAGAAAATTATAAGACTAATTGACCATATTAGTAACAAGAACAACAAAAAACATATGATTATATCAATAGATTCAGAAAAGGCTTTTGACAAAACATAAAACCCATTCTTGTTTAAAAAAACAATAAAAAAATGAGAAGGAGGATGATTTCAGAAAAAGCTAGACTTACATGAATTGATACAAAGTGAAGTGAGAAGAACCAGGATAATGTTGTACATAGTAACAGCAATATTGTACAATGGTAAACTGTGAATGACAGCTATTTTCAGCAATACAATGATCCAAGACAATTCCAAAGGACTCAAGATGAAAAACACTACGCACCTCCAGAGAAAGAACTGATGGAGTTTGAATGCAGATTGAAACATACTATTTTTCACTTTCTGTTCTTCATATTTTTTTTGAGAGGGGAGCGGGGGGGCTGTGTTTTCTTTCACAACATGACGAATATGGAAATGTGTTTTGCATGATTGCACATGTGTAACCTATATCAAACTGCTTTTTGTCTTAGGAAGGAGCTCAAGGATGGAGGGAGAGAACTCAGATTTTTAAAAAAAACAAATGTACAATATTTTTAAATATAAGTGGGGAAAATAAAATGTTAAAAAAATTAGAAGGCATAAGAATAAACAGAGCTTTTATTAAAATAAGTACTGCCTATCTAAAATCAAGAGCAAGAATTATTTTAATGGAGATAAACTAGAAGCCTTTCCAATAAGAACAGGAGTGAAGCAGAGTTTTCCATTATCACCATTAATATTCAATATTGTACTTGAAATGCTATCTACAGCAATGAGATAAGAAAAAGAAATGAAAGTAGTAAGCATAGGAAATGAGAAAACAAAATTGTCACTTTGGCAAATGTTATGATGGTTAATTTAGAGAACCCTAGAGAGGTAACTAAAAAAGATATTTGAAATAATTAACCACTCGAGCAAATTTTCAGGATATTGTATAAACTTACACAAATCATTAGCACTCCTACATATTACCAACTAAATTCATCAGGAAGAGCTAGGAAGGGAAACTCCATTTAAAATAACCACAGATAGTAAAAAATACTTGGGAGTCTACCTAGCAAAAATACATAGTGCGCAAAAATTACAAAATGCTCTTCACCCAAATATATATATAAATAGTTGGGAAAATATTAATTTTTCATGAGTAGGCTGAAACAGCATAATAAAAATGATAATACTACCAAAACTAGCTTATTGTCCAATGCCATACTACTCAAACTACCAAATAATTACTTTATAAAGTTAGTGAAAATAATAACAAGATTCATCTGAAGGCGCAAAAAGAATATCAAGGGAATAAATGAAAATATATTAAAAGGAAGGGGCCTAAGAGTACCAGATCTCAAACTATTCTACAAAGCTGTAATCATCAAAACAATTTAGTACTGGACAAGAAATAGAGTGGTTGACTAATGGAATATAGTGGGTACATAATCTACAGAAGCAAATCAGCATAGTGACTTAAGAACTTACTATTTGACAAAAACCGCTGAGAAAGCAGGAAAACAGTCTGGCAGAAAGTGGGCATAGACCAGAGGTTCCCAAATTTATTTGGCCTGCCACCCCCTTTTCAAAAAAACATACTCAGTGTCCCCCCGGAAATCTACTTTCTTTAACCCTTTCACAGTTTGTTTTTGAAATTTGCATCATTTCAAAAATATATTGTTTTTTAAATGACTCATCTTCGATTTAATAATTTATTGCAAAATTGAGGGGGGAGAGATTTCCTGCATTGAAATTTTGATGACTCAATATTGTGTCATATAACCATATAGTATCACACCGTAAACAAGTCATTACACGCACATATTTCTCCCGATGCATGCTGGACTTCCTGACAATGCACCACATGCTAGCCTGCCAAAACATGCTTGTTAAGATCTGTTGGCAAACTTGACCACTGATTGGTTATAACTTGCATTTTGTGTGTCTATTTGGAAAATAATGTAATCACTACAACTTTAACTCTGTTACACAACAGATGAAACATATACGAATGGTTTTTCAAATTTTTCTTCCCTTCTTTATTTATGCAAATCTGATATTTTGCAAATCTGATTATGTAAATTTAGTTTGAGTCTCCAGTCAAGTACACACTCTCTTTTCACAAACCACACAGGAACCACAAGTCATACAGCAAAGTAGAAACAAGTTTTGTGTGATAAGCACTATCCAGTCATAAACCAGTCTTCTAGGCCAAATTTGGTTCTTCCTTCTTTCAATCCATGCTGAGCACAACTTATTGCTTCTAGACAGATTAACAAGTTAACCGAAAGGAAAATAAATGGGCAAGAGAATTTTCCTCAGCTCTCCAATCATATCCGAGTGTAATGAGTATTTATGGGAATGAAAAAAACTATCCTTTTTGTGTCTCAGCAACAAGATTCACTTGGGTATAATTTTCCCCTCTGGACTTTGTCTTGGGAGATAGCATGGCTTCTGTTTTGTCACCAAGCTTCAGGTTCTCTCATGCGGAACTGCTCTCCTAAGTTTCCTTCCATCAAAATCTTTGGAACCCAACTGGGATATAATCTGCACTGTTGATATCCTTTGCTCACTGAATCATATACCCAAATATCAAGTTGCTCCAAACATAAAATTGTTCCATCTCTCTCCCACCATCATATATGAAGAGCTTCACAATTTGTTTTTCTTCAATCCAGCCTATATTTCTAGTCTAACAAGATCCTGACATCTTGAGAGGTAGCTCAATTGTCTCAATCAGTGGGGACATATGAGGTCAGACAGGAGTCAACCATTATTGGAAAGGTCTTATTATTGAGGAGCCCATAAAAGGAGTGAAAAGCTACAGCAGGGGGAAAGTGTAGTCAACTATAAATGCCAAATTTAAGGCATTTGAGAGAGACATGATAACATGGTCATAATCAGATTAGTGTGGAAGCCATAAGTGATGTTCAGCATGGACTGAAAGAAATAGGGACCAAATTCAGCCTGGAAGATCAGTTTATGACTGGTTGGTGCTTATCATAAAATACTTGCTCCTAAAGGACCTATACCAGGAATGTCTAACCTTATTTGGGTTATGGACCCATTGGTCATCTAGGAAAACCAATGATCCCCTCCTCAGAATAATGATTTTTTTAAAAATTCATAATAGAAAGAAGTGCTAGATTTCAATTAAAAGTTAGTGAAAATAATGATGTAATTTTTTCCTATCCAGGTTCATAGACTCCCCCACCCTGAAATCTATCCATAGATCCTAGGTTAAGAACTCCTGATCTACTATATCCTATAGATTCATTAAGTATTTGTTTGTTTATTGATCTGTACTTTCCTCCTCTGGGCTTGCAAAGCTAGAAAAAACTATCTTAACATGAGGAAAATATATGATTGGCAGTACCAATCATACCCAGGGGATGAACCAAGCAACTAACTTAACAGCAGGAAGAATAAGGTACATCAAATGACAAGCTTCTGTTTATCATTTCCAAAAACATCTGCTATACGAGTCGATGTGAAACATGAGCCTGATAATTGGTTCATGTTTATCTTCTCAAGTTCCCCACTTCCCATAGGTGTTCTCAAGGACCTACCTGCTTCTTGTGTTCTTTCAAGGAAACATCCTAAAAACTAAACTTCAACTAGAAATACAACTCAGTAGGGGGTGAGGGGACTAGGCAAAGACCAACAAAGAGGAGGGTGGCATATGCTAAAGTAGCCTGGCATTAAGCATAAATATAAAGATTAAAAATTAATAGTATATGCATCTCAAGGCAAGGACAAGTCTTACACTGAAAAAATAGATGTAGTCAATGCTATTCTCTTTGCCTTACACCAGCAATTTTTAACCTTTTTGTAGCATGAACCCCTTTGAAAGTTAGGTATTCATACACATATTACTATATGAAAGACACTGGAAGGCCCTCAAATACTGTCCTTCCCAATGTCAAAAATTTCACCATTAGCAGTCCATTACGGAGAAAACTTTGCCCTCTCCAGGCTCAAATGTTTTAAAAAGTAAATGTCCTAGGAAGAGCTAAACATTAACTCTTCAAAAGATCAGTTAGATAGTTTTCAGTCTCCTTTACTTACAGAAGTAATAAATTCAGAAGACAGAATGAAATATATTTAGGGGAGAGAGACAGGACATAGCACATGTCAGAATTTGTTTTCCTTGACTTTAAATATTTGTAATAGGTTTTGGTTTTCTTGCTTTCTCAGTGAGAGGGGGAAGAAAAAGAAGAAGAAAATAACTGAAAATAAAATGAAATTGATTTTTTTTTAAAAAAGAAGAAGATATCAGAGACCTGAGATGGGAACAAATTTGACAAAGGAAGAAATGGAATGAAAAAGGAGAGGCCAAACACCTTATGAAAACTAGCCTTCAGAGAATAACACTATGGTGCTGATGGGTCAGGGGTCTAAATCTGATCCCTTCTCTTCTAGGCACCAAGGAATATTTAAGAAGGTAAAATGAGAGAGAATAAAACAAGTAACTCCTGAGGAGTGACTCAACTGAAATGTATTAAAACCTTCTAAAAGTCATTTTAATATGTGATTCACTCTTATTAAGTTAGCAAAGTATCTTTTAAAATGGAACCTATTATAAGTAGAGTGTTTAATTGACAAAATATAACCTAGCTAAACCTCCCTGAAGATGATTTTTATTCTTTCCAATTTGGGAAATCATGCTCCCTTAATCTTTGCTGAATAGAGTCCTTCCAGGGCATATCTTTCAAGAGACTTGGGCGGCTCAATGCTTTTTCTTCACCTAATTAAATTAGGTGAGATAATTTTATGATCTAAAAATGGGGAAGTCACTTTAAGATCAAATGTTAACAGGAAAGAAGAATATGTCTATCCAGTCAGCTAGGGAAGCCCAGGCTCTTACTGAAAAACTATCCCCAGAAACATGATATTCTACTTCTCTGATTGGTGATTCTGTTACACTCTTAATTATGATTGATTCTGAAGAAATCTTAAAGCTTATACTCCCAAAATGTGGAAGTGATATTTCAAGGAAAGACACTCAAGCTTGAAATCAAGATATAGATATAGATATGTAGATACAGCATATAAAGATGTATAGAGATATTGTTAGATAGATAGGTAGATAATCTGCGTATAGATATATAGATATTAGGGCTATAATCCTATACCTGCCACAAACTACCTGAATGATGTTAGGTAAATTATTTTACCCCTCTTGGCCTCAGTTTCCCCATCTGTCAATAAAAGATAATACTACCTGCCTTGAGTAGCTGTAAGGATATAGAGTAATATTATTAAATTTAAATATTATATTAAGTGATCATTTGTATTTAACACGTCTTTCCTTCCCTCCTCCTCCTTACTGCCAGGCTTCATCAAGCCCAGGTTGGGAAGTTGGCCAAGGCCTTTCACTCCCTCTGGCCTAGATCTAAGTGGGGTCTAAGTTTGATCTTCAATCTTTGAGATGTTCAACCCATTTGGATATAAATAAGATGAGATGCTTCATGGGCTTTTTTGGTTTTTGTTGTTGTTGTTGTTGTTGTTGTTGTTGAGGGGATTGTTTGTTTTTGTAGATGAAAGAATTACGCCACCTTGAGTAAGAAGTAACCTCCAAAGTGAACTAGTCCAGCTTGTGTACCAAAGACATAAATATTTGCTACCTGAGATTGGCTCAATCCAAGATTACACAGGCAATATATTGTAATGAAAAGTGCCCTGAAATTAGAAGATCCAGGTTTGAAGCCCATCTGTCTTTGCATAACTTAACAACCCCAGTGAAAGGGACTCACTACCTCACAAAGCACATCAACCACAAAGAGATACTGACGTTAACTTGGCTTTGAGCACTGATAGATTTAGGCCTAGAATATAATATCTGAAGGGAAAGCCCTGAAGAAATGGGACTCTGGATGCCAAGGATGGGGAGGGATAAAGGAGACAGCAAGAATCAGAGAAGGACAACTGATAGAGGAGGTGGGAGAATGTCGAAGGACTTCATTATTTTTGCCTAGGCCTGGCATCGGGGTCATTAGCAAAATGGAAACACCAAATGGAAGTGCTTCTGATAAATTATATTTATCCCTGCCTGCTCAATAGTATTTATTTTTGTTAAGATTTAGGAATTGCATTTCTGCGTCTGTGACTTCCAGTAATATTCCCCTTTCTGCCATCTTTACAATGTGTTGGTTTATTGCAGTTGAAAAAAGTTTACTCTCATTCTACATTGTGCCCCAAAAAGGATGAGGCACATTAAGGAAACAAATGATCCAGACCAGGCATGCTGTATTTTAAGGGGAGGAGGAGGGAGAAAATGGTGATGTTACAGAATTTTGGGAAGAAGAACCCAAACTTTTGTGTGAGTGTGTGTGTGTGTGTGTGTGTGTGAGAGAGAGAGAGAGAGAGAGAGAGAGAGAGAGAGAGCTTCCAAGTGATTACCATTTCTCTAAATAGAATGACTATAACAGTGCTCTTGTACTTTCTGATCTGAGGAAACCCCACCCTAATTCCACATTATCTCGCTCACTTAATTGGCATCTCCATGATATTTCCAAATTGCTCATGAAACAATTTTAGTATGTGGGGGCAGATGATTCAGACCTCAGTTCCAGAGCTTCATGCTCAGAACGGCTTTTTAAATTCTTTCATGTTGTCTATTTCAAACCCAATTCAATTAAAGCTTATTTGTGTTGCTTGAACAAGAAGACCAAGGGAAAAGGTTAGATGAAGGTTAGGTATCATATCTGCAGGGCCAAAATGTTATTTTTCTCTAGCAAAATGTAGAATTCTATACTTCAAAAGATGCTATCTTATCCAGAACACATTACTGCAAGCTATAAAAGAAAGGAACTAGAACTTTTTTGTCCCTGCTCTCCCATTCTCACTTTCCCCTACATACAGAATTTAGAATAACATAAAGAAAATAATAAGCACTGAATTAACGTTGTTTGTTGAATGGATGAATGAATGAACTACTCAGGAGGAAAAAAGAGAAGGCTCAGACACATATTCACTGGTTTCCTCTCCTGCTGCCCCCAAACTATTTTCTTTTGTGTGTTTTGTATAAAAAGTAACAAAAGGTCAAATTAAATACTTTTTTTAAAGTACACACTACATACTCAATCCTTTTGAGGAATTCTGAGGAGAATATGAGAGTAGACAGTAAGTATCTTGAAGGTAGAAAGTGTTTTGTTTTTGTCTTGTATTCCCAGCTCCTTTTTTTCCTGTCTATACAAAAACTTCACATGATTCATCTATTAATGAATTGAATGTATTATTGAAGAAGTTATGAGTAGGAGATATGAAGTCTTTCACCAGTGACATCTTCCAATGGACCACATCTTCATCATCTTGCAATTGACTGAAAGATATGAAGTATATGAGATCCCAAGTGTGCCTCTTAATTATGAAAAAGCATATTACTTGGAAGAACAAAAAGCTGCCTTAAGGTTCTTCAGGTTCAAACTGGTTATCTTTCAAATACATATCACAATTATACAAGATTCGTTAAAAGGTATAACAACAGAAGTAACTCCATTCAAGAACCCCCTGGTAATGAATCCCAGGGGAAGCTTTAGACAGAGAAAAGTATGCTTGCCAAAGATGTTTCTTCCTGTGACAGGGAAAATCCAGCACAGAGTCCATATTGAAGAGGCATTCACTGTGGATAGTGAAGTCTTCCAGATGTTCCCATTTACAGATGATCTTGTTCTGGTTTCATCAAATTCCAGAGAATTGCAGAATATTTGAGAAGATACTCTTTACCATTCAAACCTCATATCATGACCAAGTGACTAAAGAATGTTTAACTACCCAGATTATGACATGCAAGTGGATGAATGACCTATAGGGCTCATCCATCTTTATGTATGTCTGGAACACTACAAATGGACCAAGAGTCGAACCTGGAATGTAACAGGAGCAGGAGAGTAGAATGCATTTCCCTCGGGAAATTCCATCTCTCCCTCAATGACTCTAAGTTTCCCCCAGAAAAATGTCCCTCTTTTTAGTATCAACATTTTTCTGATGTTTTTGCATATCTTTGAGTCACGAAACACCCTGGTTTCCAAAGAATTGAAAATAAACATTATGCAGTGAAGGGCAACGGAGATACATAAGGTGGGTGTGAGCAGCCTGCAATATGTAATCAATGAGGAGCTATGAAGACAGACAGGAATAAAAAAGGTCATCCAAGAAATGTTTGGTAGGAAGAGGTGACTGGTCATGTAGTAAAAGCAAAGGGATGGCAGGTAGACACTCTCAGTATTCCTCTGGCATCTTTGGAATGTCAAGAGAAATAGAAAAAAGCTTCCAGCACTTTGGGTGAACCACCTTTGGCAAAATTAAGGAAGGAATTACACTGAAGTTATTGGTTGTGATCTTTATTGTTACAGAACACATTCAAACTGACTAAAGTCAAATATGCATATTAGCATTTGAGAGTATCCCCAGCTCCCAGCAAAGCACTGTGCACATTAACAAATGCCTGCTGGATTGAAAGATGTGGAAGACATAATCCCTGCCTTTGAGGAGCAGTGGTAGTTTAGCTAGGGAGACAAAGAAAATGAACACTAGACTAAAACTTCAGAGACTTGGTTTTTTACCTCACCTCTGTCACTAATTCCCTTTGTGATCTTGGGCAAGTCCATTAATGGAGTTGGGCAGTGGTTTCTTGCTCTCAAAAGAAGACGTTGGCCCAGATGATATTCAAATTCTGTCTCAGACATTTACAAGTTATGTGACCCTGGGCAAAGTCACTTAGCCTCTGTCTGCCTCAGTATCCTCATCTGTAAATGGGGGATAATAATATTACCCACCCCCTTGAGCTGTTTTGTGGGTCAAATGAGAGAATCTACGTAACGCTCTTTGCAAACCTTAAAACAATATAAATGCTGGCTATCACTATCCCTGCTATTATTGTCTTCATTATTGTTATTGTTCAAGAATCCTAGTTCTATAATTCTATGCATGCACAAATTACAAAAGTATAGAATCTAAGAGTTTAAAGAGGCCATCTGGTCAAGCCTCTACCTGAAAAAGAATTCCTTCAATTCCATCCCCCCCAAAGTAATCATCGAGCCTTGTCTGTCCTTCAGGGAAGTCACCTATTACCTCCCTAGGCAGTCATTTATGCCTTTGAACAGCTCTTATTACAAAGTGTTTCCTTAAATTAAACCTAAATCTGCCTCTCTGCAATTTTCACCTATTACTCTCCTCATTCTGTCCTCTGAGGCCAGAGAGAAAAAGTCTAATTCCTCTTCCATGCAGCAGCTCTCTGAATAAGACAGCTAACTTGCTTAAGTATTCTCTCCTCCAGCTTTAGATCATTCTATGGACCATTTTCCAATCTTCCCACCTTCCTGGGAAACAGTGTGGCACATTGGAGAGTGTGGTGTAGCAGAGTGGGGAACATGGAGTCATGAAGGCCTGTGTCCAAATTCCGAATCTGACATTTAGCTATGTCCTCATGAAAACTAAACCCCTTCAACTCTTCAACCCCAGGTGCCTCTTCTGTAAAACAGGGGCCAAATTCTTGTACTATCTACCTCCTATGGATGTTATGAGGTTCAAATAAGATAAGAACATATATAAAGCTCTTTGTAAACTTGAAATATCTAGAGAAGTATCAGATATTATTATTGACTGTTTTGCATGCATTTCTGCTTCTCTTTTTGATTTTAAAATATAATGCACAGAACTGAACAGCACTTCACAGCACCTACTCCAGCTGCCTTCATGTCTGCTGGGAAAAAAATGCTCTCATCCACCCATTCCACTGAGAAAAGTCTCTACATGCTTGGAGTAGACATTCCCCTAATTCATCCATGGGTTTGAGGCCCTTCAGTTACCCTCAACCTGGTTTAGCCCATCTGCTGAGCTGGTTTTACCAGGGTATGACTACAGCCCATGCTACAATTTCTTGGAGCCACAGGTAAGAGTTGGGTGAGAGGGGGAAACCAAAGGTGGATGAGCAGCTCCAGGTCAGGGAGTAAGGAAACTAATACCTCTCTTGTTATGAACAATGTGCCTGCTTAATGCTGCCTGGGAAAGAATTAGCTTTCTTGGCAATTATGTCATACCATGGAATAATACCGAGCTTGTAGAACACCAAAAACCCCAGATGTTTGGTGGTGGTGGTTGTTGTTTTTCATAGAACTCTTATCTAGGCATATCCCCCACCCCCCATTCTACATTGTGAAGTTAATTTTTTAGCACTTGGGAAGAACTTAAGATTTATCCCTATAAAATTCAGTTGTATTCAAGTCACCACATTGTTCTAGCTTGTCAAAATCTTTTGAGATCCACATTCTATCATCCAATGTTAGCTATCTCATTCAGTTTTCTATTATCTGCCAATCTTACCATCTAGACATCTATCTATGTTATAGATAAAAAAAATCTTAAAGCACCAGGCCAGGCAAAATCCCTGGGCTACTCCACAAGACCCTCCCCTCAAGGTGGCAGTGACCCATTAACGCCTGTTCTTCGTGCACTGTCATTCAACAAGTTCCAAGTTACCTAACTATATTATTGTTAAGACACCTTTCCATCTTGTTGACATGGTTGACATGAGGGATGTCTCCAAGTACTTTGATAAAACTAGAGAGTAATATGAGGCAAATGTACATCCTAGAACTAGATGGTATGCATTTTGTCAATTTTAAAAAGCTATATATGTGTCTATCATCATTATTGTTATTTGCTCATGTAAGCGCTGTTTATATGCCAAGAATAGAGAGGCTGGATTGTTCAGAAAAGGTAGAACAGCCTGGCAATAAAGAATGGCTATAAGTTCGATGATGATGATGATGATGGTAAGTATTGATAATAATCATATTACTATAGCTAGTGTTTTTATAGTACTTTATAGTTTGCAGAACTTTTTATTATTATTATCCTCACAACAATCCTGGAAGATAGATGTTATTGTTATTCTAATTTGACAGATGAGGCAACTGAGGCAGAAAGAAATTAAGAGACTTGCCCAGCTTCACATATCCAGTAGATGTATAAGACTGAATTTGAACTCAGGTGTTCTTAACACCTGGCCCATTTTTGCAGCCACTATGCCACCTAACTGCCTAGACTAAGAGGAGAGGAAAGGCATTATAGAAAGGAAATGCTATGGGCAAAGGTTTAGAAAAAGAAAGACAAGAATAAATCTACTTTGTATAGGGACCAGTGAAGAGACTGACTTAAGCGGAAGAGCCACCCTGGAAAAGAAAAGGTTAGAAAGGGAAGGTGAGGCCAGAGAATGGAGAGCCTCAAGTCTCAGAATAAGTAGTATAGATTGGATCAATTTGACTCGAATCAGCATTTATTAGGTACTAACTGTATGCCAGGGGGTGTATGGGTTGTTCAGGAGAACTAGCACCTCTGGTGTAAGGGCTTGCTGAGCCCTTTTCAGGGCTGTTCATCCACCTTTGGTGTCTACTTCTCATTCAACTCTCACCTGTAACTCCAAGAAGCTATAGCATGGGCAGAGATGACACCCTGGTAAAACCATCTCAGCAGATGGGCTGAACCAAATTGAGGGTAATCAAAAGGCCTCAAACCCCTTGGTGAATTAGGGGGATATCTACTCCAACCATGTAAAGACTTTCCCTGGTGAAATGGGCAAATGAGAACAATTTGTTCCAACAGCCACAAAGGCAACTGAAGCAGGTGCTGTGATGTGCTTAGAGAGGTTTCCAAACTTATTTGGCCTACTACTTCCTTTATAAAAAAAATTAGTCAGCACACCCCTGAAAATCTACTTTTTTAACCCTTTAACATTTTTTAAAATTTACATAATATTGAAAAAATATATTTTAAATGACCATCTTAAATTCAATAATTTATTGTAACTTGTGGGGTTTTTCCTGCATTAAAATTTTGATGATGCAATATTGTATCATATAACTGTATAGTATCATATGGTAAACAAGTCATTACACATACTTATTCCTGCCAACACATGCTGGACTTCCCGACAATGCACCACATGCTCACCTGCCAACACTTACTTATTAAAACCTGTTGACAGACTTGACCACTGATTGGTTATAACTTGTATTTTGTGTGTTTATTTGGAAAATAATGTAATCACTGTGACTTTAACTCTGTTATACAACAGATGAAACATGTATGAACAGTGGTTCAAAATTTTATCTTTTCTTCTTTCATTATGCTTGCATAGTCCCTTATTTTTTTAAATACCTCCAATTGCTCCCAATGCTACTATTGGCCCCGTTGGATCATTCCAGTGCCCCCTGGGGGCAGTATCACCCACTTTGGGAACCTCTGGCTCTTAGAGCATGGTCAAACATTGAAGACACCAAGGTTATCCACTGCATCCCAGGCTATCACTACTCATCCTGACTTCTGTCTTGACACTAGACTTTGATGACTCTGGAAGAAAGAGCGAGGCTGAGGATTTTGTGCACCTCTACCTCATTTAAATCCTATTCACTCAGGAGTCAAGACATCAGCCATAATGACACTGGTCCTCTTCAGAAACAAAGGACAAACAACTATATAGCAGGCATTGAAATAGGACCTGAGTACACAAAAACAAATAGGCAATCAAACCTCCCCTCAAGGAACTTAATTCTACTGATTAGTAAAGCTTTCTTAGGCTATCTATACCAGCCAATAATGATCATGCTTTGTCCTGAGTCCTTAATGGCCTTCAGAACTGTATCATTTTTTAACTCAAGAAGATACACTGTATCTCCTGGCTTGAGTCCATCACACCCTCTGCCCCCCCCCCACCAAAGAAATGGGCTTCAAATTGCTCACTGTCATCTAGAACTAGACTAATCCACTGGAAAATTCCTGCATTAGATCACTGGCCAATAGCCCACACACTTCAAATTTATTTATACAGCAGAGAAGGAAACAGCAAGTCAAAACCACCTACAGGAGCTCTTCTCCTTAGTCTAGAAATCAAGTACTTGCTCTGTCTGCCCAATAGAGGCCTTCCCAATGTGGGCCAGCTGTAAACCAACCTGTGAAGTTGGCAGAGTTTGTCTTTCAAGTTTTTCTACTTTCCATTGTGATAGTTTCTCCCCTATCTCATCTCTACAATGCAAATATGCAGGACCTTCATGTTGTCCCACTGCTGCTTAGGCAGACCCATCACCTAGTCCTTTCCTTCTGGATTCAAAATCTCCTTTCTTAGCTCAATACTGACCTTCCTACCTTTGCTAAGCCCGTTCTCACTCAATTGTCCTTTTGGGAAGAATAAAACAAAATAATTCACAGTCAGATACCAGTGACTGATTATAGTGCGAAGTGTTAACTTTTCTCCAAAGAAATTAAATTTTGATAGATAAGGATTACTTAGCCCAAAGGGTCAATGATGATATTTTAGTCACCTACAAAAAATCAATGAGGTAAATCTATTTTTTTCTTTTGTTGAGGTGGACTTTCTAGGGATCCTATCTATTTACACCATGCAAATGGCCACACATTGTTCTTATGCTTAAGATCAGCCTTCAAATTTATGAATTTTGATATTTTAGTTAGGTTCATTTTCTACCACACATTCAGTGATACTGTGAAATGCCAGTTTCCTTTATCCCTAAATGCAAGAAAAAGTCATGAAACACAGAGAAGTCTTAGGGAGAAAGGAAACATGAGCAGATTTAGAAAAACTAGGTGTTTAATCTTCCTAAAATACCTGCTCTCATCATGTCGCTCAGCCAAAAATCTTCACTGGCTCCCAACTGGACACTACATCAAGTCCCCTGCCTGGCTTTCAAGATCGCTCCATAATTTGTTTGCACCTTAAATCCCTAGGGACATGGAGAGGCCTATCTGAACCTTTTGCCCTGGTCAAGTTTGTCTCCTCACTACTCTGCATACTATCTCCTCATAACTGCCTCAGAATCTTTGCTCACAATGTTCACCCTGTTTTCCCCAGAATCATTTCCCCAAGTCCCTTTGTCTAACCAAGAACTAAAGTTCCAACTTTCTCTAGGCAGTTTTTCCTTCACTTGCATTCTTCATTGATCTCTCCTTTTCCTGAATTCTATAATATTTATAGGCAAAGATTTACAGATTTAGAAGGAGGAGGGACCTTAGAAACCATTGAGTCCAAGCCCCTAATTTTATAGATGAGGAAACTGTGGCCCAGAGAGAGGAAATGACTTGTCTAATTCTGTACCACACAATTTAGCATTTAATTACATGCTGTCTTGAATTTTCCAGTGTTACTGCACGTGTTAGTCTCCCCTCTCCAAATCAATTGTATGTTATTTCCTGGGAAGATAAAAATGTGTGTGTGTGTGTGTGTGTGTGTGTGTGTTTGTGTGTGTGTGTGTGTGTGTGTGTTTTCCTGCTTTTTTCTTTTCCACAGCCCCTAACACAGGCCTGGATAGACAAGCAGCAGATACTCAAGAATTATGAATTGATTGATAGTGAGTTCTTTTCCTGGACCGCTCTCATGTCCAGCCCTGCCCTATGGCAAGCAGATGGATGAGATAACCTCCTAACATCTTTTCCTTCCCACTCCCTCCTCCCTCCTCTCTTCCCAGGCCCATGAAAAGGTTTGACAGCTCTATCACCCCTTGGCACTGTCTTCCAGTGATTCAGATCCCTACCTCACCTGATTCTCATTCTCCTGTGGAGGATTTAAGGATTTAAGAAATCACGACTGGCAAGTGCTCTTCAGATACAGATGTGATATAAATATAAATAACATTGGATAACCACACCAGTACTAGGCCTGCAATTAAGGAACCAAGATCTCAGACCCTTTTGTTTAATCAATGGTTTTTAGGCAGAACCAGGAACAAACAGCCTACCTTTGCAGGTGTCCCTTTTTTTATGCAACAACCCTGTTTCTGAAAAGTTTTGTCAATCAACTTTATAAAAATTATATAAATTAATTTTTTTAAATCCTGAAGAGAATTTCTATTTAAAGAAACTCTACAATGAATACTTTTATAGAATGAAGAACTCTGTTTATGCTGGGAAGTCTGTTGGAAAGAACACCATATTCAGAGTCAGAAGGCAGTTTTAAATGTCACCTCCATTTCCTGCTTTTGTGACCTTGAGCAAGTCACCTCATTAGTCCTGACTTCAGTTTCCTCTTCTTTTAAATCAAAATGTTAAAACAGAGAATCTCCAAACTTTCTTCCAGCTCCAAATTCAAAATCTGGACTTCTAAATTACTTAATCTCATTTGCTTAAAATGGAGCCCCTGTTTGCACATCCTACCAGCTCCTTATAAAATCAATAGATTTTAAAATGAACACCTATTAAGTGCTTTGCTATGGGACCCTACTGCCTACTCCCTGCAAGGTTTAGGAATGTGATCCACATAAAAAAGCCAATGCTGAGAAAAGTGCTTTGAGTTTTTTGTAGGAAAACCTCAAAGGAATCTAAAAATAGGTGCAGGAGATAATTTGAATAGAAAAAGAACCTTTCTGCAAACTAGTGACTTTTATATTTTTTTAACTAAAGGGAAGAATAAAATAGGAAAAAGCTAATCAATCACAAAGCACTTATTAAATACCTATCGTGTGCCAGGCACTGTGCCAGGTCCCAGGGCACGAAATGAATGAAATACCTCCTACTCAGAAGAAGCTTGTGTCCTAACAGGAGAAATCACAAAGACATACAAGTACATGTAGAATAAATGTAAAAAAAAATAAGTTATACAAAGTTATACAAATAACATATACAAAATTGTACAAATAAATACAAAACTATAAGAAATTATAAGTAGAACGATTTTAGAAAAATCTAGAAAGACTTACATGACACAAAGCGAAGTGAGCAGACCCAAGAGAATGGTATACACAGTAACAGTAATGTTGTACAATGAAGAACTGTGAATGACCATTATTATCAGCAATACAACAATTCAAGACAATCCGAAAGGCCTAGTAATGAAGCATGCTATCTACTTCCAGAGAAAGAGCTGATATTGTCTGAATATAGACTGAAGCACGCTATTTTCTATTTTTCACTGTCTTTCATTCTTTTTCATTTAAATCTTCTTGTACAAAATGACTAATATGGAAACATTTTATGATTGTACATGTATAACCTGTATCTGATTGCTTACTGTCTCAGGGAAGGGAGAGGGGAAGGAGGGATAAAGGGATAGAATTTGCAGCTGAAAACTTTAAAAAAAACCAAATGTTAAAAATTGTTTTAACATGTAATTGGGAGAAATAAAATATTATATATTTTAAAAAGAAATACAAAACGTTCCAATACAAGATACTTTGAGAGAGGGGAGCACTTGCATTTAGGGGTATCAGGAAAGGCTCTCTATAATGATGCTTGAGGATATCTTGAAGGAACAGAGAGATGCTATGAGGGAAAAGTGAGGAGGTAGTGCATCCCAGACATGGGAAATAGCCAGTTCAAAGGCATAGAGAAAAATAATGAAGTTGCTATGTTGTGTATGAGTAACAGGAAGAAGACCAGTTTGGCTATATCAAAGAGTGCGGAGAAGGATTAATGTACAATGAGTCTGAAAAGAGAAACTGGGGCCAAGTTGGGAAAGATTTCAGAAATTAAGCACAGAAATCTTTGATTCTAGTGGCGATAGAAAACCACTACAATTAATTGAGTAGGAGAATAACATCATCACATTTGTGCTCCAGGGAAACCACTTTGGAAACAGCGTGAAAGACAGACAGAATTGGGGAGAGATATGACCAGTTTGGAAGCCATTACAATAATGAAATTTAAGTTACATTGGCTTTTGCAGAGAAAGAATTCTGAAAACATAGCTCACGATCATTTTTTGATTCATTCAATATGCATTTATTGGTTAGCTGCTATCAGAAGGCCTTATGCTAGAAATCCTGGGTTTTTACAAAGACTAGCTTTTCTATTCAATTTGATTTAATAAGCATTTATTAAACACCTACGATATTCATGGCACTATTTTAGGCCCTGGAAGTAGGAAGACAAAAAAAAAAAGAAACAGTTCCTGCTCTCAGGGACCTCGTTGGGGGATATGTATCCATTGGGGATACATACAATGTGTACATTACTAACAATAATATATTGAAAGAAAATACAAAGTAACTATGGTGGGGCTGAGGAGAATCCTAACCACTGGCAAAGGTAGAATCCTTGTCCTCAAGCTGCTTATAATTTAGTCTAGTTGATGAGTTATGTTTGTCCTTTGTTTTCGAAGAGGATCATGACATTAGGGAAATGATGACATGACTTGCAGTTGACTTTGATTTGAGTGAGGGAAGGCTGTGCAAGGTCATCAGCCTCACTTTCTCCTCCAGAGCCATCTGTGTCCAATGACCAGATATTCATCAGGATGACTGGAGATGACCCAGGATACAATGGGAGACCCTGGCATTTTTAGGCTAAGGCTTTTTCAGGTACTCACTTAGAGTGAGGTGACATCCATTCAGTGAATAGTCCTCTTCAAGAAGTGAGTCAAGGGATGGCCCCTTTAATTAGAAAAAAAAAAAGATTAAAAAATCAAGCCGGGAGGGGAAGGCCATGAGACAGCTAAATGAATGAGGATTTCTTCTGTAAACCGTAACCATATCACCATTTTCTCACTTCAAGGAGCAGAACCTATCAAAACTTAATTTGGAGTAATAGCTTCTCTTATGAAAAGATAAGAAATGAGGTGACTTGGGTTCTAGTAATGGCTCTGCTACTAATGAGTTATGTGACCTTGGGCAAATCACACAGTCAATCTGTGCCTTGGTCTCTTTGTCTAGAAAATGGGCATAACAATACCTGCACTGCCTAACTCAGTAATATATAGTCATGGTGAAATATAATAATAAAAGTGAATTTATTTAAAAAATATTAAACACTATACCAATGTAAAGTATCATTTTATTAGGGTTAGCATTATTATTGGAGGGAAGGAAAACCATTTTTTGTTATAGTGGATGTGAATGCTTAAAAGTATTTCTCTCTGGGTGTACTTTTGAAGGCATTCTGAAAAGTGTTTTTGGAGGTAGGGGAAAAGGGCTTAGCTCTACTGAGAACCACAAAGGGAGCTTGATGAATCAGAGGAGCCAGGCCAGGCTGTCAGCAGGGCGGACGAATATTTCTCTAAAAGCCTAGGCCCAAAGGTAGGAGGAGGCCATGGGAAGTTCAGAAACTAGAATACCAGATATCTGAGCAGACTAATAACATTTTAATGCCTACAAATTATGAATGTCAAAAATGAGGTTTGATTGAGCAATTAAAGTATATTTACTTTTGCACAGTAGCCAAGTTTTATCCCCACACTGGACTCACTTAAAATTGTAAAGCACTAGAATAATTGGACATGGGACACTTAAGAGCATTGGACTTCCCCTGGCTGCACTGGGAGCCTGCCAGGGTGGTAATCCTCCATCAGTATTCCAGACCTGAGACAGCAAATAGACTCTCTTCAGCAAATAGGAGCAGAAATGGCTATTGGCAAAGGTAAACCTCTCAATCAATAAGTCGAGAGGTCAGTTCTGTCCCTCCTTAAGCTGAGCACAAATCACAGAACAGTCTTTTTTCCCCAAAGGAAAAAACAACCTTGTAATTTAAGGGATAATGCCTGTAGCTATTGGGAGGGGGCGGGGTCCTTCCTCTGTTCTAGGCCCTCCACCCTTGATTTTAGCTGGGAGTGCTAAGGTGAAGTGACATTAGCGCCTCCCTCAAGTGATTAGAATGCTCCTGCCCTTTAGGTATAGTTCCCTGTGTCCAGTATCAGCTCCTCTGGGGATTCTGCTGCCTTATGAACAACAATCAGAATTAGAGCTACAATCTTTAGATCATAAAGAGCAGAAAAGGGCCTTAAAGGTCATCTAGCCCATGCTCTCTCACATTATAGATGAGGAAACAGAGGCACAGAGAAGTTAAGGGTCTTGCTCAGGGTCACATAGATAGCAGAACTGGCAGAGCTGGATATAACCTTTTATGTCTCCATATTCAGCACTTTTTCCATGGCACCACACCAAAAAATGTTAGTAGTAAAGGGATACTAAACAATATCTAATCTCTCACTCTTATTTTACCAAAGGGAAAAAAAAATAGTCCCAGAAATAAGTGACTCACCCAAAGTCAATCGTGTTTGAGGGATTAATATTCAGTCCAAATCTTTCCTATAAGAGCACCACAGTTTGTGAATGGCAGGTAATCCTAAAGAAACATAGCCAGACTAAGGGCAGTAAATTGATGCTATAATAGTTGTAGATTTAAAATATACATTTATTGTTTTCAAGATGTTATTCAAAGTTTTAATGATACTATGTTTTTGTTTAAGTGTGTCTAACTCTTTGCGACCCCATTTGGAATTTTCTTGGCAAAGACACGACTGGAGTGGTTTACCATTTCCTTCTCCTGCTCATTTTCTGGATGAGAAACTGAGGCACAGGGTTAAGTGACTTGCCTAGGGTCACACCACTAGTAAGGTCTGAAGCCTGATTTGAATTAAGGAAGATGAGTCTTTCTGATTTGAGATCCGGCTCTCTATCCACTGTGCTACCTAGGTTTTAGAAATACTCGAACCAAGAATCACCAGGTGAGCAAGCTGAATTTTGAAGAGGCAGAGAAACTACAAACAAAATTGCCAATATTCCCTGGATTTTAGAGAAAGCAAAGGATTGCCACAAAAACATCTGCTTCTGCTTCATTGACTACACTAAAGCCTTTGACTGTGTAGAACACAACAAAATGTGGTAAGACCTCAAAGTGATGGGAGTACCAGGTCATCTTACTTGTCTCCTGAGGAACCTGTATGCAAGCCAAGAAGCAACAGTTAGAACTGAACATGGAACAACTGATTGGTTTAAGATTAGAAAAGGAGTACCGCAAGTCTGTATATTCTTACTTTATTTATTTAACTTTTATGCAAAGTACATCATGCAAAGTGCCAGACTGGATGAATCAAAAGCTACAATTAAGGTTGCTGGGAGAAATATCAACAATCTCAGATATATAGAAGATACCACTCTGACAGCACAAAGTGAAAAATTAAGAAACTTCTTGATGAAAATAAGAGAGAAGAGTGTAAAAGTTATCTTAAAGCTTAACATTAAAAAAAAAAAAACTAAGCTCTTGGCAACTGGTCCCGTCACTTCCTGGCAAATAAAGAGAGAAGAAATGGAAGCAGTGTCAGCTTTTTTACTTCTAGGCTCAAAGATCACTGCAGACAGTAACTGCAGCCATGAAATTAAAAGATGCTTGCTCCTTGGAAGGAAAGCTATGGCAAATCTGGACAGCATACTAAAAAGCAGAGACATCCCCTTGCCGTCAAAGGTCCGTATAGTCAAAACTATGGTTTTTCCAATAGTGATGTATGGCTGTTTGAGTTGTACTATAAGGAAAGCTGAGAACCACAGACTCGACACTTTCAAATTGGAGTGCTGAAGAAAACTTTTGAGAACCCCTTGGACAGCAAGAAGATCAACTTAGTCAATACTTAAAAAAATTAATTCAGGCTATTCACTGGAAGGTCAAATACTGAAGCTGACCTTGGCTATATAATAAGGAGACTGGACTAATTCAAAAAGACCCTGATGCTGGGAAAGATTAAAGGCAAAAGCAGAAGAGGATGTCAAAGGATGAGACGGATATGTAATGTCATAGAAACAACAAACATGAACTTGGATAGACTTTGAGTGATATTGAAGGATAGAAGGGTCTGGCACACTGTGGTCCATGGGGTCGCAAAGAGTCTGATGAGACTGAACAACTGAACAACAAACAATGTTTTTAAGTATCGTACAGAAATTGATGCATGTGTGTGCACAGAGTCCAGCAATACAAATACTTTTTTACCCAAGTGTTTACTCTGTTGCAAAATGGTTCCTTGATGCTTAGAAGGTACTTGTGCATATTCATTGACTCTTGCAACAACCTTATGAAGTAGGCACCGAAGCAAAAATTATTCCTATTTTACAGAAAAGGAAACTGAGTCTCAGAGAGGATAAATGACTTGACCATAAAAAATGTCACAGATGGGCTTTTAACTGAGGCCCTCCTGCCTTGAAGTTCAGCTTTGTTACTACTGGACCATGTGAGAGGTACCTATGTGGCCCTTAGTTCTTGAGAATACCTTAAGAATAATGTATAAACTTGTATGTATCACTTCTTCTCTAAAGAGTTTAGAAGAGGTTATAACAAATAAGGGCAAACTTGTCTTTATAATCAGTCCTCAAGCACTTTCAACAATGTTCAGTCAATAAATTGCTTAATAAATGCTAACTAGCTAAAGATTAAATTAAAAGAGTACCCTGCCCCAGAAGAGTTTATAATCTATTAAGGGGAAGCAAGATATAGACACAGATAATGTAATACAAACAAGAACATAATGATGGCAAGTGCTTAAGAAGAATATAAATTGCTCTGAGGGTAGCACTTTCCAATGTGGGGATTAAGGAAGGTCTCAGGGAGGAAGTGGAAATTCAGTTGACTCTTGGTCTTAAAGTACAGGTAGAAAGTCAGTAGGCAATGATGGGTAGAGAGACGTTGATGGAGACAACATTGCAGGCATAGGAAACAGTGTAAGAACTATGATCAATACAATGACCACTCCTGATTCTAGAGGACTAGTCATTAAACATTCTATCCATGACATAGAGATGATGGATTTAGGAGGCAGAAGGAAACATTTAGTTTTTGTTTTTTTGGTTTTTGTTTTGTTTTGTTTTGTTTTGTTTTTATGTAGCATTATTGCCAGAGTTTGTTTTGCTTGACTAGGCATATTTGCTATGAGAAATTTGGTTTTTTTTCTTTTTTTTCTTTTTTTAATGGGATGTTGAATAGGAAAGAGAGAAAATAGAGTTCTATTAATTTTTAAATAAAATAGAGAAATGGGTACACTGCTGCAGATGTGAAATGCTTCATGTACTTTCAGATGAGGTCATTGTATTATTAGCTTTACTTAACTATTTTACATTGTTACCAAAAAGAGTCTCTCATGAAGGGAGAGTAATCTATAAATATATGTAATATAATGACTACAATGATGAGCTGGCTATCCATACATGAGACCTGGCCATATGTTGTCTATGTATGTGTTTTTCTATATATGACTTCTATGAATGAATGAATGAATGAATTTTAAAACACTTCATTTAGTTCTTATTATGTCCAAAACACATTTATACAAATAGAAAAGTGAGACAGTCCTCACCCTCAAGGACCTCACATTCTAATTTTGAGAGAGGATACTCTGAGTGGCATTTAGGGGTAGAGAGGATAGATAAAAAGGTCCTCTGGATGCTGCACTAACGCAGGTGGCAAGGTCCAATAATCTAGATGGCAAATAATCCAGTTTGGCTGGAATGTAGAGGGGGAGATAACATTGATATACAGATATATCTTTGTAAATGTCATTTCTACTGATAAAACCACATCTATTTCTGATGTTGTTTTGGCAGTGAACCATTAATGTTGAATGATTTGCCAGGGAATTTTTTAGCAAGCATTCTCCTTCCCAAGCCTCCGGTAGTTGTGGTTCCAGGGATATAGAGTCTACAGTACTAGCTTGTGACCCTGTGGGTGTCCAATTTTTCCACTAATGGTGTATGTATTTGCGGCATGCCCTAGGTGTCTGGGGAAGTATTTTTTTTTTGCTTCTTTTATTATCATACCATTTTATTAGAAGTCTTTGTTTTGAAATAATTGTATCCTGTGGCTGGCCACTAAGGGTAAATACAGAAATGAGTGCTTGTGTGCTATGGGTTTAGTAGTCGCACAACCATGAGATTACTTGGACCTAGAACAGCCATTCCATGGGATACTGGCCTCAAAGTTGAGGTGCTCTCCAGTAAAAACAACAAAAGTATGACAAAATAATGAGTGCAACAAAGTGTACTTTCCTCATAATTACCCTGTGAGGTGGGCAATGTTGTTTTAGAGATGAGCAAACCAAAGCTCCAAGATTAAGTCACCCACATGGCTTATGACATAGCTAAAAGTGTCAGAGCTTAGACTTGAAAGTCTTCTGGCTTTGAGACAAGGGATCTTTTCATTAAGATAGCCTGGGGACCACAATGGGATGCGAACATGAGGAAATAGTATCTAACATGTGAAACAAAATAGGCAAGCTGCCTATTTCTCCTTCCAAAAGAAATTGGGGGTGAAGGAAGGATGGTGGTGGCGACAGGTTATTTATTATTTGCTAATTTTATTGTACACATAGGCAAAAACACATATTTTCAAAAAATTGGAATGTTAACAAATATTAGCCCCTTTGACTTCTTTTTCTAGGGTATGCTAAAGGAGAAGGTGTACTCAATGAAAATCACAGGTGCAACACACTTGATTGAACACATAAAGAGTGAATCTGCTAAAATTGACGGCAATGTGGAGTTATTGCATTGAGTTCACGTGAATCTTGCAAAGCGCATCGACCTTTGCATCGCAAATGATGGAAATCATATTGAAGATGTTATTTGTTAATATTCCAATTAAATAAAATGTTGTTGAAAATTTTATTCATTCTGTTTCTTGAAAATATGCATTTTTGCCTATGTGTCCAGACTTTAGGAGCACCCTGTATTGCATTTGCTCCTTCTTTCTTGTCAGAGAAACTGGGTGGAATTCCACCTCTGACACTATGTGATCTTAGGCAAATTGCATACCCTCTTTGAGACTCAGTTTTCTCATCTTTATGATAAAATGGTTGGACAAGATGGCTTTGAGGTCCCTTCAATTTCTATCACTAACATCCAACTATTCTAGTGATCTTCCTGTCTCCTACTATAACTCTAGCCTGTTTGTTCACTCTCAAAGGTCAGAAACGAAGGAACTCATCCAGATTTGTAGCACCCTACGAGGTGTCTGAAATTCCAGGGTGACCCATGACCTACTTGGAATTTCAGTTGTCCATAGCTGCTGGCTGCTCACTTGAGAATTGGGATGGGGTGTGCTGCTCACATGTGTTCAAGTACTAATGTAGAAGTGAGATGTGTAATGGAATGTTTTATGTTTTGCTGTCCAGTGTTCAAGCACCAGCATATATCTTGCCGAGTTATTTCCCACAGACATACACCTCTCAAGCCTGGACCCATGTCTCACCAAGAGCGCAATACAAGATGCAGGTATATGGTTCTGCTTCTGATTTATGCTTTGAGGAGAGTGTGTGGCTCATAAATACCTTGTTCAAGCTCTACTTTATACCAGGGAGATTAGAATCAGTTTGGATAAAATAAAACACTGTTTGAAATCTTACCTTCCTTATAAAATCAAACTATAACCTTCATGGTATTGGGTAAAAAAAATCATAGAATCATGAACTGTTAGAGTTCAAAGTGTCCTTAAAAACATCTAGTCCAACTCCCTTATTTTGCAAATGTAGAAACTGAGACCAAGAACTGACTTATTTTGCATGTTACTGGTCCTGAAAGTAATGACAGTGTCCTTAGGTGGGTTCCAGGGAATTGAGAAGGCACTAAATTCTCAACAAATCTCAGGATCTAATATGACCCTCAGTGATGTCTACAATTTGTCATCCTTTCAACTTTATTTTTAATCCCTATGAAATTGGACAATGGGCTTCGGGAGAATGGACTCAGAGTCAAAGGACCCGGGTTAAAATTCTAGTCCTTGTGACTTTGGGCAAGGTGCTTCATCTAACCGAAGTCAATTTTCTTATCTATAAAATTGGAATATTAATACCAGCTTCTCATGACTCTAATGAGATCATTAATGTAAAGCTCTATATAAATGCCAGCTATTATTGTAATATGCCAAGTAATGGATTACATGGATGTTTTCCCAGGAACAACTTGGCTAAATACTGAAAGAGGCAAGTTAACTGCATGATGAAGAACTGTTTCACCACAACAGCCATCACAAACTTTCTCCTATGTTACAGAGATATTGCAATCTACACCAACGAAAAGGATACCCACATTGACAAAATTATAGATCCTGGAAATATTATTATTATAAACTGCAAATCACTCTGGGAAGGGGCTGTACTCTCAAGTGTTCTTTTATACTTCAACCTCAGTGTGAATGCTTTGAGAACAAATTTGGTTAGTGGGGAAGGTTTAGTGGTAGAAGGCATTGGTCACCTAGGCGGGGGTGGGGGGCAAGAAAAAGTGTTGCTTCATGGAGCTAAAAGAGGAGCTGAAAATTTCCAATAATAGGACTTGACTTTGGGGGCTTCTTGGTTCTGATTCACATATAGAACAAAAGTCAGTGTTAGGCTATGACGCATTCCAGAACAGCTACTAAAGCACACATCACTATCTTACATGATTTTTAGTCAGTAGTGCGAGCAGCTAAATGGTACAGTGGATAGAGTGTTGGGCCTGGAGTCAGCAAGACTCATCTTCCTGAGTTCAAATATAGCCTCTGACAGTTAATAGTTGTGTGGCCCTTAGCAAGTAATAACCTCACTTGCCTCAGTTTCCTCATCTAGAGCTGGAGAAGGAAATGGCAAACCATCCTAGTATCTTTGCCAAGAAAATCCCAAATGGGGTCATGAAGAGTCAGACACGACTGAAAAATCACTGAACAGCCACAAGCTCTGGGGGGCTGGAGGGTGGGGTGGGGAGGGAGGATGTATATATGACATGCTTTTAAGCTTAATCTGCATTACTAACATTTTCTCTATCACTTTCTTAAGTTCAGACAGTCAATAAAGCAGTAAATCAAGCCCTGATTTATAGCATGTAAATGTTTGCACTGAAAATTTAACAATAGGTTCTTGTGAGCTGGTTGGAGCTGGATCCAGTAAATGCTGATTGTAGAGCTCAGATTTTGCATTGCTCTCTTTGCCAGTCAGCTTTAAGCACAAGTCAATTAGGTAACAAAGAAAACAATTAGAACAAGAAAATAAAATTACAATAATAATGAACTCCAAACAGGCTTTTTATCTTATAAAATTGTTCACTAATGATATCAAAATGTTATCTGGACATAAAAATATAAAATTATCAATGCACACCAAGGAAAGATAGTGACTGAAGGCTTTGAGTTTGAATCCAGAGTTCACAATGAACCAATGATTAGAGACAATATCTATAAACAACTTGGACTCCTCCATGCAGGACAAAATGAGCAAAATGATATCAAAAACAAGGCTATGAATGAACAAATTAAGAGAGCTATTGGCATCCTAAAATCAAAGCTGAATGGAAATTATATGTGTGTGTGTGAAATTAACACCTACACAATTATAGGCTTAATGAATACTTTTGGAAGTGCAAAATGAACCATTATAGATTTGGAGAGTGTCCTTATAAAAATCTATATAATATTAACAAAACTCAGGAATGATCACTCTAAGACAGCTATACAAGGATTAATACTTTCTCACCAAAAAGAAGAAGAGAATTTATAGATTCTCTTTAAGATACTCTTAAAGCATGTTATCAGCAGGTGAAAATCTCCAGAAATATTTTTGGAACAAGAAGGTATTACTTCACTTATCAGTAGTCAAGGATAATAACATGAACATATCACTGGAGCTACTCAGCACAGTTAGAAATGGTTTATCTCTGAATGGAATCTATGCAATGGCCAATAACATTTTGAGAGTTTTGTGATGGCGGTTCAGAACCACATCTGTTCTACCACAAATTAAAGAAGTGTCATCCTTAAGGAACCCAGAAAAAAGTGATCAATGTAGATATTGCAAGGAAGTGGGTAAAAAATTTCTATAACTCCTCAATATAGGCTGCAAAAATTATAGGCCATAAATTGCACACATATCTAGCAAGACATGATTTGGTAGTTAAAATTCTACATCAGAAGAAGTTTACTATCTTTCATAGACTGACAGGCCCTCATGATTCCTATGAGGCAACTAGTAGCTGAGCGGATAGAGTGCTGGGCCTGGAGTCAAATCTATTAAGAGCATCAGCATCTCTCCAAGTTTGAAACCTCAGCATTATCTTCAAATTTCACATTCCCTCACCTCCAAACAAATGCAAATTTTTTGTCTTTTCTACCTCCACAACATCTCTTACATCTGTCTCCTCACTATTCGCATAGCTATCCCATTCATTCAATTTCTTATCACCTCTCGCCTGGACTATGGCAATAGCCTCCCATTTGCTCTGCTTGAAACAAATATCATCCCCTTCCAATAGCTCCACCATACAGCTGCCAACGACTCAGAATCATTACAAAAGAAAATTCCCCTTCATACTCTGAACTATGGCAACATCATCTGAATAAATATGTAGCCTCCCAAGATGACTACTATGAAAGTCAAAATTCATGTAGATACATTCTAGTTTTTCTTTTTTTTTTAAATCAAACACTTTCCTTCACATTTGTTATTTTCTTACCAGAACTAATGTGGTTGTTTGGTTTGGTCACGTCTGAAGTTAATCCTATTGAGCATCTTAATCTCTCTAGCCTTATCACTCTAAAATAGTTTGACACTTGGTATGTAGACACCAGTTGAAAACGTCTATTTTAGGTTTTAGCAGATAATGCTTATGAATTATACAATTTAGAGTTGGAAGGGACCTTAGAGATCATCTCCTATTTCTGTGTTTGTTCATTTTACAAATAAATAACTCCAGGTAGGAAATATAAGAGTTAGGATTCAAACTCAGGTCCTATGTCTTTGCTCAAATCTCTACTATGCCTCAATCTTTTATTTGTCTAGTCTGACCCTATGGTCTCATTGTTATGGGGAACTTCTGGTGTGAAAGTTCCTTCTACCACCACAATTTTGCAACTTGTGTGCAATTTATGGCCTTGAAGAGTTGATTAAGACCCATAATCACACTTAGTATGTGTCAGAAACAGGATTTGAGCTTCAGTCTTCTTGACTCTAAGGATGGCCCTCTCACTTCACTACTCTGCCTCTCTCACTTTCCCTTGTGTGGTAGAGATTTGTCTGATATTTTCCCTCATTACATTGTAAGCCCCCATAGAGCAAGGCCTGCCATTGTATCTCTTTATGTATTTAGCACAGTGTCTTGCACAGCGTAAATGCTTAATACACATTTATTCAATCAATAAATGAATGAATAACCAAGTACAAATACAGAAGAGCAGAACAGATCCATAAGAGAAGCTTCAGGAAACCCAAGTTCCAGAGGTGCTGAGATTTGTGAATAACTCCAAGGCCAATAAAAAGAGGCTTTGGAGTAAGAATGAGGAAGTACTGGGCCCACACTCACCAGTCCATCTTGTATGATGACCATGAGAGCCAGTAGGAGTAATCGACTATTTGGCTTCATCTTTACTTTTGAGGATAATGATTTCAAGATGGAAAAGGTAGGAAAAAATATAATTATTCAAATTGAAGCTCCAAATGAGTAATGGCATAATACCAAGAGAGTACAAAACTGATATAAGTTAACTTTAAGCCTCCAGGTCCAGACGAATAGTATATCAGAATATTAAAAGAACTTAGAGCATGTGATACCTTTGGAAATTTGTGGAGAACAAAAGTGGGACAAAACATTGGAGAGAGGTAAATTTCAAATTCTGAAAATCTTCTGATGCCATCGTCAATATTACAACCCAATAAGTGATATTAATCTATTGTAAAATTCTTGAACATATAATGCACAATAAAGGCATCCTTTTTGAGCACCTAATAAAGGAAAGTAGCAATCATTCATACCCAGCATCACTTACTAAGAACAAATAAAGACCTCATTTCTTTTATTTAACTAGGGCTATTAGATTGCCAGTCACTAGTCTATAACAAACTAGACCAAGTAGACATCACATATCTGTATTTTAGCAAGGCATATGTCCAAATCCCTCATGATATCCTTTTGCACAAAGTGAAGAAGTATGGGCTGGATAGTAATGCAGTTAGCAAATTAGTAGCCATTTGTACAGTTAACATCCAAAAAGTGTTTGTTAATGAATTAACGTCAAATAGCATGGAGGGCTCTAGTGGCCTAATATGGAGTTCAATCCTTGACATTGTCCAAGTCAAAATTTATATGAACAACCTTGATGAAGAGTCGATAAGCATTTATTAAGCATCTACCATATGCCAGGCACTATCCTATATAGAAAGCATAATTATTTAATGTTAGAACGACCCAAAACTAGGGAAATATAACTTATAAATTAATATATTGGAGACAGAATTGGAGTCCAAAAAGTAAATTCTTAAAGCCTGGAATAATTGATTAAACATAACGAGATGGAAGTTAATAGGGAAAAATGTAAAATTTTTACCAAGGTTCACAGAATAACGAAATTTGGATTGGAAAATATATGACAAAAAAAGTCTATGTGAAAAAGACCTAGAATTTTTAGTAGACTTTCAGTTCAAAAAAATACTCTGATGGCCCAGGCAATAGAAAACATATTTAGTAAGTGTATGTGAAGGGTGTATTCAAAGGGGAAAAGGAAAAAGGTCATGAATCATGCTCATTTGTCCTTTTTTTATTAATACCCTTACCATAAAATAGTAGAGTCTATATTCCATTAATGCCAGATAAGACTCAGTGTTTTTGGTTAGAGTCCAAAGGCTTTTCTTGTTATGACTATTTTTAAAACCTTCCTGGAATTTATAGCATGTGGAAGTGAAACAAGACACATGACCAAGGGAAAGGGGAATGTTTTAAATACACACTTAGCTTCCATTTTCAGAAAAAAAGATCAAATGTTGGCTGCAGTTAACATCAATCCCACCCACATGGAGATCCAAATAAAGCCAAACAAGGAGAAACAATGACCTCCAACACCATTCAAACAGCTGTAAAGAGTTCAAGGAACTTGACTGACAGTCTCTGAGCCACTAACCATTACATCTGCAGACTCTGAAAAGATTCTAGAAAACGGAGAATATAGGATCCAATTAATTCTTATGAGCTCCCCAGGACATGTATCTCTAGGGAGTGCATAATAGAAGCAGAGACACCCCCCCAACCCCCTACCCCTGCCACTGACATGAGGTAGGAAATCATAGAGAGAGAGGGCTGGAAGGAGAGAAAAAAATTAACCAAGGCCAGAGTCACCTGCTTACAAGGGGAAAAAGAAATCACTGTGCTTGTTTCACCCAATTCAGGTCAATTGACCAATCACTCTTTAGTGACTACTGTATCCCCAGAGTCATGTAGAAGACACAAATAAGGAGGGTGGGACGCAGAAAGTGACCTTAAAGAGAATAATGATAATGATAATAACTCATTTTTTCAGCATTTAAAGTTTACAATTGAGTTGGGGAGACAAGATTAACACTTAAAAAACAGCAAAGATAATAGTCATGGAAGATTCCATTTTTTAAAACTTAAACTGAGCTTTAGAGGATGGGTAGACTTTGAGTGGAAGGAAGGGAGTAGGAGGAAATTGCCAAGGAAGAGAAGATTGGATAAGTGTGATAGGGATATTCTAAGGAGAGAAATGTCATTTGAAAAGGATGGGGAAAATTGTCAAATTCATTGAGAGAAACTGATGGAATTAAAAGGGGAAGGAGCTTCAGACTGCCATTTAGCAGGGTGTTTCAACAATCTGACTAGCAGTTGCTGTGGAGGCTGTAAAACCAACAACAACCAGCACACAGAACGCTGCAAAAGCCCAGGTCCTTTTGATCTGCTTTACTAAGGAAAGCAACGTTAAGGGGTTAACAAGCTTACTTTAATCCAGCATACAAATATCATTCACTTAGTTCAGGGGAAAAAGCCAGCACCCTGAACTTTAGAGCAAATATGACCAAATTACAAACAGACCAAATACAATTCGTAGTTACCAACATCTGAGTTCAGCCGGGGAGCTCAACAATGGCTGGCTCAGAGTCACGAGTTGTGTTGGTAAACAAAATGGGCTCTTAGCACTCAATTCAATCAAGTGCCCTTGAAGAGTTTGGCCTTTGTTTCCTTGATTAGATTTGGGTGTCTTTTGTGTCTCCTTGCCTCAGGGGAGGGCCTAGTTTACACGTGAGTTTGAGTGACATGTTTGGGACATCAGAGACTTTTAGACCATGTGAATTCAAGTCACCTCTTTCTGACGATTCTAGGTCATATGGGTGAGTTGCATGTGTGACTCACCCTTGATCCTGAAAAAGATATAAAACCAGGGGTTGACTTTCTCTTCTCGGGAGCTCTTACCCACAGCAGTGGTGGCTCGAGTGACTCTGGGCTGGCCCTTGTTATGAGCTCCCGGGCTGAACTTAGATGTTGGTAATTATGAATTGTATTGGGTCTGTCTGTCAATGTTAACAAACAAATTGCATTTGTTTGTATTTGCTCCAAAGTTCAGGGTGCTGGCTTTTTCCCCTGAACTAAGTGAATGGTATTTATATGCTGAATTAAGGTAAACTTGTCAACCCCTTAACGTTGCTTTCCTTAGTAAAGCAGATCAAAAGAACCTGGGCTTGCTGGCAGCATGCTTGTTGTTGGGCTTGTGTTGGTCTTTCACCCTCACAACAGCTGCTAGCCAGATTGTTGCAACATTCGTCACTACTGCTGCAGCTCAGAGCTCCGAAAAAAAAAAGAAAGCCAACCCCTGATTTTATATATCTTGTTCAGGGTCAAAGGTGAGTCACAATGTGACTCACCCACATGACCTAAAATCGTCACAAAAATGCAACCCATGTGGTCTAAAAGCCTCTGATGTCACAAACATGTCACTCAAAACTATTTTGATTGCCAATACACAGGGAAGAATTCTTTTCACAGAAAGGACAAACTCTCCTTGGGTCATTTGAACTCTCCTAACCTGGAGGTGCTCATAAATAGGTTTTTTTTTAATACATGTATTGCACTTGAGATTTCATGTAGGGGGAACTCCCAGACGTGGCAATTTCCTCTGCTGATGCTGATTAGTGCCTTCTCTGCAACTTATATTTGTAGAGAGTTGCCTAGAGCAGAGGAATCATACATGCAGCTACTGACTGCACTGTGGGCTCCAACATTTCCAAGTGTGGCCTGAGCCAGGTTAAAATGTAATTGGGAAATATTTAACAAAATCAATAAGAGTATAATAGAATATAGACAATGTTAATATGTGGTTTTCTAAGTCAATATGTGGCTGGCAGGGATCCTTATATAGACAGAGTTTAGTATCTACCCCACCTTTCTATTTGAGTTTGGCACCATTGGCCTAGAGCAACAAAAGGTTAAGTGATTTACCCAAGATTAAACAAACAACTTATGTTACACGCAGAACTCAGTATGGCAAATAATTTTTAGATAGTTAACATTGTCCCTGACAGCTGGGGATTGGACAAGATGACCAAATCACATAACCAGATTTGCATAACCAAATCACAATTGATTTTTAGCCAAATCTATAGGAAACTCTAGACATAACTGGTATACATTTCAGATGCTAAACCACAAGTTTCCTCCTAAAACCCTTAAATTAAAACCAGCTTATTTAAGGGAAAATGTGAACATCTGGGATGAGCCTTATAGGCCAGCCCTTCAGAGAAAAGGATGGCCCCACAAAGGGGATGTTGAGGCTAAGCAGCTAATTTGAAAGATACAGCCACATGAGAAAACCAAGTGAGCTTATGGAAGATATTGTCATTTGTTTTCCATCCCAACAGTGGGTTAGGAAGAGGGAAATGAAACACACCAAGAAAGAAACCACGAGTTCTCACCACAGTTTGATTAAGAGGAAAATACTTTTCCTACTGACTCACCATGCATTGCTTGTGTCTTCTGGCCCATTCACATGGTGGGCTAATATTCCACAACATGCTTTACTATCAACTTGGAGGGAGAAAAAGATTCTTTGCTCCAAATCCTGCCTGAATCCTAGAAAAATATGCCTATAGATGTTATGTGGGAGAAAAATAACTTCCTTTTAAAAGTGATGGTGTTTTTAGGGCGCCCCAAAGAAAGAAGCTGAGGAATCGAGCAGACAAGCTTAACTGTACCTAGCAGTCAGTCACTGTAACCTGCCAGAGCAAAAACCATCAATAACTCAGAGCTCAGTGGTGATTGGCAGCCTGAGAAATGCAAGGGGGTATAGGGAGGAGGAAGACATATTTTTTCAACTTATCATCTATGTGACATATAACATATTCAGGAGTCTTGGGCAAAAGAATCACAATTTCAATATTTGTTGCTCAGTCGTTTCAGTCATATTTGACTCTTGGTGACGCCATTTGGGATTTTCTTGGCCAAGATACTGGAGTGGTTTGCCATTTCCTTCTCCAGCTCATTTTACGAATGAGGAAACTGAGGTAAGCAGTGTTAAGTGACTTGCTCAGGGTCACACAGCTGGTGAGTATTTGAGACTGCATTTGAGGTCACAAAAACAATTCTTCCTCACTCCAGGCCCAGAACTTTATCAACTCTATCACCCAGTTGCCCAAATTTCAATATAGTCCTAAGATTATATTGGCTATCTGACCTTCATAAGTTGGGGCAAAATTCCATAAGGCAGTAAAACTTCAATTAACAGGAAGTCAACTCACCAAAATGTTCAATTAACAAGAATTTTTTTTTTCCTGCACTTGACTTCAAGGTGAAAGAAATAATAGTCAAATAATCTTCTAAAGAAGAAGCAATTTCCATGGGTAGAGACGTAACTAGAATGGGATAAACGGGGCCTTGTCTCAGGCATTACCATAGATGGAGGAGGCCTGCTTCCTACCCAGGAAAGCATACTTTAAAATCCTCATATCTCCCACCATGATCTTTTACCAGTCTACACTGCCCATGACAAACACCCCCAGGGCATGACATCAAAAATCTCTTGATATGGAACTTCTGCCCTGTGACTCACCTTCACCTTACCCCATCCTTCTTATTTGTGACGACTGAATTCTCTGTAGGATAGGCCAGCACCAGTTTCAGCACAACTGCATACCAACCTTACCCCCTATGTATAAGACCTCTGAATTCCTGTATTCTGCTCACGCCTGCTGCAACTGTTTAGCCTCTGGTAAAAGAAGCCTTCATGATAATTCTATCCATGCAGTATCCTGAGTTCAGGCTAGCTTCAATCCAATCTCCTCCAGGTTTCCAACCCCCATCCCCTCTATGGGACTGGAGAGTGACCTCTGATGCTCAGAGATGGTCACGAAGCCATATAATATCCTCAATCAGTAAAAAAGAAAAAAGATAAGTCATTCATGGTCATGGGATCAGACTGGCTGAGCCTGGGAAATGACAGACATTTTAGAAAAAGTTTGCTTTTTACAAGCTTTGCATATATGTCTATCTTAAAATTTTGTTAGATTGTTATTAGTATCTTTTTTTTACTTAATCTAGATTTCCTCCTTATTCCACCAGGTCTCTTCTCTCAAAGAGCTATCCCTTAAAATAAATATTTTTTAAGGAAAGAAAAAGAGAAAAAAGAGGGGGAAGTTAAGAAAGACCAACTAACATATTGAAAAAATCTGACATCTACATCCGTGGAAGAACTCCCATGTCTTCAAAGGACCAGAGAAGTTCTCACATCTCTTCTCTAGAGCCAATGTTGTTTGTTTGTTTTTTTCTAATTTTGCAATATCCATCTTTTTGTTTTGTGGATGCTCTTCTTTCTCAGTTCATTATTGTGGTTGTTGTGTATATTAGTTACTTACTTGACTTTGCATGAGTTCATATAAATCTTTCAATGCTTCTCCATATTCATCTTGTTTTTTTCTTTCCATTATAGTCATCTACCACAATTTGTTTAACCATTCCCTACTCAATGGGCATGGACTTTGTTTTCAATTCTTTGCAAGTTTGTGAGATTACTTTAAATTATAAGTGGTTTACTCACATATCTGTGGTAACATTGTTTTTAAAAATTAATGGAGTCTACAGTGTAGAAACTGCCAGATGGATGGATGTAAGAGGCATTAGTCACCAAAAGTAATTATGATCCCTTATAAGAGAATTAACCAAGTAGTTTCAGTCTACCTTCAGTTAATCAGGAAAATTAACCTCAATTGTGTGGAGAATACCAGTTAACTGAGGTTTGACTGTATCTGTAAAGCTGTGTAAAAAACACCCTGGCCCTCTTCAAGTCTTGTTTTCAAGGCCATCTCCATTGTTGACTGCCTGGCAAACAAAACCGTCATTGGTCAGTCTGCCAACTTCAGCATTTGTGTAAGTTTTAAAGGCTAAATCTCACTGTAGGGGATCGTTAACATGCAGACTCTGGATGGACTAAGAATCAGAGGCTCCTAAACGAAGTATGAGGATAAGCATTCATAAGCCCTGCTATCTACACTTTACAAGTGAAAAGGTAAGCACTTTATAAATATTATCTCATTTGATCCTTACAACAATCCTGTGAAGCAGGTGGTATTATGAACCCTATATTACAGATCAGGAAACTGAGGTAGTCAGCAGTTAAGTGACTTGCCCAGAGTCACAAAACTAGTATCTGAGGCTAGATTTAAACTCAGGTCTTCCTTACTCCTGTCCTAACACTCTACCTACTGTGCCACCTAGCTGCCTTAAAGTCATAGGATCATAGATTAAGAGTGTGAAAGGATTGAAAGGACCTAAGGGGCTATTGATTCCAATCTCTTAATTTCATTTTTTGAATTCAAGTTTTATTGATACATTTTGTTCTTATATCATAAACAGCTACATATTACCCCTACTCTGTAATGCATATCTTTTAAGAAAATAAAACAACTAAGTCAAACTAATAGTAAAGTTACTTCATCTGAAAATACCTGCAACTTTCCATACCAGTAGCACTCCCGACTTATGTGTTTTAAATTAATATAAATCTATTTGCTCTCCCGCCTACCTTCCACTCCATTGTAAAATAAAAGAAAAAGAAATTCCTTGTAACAAATACATATAGTCAAGCAAAACAAATTCCATCAATGGCTGTATACAAAAATATATGTCTTATTCTGTACCCTAAATGTATCATCTCTCTATATAGAAGTGGATAGTATATTTCATCATCGGTTCTATGGAATGATGAATGGTCCATTTATCGACTATACTTCTTACAGCTTTTGAAGTTGTAGGTTTTTTACATCACCATACATGTTTTACAATGTTGTTAGTATTGTATAAATTGTTCTCCTTGTTCTGTTCATTTTATTATTTATCTGTTTATAAAAGTCTTCAAAATTACTCATTTTTTATAAATTGATGTTACAGTATTAACTATTCTGGTGCTACTCAGTTCATGCTTCATCAGTTCATATAAATTTTCTTATCTTTTAGAAATCATCAGGGCAGCTAGGTGGAACAGAGGATAGAACATTGTCCCTGAAAACAGTAGGACCTGAGTTCAAATGTGGTCCCAAATACTTACTAGCTATGTGACAGCTAGTTGAAACCATGGGCAAGTCACTTAACCCTGATTGCCTCAAAAAAAGAAAGAAAGAAGCCATCTATCCCCTCATTTCTTACAGCACAATTAAACTCCATAACGTTCATGTACCACACTTACTCAGCCAGGCCTCAATTGATTAACATTCTCTTAGCTTCTAGTTTTTTGGGTGTTTTGTTTTGTTTTTGCCACTACAGAAACAACTCTGTATTTTTGTACATGTATTACTTTTTCTCCTTTCTTTGATCTCTTTTGATTACAAACCTAGCAAAAGAGTAAACTGAGTCTCAAAGAGGCTAAGGGACTTTACACAGGGTCTCTTAAGTTAGCAAGCGTCTGATGTAGCATTTCATCCTAGCTCTTCAGACTCCAAGACTGGCTCCTATTCACTTCTCACTACTCCAGCCTCTCATTTTAATCAGCAATCACGATGATTGGTTACCCAGATCCTGATTTTCAAAAATCCTTTCCAGGTTGAGGAGTTCACTACTTTTCAAGACAACATGATCCAATGTTGGCCAGCAAGCTCTGCCGATAAGGACATTTTTTCCTTAAATTAGGCAGAAATATCTCTCCCTACGTGCTCTTCCCATTATTGCTCCCAATTCTGCCCTCTGGAGCTATATGAAACAAACCTCCCTTCTCCTCTACTTCACAACTCTTCGAATATTCAAAGTTAGCTACCATGACCCAAAGGTTCTCTCTCAACCAAAATAAATATTCCCAGTTGCTGTAGTCATTCCTTCTAGGACCTTTTGCAAGCCAATTCACTCTGCTCTGAATAATCTCCATTGGTCAACATTGTTTGAGTGAGCTGTCTATACTTCCAGAAGTGCTCCGTGTAGGTTCCAGTGGCATGATAACTTCTGTGGGCATGGGCACTGCTACGATTGCACCCTAAGATTAAAATAGCTCTCCTAACAGCTTCATTCTAAACCCTCAGGGTTTTATTCCATGGGCTCATGGGAAGCCAAATCTCTCCCAAACCATTCTGAGGCAGTTGATTTTCTGAAGCCAAATCCAGGTCTTAGAGTGCTAGATCGAGAGGCATAGGACCTAGATTCAAATGCCACATCTGATGCTTACTATCTGTGTAATGTTGGACAGTAATAACTAACATTTATACTCCCAAGAGTTTTAGGGAAGTTTTAAGCTGGGGTGGGGAACCTGCAACCTCCAGGCCACATGTGGCCTTCCAGGTCTTTGGTTGTGGCCTTTTGACGGAGTCCAAGTTTTACAGAACAAATCCTTTTATTAAGATTTGTTCTGTGAAGTTTAGATTCAGTCAGATGGCCACACTTGCATACCTACAGGGCCATATGTGGCCTTGAGGCCGCAGGTTCCCCACCCCTGTCTATTAAAGCCTAAAGATTTCTGGACACCCTGTCTAATACTTTAAGGTTTGCAAAGCATTCTGAATGTTATGTCATTTGAGCCTCAACATAACCCAGTGAGATGGTTGCTATTACAATGACCATTTTACTGATGAGGAAACTGAGTCTGGAAGAGATTAAATGACTTTGCCCAGTGTCATACAGCTAGTAAGTGTCTGAGAAAGGATTTGAGTTTATTACCCTGATGGCAGCATTCTACCTACTATGCCACCTAAGTGCAAGTCACTTAATGGCAGTTTCTTCATCTATAAAATGAGGATATTGGATTAGATGGCCCCTGAGGCTGTCAGCTCCAGACACCAGTTCCTGTGACCCATTTTTGCTCATTTTCACCTTGTTTGGTTCATTCTATTATTCCTGCCTATCGAATGATTTTGAAACTCTGGTTCTGTCATCCAGCATATTACCATCCTCCCCTTGACCTTCATCTTTGTTTAATCAGCAAAGTTAATAGGGATCCCATGTGCTGTGAAATATATTGTCTTCAAATGGAAGTTCTCAGGTGGTCAGGCTCTCCATGAGCGTGTATAGAGTCCTGCAAATGCACAGAGATCTCATTGTAATGCTGTTCTTTAGGTCTATGCTACAGAACATTGATATAATGATTTATACTTTAATTTAAATATTAATTTAATATTTAAGCTTTATAATGCATCTTCCTCATAATAACTTCTTAAAGCAGGTAAGCAAGGTATCATTGTCTCCATTTTACATATGAGTAAACTAACCCTCAGAGAAATGAAATTACTTACATGCAGTCTGAAGGAGAATTTAAACCCAGGTTTTCTGATTCTAAGGCCAATAGCATTCCTTTCAGTACACTAGGAAATGAAACAAGGTCATAAAATTATCATTTATCTGAAGCTGAAAGGAAACCTAAAGGCTATGTAGTCCAGGGGTAGGGAACCTGCAGCAAATTTGTTCTGTGAAGTTTGGATTCAGTCAAAAGGCTGTACGTGAGGACCTAGAGGGCCACATGTGGCCTCAAGGCTACAAGCTCCGCATCCCTGACCTAGTCCAACTCTATCATTCTGCAGACAGGGGATAATAAAGCCCAGGACAGTTCAGTGACATACCTGAGGTTACTCAGACAGTATCATAGGTGCAACTTGAACACAGATCATCTGACATCCAGGCCAGGGCTTTTCCTACTCTGCCAAACTTCTTTCCCTTTTCAGCCCTTACAAGTCTATTGAAGTAGCTGGTCTTGATCGACAAGCACAGGACCAGAAATCAGGAGAAACGGGTTCTAGTTTTAACTCTATGACAAATTTGCTATATGATTTTAAGAAAGTGACCTAAATTATCTGGGTCTCATTTTCCTCAACTGTCAAATAGAGAGGATAGTTGGATCAGAGAACTCCAAGTCAGGATGCAATACTCCAATCCCCTTCCTCCATTTTAACCTGTCCTACTGTCCTCACAGGGTTGTTGCAAGAATTAATAAGGGAATTAATAAGGTCATGTACTTGAAAATCCTTTTGAAAAAATATAAAATTTAAACAAATCTAGGAGGAGATTGTTATGACAACTCTCTTGGATGAAGATCCCTCTATCAATTACTAAGTTGAGAAAGAGGAACCTTAACTCCTGAGTCTTTTTGAACAATCCATCATAGATTACATGATGATAGGAAGAGCTCTTAGAGGCTCGCTAGTCCAACCCCCTCATTTTACAGACAAGGAAATCAAGGCTTCATGAGGTTAAGTGATCCACCAATAGACACACAACTGAGGTAGGGCTCAAAACCCACCTCTTGCTGAGCCCATCTCTAGTACTCCCTCCACTATACCATGCTGTCTCCATGACCACCTCAGGAACTACTTCTATGATTAAAGTCAAGGCCGCAGAGCCTCAGCCGGTGAAGCCATGGTGACTTGTTTTCCATATGCAGAAACAAAAACAAAAATAATCTGAAAATTACAAAAGGCCATTTCCTCCCCACCCCCACCCCCACCCTATCCTTACATCTTATTCCAGAAAATAAACTGTGGCTTGAAGGATTTCTTTTAAAAGATCATTTCCACTCTAATTTTAAAAGGAAATTCCTTTCCAAACCAAGAACCTCAATGCTGAGTTTCAGTCTGCAGGGAGTTTTCCTGTGAATTTATTAGAAGCCACAGAAGTGCTGACAAAGCCATTTCCCCCCTAGCCTCAGCCAAGCAGCTCCAGTCCCCTCATTAGAGGCAGCTCAGTGCAGGTGACAGAGGGGGAGCATGGGTAAGAAAACGCAGGGGAAACACTGGGATCCTAGCCCTTTCATAGAATCAGAGACTCATGGAATGTGAGCATTTCAAGGGACATTAGAGCTCAACCTACTCATTTTACATATGAGGAAACTGAGCCCCACAGAGGGTAAGTGACTGGCCCAAGGTCACATGGTAAATTAGTGGGAAAGCTAGGATTGTTAAGATCAGCAGCTTATTTCTCCTCTGCTCCCTTTGCAGTGGTGGAATTAGAAAAAAACCCACAGGATCATCCTGAACAAACGTTGAGAGGATTTTGGGAAGTGGGTGATAACCATAACAAGGGCTGTGCATCTTTTAAAAACATTTTCTTGTCCCTTATTTGTGTTCCTAACCATTCATGGGTGCAATTCACATTTTTGCTTCACAATGCACTCATAAAAACAGAAGGAATCCTCCTTAGGAGAAGTAATCTCTACCATTTCAAATGAAACTACCAAGAAATATTTTAAATGAAACAGAGTAGGAAATTAAATTCACTTTCAAAGAGCTTAATATTGATGACAATATTCCCTATACTACATTTCTTTCCTGGAGACTTTTCATTGATAGTATTTCACTTAGAATAGGGATAGGGACTAGATCTGTGATTTCACTGATGTGAAGAACTCACAGATGAAGAAACTCCTTTTGCAAATGAGGCTTGGGGTTTTAGAGTCACCTAGTGCAGAGAAGCGGAGAGCATCTTGTCCAGGGTCACAGCCAGTATTGCTGGATATGACAGAGGGTGTACCTGAAGGAAGATCTCCCTGGCCACTTTTCTACCTACTCCAACATGATGCCTCTGTCTGCTCCATCTGACCTCACAAAATTCCCTCTAAAATAAGACCTCTCTCTATCTCTCTTTTTCTCTGTCTCTATCTCTGTCTCTGTCTCTCTTTCTCTGTGTGTGGGGGGGGGGTAGGGGCAGGCAGGGTGTGTCAGTCTGTTTCTCTCTCTCTCCTTCTATCTCTTTTTATCTCTCTATATCTTTCTGTCTCTGCCTCTCCTCTCTGTCCCCCATCTCAGTCTTCACCTCTGTCTGTCTCTGTCTCTGTCTCTCTCCACCACCCCCTCTGCACTCTCTCTTTCTGACTCTCTCTGTGTCTCTTTGCCTCACTCTCTCGCTCTCTCTCTCACTCTCTATTTCTTTTGTCTCTGTCTCTCTCTTTCACACACACACATATACATGCATTCGTGCATGCAAGCACACATGCACAAACACACATGCAAACACTTGATATATGGGAGAATTTGAGACCTAGAGAGAGATGATTTGCCTAAAGCTGAAGAGTTTGTCGACAAAGGCCCTAGATTCTTTCCACATGGGAATCTCAGTCTGTAAAACTAGGCTCACTTAATATGAAGAAGTAAGACTTGCATTCAGAATTTCCAATACATCCTAGTCCTACCTAAAGAAATAAAAGAAGGCAGAAGTGAGCCCCCAGTGGTCTATGGTCCAACTACTCTGAATTCATCCAAATGAAGAAACATTTCTGAATTGCTCAGGCTCTTCTGGGGATTGAAAGAGTATGTGCAGCTTTTATACACATCACCACAACAGGAGGTTGTAAATTAAGGAAAGTATCCCTTTATTCTTGGGCTTCAGGCTTCCCTAAACTCCTTCCTGGCACAAAGCAATCAGCGTTGTTCAGTCATTTAGTCTCTATAGACTTTCCCATCTCAGTTTTGATGCCTCAGAACAATCCACTGCCTCTGCACAGGGCTTCTCATTCCTGGCTTCCTTTCACATCCATTATCCAAGCTGATCTTCACAGCATATTGTGAGAGAGGTCTTTCAGGAATTATGAATGCTAGTTTTCAGAAGAGGAAACTGAGGGCAAGATAGAAATCATGGTTGTAAAGTGGACTGCCATGCTTAAGAAAAGGATCTCTGGATTTACCAGGTGCCCATCACTTGCTTGCTTGGTTGATTTTTCCATTGAAACCACAAAGCCTTTTCATTTTCATTAGCTGCTTATCTAAGCCTTAGCACAAATCCAGCAACTCCATGAAGCTTTTCCTGACTGACCCCTCTAGACTGCCACATTCACCCAAACTGCTCTAAATTGTCTTTATCACTCTGAGAGACAACTAGAAAATACATAGAATGTTTGAATTTAATAGTCTATCCCTCATTTTAGAGGTGAGGACATTGATAAAATGATTTGCCCAAGGTCACATGACAAGTCAGGGAGAAAAACCAGAACCGGATTCCATCTAATATTCTTCCCACTATGACACGATGCTTCTAACTTCTTTCTTTTCTTTCCCTTCCTTATCTTTCCTTTTTTTTCTTTTCTTTTTTTTCTGGACAGGGTCTATGATATCATATAATGGGCAGCTCCCTGAAAGGAACTTCCTCTACAATGCAGATTAGCAGTTTCTCTGCAATTTATAGCTGTTATGGAGTTGTTGAGCTCCAAAGAGAACTCCAACATGGCTAACCCAGGCTCATACTGCCAGAACATTTCAGCAGGGGACTTGAACCCAGGTCTTCTTGGTTCTGAGACAAGCTCACTACCCACTACCCCATGTGGCCTCCATCAGTGTCTTTCTCTGAATCATATACTTTTTTATTATGTAAATTATTCATATATGTCAATCTTGTCTCCCCAGAGAGACTGTAGACTTCCTGAGGGCAGACTTTGTCTTTTCCTTCCTTCATGTCAATCATGATGCCTAATAAAAGGGTGAACCTTCCCAGGCCTAGATGAGGTGCTACCTCCTCCAAAAACCTTTCCTGATCCTCACAGCTACATATGCTCTCTCCTTTCTCACATCCCACATATCACTCTATTTGTGTTGGGCCTATACACTTACCATATCACAAATTTTATTATGGTTACTCATGTATTTGTCATCCACTCTATTGGATCATAAAATCCTTGGGATTAGTCAGTAAACATGTATTAAGCACCTACTATGTACCAAGCACTGTGCTAAGATCTAGGAATACAAATAAGAAAGAAAAAAGACAATTCCTGCCCTCAAGGAGCTTGCAGTCTAATTAGAGAACCTTGTGATTATCTTGCTGAAACTCTTTTATCTTCATCACCTTTCAAGGTATTTTAGACTGGTAGGTGCTTAATAAGCAAAAGAAATATATATACATATATATACTATATATTAAATAATACAGGCTCAATAAATAGTTTATTGGTTGATTAATGATTCTAATCCCTAAAATCAAGGTATATCCCAGACATACACCCTCTCCTAATCTGAAATTTCCTATTGTAAATCTATACTATCTTATCCCCCAAAGCCAGTCCTGAGACCCAGTTTGATGCAGCATACTCTTGGACAATAAAACCTCCCTGCCCCTTTCCCTGCAGTAAAGCTAGGATATGGAGTATGACACACATCCCACAAAAGAACAATGACTTCAGGAGTCATTTATAGGGAGTGGGGGAGGGGTAGTGACAGACTTCACTCAGCATAGACATGTGCTGACACTGATTTCAGCAACAGCAAAAGTAGCTAAATGTTTTACTGGCATTTGGCAGGAAAATGATTGCTGTACACTCCACTTTGCCCACAGATTTCAATACAGAATAATTTCCCCAGCAAAAGTCATGTAAATGGATTTGTAAAAAAAGGCAGAGATGGAGAGAGATGGGAGTTTGCAGACATTGAATTCAATACCAAATAATCTAATATACCCAATTTTATTTTTTTGCCTTTGATGTCTGCAAGCAAATCATTTACACTTTATTCTGTCCATAGATCTCAATGCAAAATGACTTTCATGGCCATAAATAAATACATTAACTGGATAAATCGTCCCCAGTCAAAATAAAGCACCAGAGAGAAGTTCACTTTGCTACCGTGTGATTTACAAGCAGCAAATTCAGTTATTTTGTGCTGACCCCAGGCTGTTGTCAGCTCTTATAATTCTGGGAGCCCTCAAGAATGTAAGGGGTGGGTCATGGGACGCTGGGAGGAGTGGAAGTGGGAGAAAGAGGAATCAACCCAGGGCTAATAAACAAGGAAACAGTGTTCACCACATAAGCTGTACTAAGGTCTGGGTTTCTTGATTCCCCCAAGATGCCTATGGCCATGGTCTGTTCTTTTATTCCACTCTCTAAATTGGCCACTCACTCCAATACATCAAAAGGACAGGCCTCCAAGCCTAAAAATTTTCTGTCACGGAAGCTATGGATTAAAGGGACAAATACCTCCTTTCTTTGATGAGAGTAAAAAGAAGATAGATTAGTCTTTACCTCATTGGGTTGGCATTGCATGTAAAAGGCCTCTTTGGGGAAGTATCTGAATCATTGCATCTGTGTCTATATGAGCCCTTTGGGGCTTCTGGGAGCATTTGAGTTTCCCAACAACTGAAGGTTCATGACTAGATACCCACCTGGTCTAATGAACAAGGTTGATTCCACCCATTTAGGTAGAGTAGGGCTAATAAAGAACAGTAGATCTGGAAGGAATCAATCAATCAATAAGCAAGGAAGCACCTATCATAAGCTAAAAAATGTGCTGAATGTTAAGGATATAAACAAAAGTAAGGTAGGCCTTGCTCTCAAGGACCTTATACTCTGCTGAGAGGGGAAGGGATGTAATGTGTTGACAGATAAGTAAAAACAATAAACATACAAGCTAAATCCAAATCAACTTTGAGAGGCATTAACATCTGGGGAAATCAGAAAATGCTTCATGAAGAAAATGAGGTGGCTAAGGGCTCTGAGAGGTAGAGGTAAGTAGAGAGAACATGCCAGGTATCGAAGTTTCTTAAGCAGAGGATTTATAAGGTCAAATCTGTGCCTTAGGCATATCAATTTGGCAGACATATGGAGAATAGATGGGAGAGACGAGAAGCTTAAGGGAGGGAGAAGGAAAAGAGCTTATTGCAATAGCCCAGGCAAGAAATGGTGAAGGTCTAAACTATGGTGGTTGTGGCATACAAGTGGACAAAAGGGGACAATACAAGTGACATTACTGAGGCAGAATGGACAAGATTTGGAAACTGATTAAACATAGGGGAATAGAAAAAGATGAGTGAAGAGTTAAAAGTGACTTATAGGTTGCAAACCTAGGTGATCAAGAAAATGATGGTCACCTTGACAGAACTAAGGAAGTTAAAAGGAGGGATGATTTTGGAAAGTTGAATAAACAGTTTGGTTCTGAGCAAGCTGAGTTTGTTTATTACCACCCAGGTGAAGGTGTTAAGATAGAATTTGGAGATAAAGGACTAGAATTTAAGATAGAGCTGAAGGCTCTCTATGCATATTTGAGAGTCATCTACACAGATATGCTAGTTGAATCGGTAAGGGCGGATGAGAGTGCCAAGAGAGAAAATGGATGTAGAGAAAAGAGAAGGTCCAAGACACAGCCTCAGCAATAATCTAGTCCTAACCCCTCATTTTACAGATGAAGAACTGAGGCCCAGAGAAGTAAAGTAATTGGCACAAACTTAAGCAGCTCATTTATGGAAAAGACAAGAATAGAATCCAAGATCTTCTGACTCCTCATCTAGCTCTAGACCTACATAATATAATTTAAGAGACCCTAGTAACATTTCTCTAGGCAAAAACAAAAACAAAAACTTTCTCTTCAATAGCAGGCCCAAATTCTACCATTAGGGATGACAAAATTAGAAAGGAAAAAAGTAATTCCTTTAAGTAAAGGTATTATTTCCTGGTAAAATACAAGTCCTCCTGGGAAAGTTAACTCATTGAGTTGTCAGAGATTTACAAACCAACTTCAAGATCCTAAGAGGATGAGATGAAAGATTAAGTTAGTTAAAGGGTAAGAGTAATAAAAAAAAAAAAAAGTCCTCGAGGCAACAGAGGGAAGAGAGATGGCCAGAGAACACTGGGCATTTTGGGTGAAAGATTCTGGAAAGGGGCAATGGATGAAGCAAGGACAGGCTGAAAAGGACCAAAAACACACCTTCTTAGAATTGCCTTCTCAGCAGGGCCAGTGTCTGGTTCTTCTACTGACCTGGCATCTCTGATATCATTTCTCAAATGACCCTAAAAATCATAATCATTGTATTATTTTTTATACTATACAGTTCATGGCTTCTAGGTACTTCCAATTTTTAACTATATGAATGAATGAAAGAATGAGTGAATGAATGAATGAATGAAGCATTTACTAAGCATTTACTATATGTCAAACACTAGTGCCAAGTGCAGAGGGTACAAACAGAAAAGGAAGACAGACCTTGCCCTCAGTTCAGATGGGAGAGCCAATATATATGGAAGATTTCGGGACAAGTCAAATGGAAAAGTCCTATGGTCTTTAGGGGGCAGTGACAAAACAGATGGTAATGCTTCTTTTGTGCTATTTCCGCTGATAAAACCATGTCAATTTCTAATATTGAAGCATTTGACAGTGCTGCTGACTTTAGTGTCAGGAATTGTATTTTCTGAGACTTCAGCAGCTGTGGGTGTAGCACCTATAGGAGAAGTAAGAATGTATAGTAATGTGGTTACTACATATAGCTATCTCTGCCAAAAACAGATACTCCAATTATAATTGCAGATTCTTCTAGTCCTAGGCATTAGTGTAAAGGTCTCTTAGACATTCCCTGAATTCGAAGAATACAGACCTAAAGGACACAAATCTTGTAGTTTTAAGTTTCTACCTGTACTCTTTCTTCAAATGAATTCCCTGCCCTAGGACAAGAGATTTGGTCACTGATGCAAAGTAGTCAGTGGAGAGCACAGCCCTATTATGAAGTATAATTTATATACAAGGGCAGCTAAGTAGCATAGTGGATAGACTCTCAGGGATGGGGAACCTGTGGCCTTAAGGCCACATGTGGCCCTCTAGGTCCTCAAATGCAGTCCTGTGACTGAATCCAAACTTCACAGAACAAATCCCTTTAATAAAAGGATTTGTTCTGTAAAATTTGGACTCAGTCAAAAGGCAGCACCCAAGGCCCTAGAAGGCCACATATGATCTCAAGGTCACAGGTTCCCCACCCCTGGGACAGAGTCCTGGGCCTGGAGTTAGGAAGACTCATCTTTCTCAGTTCAAATCTGGCCTCAATCACTTGAAAGCTATGTGACCCTAGGCAAGCCACTTAGCTGTTTGCCTCAGTTTCCACGTCTATAAAATGAGCTGGAGAAGGAAATGGTAAACCACTCCAGTATCTCTGCCAAGAAAACCCCAAATGGAATCATGAAGAATCAGACACAAATGAAAAACAACTTAACAAAAACAATTTATAAGCATGTGGTATCAAGAATAGTTCTCGAGATGAATTCTTGTTCTAGAAAAATCAATGACAGTTCAGATAAGTGGTCTATATAAGGCTAGGGTCTCAGACTATGATCTGCAGCAGAATGCACTAGAATAAGAGTGAACTAATTTCCCATGGTATCACCACAAAAATATAAAACTGACTTAACAGTGGCGAAAGTGGTAAACTCATTAGAAGGTGAGGGGGGAATTGTAATAGGTTAGAACCTTTACCTTTGGACAAAGAAACTGGAAGGAATCTTTCTTCTTTCTTCCTTTCTTAGATACAGACCTCACAAAACTTCGGGATAGGACCTCAGCAGAAAGAATAAGAGAATATAAACCCAGAAGTGAAGGAGCTAGGTCATGGGACCCTTTGGGGCTTTTCTGAAGGAATTTATGTACTGTGAACTATTGGGGGATGGGTTCTATGGGTAGTAGAAAAAAACGGGGAGTGGGAGGCATTTTAGGATCAGAAAGAGCTTAGAGACTCATGCAGATTTTATTTGCATGGAGGGATAAGCAATGGAAATGAATACATAAGGAGTGTCGATGCTGCTGCTTTACAAGAAGAGGACACTGGTCCACAGTAATCAGGATATCTAAGCATAAAGAAGCAAAACAATCATTGCTTCTGTTTATTTGAGACTGGGTTAATGTAAGCCTGTGGAAACCATGATTTAGAGTGGGGGAAGCAAAAGGAAGCAATAAGTGACAGCAAGAAATTATACTTCAGGGATACAGGATTTTCAGGAATTCATCATTCTGTGAATCTTCATACATATGTATGTGTGTATATGTTGTGGGTGTCCTCACAGTGGGAGTTTTGGGGGTATGCATTGTGTTATATTGCTGCTCTAAGATCTAGGCTCGTCTTGGAGAACTGGCTAGGGATGAACTTACACCTTGGAGTGAGCAAAAGCTATATTCCTGCTTACATAGATGATAAATAAAACTTGATTCATTTATTGATTCATCTTCACCACTAGACTTCCCCAGTCCCACCCCACAGGGAATATTCATGTTTCTGAGTAATTTTTCCACTTTCCAAATTATATTCTCTAGATATGTAGCAAATCTTTACAATGCAGCCTTTCAATATCTAGCTTCTTTCTATAGTGACTTCCCAAGCTACCTAGACCCTGATTGTACCACCAAACTTGGCTCTCCAAAACCCATAAGGAACAAAAGTCAATACCTATAACTAAACTATTTGCAGAACATTTATCACCATGCTTAGCCAGGGAAGAGCAGGAACCAGAGATTGGATGGATGAGGCAAAAAAAAGCTGCTTTGCATTGAGGAAAAAGATTGTGCTTGTCAGCAGAGACAGTTTAGATGGTCTTGCAGAATTCCTTGTATTACTATAATCATTGTTTAGCAAACCTAGGTAACAAGAAGTTAAGGTTACTTAAGCAGCACAGAGCCAAAGTGGTTTTGGGGAGAAGGGAAAAGTAAAGTTCCTGATCCCCGTGTTTGCTGAATGATCTTTGGGTCACGGTATAATGGAAAGAGTTCTTGACTTAGAGGCAGGAGTATTGGGTTCAGATCCCAGCTCCAGCACTTACTAGCTATAAGGGCTTATTAGCTATATCCGTCGGGTTCAGTTTCTTCATCTATAAAATGAAAATGATGACATTTGCACCACCTACCTCAAATGGTGATCGTAAAGGAAGTGCTTTGCAAACTTAGAAGCGCTAAGTAAATGTGAATTTTTATTATTTCATTAACTTAGATCTTCTTCTTTCTTTAGGGATAAGCAGATTTATCTACTGAAATCAATCAATCAATCAACAAACACTGAACAAATCTTTATCAAACACCTCTTATTTGCTCAGCCTTGTGGGAAAGAGGAGAAAAAGACTTGACTTCTTCCCTGCAGGACCTTAATCCTTCTGTGAAAATTAAAGGCAACTAAACAACACATGAAACAAATAAAGAACAATATAATTAAAGATGAAGAGTTATGTGGGGTCCAGAAAGGTAAGAGCTCATTAAGGGCTAGAGTTGTCTAAGATGTTGTCAGAAGATGGTAATGAGACATCTTCTTGCCCACACCTTGATGCCATCTGCTTTTTCACTGGATAACACTTAAGAATAGTCCAGAAGGACTCTATTTCCCTCTGCCTAGAGTCTACCCCACTAGAAGTACTTGAATCAGTCAGGGCTCACTTCAAGCCTCACCTCCTGCAGAGAGCTTTTCATTTGCTACCACCAATGACAACAACAACAGTAATCAATAGAATTTATATAGTTTTTTAAGGTTTTGAAAGTGTTTTACAAACATTAATACGTTTTATCTTTGCAACCACACTGGGAAGTACATGCTATTATTAGCCTCATTTTACAGATGAGGAAATTGAGACAGAGAGGTTAAGTGACTTGCCCAGGATCATAAAGCCAAATTTGGACTTAAGGCCTTCAGACTCCAATTCTAACACACTATATACTATACTTCTAAGTAGGTGCCTCTAACAATTCCAGCCCATTTTGAACTTTCCTTTCTCTGAATTCCTGCAGTACTTATATTCTATAACAGGCTTACTGCACAACTTACGGCCCACCAAAGGAGTTTGGGCAACCCACAAAAAATATAGATGTTAAAAAAAAGTAAAGATATAATGAATGCTTTGTCCGTGCCCCACGAAACCTGGCTTCCATTAGAAACTATTGTGCCTGTCATGTAATTTGGTGGGTGAGATGCCACTACACACTCTCTCCTTTTTTGTCACATGAGCTAAGGCAACCAACTATTGTCAGTCCATCTCTAGTCTAGGAGAAGCGATTTCATGGTAAATAAAAATCTGAAGTAATAAGTGTAATTATTGATATTAATTGAAATTTCCCTGTTTTAAACATGACTTATTTGCAAAATAGTTTAATCACTAATTGTACCTTTACCCAGAAAGTGAGCCGCTAACAACCTTTCTGCAGCCCAAAGAAGTTTAGCCTATTTTAATTTTGGCCACTACCTACTGCCAAGCTGTGCAGGACTGCCCTATAAAATTTATTTGACACCTCATATACTACTGCATATTGCTCTATTTTGTGGACATGAGTCTTGTTTCCCCAACTTAACAGAGATCTCTTCTAGAGCTGGGGCCATGGGTTCTCTTTTATTCATCACACTATTCAGCCCAGGTGAGGGCCCATAATTTCTCAATAAATTATTTGTTGGCTGATAAGAACAACCAAAATGCCTGCAAGGCTCCATGATAGAAACAAATCTATTACTTGCCATATTAAATGCTGTGCTTCCACCTCCTTATACCCCATACTTATGTTGCCCCATCTGACTATTTAGCAGGAAAAAAGGGCCATCTGTTAGCAACTGGATGCTATCCCTTGCTGTAGTGCTGACTTTATCACTGTTTGTAGCTTTGCCCTTGCCATACATCCAGGTGCTGATAGTGTATCCTCTCTCATGGCCTGTTTCCTGCCTTCCTCAGACATTTGGGCTGGGATTTCTCTATGTGCCTCTGATGAAACTTCCTAACCTGAAACTATGTCCGTGTAAAATCCTCTGGACAGTACCACTTCTACACAATCAAATAGTACCAACACCCCAACCTCTGTTGGCAATTTCAAATTTCCCATATCTCATATTTGTCTCTTTGCTTTGCCTATATATAGCCAGTCCATTGCCACTGATGGATTTCAGAGAACCCAAATGTTGAAGTACAAAACATAACATGTGGGGTGACTTGATGAATCTGTGTCAATCCTAACTCACATATCATTGAGTTCATTTGCTAAGTTATGGTAAATGCCCCTCAATATCTGTCATATAAAACCCAGGAAATTCTGTATAACAGGAAATATGTGTGATCCAGAACTAATCTCAAAATTCACACATGATCTTGGCTCTGTTAGGATCTTGCTGCTGCCTCTGCTACTGTGCACACCTTCCTACTTGCTGGATAGCTCACGTCACTACTTTGTAGGTAGCCTTCCTAGTTAACAAAGACTGAAAAAGAGATTTGCTTAGTCTCATGATTCTCTAGTATAATTTATCAGACACTTACTTGTGGAGAATACATATGCAACCTGTAGTCTATAATGCTGCAGAAAACAGTCTTCTGGGCTCATATGGATTAGGTTCAATCTTTGATAGCACATTTAAAAAAACGTATTGATGCATGCCATCACACAAGATTTCCCCAGGGAACATCTGGATTTGACTCATTTCTTGTTATCAATCAGGTATCCTCCACTAAGTAATAACCTAACAAGGCATGGACCATAGAGCAAGATTAATATGCAAAACAAATTGATTAATCAACAAGCATTTAATGTGGTCTCTATGTTGCAAGTACCATGCTCAGCACTGGGGATACTAGGATAAAAAGAAACACACTCTGCCCTCAAAGAACTAATATTCTGGAAGGGACACAACATGGGCACAAATAAGTACATAAAAATATAGAGGAAATACAAAAAATATAGAATAGGCTCTTACCCAAGCCCATAAATGGTCAAGAAATATATCCCCCTCTTTGGTTTCCTCAACTTCCCAAGGCACTTTCAGTCCAACACTTAGGAATGTCTGGGAAGTAAGGCCTCCTAATGTGGTGAAATAACGTTGGCTTCACCCATTAGTCAAACTTCAAATCTCCTGAATCGAGAGAGAGAGAGAGAGAGAGAGAGAGAGAGAGAGAGAGAGAGAGAGAGAGATGGCATCTACTAAGCACTTATTATGTGCCAGGCATCATGTTAAATGTTAAGGATTGAAAAAAAAAGCCACACTAGACAATTTTTGCCCTCAAGGAGCTTACCTTCTAATGGGGAAAGACAATGCCTAAAAGGAAAATGGGAAGTTGAGTTGGGGAGGAAGGGGAGGAGGTAGATACATGCTCCATAGCATAACTGGAGATGTTTAGAGAATGCTGTGGAGGCTTGGAACAGAGCAAGATAAGGCCAAAGTCAGACCATCAGAACCCAAGGAGGTTCTAGAGGTAGAGTCTAATACTTCATTGAAAAGATACTGATGCATTTGTTCATTGATATTTTAGCAAACACAAAAAATACAACCAAGTATTCATAATGTCAGAAAAAATATTATAAAGGCTAGCATCCACTCACCTCCAAACATTCATTTGATTATAACCACATAAAACCTATTTTTTAAATCATCAATACATAAAATCATTCATAAAGAGGGGACACCAAAAGGCAAATAATTGGAATAATCATTATTGCCTTGAAGAGTCAATTTAATCTACTCCTGGATAAAGATTTCTTTCAAGCCCTGAAACTCAGTGGAAATGCTTTCCTTCTTCTCCTTATAGTAGGCTCAAAACCTGATTATCCTGAACCTGCCCAAGCAGCTATCACTTTTTGGATAACATGGATTGGGCTCTATCTTTCATGGTCACCCTCAAAAATTTGTATATGAGGCCAGAACTCAATTGAATACTGGTGTTACATTCCTTCATCCATGGGAGTCCAAATGCCATTTCACTCACAACCATGTCTACTATATTTTAAGCAACTGAATCCTGTGATCCCTGCCAGATTTGGCTGTGTTGTCAGAGGAATAGTCTCATACTTTTTCAGTCCCTCTTCTAGAGGACAACAATGCACTATAATCACCTCTAAGGTAGAGCTTTTCATCAGAGCGTCAACAATTTTTGGAATGGACTCAAGAAACTATAGTTACCAAAAGTCCTTAAATCAATCTATTCTTGGGCATTCCCCTCTTTCCTAGGATAAGGGCCCCAAACCACTTCAATTTCAAGGATAATCATGGCAAAGGGGTAACTATTTTCTTCCCCTACTTCTACACCAATTCTCAGTAAACTTCTTTTCTTGTATCAGAATTTCCTCTCATTTCCAGTGACTTAATTTCCAAAGCCTTATTCAGAGGACCCTCGCTAGGGAGCTCTTTTTTGTTGTTCAGTCATTTCAGTCATGTTATTGGAATTGAGATACTGGAGTGGTTTGCCATTCCCTTCTTTAGCTCATTTTACAGATGAGGAAACTGAGGCAGACAGGGTTAAGTTATCTGTCCAGGATCACATAGCTAGTAAGTATCTGAGGTCATATTTGACCTGACTCCAGACCTTGAACTCTATCTACTGCACCACCTCACTCTGCTAGAGAGTTCTTGCCTACATATCAATGTTCCATGGTCAGAGACATCAAAGCAGAAACAAACATGAAAGTAATAACATAGCTTATGAGACCTTGAACCCCTTGTCTTCCCCAAATGCATTGTTTCTAGACCTTCTTGATCTCCAACAGGCTAGTTTATCCCCCTTTTTCTTGTTTAGGCAACTATTAAGCTGAACTCTGGACAATTCTGTAAGAAACAAATGTTCTTTTAATTGATATACTCACAAATTGCTCACAATACTGCCTCTTCCTATCTTAGAATTGATTGTAATTGCTGAAATTCACTGATTTGAGCAATTAGCAATCAATTCTCTTGTAATCCTAACACTCTGGTCATTGTATCACATTTCATGGTGGAGGTACCAGCAATAGCATAGACTCGCTCTTAAAGTGCCTGTAATCTTCCATCAGGGTTTTCCTTTCTTCCATTGAAAGAATGGTCCACATGCCATTATTTTTATTAATTCAGTGTGTATCTTTCTATTTCAAGGATTTTTTCTTGTAGAAAAGATATAGTTGGACTCTGGTTTCTAATCCATTCTGCTAGCCTCTTCATTTTTGTGGGTGAGTTCATCCCATTCGCATTCACTGTTGTAAGACTGCTGATTGAGTATTTCTCTCCATTCTATTCTTATATACTTTTCTCTTAGTTTTTCTCTTCTCCTTCTCTGTAAGTCTTTTCGTTCTGGCTAATACCTCCCTTAATCTACCCTCCCTTTTCTTCCCTCATTTAACCTTAACTCCCTTCTCTCCTATTTCCCCATCAGGTAAGATATATTTCTGTACCCAATTGTGTGTATATGTATTCTTTACTCCTTTGATCTGTTCACATGGCAGTGAGGTTCATGTTTCCTGCTACTGTACCCTATTTGTGGCATAAGTTCCTCTGTGTACCTTACTTAAGTGAGATAATTTGTCCATTCTTCTTCCATTCTTCTTTTCCACTCTTTCCATTATTCTTTTGAGATCAAACATAACAGATCACACCCAGGCCATCCATCTAATTAGGTTCCTTCTCTGACTGCCGGTGATAACAAACTTCTGAGCAGCTACATGTGTCATCTCCTCATATAAGTATATAAGAGTTTAACCTTGCTTGGTGTCTTATGATTTCTTACTCATGTTTATCTTTTCATGTTTCTCTTGACTCCAGTGTTTGTGTCTCAAACTTTCTACTTGGCTCTGATTGCTTGATTGGGAATTCCTACTTTTCTATTTTAAGGGTCTGTTTTCACCCTATAGGATTATATTCAGTTTTCCTGGTTAGGTTATTCTTCATTGTAAACCTGGATTCTTTGCCTTCTGAAATATTCTATTCCAAGCTCTCTACTCTACCATATTAGTTGCTGCTAAATCTTGAGTGATCCTGACTATGGTTGCTTTGTGCTTGAATTCTTTCTTTCTGGCTGCTTACAGTAGGTTTATTTCCCCCTTGATCTGGGAGCTCTGGATTTTGGCTATAATATGCCTAGGAGTTTTCATTTGGGGGTTTCTTTCAGGAAGTGAATGATGAATTCTTTCAATTTCTACTTTATCCTCTGGTTCTAATATATCTGGGCAGTTTTCTTTTACAATTCTTGAAATATGATATATAGACATTTTTTCACTCATGGCTTTCAGGTAGTCCAGTGATTCTTAAATTATCTCTACTCAATTGTTTTCTTTGTCAGTTCTTTTTCCTATGAGATACTTCCATTTTTTTTTGTTTATAATCTTTTGACTTTATTTTATTATTTCTTGATGTCTCATAGAAATTGGCTTCCATTTGACTAATTCTAGTTTTCAATGACTTATTTTCTTCAATAAGGTTTTGTACCTTTTTCCAAGCTATTAATTCTTTTTTTTCCTTATCTGTTTTCCATACCTCTTGTTCTTTTCCCATTTTTCATCTATTGCTCTCACTTGGTTTTAAAATTTATTTTAGCTCTTTTTATCTCTGGCTTTAACTTTTGTAGGTATCCTTCATGAATTTGTTTACCAAATGCATTTTTATTTTAGGCTTTGCTTATAGATATTTTTAAGTTATTCTTTTCTTCTATGATCATGTCTTGAGCTTCTCTGTTGTTATAATAAATCTTTATTGTCATTTTGTGTTTTCTCATTCTTTCAGTCTACTTCTTGATTTTTAACTTTATGTTAGTTCTGGGCTCTGCACACTTCTGAGGTGATATCTGGTTTGGGTTTCTGTCCTCTTATGTATTTCTCTTGTTTTCTCAGCTTCAGCAGGAAGCCTGCAAGCTTTCATAGTTCCCAAATTGGTATGATCCAGGGGAAGGTCTTTTCCCTGTCTTCCTGGTCTGAGTTTTGTAAGTTCTTGACCCAGATTTGGGCGTCTCAGCTTGTTTCTGATTGGGAGTTTCAGTAGTCTTCAATTTGACTCAGCTACCGTTGGCCCATTTGGAGACGCTGCAGATTCAGAGTGGCCGAACTGCCAGCTCCCCCTTGGTTTGGGATGCTCCTGAGATCAGAGCCCAACAACTATCATTTGCTTCCCAGAACTTGTTTCTTGCTAGATACAAAACAAAGGTCAATGTTTTATGACTGCTCTCCTCTCCTTTAAATCTGTGACTCAGAACTGGGTACTGTGCAACAAAGCTGTCAAATGACACCCATTTCTGCAGTCAGTGCTTGTTCAGGATCCCCTCGGATCTCTTTCTGCCTAAATACTTTCCATTCTAGTGCCCTGTCTCAGCCCTCTTTCAGTCCTTGGGTGCTGGAATGTTTCCACTTTTGCCACTGCTGTTGCACAGCCCTGGCCAGACTCCCTTTCTGGTGTTCCCTTATCTCTCTGTCCATCTCCTTAAGCTTCCATGGACTTGAAAAATTATTCACTGTGATTTTTTTTTTCTTGGTTTTACGATCAGGATTCAGTCCAGTGAATTTTTAGGTCCTTATTAAGAAGGTATAGTAAGTGAGCTAGTCTCTAATGCTTCCTCTTAGTCTTACATCTTCCCTATTGAGGTTGTTAAATGGTTCTGTTAAAACAGCATTTTTAGCAAAATAACATTATTGGGATCAGTTAGTGCCATAAGAACAATGTTACAAATGTCCTCCAGGTGAATGATGTTTAAATCAGCTGAAGAAACATGTATTAAGTGCCTACTATGTTCAAGACACTATGCTAAGTGTTGAGGCAACAAAGAAGAAAATTAAACAACCATTTGCCCTCAAGGAGCTTCTGTCCTACTGGTAGAAGACAATGTATATATGAAGGTAAGTAAAATCATATTAACCAGGAGGATCAGAAAAGAATTCATGTAGGAGATATCATCTGAGCTAATCCTTAAAGAAAAACAAAGATTCTGAGAGGGAGAGGCAAGGAGGGCTTGAATTCAAGGCATGGAAGACATCTTGTGCAAAGAAACCGAGACAGAAGATGCAATGCCAAGTTTGGAGAAAAGTGAATAGTCCAATATGTCTGGAACAGAGAGGATATGACTGAGAGATATATGAACTGAGGCTGAAAAAGTAAATGAGTCAGATTATAAAAGACAGTAAATGCTAGGTTGAGAAGTTTATATTTGAACCTGGGGAAATATGGAGAGATTGAAAATTTTTGAGCAGAGAAGTGGTATGGCTTTAGGAGTATCATTTTGGCAGCAGTATGAAAGATGGATTAGAGATAGTAGAAACAGGAGATGGAGAGATGGAGAGTCAGGAGGATAAATTAGGATACCAGCACAATAGTCCAGGTGAGAACTGAAAAGATTCTGAAGTAGGGTAGTGTTCATATAAGTGAAGAAAAGGGAACAGATAAGAGATGTGTTTTGGACATAGTATGGACAAGACAAAGCAATGGATTCAATATGGGATGGGAGCAGTAAGAATGAAGAGTAGAGGGTAATTCCTGGGTCATAAAACTGAGTAACTAGAAAAGTGCCGATATTCTCAACACAGAAGAAATAGTAGTAGTAGTAGTAGTAGTAGTAGTAGTAGTAGTAGTAGTAGTAGTAGTAGTAGTAGTGATAGTAGTAGCAGTAGTAGTAGTAGTAGTAGTAGTCATGGTAGTAGTAGTAGTAGTAGTAGTAGTAGTAGTAGTAGTAGTAGTAGTAGTGGTAGTAGTAATAGTAGTGGTAGTAGTAGTGGTGGTGGTGGTAGTAGTAGTAGTAATAACAGTAGCAGCAGCAGTAATAATAATAATAATAATAATTCATAGCTCTTCAAGGTTTGCAAAGAGTGATACATATTATCTTATTTGATCCTTACAATATAATAAGATAGGTTCTATTATTTATCTTTTTACAGATTAGGAAACTGACACCAATACAGGCTAAGTGACTTAGAGCTATTAATGGTCTGAGACAAGATTCAAATCATGTCTTCCTGATTCCAAGTCCAGTACTCTATTGCGTATACCACTTCACTCCCTCACTACCAAAAGAAAGTGAGGAATTAAGGGGAAAGGCATAAGCAGTGGTGGGATTCAAATAAATTAACAATTCTCTGCCCTAATGACCATTGAGTGAATGTTGGTGAATATGTATGAATGTGTGTGTGTGTGTGTGTGTGTGTGTGTATGAGAATAGGTATAGTCTCTGAGTATGTGTCAGCTTGTGTATGTGTGAGTGTGTGCGAATGTGTATGAGTGTGTAACTGAACATATATGAATGTATATGAGTCTATGAGTGTGTATGGATATGTATTTGTGAGAATGAATGAATGTGTATAAATGTGTGAGTGAATATTGGTGAATGTGTATGAATGTGTGTGTGTTTGGGGGTGGGGGATTTGTGATAAGGCACTGGACCAGCTCAGAAAAATGGTCTTGTGTTGGATTGTATATATGGGGTGTTGTACCCATGGATTCACAGCTTGATTTCTCCCAGGAGTCAGCTCAGCTTGGCCGGTGATTCATTCACGAGCAGATGGAGAGGGAGGGAGCAGCGGAGGGGTGAGTGTCTAAGCCCATTGCAGTCTCTGCTGCTGCTGCTGTCACCCTCCTGCATCCCCGCTCCCATCCTGGACCTAGCTCTCCCCTTCCCTTCTTCCTTCCATCTTGTGCTGGCACTCAGATCCCATTCCTGGGCCAGGACACAGCACCGCCTTTGGGATGGTGGGGAATATATATTTGTGATTTCCACATTGGGCAGCTGCCTAGGCACCCACCATAGGGAGAACCATGATTACAACTGCCATTTTAACAACCAATTTGCCAAACTCAACATAAAATTAGGTATCAGTTCTGCTGAACTGGTGTGAACCGGCTGAATCCCACTACTGGACATAAGGGATTAAAGGAGAAGGAAGAATCAAGAATGACCCCAAGTTCACAAAACTGAGAAATTCTCAACTGAAAAAGGAAAATGTGAAGAAGGAGAGGATTTAGGGTTCAGTTATAATATGTTTATAGCTATTGTTAAAAAAAAATTAATTGCAGATTATAGCACACTGTTTTCACTTTCTCCGTTTTCCCATTTTTTTTCCTTTTGTTCCCTGTTTTTTCTTTCACAACGTAACTAATGTGGAAATATGGTTTACATGATTGCACATGCATAACTTTTAGGGGAAGGAAGGAAGAAGAAAAATTTGGAACTCAAAATCTTATAAAAAATGAATGTTGAAAATTGTCTTTACTTATAATTGGAAAAACTAAAATACTATTTACATTTAAAAAATCATTAAAACATCCTTATGTGAAATATATTTGTACAGCTATTATTCAATGAGTTCACATTTATATAGTACTTTATGATTTACAAAGCTCTTTTCCTACAACAACCCTGTGACAAAACTATCATCAACATCATTTGGTGCATACCTGTAATTTTATTGTTATGAAGAATTCTTAGGGGCAGCTACATGGCACAGTGAGTAGATGTGTTGTTAAGCAAAATTGTCTCATCAGCATGGCTTTTGTTTCTTTTGAGTGGAAGTACTTTCAGCTGTTAAGTGCTAAGCCCCAGGCCCAGGGCCCTGTCAGGTGTGAAACCTGTGTGGGTGTGGATTGGTGACTTGGGGGGGGCCAGCTCGGGAACCAATGGTCTCTGGTCGTTGAGGCGGGGCTTGAGAACGCTGGAAGCTCTGCGGCTGTGAGGAGAGGTGAGCCGGGAGACAACTTCGGTGGCGGCGGAAGGTGTGGAAGCCAGAAGCTGCAGAAGCAGAAAGCTGCAGAAGCCAGAAGCTGCGGAGGCAGGAAGCCC
>CM053622.1:557488132-557571931 GCA_028646595.1 Phalanger gymnotis
TGAGATGGGCTTTCTGGGCCTGGAGTCTTTTTGTCAAGATGTTGGAATGGGGAGGCTGGTTCAAGTTTTTGCTGCGGTGGGGCCTAAATAAATTTCTTGTTGTTTTCTCCTTAGAGAATCTCTCACACCTTGCGATTTCGGACCATTCAAACATATACATGATTATATTTGAGATCATAAATTCGGCCTTCCTACTACAGTAGAGCACCAGCCCTGGAGTCAGGAGGACCTGAGTTCAAATCTAGACTCAGACACTTGAGACACTTACTAGCTTTGTGACCCTGGGGAAGTCACTTAACCCCAATTGCCCTGCCTTCGCCTCTCAAAAAAAAAAAAGAATTCTTGGTGTGGAAATGCCTTAAAGTAAGGTTGAGTGGCAATTTGTTTATAAATTGTAATCATTGAAAGTTGCCTGGAATTCTTAGAAGTGAATTGATTTACTCATGGTGACACAGCAGGCATGTCAAAGGAAGGACCTGAAGCCAGGTCTTCTGAATTCCAAAGTTGACTTCCATTCACTATACTAAATTGCCCTTCTTTACTAATAGTCCCCATTTTCCAGATAGTGGAAATGAGGCTCGGAGAGATGAGGGGATTAATACAAGGTCATAAGCCAGTGATAGGTAAAGGGCAACCAGGATTTGACCCTCAGCCTTCTTATTCCACTCTAATGCCCTTTCCAGCACTGTTTCACATTGTTTAGTCTTGCTCGTGCATCTGGACTATAAGTTCCTCAAGAGCAGAAATTGTATGTACTTTTCTTCCCACAGTTCTAATCATATAACAGGCACTCAATAAATAGCTACTGATTGATCGATAAACATAGTCCCTTTCTTCTAAGGACTAGAAATACTTACATGCCCAGTGGGCCAGATCCTCACTATTAAGAAATTTTCCAAAGTAGGGTGTGAATGAGGCATGCTAGTAAACACATCCATCCTTTTTAGTGCAGTGGTAATTTACTAAATGGTGCTTCCATGTCATGAAAGAGTGAATGCACCTGACAAAGTGCCTAATTTATAAGTGGAAACCTTGGCCCACGACCTCATTTGTCCTCTGAGACCAATCCTCTTACTCCAGTCCTCAGCCTCACATCCTCTGGAAATGAAAGTCAATTTTCCTGCCTCTATTATAAATGAGATGGAGGATGTATTAGGAAGGCAGATTCCTTGCCTAGTTATGTCTCTAACCCAAAATAGGAATATGGCTCACTCAACTTCTGAAAAAGCACAGAACATGTGGCCCCTATGAATGCCCCATTCCCAGGACATTCAAAAGCCATTGAGCCACTTTGCCAATTCAAAGGGGGAGAGGGACCCATGAGAGCTGAAATAATTTGAGCAGACTGTAGAGCAATGCTGAGATTTGAATTAGACCATGAATGATAGGTAAAATTTGGATAGACAAGTAGGAAGGCACTCTAAATGGTGAAACGACATGAACCAAAATGCAGAGTTTAGAATATGGTTTACATGATTGCATTACATGATTACATGATCCCTGGTATAATAAGGACGCTGTCCTGAGCATAGCAGAAGGCCTGTGTTGGGGAATAATGGCAGATAAGATTGGGGCAGTAGGAGGCTGCTGTCTATTCCATTCCTCCAACTTTTTCAGCTCCCTAATGAATGTGGAATCTCTTTTAGTTCCCCAACTTCTCAGATAACAGTCCTGTAAAGAGCAAACAGTTTCAATTTCATCAGTTAAATGTCAGTGAGGATTAAAAGTTGGGGGGGGGGCTTGAATGGAACATTTGAGGCTATATCATCAGAACTCCGTTGCCTCTAATAAAGGAAGAGTCTCACTTTTTTTTTCAGAGCAGGAAAAGAATGCATACCTTCCCTCCTTTTACCAAAGATGGCTCGGCAATTAGTAAAAATAGTTCCTAATAATGCTTTAAGCAAGAAAGGTACTAAGATAAATCACAAGCACTTAGCAGTTTACATGAAATATATTTTAGATATCTGCACTTAGTCTAAAATGGGCAAACTGTCCGTGAAATTAAAGATCTCTCGAACCAAGCAGGAGCCAGTGAAATGAATGATCAGCAGCAGTAGCTGAAGGAGGAGGCCAGAGGCAAGCTGCTCCATGCTCTTACAAAATTACCTCCATCAGAAGTCAAATTTTCCTGATAGTTGCTCACACTGCATTAGTCTGTCTCCCTGGGGACCTGCTTGCTTTTATGTCATTAACAGAAGAGTCTAATGGGCCTTTCATTCCAGTGATGATCTATCTAACAAGTCGATCCATTCCATCACCTTAGGGTGCTCTTAGAGCAGCAATTCTGTCATATTTCCTTTTAGCCTCTAGGCATTTGATTTGTATTGACTCTTAGGACCTTCTTGTTGCAGGAAAGGGGACGTTGCAACCCATGCCAAAGCCTGAAGTGTCTTTTAAGGTCGTCCTAGACTGGGGAAAGACATTGACACCGGGACCAGAGATGCTAAGCCTTGTTCATTAAAGAGAGATTGCGTTATTTAAATGACAAATTTAAGTGCAGGGCATTTTTCAAGTCCCATCTCCAGGCTATGCCTTTAGTTTATTAGCTATAGCTTTAGCACACATCGTATTTAAAGCTCATTCTTACCTCATGCACACAAAGGATAGGAATGATGCAGCTTCAGAGGGCTAAATTCTACAGCTTGGTCATTATGAAAGTACAGGATGCAACCTCACTACCAACATTCTATTTATTCAATAGAGTTAAGGGCACTTTGCTGAGAGTTACTAGTACACGTCTGGGCATACCAATTAATGTACAAATCACATCATTACGATCAAGGGAGTTAGGCAGTTATCTCAAGCCCCCTACTCCTATCCTTTCTCACTAACCCCTCACCATTATCACCTTCCCCTCCCCCTAAAGAATATGCATACCTGAAATCAAAATATTTGGGGGGTGGGAAGTGGATTAGAGCAAGTTCCAGAAACTTTCCTTTTCTCTGCCTCCCTACCCCAGTCTCCTGTCCCACCTCTCAATTGACAGAAGGGCAAAGTAATTAATTGTCTCATTTTAACAGGATTAACAAATCTCTTAATATATAATGGAATACTGGAAAGAATCCTAGAATGGTCAGCAGGAGACTTGGAGCCTCATACTGCCTCTATTGCTGACTCACTGTGTGACCTTATACGAGTCACCCCCAGCTGTTAAAATGGAGATAATCCTCTCTGCCCTGCCCTCCTTGCTTCTTAGAGTTGCTCTGAGGCTCAAATGAGATAATATCTGTGAAAGCCAGTGCAAATGCAAACAATAATGATTATTAAGAACTTTTTTCCATAATTCATGGCCAAGGGGAATTCAAAGGAAAGCAATTATAACCGTAGGCCAAATCATAGGATCATAATGTTAGAGCTAGAAGTGACCTTAAAGATAATCTAGTTCATATCACAGATGAGAAAAATGAGATCCTCAGGGGCAAAGTGACTTGCCCAAGGTGACATAATGAATAAGCAGCAGGAATGAGGATTTTGACTCAAGTAATCTGCCTTCAGATCCCATGGTCTTTTCAGTCCACCTACTCTCTGGGCCAGAAGTTATGATGGACACAAGAGCTCTCCACTATTGCCTGAAATTCTTCACCCATTCCTGGACTGGTTGGATGGCTGTTGCTACAAGCCACTGTCCCATAGGAAAGCTATTCTCTTAAATATCTGGATGCCCAAACCTTCCTCAACTTTATTCACTGGCCTGTGATTCTTTCAACAAGGGTATTTCCTTCACAGATGCAAGCTGTATCTTCACTTTTATTTAGTGGGAAGGCTCTGTGAGTTTCTGTGGTTGAAAAAAAGCATCACCTTGTGACCAATCTCATGATGAGCCTCCTGAAATAGGATTAATGTTCCTTGGCCAATAGACATAGTGTCCATTATCAGCAAGGCCATAAGTAGAGCAGGGCAATGAGGATTGTTGTCCATGGCACTAAATTTAGAAAGCCAAATTTTTGTTGTTGTTGTTCAATCATTTTTCAGTGGTACCTGACTCTTCATGACCCAATTTGGGGTTCACTTGGCAGAGATAATGGAGTAGTTTGCCATTTCCTTCTCCAGTTCATTTTACATATGAAGAAACCGAAGCAAACGGGGTTAAGTGGCTTGCCTAGGGTCACACAGCTGGCAAGTGTCTGAGGCCAAATTTGAACTCAAGAAGATGAGTCTTCCTGACTCCAGACCCAGCACCATCTAGCTGCCACAAGAGCCAAATGTCCATTTACTCTACTCTGCAATGCCAAGATAGATGGAAGCTTCCTTGTGCATCTCTTTTGCACCTTTTACCTCAAAGCTAGCTATAAAGTATGCTTTGTGGCTCTTCTGCAGTCTTTCAGTCACTATAATATTGTAGCATGGGAGGAACAGAGCTTAGCACTGAGTTAGCGAAAGTACTTTGTTAAAATAGGAAGATATCAAACAGTGGGCTACATTAAGCTTCACTTCCATCTCTTCAGCAACAGCTTCACATTTGTAGCGTAAGGTCTCTCTCTTCCCCCAACCCAACCCTGAGTGATAGTGCTCCATGCTACCCTTCTCCTCCTCCTCATTCAATTAAAGGCCTGCCTTTTGCTACATGCCTTCTGGCATTTGTCCTAAGGACAAGCATTCCCAGTTACAGCTCAGATCAGTGGATCATTGCTTGAAAACTACCAAGATTGGTAGAGCCAAACAAGGTTTGTGCTGCTCTGACGTTGCCTTGGAGAACTCAGGCTTCCTACCATGCCATAGTGATACACAGGAAGACTTTGATGTCTATGTCTCTCATTAAATGATAATACTCTACATTTTATAACACTATGTGCTTTTCTAGACTATTTCATTTCCATAAGCTCAGGAGGAGATTTATTTCCAGTGCCTAGAAGAGGGCTCTCAGCAGAGCAGATCTTTAATAATTTTTCTTGCTTCTCAAACAAATAAGTAAATGAGTTTTACCAAACCCCAGTGGAAAGAATAGATATATAAATATGTCATTTTACCTATGTAACTGAAGGACAAGAAGTTAAGAGATTTACACAAGTTCACACAGCTGATTAGCAGCAGCACAAGCAATGCATATTCAATCAGTCCAACACATGATTCATTGGAAAAACAATGGCTCTGGAGTCAGAGGTCCTGAGTTAGCCAGCTTTACTCTATATACTACCTATGTGACCTTAGGCAAATCACTTCACCCTTCTGGAAATCAGTTCCCTCATTTGGAAAATAAGGATGAGGGGGTGAGGGGGGTGGGGTTTGAATTAAATGACTTATAAAATTCCCTCCTGCTCTGAAGATCCTGTGCTATGAAGCTCTTCCATTCCCATCAGGTACCATGAAATTGCCTTCTTAACTGAATAGAAGGAAATAATCAGATCAGACACAAACCCCATTAACTCTGACTAAGAAGAGTTGTTTCTCATCAATAGTGAATATTAGGGATTGGGGCAGGAAAGGAGGAACATAACATGAAATAAATGTCATTTGGTGACATCATCACATCACCATAATTTCCCTCACTTCTTTCTTCTGCCAGTGAAATCAATGCAATCTTCTTTATCCCTACTCCCTAAGTATATGGGAAACGTCATCCATACCATGGGACCTAGCAATAGCTGTTAAAGTTTGACCTGTTTAAGTTTGGCCTATTTGGAGATGGGCCAGAAATATACACCAAACCTTCCTTGATTCCTTCACTGATAAAATGGGACTTGAAAATAGTGTAAAAACATCCTATGCTGCCTACACTATTGTTCATAATTGCTGGATCTTGGCTTAACAAATCACCAGGGACCCAAAGAACAAAAGGGACTAACATGAGGAACGGCTCCATACCAAATGGGGTGACTTCATTTTAATGGTTGTCTAGTGCTGATGATAGCCAAAACTACCAAACAGAAGTTGTCAATTAGATGTGAAGCAGAAACAATGATGCAATTTTGAAAATACAAAAAAAGTTTAAGAGTTATTTAATTGCTTAGGATATTGGATGTCTGGTGAGAAAAAGGCAATATGGATGCCATCCTACAGTGAAAAAAGAAAAGAAAAAAGAAGTACTACACTTAAAATCAGAATGCCTGGCTTCCAATCTTCAGTATGCTCTTTGTAGTACAAATGGGTACATTGAGCCTGAGTGGGATAGTGAAAACCTCTCATGGAATCTGGGTCTAAGCTTTTCTGTAAATTGAGTGGTATGAGTAGAGGTGGGGACCTTTCAGCATGGCTCAGGGCTTCTGATTGACCTGTAGGACTTGTAGGAATCCTGAGCAGCCTGACCACCCCTCAGCATGAGCCTCACCAAATAAGGATAAGTGTTTCTAAGAGTTGACATTGGCTAAATTAGAGTTTCCTTGTTCCTTATATCTGGGGTAGATAGATTTCCATGTTTAGATTGTGAGCCTGAACTCCACCAATGAGACTAAAAGGTCAATGGTGGGTGGGGATTGTTTGCATTAGGTATATAGCTGGGTTCTGCCCTCTGGGCGCATCCTCTCCCTACTGATTGTCTATCGGTTGAGAGACTGCCCTTTCCCAAGGGATCATAATAAAATTCATTTCTACTTTCTACTTGAGAAGCCTGAGTTTAATTTTGGGTGAAGTTGCTGTCCCACACAAGCCTCAGGTTCCTTCATCATATCAGACATACCTCCCTCACTAAATCTGTAACCTTAAAGGGTTGTATAATTTTCCATCTATCATTATAATCCCCATAACATAGTCTAAATGCAAGAGGGATTCCAGTGCACCTATCTGCAAAAGACATTGTGCTATAGAATTCCAAAGTAGTTCTTCAGTGAGATCCATTATTATGCAAAAGAAAAGGGCCTGACAATCCACACAGGGAAAATCCAAATTGATAAAGAATGCTAAAGAGCCTCACCTACTACTTCGCTCAAAAAATAAGAGGCTGTCCGTTATGAACTCATTCTTCTTCCCTATTTTCCTCAGAATCCCTCTATATTAGGAGCTTATTGTATTCTCTTTTCCTGTGCTCCATTCTCTGAAGAAAAGGTAGGCCTTTTCCTTGCCAAGACCTATCTCTCTACTGGTGTCCTTAATCCCATCCCTCTCATCTCCTCTAGGAGTTTCCTTTTCTATTGTCCCATCTCTCTTACTTTCAATCTTTCCTCATGTACTGACTCCTTTCATGATGCCTATAAAGATGCTGCCCACCTCCCCATCCTTAAAAGTCCTTCATCTGATCTTTGAATTCCCACAAACTATCACCTTGTATGCCTCCTCCCTTTTGAAGTTAAGTTTCTGGAAAAATCTATTCATATTTAATGTCTTTACTTTCTTACTTCCCACTCACTTCTCAGTTCCTTACAATTTGATTTCCAATCCCACCACTTGACTGAAACTGTTATCTCAAAAGTTACCAATTATTTCTTAATTGCTAAGTATTTTCTCCTTCTTACTCTTGTTGAAGCTTTTAGCACTGTTGGCCATTCCCCTCTTCCTACACAACCTCTCCTCCCTCAGATTTTGCAACACTACTCTTTTGTTATTCCCTTCTACCTCTCTTTGCCTAATTTTAGACTTTCTTTATCCATTGACTTCCTTCTTGCTTCAAGAATTTCCAGATTCCCTCCTCCATTCTTTTTTTCTTTTTTTTAGTTTTTTCTTTTATTTTTTCATATTTAATTTTTTTATAAAAACATGTCATTAACTTAAATATTGGAACTTAAATACAAAGAAAGGAAAAAAGCATGTAGTATACATAGCAGAACACGAGAGGCTTCAAAATGAATGACAATAAATTTTCATTTCAAGAAAGCCTATATGATAAATAATACACATTGTGTCAAGAACTGTCCATCTTTTCTTCGCTTCTTTGTAAGTTTTCTTTTGTTCTCTGCTGTGCACTTTTTTACTTTGTTCTTTTGTTTCCCTCTCCCCCACACCCCCATCCAGCATAAGGCTACAATTAAGTTTGATGTGTTTCTCTATAGCTATATATATACAAACATATATACATACATATATAGACATAAACTTTCCCAAACTAATTTTACTCCTGATCTTTGCTTTTATGTTTGTGCATATCTCTTGTTTCCTATACCTCCTGCCTCCTCTACTTTACTTCTACTGCTACTTTGCCCTCCTATTGCTTGCCTACCCCCTCTCCAAGGATCCTTCCCCTATCATCCCCTTCCCATAAATCTAAACACCCTTCTATACCCCCTTTTACCTATTCCCTCACCCTCTCCTCTAAAGATCCTTCCTGTATCCTCTCCCCCTCCCTATGCTCCTGCCATTTTATTAGAAGACTTTTATATTCTTCTGAATATATATGCATTGTTCCCTCTTAAATCCATTCCCCATGAAAGTAGGTTACCAGACCTACCAGCCTTCCTCCCCCATCTAATTCCTCTGTATTGATTCTTCCTCTTGCACCTCATTTATTAAAAAAAAAAAATTACTCTTTTTTAGCTGTTCCTAAATAGTTTTACTTTTTAAATTCATATCATACTCAGGTTTACCCCAATCTTTCTTATGAACTACCCAATTATTAATAAGAATCTTAAACATACATTTTACATTTTACATATATTAAAAGTAAACCATCTGTCCTTATTGAATCCCTTATAATCAATCTTTGATACGTACTTTATAGTTCTCTTGGCTCTTGTATGCCAAATCTTCTATTAAGTTCAAGGTTTTTTTTAAAAAAAAGTCTTGAAACTCTGAGAGTTGATCAAATGTCTATTTTTCTTTTTATTCAAGAATATGCTGAACTTTGCTGGGTATGATATTTTCAGATAGAGCCCCAGTTCTTTTGCTCTTCAACATATAGTGTTCCAAGACCTACAGTTCTTTAATGTCTCTGCTGCTAGGTCTTGTGTGATTCTAATTCTGGCACCATCATATTTAAATTGTTTTATTCTTGTTGCTTTTAACATTTTTTTTTTCTTGAGCTGGGGGTTTCAGAATTTGACTATGATATTGCTATGAGTTTTCCTCATAGGATCTCTTTTAAGTGGTGATTAATGGATTTTTTCTATTTCTACTTCCCTCCCCCTTGTTCTAATGCTTCAGGACAATTTTCTTTAATTATTTCTTGTATTATTGTATCAAGATTCTTTTTTTTGATCATGACGTTCAGTTACCAATTATTTTTATGCTTTCTCTTCTTGATCTAGTCTCCAAATCTGTTGTTTTTCTTGTAAGATGTTTCACTTTCTGTTCTTTTTTTTTCATTATTCATGTTTTGCTTAATTATTTCTTGATCTCTTATAATTTTGCTGGCTTCACCTTGCCCAATTCTAATTTTCAAGGTGTCATTTTCTTCCTTGAGATTCTGGATCTCTTTTTCTAATTCGTTGACTTTACTTTCATAATCTTTTTGTTTTTCTTGGATTATTCTTTTTTTAAGTTTTTCCTCTGTCTCTGTCATTTGATTCTTAAAGTCTTTTTTAAGATCTATGAATTCTTTAGGGGCAGGTGAATATTTGACATTACTCTTTGGGTGTTCCTTTACTTTAATATCCTCCTCTGAAGAGGAACCCTGCTCTTCTCTATTCCCATAATAGCTTTCTATGGTTGGATTCTTTCTCCTTTGCTTGTGCAATTTTTTTTGTGGTGATAGCTTAATTTTTGTAATCACCTCTAGCACTGGGGTATGGGAGATGGTGCCTCTTGCCCTAGATATTCAGTTCTCCCCTCTAGCCTGGAACCAAAGCCAAACCTCCAACATCCTGTAAGTGCCCACAGCCAGGGGCTTTCTGCCCCACCGCTTCTGCACTCACCTGGCATGTTCTGGTTCCTTGTCAGCAGGGGTTCCCTCGATCTTCCCAAGCTCAAATGCCCAACTCCCTTCACTGTCTCGGGGGTAAAAGTTCTTCTGGTTGGGGCAGAGGCAGCCTCTCAAACTGACTAACCTTAGGGCTTGCTGATTGTTGTTAAAGCAGACTCTAGCCTGGAGGTGTTTACTCTTCGCCAGGATCAAACCTCATCCTGGCATTTTTCTTCTGATCTTCTCAAGTTGTTCCAGGAAGACACTGTTGTACCCTGTTCTTATTTATTTTTGCCTGGACTTTCTTTGCCCTAAGGTGCTATTTTATTTCTTTCGTGGGGGAAAATCTTGAGAGCTTGGAATTTTCTGACCTACTCCACCACCTTCCCAGAATCCTCTCCTCTTCCATTCTTTAAAAAAAAAAAAACTTCGCTAAATAGTATTATCCCGTCAAGCTATCATCCTATACATCTCCTCTTTCATCAACACTCCCAGAAAAAAAAAAAAACTCTCTACATTCATTACCTCTATGTTCTCACATTCTACTTCCCAAATTCCTTGCATTCTAGATGCTGTCTCTACCTCTCAACCAAAATTGTTTTCTTCCAGGTCACCGATAACTTGATTTTATTGATAAATTTGCTAGCATTTTCTCACTTTTTGTCTTTCTTGACCTCTGTAGTATTTCATGCTTGACTACCTCTTCTGTCTGGATACATACTCTCTCTCTCTCTTCCCTGGACTTTTGTGACAGTCTGTCTCAGTTCTCATCCTACTTCTGCAATGAATCTTTCCTAGTCTCCTGTGCAGTATCATCATCTATGTCTTTCCAACATTTGAGAATGTTCACCAAAGCTTTATCCTGTATCCTCTCCTCTTCTTTTCTCTCTCTATGTTTCCACATTTGGTAATCTCATCAGCTTTTATAGATTCGACTATCTTTTCTTTGCAGGTAGCTTTCATATTTGCATATTCAGTCCTAATTTCTTCCATGAGCAGCAGTCCTATATGAATGAGATGGATAATTGTGAAGACTTCACAGGGTATGTCTAAGGGAGTAGGAGAGGTTTGGGATTTGGCCTGGTGATTTTGGAAGGTCAGGGCCTAGAGCTGTGGGCATGCCCTTCCCCCTTTCTCTCAGATGTTAGAAGATAATGAACTTCCCTGTGAGCTATTTGTTCTTTGTTCCAGGAAGGTCTCTCCTCCCCCCCCCTCACTCCATTTCTTCTCCTAGACTTTCAGACGCCACCCTGGCAGTTGAGTTCTGATAGGGAAAAACCTGAATGGACTGGATCAACCTTGGTCCTCTGTGTAGTTTTTGCTCCTAGACTTGTAAGCCCACCTCCCAGCCAATGGTGAGAAGGGATAGAGGTGGGTGGGAATCTTTTCATTAAAGAGTATAAATTAAGGCAGGTTCCCTTTTACCTCACCTCCTCCTTTATGGAGGTGTGCCCAAATCTTGCAAGATGTGTAAAATAAATTTACTTTGTTTCTCCTAAGGATGTCTCTCCCATTATTTAAAAATCCTGTCCCATACAGATATAACCAACTATCTACTGAATATTTCTACCTAGGTGTCACATAGGTATTTCATACTAAAACTTACCTCATTGCTCCTAAAACTATCATTCTTTTAACTTGTCGAGAGCACTACCATTTGCCCAGTCACCCAGTTTTACAAACTAAGAGTCAACCTTGATTGTTCATTCCACCTGTTCTCAATAGCCAGTCAATTGCTTAACCCTACCAATCTCTACTCCTCAGCATCTTTTGTCTCCCTCCGTCCCTTTGTCTATTCTCAAACACACCACAACAACCCTACTTTAGAGTCTTGTCACCTCTTAACAGGGTTATAATAATAATCTCCATTAGGTCTCCTTGCTTCCAGTCTTCTCCCTTTCCTATATATCCACTACATGCCCTTCAACTTCCCAAGTGACATTCTTCAAGCTCAGATCTGTCATTTGCCTCCTCAAGAATCTTCAAGTGTTCCCTATTGATTTTAGGGTAAAATAGAAACTACTTTGTTTGGCATTTATAGTTCTTCACAATCTGGCTCCAATTTAGCTTTTTGGATTGATTGCACATAACTCCTACTCACACTAAATTCTAGCCAATCTGGGTCACTTGTCCCCCCCTCGCATTCCCTCCCCTCCCACCACACACACACGCACACACACAGGCACATATACATGCACACACACAACATTCCATCTTTCTTCTCTGTGCTTTTACATAGCTGGAATGCTCTCCCTACCTCCCTCCACCTCTTACATGTCTTGCCTTCCTTCAAGGTTCAAGCTCAAGTGGCATCTACTTTTAGAAGCCTTTATTGACTCCCTCAGTTATCCCCTTCCAGAAAAAACATGTATTCATTATTCGTATAAAATATATAGTTATATTTATATTGAATATACTTCTCTGTGAACATATATTGTCTGAAATAGCATGAAAGGTTCTTAAAGGAGAGGTTTGCTTCGCCTTAAAAGCCCCAAGGAGCATCAGTGAGCAGAGATCAGAATGGGGCCAAAAAAGAGTTATGTTTCAGTGCTCAGGGATAGTCCAAACCCAGGGGAATCTAAAGTCCCTAAGACTGTTTCCTGAAACACCAGACACCAGCTGTCTAATTCCCACAATTTAAAAGAAATGGAGAAATAAATGCTGTGAAACAGAAAGAGATGAGAATCAGGAGGTTTGCATTTTCCTCCCAGTTCTGCTACTGGAAACCTGGACAATTCAATTCTCTGAACCTTGGTTTCCCCCTATATAAAAAAGTAATAAAATCCCTCCAAGGGCTGTAGTAAGAAGAAAACAAGATAATAGATGTGTAAGTACTTTGAAACTATAAAATGCTATAAAAATGTAAGGAGACTTTAGAGTGTTTAGAAAAATTCCCACTTATCCTTTTCAAATTGCCTTTTAAGGGGGCAGATGAAATAGAGAAGTGAAGCCATTCATTTGAAGACCATGTGAAGAATGTGACAAGTTTCACACTGTGGACAAATGATCCTGGATAAATGCCTTTTTCATTTCTATTTGTTTTGCCAATCTTTGTGACCAGATAATGCAACATAAACTGTAGCATAGTAATAAAAAAAATCCAGGATATTTGTGAATATTTACAATCACTCTGCTGTATAATTGAATCCTCACCAGAATTCTCTTGATGATACGATGCAATTACATTTTACATACATGGTTTGTAGCAATGTTGGTATGCATAGATCTGGGGTGTAATCTCTTCTGCATTAGTGTACAATTAATTTATTGGCTCCTTTGGAAGGGGAGCATGCAATTGCTCTCTGTAATTGTGCTAATCAGAAATCACATCTTCTAAAATGTTATGCCTTCCTATTTGTCATGATCATGCTTTCTGTAGTTTGTCGGTTCCAACTATAATCTAATATTGGCACCTTGCATATCTTTGCTGAAATGTAATTCAAGCTTTGTTCTGATTGCTGCCAAGTGCACCATAAGTGTAAATGAATTTCACATCTTTGTGGCTCTGTCTTGCATAAATATGTAGCAAGGGGTAGCCCTTTAAGGGATTCACAGTAATTTGCAAACAAAATTTGCACAGGGTTTGGATTAAATTCTGAGCCCCTTTGACATTGTGATTTTAAACTTGTATTATTTCAATTTAAGCCCAGTTTAGCCAGAAGAATGCATGGCTAGTCATTATTTGCTAACATCAAGAAAGAAAATGTGGAGATTTTTGAAAAGTCATTACTTTAAAAAAAATTTGCCCTACTCAGCATTCTTCACCATCCTCACTCTCATAAAACACATCTCCATGGATAATTGAAATCTATATAAAAAGATCTGAATCAAAATTTGTCTTATGCAGAGGCAGAATGATAGCCATCTATGTGGTATGGATTTTGGTGGCACTAGGAAGGTCCCTTGTCCCCAAATATTATCCACATGCCTAAAAGCCCACTATTAATATATTCCTTTGAGTTAAGCATCATCCTTTCCAGATTCCCTTTTTAATTATCCAAATCCTTCTAGGAGGGATGGCAATAATTACTTAATGCCTAAATGTTATGAATTCAGCAAGGAGTTTCTTTTGTGATAAAAAAAAAGAGAGAGAGAGAGAGAGAGAGAGAGAGAGAGAGAAACTGAAGATGAGAGTACTGTGTACTTGGGGAAATAGTGAGGACTGGCAAAGGGCACTTCAGGGGAGAAGAAGGGATTTGGTGAACCCAGTGAGTCAGTAAACATTTTTAAGCACCTACTATGTACCAGGTATTGCAATAAGCCCTGGGGATACACAAAGAGGAAAAAGACAGTCCCTGCTCTCAAGGAGCCAACGTTCTAATGCAGTACACAACATGCAAACAACTATGTAAAACAAACTATGTATCGTATGAATAGAAAATAATCAAAAGAGGAAAAACATTCAAATTAAGGGGGATTGGCAAAGGCTTCCTGTAGAAGGTGGCATTTTAGCTAGGTCTTAAAGAAAGCCAGGAAAGCTAGGGGATATAGAAGAGGAGGCAGAGCATGAGGGAAAGCCAGTGAAAATGCCTAGAGACAAGAGATGGAGTGTCTTACAGGAGAAACAGAAAGGGGACCAGTCAATGTCATTGGATCTCAGAGTAAGTCTGGAGCAGGGATGGGTAAGGTGCAATCATATCAGAAAGGTAAGGGGAGGCAGATAATGAAGGACTTTGAGTGCAAAGGATTTTATAATTTACACTAAAGAAAAAAGTGAGCCACTGAGGTTTATTAAGTGGAGGAGGAGTGACATACTCAGAACTTCACTTTAGGAAACTCACTTTGGCAAATGAGTGGAGGCTAAGGGCCATAGCAACAGATTGGATACCTACTTCAAGGTCATCCAGTTCAAGATATCTAATAGGCATTTTGGGATGCAAGACTGGATGTGAGTAGAGAGATTAGGATTAGATAAGTAGAACTGAGATTCATAAACATAGAGGTGATAACTGATTCCATGAAAGACAATGAGATTTTTAAATGAAACAATATAGAGGGAGAATATAAGAAGGGCCAGGACAGATCCCTGTGAGATACCCATTAACAGGCATAACCTGGATGAAGAGACTGAGGAGTGATCAGATATGTAAAATAAGATCCAGGAAAGAACAGTGTCATGAAAACCTAGAGAGAAAAGATTATCAAGGAGAAATGGTTGGTTGATAGTGTTAAAGGCTACAGAGAGGTCAAGAAGGATGGAGCCTGAGAAAATACCATTAAAATCGGCAAATAAATTGCTAGTAACTTTGCAGATTTGGCAACATTGGAGAGAGCAGTTTTGGTTGATTGATGAAGGTAAAGAGTCAAACTGTAGAGAATAAGGGAAAAAGAAAACAATCTATAAGTTTTAAGGTTTTATATCAGCTCTCTTTGAGGTGACAAAGAACTGGAAATCGCAGGGATGCTCATCAATCGGGGAATGTCTGACAATGTTGTGACATGATTTTGATGGTATAAGAAATAGTGAGCTCAATAATCTTGGGAAGACGTGGGAAGACTTGCACGAAATAATGAAGAACGAAATGCTTAGAACCAAAAGAACATCATATGCAATAACAGCAATGTTGTTTTAAGAATGACTTTGATTGAATAAGTTACTTCACTTATTATAAATACCCGAATTAACTATAAAGAACATATGAAGAAGGATGCTATCTGCAGCCAGAGAAAGAACTGACAAATAGAAGTAGGCATAGAATAATTTTACATGTACATACCTATTTGTGTCTAATGGTACCTATCCCTAGGAGAGAAGGAGAGAAGAAAAAGGAGAGGGGAAGGATATTTACATGATAATTTTGTTGTATACTTGAAAGGAATAGCAAGTCGTGCATAGTAAATTTGTAGTTTCATGTACAATCATCTTTTTATGTACTATAGTATGGAAATGTTTGTAAAAATAAAATAAATTTTAAAAGAAGGAAAAAAAGAATATGAGAAGGGATAAAGTTGAAGCTGCAAATATAGATGACCTTCCCAAGGAGTTGAGTCAAATAAATGAGGAGAGATATTGACTGACAGCTAGTCGGGACAAAGGGGTCAAGTAAGAGTTTTTTAAGGATTGGGGGAACATAGGTATATTTGTAGGCAATAGGTTAGCAGCCAGTAGACAGGGAAAGATTGAAGATAAGTGGAAGAGCAGAGGTGATACGGGAGGCAATTTGCTGGAGAAGATGGGATAGAATGGGATCCCTTGTACATGTAGAAGGATTAGCCTTGGCAGGGATAAAGGTCGCCTCCATATATGAGATGAGGTGAAGGAGTTGATGGTAGCAGAGGGCATCTGGGAAATGATAGAAGCTGTAGTGGAGGGGAGCAAAGAAGCTCTTGGCAAATGTCCTCATTTTTTTTCAGTGAAATATGAGGCAAGGTTCTTGACTGAGAGGGTGGATGAGAGAGGTCATATGAGATTTGAGGAAGGCTGCAGAGATTTGGAAAAGCTTCTGTGGTGAGTGGGACAGTGAGTCAGTTAGGGAGGTACAAAAGGATTGCCTTGCTGTAATCTTGAGATCACATGACATAAATTTGTAGCGGATGTAGTCAGCAGTTTCATAATTTTCTCCAGTTTCATCTGGCATGTGTTGAGTAGGAGCAAAGCAGCAGATGGCGGGAGTAATCCAGGGCTGAGACTTGGCAGGGAAAGATTAATGATAGGATATGGGATTGGGAATTAAAGAGGAGTAGACTGGGGAAAGCAGGCATAGCTTAAAGTATGATGTAACATCCAAGATTCACTCTAAATGGAAAAAGCCAAGGGATGAAAATAGTTACAGGTCCCACTACCATTTGCCTTAGAAAAGCTCTAGGACCTAAGTCAATACAGAGAGATGCCAACAGTACCAAAACAATATGAAAGTGGAAAAAAGTTTGCAGCATCATGGAGTTATGGCAGAAAAATCTTACAGAATATTTGATCCAAACTCACATTTGTAAATGAGGAAACTAAAGCCCTTTGCTTCTATGACATCACTCTCTTAGTTCTCTGTTACTTATCAGACCACTCCTTGGTCTCCTTCATTGTATCATTATCCACCAAAGTATCATTTACTCCCTTGATTCTTCAGTGAAATCTATAGCGTCACAGTGAACAGAATTGGGAGAATGATGATACGATAATAGCAATCATAATAGCAATCCTGTAAATATAATCAACTTTGAAAGACTTCAGAACACTGATCTACACCATGACCCACTACAATTCCAAATGATTCCAAATCCACATCCAGATAGAGAGTAGATGGACTCAGTGTACAAACTAAAGCATATTTTCTTTTCTCTCTTAATTCTTTCCTTTCTTGTCATGACTAGAGAGGGAATTTGTTTTACATGATTACATATGTAATGGGGAAAAAATAAAATAGTTGGGGGTATTAAAAATAAATAAATGGGGATATTCCCTCCATTGGGATAGGATGCAACTTGTTCATATTTGCCTGTCCCATGTCCACATCCTCCAGTAAATCTACCACAGGGGTTTCTTTCAATATGCTGGAGACCTTACAGATTTCTTGACATTGTGTGGATTGCAGGGGGGCACTTTTAAGTGTCTTCTTGTTGTCCTGATAACAATTGTACTATTGTTATCAAAAGAATGAGATACAGAAAGATGAATTAATTTGCCAAAGATACACTTACTTAAGTTAATAACAGCCTAAACAAGCTAGAACCCAGTTTTATTGACTTCTAGTCTAGTGTTTTTCCCACTACGTGAAAATTCCTCTTTTTGGTCTCTGCCTTTTCTTCCCTTAAAGGTGGGTTCTCTTGTACAGGAAAACTCAATGTTGTGTCCACAGTTGCTCAGTTTGGACCTTTCTAAAATGGGGCTGTTTTTTCCATCCTCCCCAGCTTTCCTGAACCTCTTCTTGAAGTAGCTATTTGGGTAGTGTGGGTTTAAGGCTCTCATATAGCTAGTACTAATGCCAAAAATAACTGTGCCATTTTTAAATGAACTAGTTAAGAAGTCAACACCACAAGTGCCAGAAATCCCTTATCTTTATGCTACAGGCAATTTTACAGGAAAACTTGAAATGTTTTTTCATCCATCAAAAATGCTGGGGAGCTCAGCTCACATGTGGGTTGACACTACACTTCGTATTTGTCTAGGACTTTCCAAGGGATTTGTGGTGTTTGCAAATTCCTTCCATTCATTCCTTCTTTGTTTCCTGTTCCTGTTTCGCCCGTGGCCAAGTGACCCATTATTGTTTGTGGGTGATCTTCTCTTCAGAATACTGGAGAGAGTTCAGCAGGACTGAACTCCTTCAGTGGTTTGAAAAGCCAAGTCATCAAGGGGATATGACTTTTCCAAAGTCACATGCAGCAACTGGACAAGAGGGTGTAAGAAGCCACACCTTCCAGTTTCCATGCCTCCTTCTTCTTGGTTACTGAATGACTCTTTTTGGTTTCTTCTGCAACCAATGTGTCCATGAATCAATTGATTCTTAGTTAGCAACAATGAAGTGTTTTGGTTTTTTTTTTTCTTGATACTGTGGAACCTCACAAAGAAGTATATGGTATAAGCCCTGCTCTCAGAGGTTATAGTCTTAGAAAAAAATACAGATAGACTTGCACAAAAAAGAAAAATGGATAGACTTGCACAAAATAATGAAGAATGAAATCAACAGAACCAAGAGAACATTGTATACAGTAACAGTAATATTGTTTTAAGAATAACTTTGAACAGCTAAGTCATTTGGCTATTATACATACCCAAATTAATTACAAAGGACCTATGAAGGAAGATGCTATCTGCATCCAGAGAAAGAACTGATGAATAGGAATATGTATAGAATGATTTTACATATATACAAAAATACACATATTTATGTCTAATGGCCATCACTAGGGCAGGGATGTGGGGGGAGGAAGAAAAAAGAAAAAAAAAGTTACAGGACAACTTTACTATATATTCGAAAGGAATAGAAAGTTACACATAATAGATTTGCAGTTTCATGTGCAATCATCTTTTTTTCTATTCCACTATATTATGGAAATGCTTGTTTTATTTCTTAAGTTCAGAATGAAATCAATATTTTTAAAAGAGGTTACAGTCTAGCCAAATACTCTTCATGTGGCATTGGTCAGCATTGCAGAATGATTCACAAACAGGATATACATATATATACATATATATATATGTGTGTGTGTGCATACATATATGCAATGAGTGTGTGTTAGTGTGTGTGTGAGAGAGAGAGAGAGATTAATCTAGTAGAGGTATGAAGGACAAACTGAAGAGTAGAGATAAGAAGAAACCCTTAAGAAACTGTTATAACAGTCCGGGTAGATGGTAATAAGAAACTGTGCTAAGTTCAATAATTTATTAAGCACCTACTAAGCTCTGACAATAAAAAGAAAGGTAAAAATGCAGTCCCTGCCCAAAAGGAACTCATAATCTAATGGGGGAGACATCATGCAAACAACTATACATACAAGCTATATGAAGTGTAAATGGAAGGCAGTCTCATAAAGAAGGCATTGGAGGGAGTGGGAGGCTATGGGAGTGGGGGAGAGATGGGCAAGCAGACCAGTAACAGGTAGAAGGTGACAGTACTGGATTACAGGAAGTCTCAGAGACTTTTTGAAAAAAGGACAAAATGGGTCACACGAGTTGTGACTGACTTTAATTTAATAGTACAAGTGGTCCTTTTGAAGCTTTTGTTGGAATAGGAGAGAACTTGGGTATAACTTTCTTCCCATCTTCACTTGGCCTAGGAAATGGGAGAGGCAGGGAAGGGAGAGGCAGGGAGAGAAATCTTTTTGTGGGCAGCATTCCATGTAATCAAGGAAAGACATGAAACAAGGCAGTAATGTGTCAGATTATGTCCCTTTATCTTTATTTCCTCTCGTAAAAGCCACCGCCAAGCTGATGAAGTGAAGAGGTTAATGCAGTTTTCCGCCTGGTGTGACATGCACCATTTCAGAAGACCCACTAGGACCCCAGCTCCTCTCCTCCTGAACATGCTTATAGGCAAGGGGGTGGGGTAAAGTGAAAACCAGCAAATTATTCCAGAAGCTTTTCCTCCCCTGGGACAGTTTTCACCTCATTATCATTCCCATTTATCATTGATTGAGTGTCCACAGTGTGTTGGAGCTGCTGAGCTAAGGGAGTGAGGTCACATCTGACTGGTTGTCTGAGCATCACAGGGAGTCTTACTGCTGACCCTGGACTCTAGGGAGGCCATGGAATCCATCTCCCTCCCTCAAGAAAGTCTAATCTGAGTCTTTCTCAAAAGATGGAAAACTATCCTGGAATTCAGTCAGGCCTGGGATCACTTAGCTCCTGTAAGTTGTCTCCACTTCTTGGTACTTGTATATCCTGTGAGGACTCAAAGACTTAAGCCAGCCAATAGCAAAACTATGAAGAAGCCAGTCAGTCTCCAATCCCTCCCCTTTTCCATACCCTTCCATTCCCCAAACACTTCTTTACCAAGATCTCCCTTAATTACATCATCCTGACCAGGTCACATAACCTCCATTTACCCAGCCATACAATGAGAATTTAACTCACTTCAATTTATCAAGCATTAATGAAATGCCTACTATGTGCTACCTGTTTTGGTCACTGGGGCCAAAAAGACAAAATTGATCATAGCTCCCTCCAGGGGCTTATAGTCTGCTGGGAGGAAGGAGGAGGCTAACATGTACACAGATAATTACAAAGGAAATGTATACAAAGTAAATCATAGTATCATACAGACAGAGCTGGAAAGGGCCTCTGAGTCATCTGGCCCAGTCTCCTCATTTTGCAAAACAGGAAGCTACAACCCAGCGAAGTTATGTGGTTTACTCAGAAGAAGAATCAGAAAGAAATGAGTGGAATTTGGGTTCTTTACCTCAAGAAGCAGTGTCCTTTCCATTGTTTTATATCTATAGAGCATGTTAGGGGAATGAAGTAGGGATTGTATTTGCAGGAATCAGGGAAGGCCTCCTAAGGGAGGTGATATTTGATTCTGGCCTCAAACAAATAATTCAAGTAATACCCACCTTATGGGATTCTCATGAAGAAGGAGCTTTCTAAACTTTAAATAATTACATATATTTTTATATATGCATATGAGTTATTAATATTATTCTCAAAACCTACTCATGAGAAAGCTTAAGTAAACTAATTAACACTAAGGTACCAATGGCTGAAAGCAAGTTAAGTTCCGTTGGGAAATTTTCTGTTACTAGGGAACAAGGCTATAGCTAACAGGACGAAGTTGTGATGGTAGATTTCCAATAAATATTAACCAAGGGTTAGGAAAAGATTAAGGAGGTTGCAAAGAATTGGGAGGGACCCTCGGATGACACCACGTCTGCCATTTACTCAGCTTACTGCTTGGTCATATCACTAAGCAGTGCCAAAAACTGCTGCAGAATCAAGTGTACAATGAAGGCAAAGGAAGGCAGTACTTGCGTTCTCCCATTTCCAGTTTGTTGCTGTGGATGCCACTGCCCTATTGGATCTTTTCCTAAGGTGCTGAATTCAATATCTAGTTCTCATGCCTGGCACAAAATGCTGACAAGGTCTGAGAATTGGAGCTCCCCATCAAAGGATCTGCCCCTGTTGGACATCTCAAATATTTTGTCTCTGGAGCTGGCAATGAATGAGTGAATAGGTAGAGAATGTGAGAAATGTCATGTGAGGTCAGCCCAAAGTCCCTCCATTCCAGCATCTTGCTTTTGAAAAGACCACCAAGGGTTGATGTAGTTTGTAGGAGATCATGATTATCCTACACATTTTCCTCCTACTCAATATCACAGATCAGGCACGTGGCCCCAGAACCTCCACTTCCCTTTAAGAACCCATTAGGCAAATGAGATAATATATACAAAGCACTTAGTGAACCTTAAAATACTGTGTGCCATCTATTATTATGATGATCTGTTTTCATGAACCATTTTAAATCTATGTCGTACTGTGCTGCACTACCATTTAGAATAATGAGACACAGACATCTGCACACAGGAGCAAAAAGAACAAAAGAGCATCACAGAGCACAGGTCTGCTTCTATCCCCAGAATTAGACTACTGCTTTCCATGGACACCTAAAAGAGACCAAGGTTCCATCTCCTCAGGAACATTATTGAAAGAGGTTGGGCGGGTCCAATGGGATGCCAGTGTGTCATCTTGGGTGTCCGGGTTGGATGGGTAGAATATGGCACAAAGGAACAAGGAATAGAATGAGGGTTAGAAAACCAAAGGTACCTACTTCACAAAGTCCTGCTAGCCAGCCCTGCTATTGTCACTTGGCTCCATTAGAAGTATGTCCCAGGACTTCCTCTGCCTTTGAGAAATTGCATCAGCCAAAGCCTTTTTTAGTTTTATAGGCTGGTCATTGGGTTGGAGCCAGATCCATCCAAATGGGCCTTCAAGTCATTCCTAAAGGCCATAATTGCTGACTTCTAATGCTGGACACGAGTGGGCCACAGTTCAGAAGTGCAAAATGGATCTGTTGTCAGTGATGGATCTTCCAAATGGCAATGAGTTTCATTGGAAATCAATCCTCCATACCTGTGATGCATCTACTGCAGGATGTGGTCATCCATCAGGTCTCAGTGAAACTAGGCCAGTGTGCTAGGACCTATAAACAGCAATGGGTATTTAGGGTGATGGATGCTTTCAATAATAATCATTTAATTGAATGATAAATTGAAGTTTTACTCTTAAAGAGTTTAACATGAGAAGACAAAGGAGTGTCCTTGTAATTTGGAGGATAAATCCAGTGTTCCTCACTTTGAACAGCAAGTATATTTCTAAGAAGTTTCATCTGGATCAGAGTTTAATAGAATAATTTTCTACTTGCTACATTTGGTCTAGAGCCAGAGGTGGGGAACCTGCAGCCTTGAGGACACATGTGGCCTTCTACCTTGGATGCGGTCTTTTCTGAGTTCAAGTTTTATAAAACAAATCCTTTTTATTAAGCGGATTTGTTCTGTGAAGTTTGGATTCAGTCAAAGGGCTGCACTTGAGGACCTAGAGGAGCATATGTGGCCTCAAGGCCACAAGATCCCCACCCCTGGAGACTTTTGATTTCAACAGTGTTGGGAATCCCACATGAGGAAATCCTTCCAATATAGATCAAGGTTAATTAATTTGTAGTCATCTAGGGCACTAAAAGATTTAGAATTTGTTAAGTTCTTACTATGTGCCAAGCACTGCGCTAAGTGCTAAGGATCCAAAGAAAGACAAAAACATGGTCTCAGCCCTCAAAGAGCTCACATTCTAATAGAAGAGACAAACATGCAGATAACTATGTACAAATAAATCTACAGATAAATGAGAAGTAATCCTAGAGGGTAAGCATTAGCATTGAGACAGACATGGAAAGGCCTCTTATAGAATATGACATTTGAGCTGAGTTTTGCAGGAAGCTTCAGAAGCCAAGATGGGGAGGAGAGGAAATGGAAAGGACTAAGCACGTATAGTACCTATTATGTGCCAGGTACTGCAATAAGCACTTTTGTAAATATCACTTCATTTGAACAACCTTGCTGAGCTAAGTGCTATTATCACTCCCATTTTACAGTTGAGGAAACTGAGGCAGACCATAGTTAATTGACTTGCCCAAGGTCACATAATGAGCCTGAGATCAAATTTGAACTCAGTTCTTTCTGACTACAGGCCCAGCACTTTATCCACCGAGCTACCAGCTGCCCCCAAAGCATTCCAAGCATGAAGAACAGCCAGTGAAAATGGCATGGAGTCAAGAGATAGAGCACCTTGTGTAATGACCAGCAAGAAGGTCAATGTCACTGAATCACAGAGCACATGGAGGGAAATAATGTGAAAGCAGACTGAAAAGATAGGAGGGAGCCAAACTGCAAACGACTTTAAAAGTAAACAGATGAAATTTACATTTTATCCTGGAGATAATAGGGAAGGAGTGGAGTTTAATGAATGGAATAGGGGAAGAATGTGACATAGTCACAATCCTGCACTTTAAGATTTAATGATTTGCCCAGGGTCACATAGCCAGTATTTATCAGAAGCAGGAGTAGCAGTTGCATCTCCTGATCTCCACAGCCATCTCTCTTTCCACTATACAGAATTGCCTTCATTCTAATGGGGTCTCAGAAATAGTGAGGAAGCACATAAAAATATTAGGGGAAGAGACTACATACCCTTTTTCCCCAACACTGGCTGGTTGGGCTGTCAACTAAATCAGTCACTATCAAATTCCCACACTGATGATGCTTACTATCTCCCTTGCCACTGGCTAAGGAACTAGGCAGCCAGGTTGGAGAGAGATAAGAAGATGTGTGATCTACCCTGATAGCTGCCTTCCTGCATTTAAAGGGCTGTCACAAGAAGGAGGATTAGACTTGTTCTGCTTAGCCCCAGAGGACCAGGTGCTGCGGGCAATGGGTAGAAGTGGCCAAGAGGCAGATTGCAACTAGAAAGAAGGAAAAATTTCTTTCCTTCATTTCTCTCCTGGATCTCTAGATTTCTTTATCATTCTACAGCAGCTTTCTTACCTTGGAACTTCACTCTGCCCATGTGACCCCTTCCTCTGATTGGTCAGTTCTCCCCAGAACCTCCATTTTAAGGAAAATGCCTCTTCATTCCTCTACCACAGTGGTTCTCAAAGTGTGGTTTCAAGACCTTGAGTTCCTCCTCTCAGGGGATCCAGATGTCAAAACCATTTTCATAGCAATACTAAGTCACTTTAATTTCTATTACAGTAAATATCAATACGTAAAACGCACATTAATAAAAGCCTTTGGTATGGAAAGTCCTCAAGGGTCCTGAAACCAAGAAGTTTGAAAAGAACTGATGAAGTTAAAGAAAAATAATGAGGGTAAGGGAACCATAGGTTTTTAGGGGCGCTCGAGATGCCAAAACACCTACACACAGGGTCCTGCCAAATGAATTCGACTCAAGCCTTCTCAGCCAAGGAAAAACAAAGTTTATTAAAGATTCACCATATTGGGTTGTCTTAAGGAATCTCACCCTTTGTAACACTTCATGGAGGCAAGATGAAACTTATATACAGGATTGTGGGAGGGATCTAGGGGTGGCCAAGTAGTCTGGGATCACTGGGGGGGGGTTTAGGAAGGGTCTTGAGGAGGAGTCTAAGGAGGATCTTGATGGGACTGGGGTGACTAGAGGTCAAGACTCCAGGAAACAAGAGAGTGGGATTTTGGTGTGATCAAGGGTGGGCAGCAGCTAGACAATAGAGGGAGAAGCTAGGTAGAGATTTGGGTCTAGATAATGAAAGGCTTACGGCCTCAGGTGAAGACCAGACTGTACTCCATCAGGTTCAAGGGGGTTCCCATAGACTGTACCCTCATCATTCCCTCCTCAAACAAATGGGACCCAAATTTTTGGGGGGTCAGGGACAAAGGTCTCAGCTTCTGAAACTGCTTCCTGCTGGCAAGGGGTGTAGAGCTGCCCCTGTCCCGATGGGTCTAGTTCAAGGGGTACATGGTCTGAGCAGTCATCTGGAAGTTGGAAGTCATCTGGAAGGCAAGGAGGTTAAGCAAACAAAGACCAAACAAACAGCATAAGAGTATAGAGAAAGGACAATTTCCCTGGTGTAAAAGACAATTTCCCTGGAGGGAATTAAAGATGACTATTTCATACCTAGCTCTCCTAACCACCTGCTCTGTGTACCACATTGCTTTGAGGTTCAGGAGCCCAAAGAATTATGTCAGGGGTATCTAAGAACAAAGCTTGATATTTGGTGAGTCTGTGGCTAGCCAGCCACTGGTGGCCTTCTGCTTCTAGGATGCTCTGAACTCGATGTGGAGTCAGAGGTTCTAGGGGCTCGTCAGCTAGAATTTAGAAACTTCCTCAATTAAAGTGTCTGTAGCAGCCAGGGATTCTGTTTTGAAAAATATGCAACTGGCTTGGAGTCAGGTCCTAAGGACTGGGTTAGGACTCCCAAAGCTTGTCTTTTCCTTTCATCAACATACAAAGTGAAAGGTTTTTCTAGATTAGGTAGAGCTATTGCTGGAATGGTGGTGAGTTTACTTTTCAAAGTCTCAAAAGCTTTAGCCTGGTCTGGGACCCAACTAGAGGGCGTGAGTCAGGGCCTAGAGTAGCATTTAATGGTTGCAGTCCTTCCCAGGCCTTGGGCTTAATTGGATATTGAAGGCAAATTAAGATCTTGGAGGTGGACTATGGCTGAGGTGGCAGAAGTAGCTTGCCCAGGAATTCCCTAATCCCAAACAATTGGCTCAATTTTCTCCTACACCTCTGGTGGGACAAGGAGAGGTCTGGTAAACAGAGGGAAAAGAAAGATGGGAGGATTAACAAGAGAAAGTTGGCTCCTCAATTTCACCATCAAGTCCCTTCCCAACAACAGCGCAAGGCCAGAGGATAGCATTAGGAAAGAGTGTTCAGACAACAGATCCTCAAGTAGGCAGGGGAGGGGGTATGTCTGGAGACATCCCTTAACTTCCCTTTCCATGCCCAAGACCCAATGGGTCAAAGGGAGGGGAGGACCAGAATAATTGGTTAAAACAAGAGAACATAGCCATGATGAAGTGGGTAACCTTACCTTCAGCCTCAATTTTGCCCAGGGCTCAGTGGGAGAGGTGGAGAAAGTGGGAGAACTGCCAAGCCCCAGGCTTTCCCATCCTTCTGAGTCTTGAGAAGACTAGAGGACAGGGTACTGGGAGGAGGCTCTACTATTTTTCCAACCTAGGGGACAAGCCCTCCTCCAATGTCCCTCCTGGTCACATGCTGGGCATGGTCCTAGAGGCATCAATCCTGGGGGCTTCCTCCAGGTGGGCACCCTAGAGGAGCACTCCTAGGACCAGTTATGCTCCTTGTAGCATTGAACGCAGGCATCCCCACTGCCCAAGTTGCAGGACTTCCTCCAAGCTCCTTGGGTTTTTCTTGGCCATGGCAGCAGCCAAGAATTGAGCATGTTCTCTGTCTCTAGCCTTTTCCCTGCATTCTCTTTCCTCTGCCGCAAACAGGTCTCTGTTATTAAAGACTCCAAAGGCCGTCTCCAATAATTGGGCCCGAGGTGTTTGGGGTCCCATTGTCAATTTCTGAAGTTTCCTCCTAATATCTGGGGCAGACTGATTAATGAAACACATGTTAAGGATTGCCACACCTTCGATAGAATCAGGATCCAAATTTGTATACTTCTTAATAGCTTCTACTAGCCAGTCTTGGAAAAGGTCAGGGTTTTCCTTTTCTACCTGAGTAATTTCCCAAATTTTTAAAAATTTATTTGCCTTTGAAATGCTTTTCTTAGGCCTTCTAACAGGCAAATTACCATATGATTTCTCTTTCCTCTATGCTCACTCTTTTGATAATTCCATCCTGGGTCACTATTGGGAACAGCAGCTATTCCTGGGGGGTATTTTGTGGAGTCATTGCTAGCCAAAATTATTGGGCTTGTTCCCAGATTCTCCTTTTCTCCTCAATGATACAACAGATAGGGAAGAGGATATGCAAATCATCCCAAGAAAGCTGGAATTGTAGGGACAGATCCCTAAAACCCTCAGTAAACTTAGTGGGGTCTTCTGAGTATCTCCCCAGTTTCTCTTTTACCTGACTGAAATCCAAAATGGAGAATGGAACATGGACTCTAATTGTCCCACTGGGTGAAGCAGGCACTTCCCTCAGGAGAAAAAGCCTTGAAGGCAGTGGGGTCGCGGACTTGGGGAGCCACATCTGGCCGAGCTGTACTAGACTGAAAGGCCAGGGGATCAGGTTGGCAAGGGAGAATATCAGCTGGTACCTGAGGAGTTGAAGGGGTCAGAGGGGGGAGATACCAAAGAGACCTGAGTGGGCACCACCTCAGAGAGAGGGGCCAGGGGAGGAGGTACTGCCATGGGGGCAGTGTCTGAAGCTGGAAGCTGAGTAGGGGCTGCCTTGGGGGTAGGGCCCATGGTGGTAGATACTACAGGGCCTGCAGTAGGGGCAGGCCACGAGGCCAGAACCTAAGTACGGTCTCCTCAGGGGAAGGAGCCACAGAGGGACACACTTCAACAAGACCTGTGGCTGGGACCTGAGCAGGGGTCACCAAGGGGGGAGGGGCCATGGGAGGAGATGCAGGATAGGAGACTTGGACCATGAAGGAGGCAGGAAAAGAGGGGTTTGGGCTAGAGAAAAAGGGAAGGGAAACCAAGGGAAAGAGGAGGTGGCCAAGGAAGGAAGAGCACAGGAAACGAGGGTGCTCAGGTAAGGTTGGGGAGCAGGAGGGGCTGGGGCTGAAGCACTGGGGGCCATAAGAAGGAGGTCATCCAAAATGTCCTGTTGACCACCATTGCACCCTTGTGGGGGGCTCTAGATATGAGCATCTTACAGTCTTTTCTGAGAACGGGGTTCTGAGAGAGTTCAATGAAGGCCATTATGTAGGAAATTTCTCTCCATTTTCCTTTTTGGTGGCAGTACAACTCTAACTGCAAGAGAGTATTATATTGTAAAGTCCCCAAAGTGGGCCACAATTCGTGGCCCTCTAGGTGATACTGAGGCCAAACAGTTTTGCAAAAGAACACCAGCTTTTTCTTTTTAGGTTCTTTAGAGAAACTAAAATTTTTCACAATTTTCTAAAAGACAGCCCAAAGGCAAATTTTGGGGGATTGAAGCAGATTGACCCGTTACAGTCTTGGGAGGCTAGAAGTCCCTTCCTAAATAAGGAAGTTCTGGGAGTAAGCCTCAAAAAGGAACAAGACAGAAAAAAACAAACACAAAAAGGTACCTGGTTTTCCGAATTCTCTACCACTGAGAAAATTGAGAAATTGGGCATGCACTTCTGGATAGGGTGTCCACCCTTGTCCTCTATGCTTCAGAAGCTGTACCCAGGTCCATGGCCTCAAACATAACCACTGCCCAAGAACCCGCGAGCATCAGGCTGAGTACAAGACAGCCATCTGTCTGACCTACTGGGACCTGGGAAGTCAGGCCCAAAAAGCACCTCCAAGTGCTTGGAGGGTGAGAAGGGGATAAGGAAAAGGGAAGGCTTACATGCCTACCAGTCTTGGCTGGAGAAGAACTTGAGATTAGCAGTTTCCCCAGTCAAGGAACCAAAATGATGAAGTTAAAGAAAAATGATGAAGGTAGGTTTCATAGGTTTTCAGGGGTGCTTGAGACCCCAAAATACCAACATGCCGGGTCCAGCCAAATGAATTCAACTCCAGCCTTCTCAGCCAAGGAAAAAGACAATGTTTATTAAGGAATAGCCATATTGGGCTGTCTTAAGAAATCCCACCCTTTGTGACGCTTGTTTTCACAAGCAGGCCAGATTCAGTCTACTGAGCCAGATTGAATATGAGTGCCTTCATGGAGGCAAGATGGAGATCATATACAGAAAGATTGTGGGAGGGATTGAGGGGTGGTCAAATGGTCTGGGGTGACCAGAGGAGTGGTTTAGGGAGGGTCTTGAGGAGGAGTCTAAGGAGGATCTTGATGAGACTGGGGTGACTAGAGGTCAAGACTCCAGGGAACAAGAGAATGGGATTTTGATGTGATTAAGGGTAGGCAGCAGCTGGACAATAGAGGGCTAGGCTAGATAGAGATTTGGGTCTAGATAATGAAAGGCTTTTGGCCTCAGGCGAAGACCAGATCTTGTGAGAAGATTCAAAGAGAGTTCCCAGTCCCCAAGGGGGTTCCCAGAGACTGCACTCCATCAGCATCAAGGGGGTTCCCAGAGATTGTACCCTCATCAGAACTAACTGCTCATGAGCTCATCTCCTGACTTTCCAGAATTCTTTCTTCAACACATTCCCTCCGCAAGTCTTTCAATTTTCCCCATTAGAATGCAAATTCCTTGAGGTCAGGGACTCTCTTCTTTTGACTTGTATCTATTCCCAGCACTTAGCACAGGGTCTGCCACATATGAAGTGCTTAATAAATGCTTTTTTCTTGACTCAACTTTTATCTACTAGACTTGACTGGACTAACAATTAATTCTTCAAAAGGGAATGGACTGCCTAGGGATATAATGGGTTTCCTGTCCCTGGAGGTCTTCAAGCAAAATCTGAGTGAACACTTAGCAACATGCTGTAGAGGGTAAATTGTCCAGGTACAAGATGAACTTGATGGCCCCTCAAAACACTTACAACTCAGAGATTCTGAATGACAAAGGGAGACTTATGGCTCTTCAGGCCTTCCCCTAAAGAGGGAAGTCAAAAGGCCCACTGCGATCACATTAGCACAGTGAAGGTACCTCTACAAAGTCGTTCACTCATTCCTCACTTCTCCACTCATATCCTAAGTTATCTCAAGGTTATGATCCTAATTTAGTTCCTCACCACCTCATACCTTGACTTTGTACAGGTCTCCAATCTCTTTCTTATCTAATCCATTCTTTACACAGTTCTCAAAATGACCCTCCTAAGCCATTGAAGATTTTATTTTTTTGCGTGGGAGTAACACAGTCTTCCTATTGCTTAGAGAATAAAAATAATGTCTAAGGGAGCAGAGAGATATAATTTCCAGGGAGAAAAAGGGAGGAAAGGCTAGATATGTCTATTCTGCCCCCTCCCCAAGCCACACAAGGACACCTCCACAATACACGTGGGAATGGCCCCTTACCACATATTATTTTGTCAATTTTCTAGGCTTAATGGAAAGATGGAGAGAATATTAATAATTCAAATTAAACTTAAATGGGTATTGTGCATATATTTTCCCCTGAGGGCCTGTTGTTAAACCTTTGTCAGCACACAATGCCCATTTCCCATGCCTATGTTTCCTGTGTTTGAATTTCCTGTGTCCTTCACTTACTTCAAAAGTTTGTCTTTTTCCATGTACTTACTGAATGAGTGGAAGAAGGGAGAAGAGAAGAGTTTGAGATGAATTGTGATTCATCCCTGCTTATCTTAACGTGGCATTTGTATAATGCTTAAAAAAAAAAAACTTTCATCTCAAAGATCAAGTTGTTTTAATGAATTTTTACAACAACCTTGTGAAGCAGGTTAGGTGAGAATTAGAATCCTAGAATGTCAACCGTGAGGGAGCAAGTAGATAGGATGAGATAGAAGAGGAAGGAGGGATATGGAGTGATAAACATAGAAGAGTAAATTAGAAGAGTCCTTAGAGGTCATTTATTCCAATTTCATCCCTACTTTGTAAACATAAAGCAGTTAAGTGACTTTGTTAAGGTGACAAAGCAAGTTGGTGGTAGGACTCTACACTATCCTCTTCTCCAGTCCTTGGCCCTCTTACCAAATTGCCAAGTATGCCCTGCTAAACCTTAGCCTTGGATGGCTCCCACCATCTGTCACCTTCCCTCCTAAAATATGCTGCAGAATGAAGGTGGATAAAATATACAACCATTCTGATTGGGTCCACTAAAATTTTCTGTTACACAATCTTTACCAGGTCCTCTCTGCTGCTAGGCAATCCTATCATACTTCCCTTGTCAACTCACTATCTCACTCTCCATAGTAGCTCCTCCAGACCTTTTTGTCCATCCTCAAACCTACTATGGCTCTCCCTTACTTCATCTTCCCAGCTGAAAATTTTGCCTCATATTTTACTGGAAAAAAAAATGAGGCCATTTGCCATGAGCATCCTCTTCTCCTCTCTTTCTCATCTCATATCACTCATATGCTTTCTACCACTCTCTCCTTTACTTCATCTTATATGAAGAGGTGACCTTATTCCTTACCCAGACTAATCCTTTCACTTCATAAGTTATCCCACTCCATTTCAAATCCTCCAACAGATTACCCCACCCCTGTCATCTCCCTCTATCACTTTTTTGAAATCTCTCTATTGGTTCCTTCTCTAATGCTTACAAACATGTCTATGTTTTCCCCCCATCCTCAAAAAACTCTTACTTGGTTTTTCCATCCCTGCTATCATTATATATCTCTTCTGTCCTTTGTAGCTAAAAAAGCTATCAATAGCGCCTTCAATTTCTCTCCTCTCATTCTCTTCTTAACCCCTTATAATCTGGCTTCCAACTTCACCATTCCACAAAAACTGCTCTTTCTAAAGTTACCAGTGATCTCTTAATTGCCAGATCCAATGAACTCTTCTCAAACCTCATTCTCCTTGACCCCTCTGCAGTCTTTGGCACTGTCAATCACCTTCTCCTCTTTCATACTGTTTTTGGGTGTAACAGAAAGCACTCTAGCATATCCAGGATGGCCTGCTAGCACAGGTTCTTTGATTTGCTTTTAAAGGAAAAATAGCTTTTAAAGGAGTCAACAATCTTGCTTTAATTGAACATATATATCATTCACTTAGTTCAGGGGAAAGGTCAGCACCCTAAACTTAGAGAAAATATAAGCAGAGAAATTAACACAAAGACCAACTGACAGGGCTTCAGCTGTCTGAACAAAATAATAAATACATAGTCACCAGAAAGGGAGCACCAACATCTAGGTTTTCAAAGCTGGAGGGCTCCTTAATGGCTACCCAGAGTTTCATCTGGCCAAATCACACAAACATTCTTCCCATGAGTGAGCCTCAAAGCAAAATGCTAACCTCAGAATATATATATATATCACTTCTCAGAGACAGAAGGCATCACAACCCTCCTGCTTCAGTGCCTAATTACCAAAAGGTATGAAAGCCTTTAAGCAAGCAAGCCTCCCTATAAGCAACCTTCCTCTTTAAGCAAGTTCCTCCCCCAGTGGGCTCCATATGACTCAGGATGTAGCATAGCTGTGAGCTGGAGTTTAAAGCAGCAAAACATCCTTGACTGAACACATGTGGTCACATTAGCCTATTAATGGATGGGGAAGATCTTCCTATTCCATTAATATTGCATTGGGACACCACTCTCAACTAGCTCTTCTTCTATCTATCTGACCACTAGTCTTCTTTGCTGGATCCTCATTCAGATCATGCTCTCAAACTATAGATATTCCTTCTCTCTACACCCTACTTGATTCTGTGGTCCTATCAGCTGCCATGAATTTAAATACGCTGATGCTCTATGCTGGTGATGCTCAAATCTACCTATCTTGTCCCAACCTCTCTGCTGACCTCCAATCTCACATCTTCAACTACCTTCCAAAAATTTCAAACTGGATGTCCAACAGACATTTTAAATTAAACATGTCCAAAACAGAACTCATTATATTTCCCCTTAAACCACCCCCTCTCCTAACTTTCCTATTACTGTATAGGGCAACACCATCCTCCCATTCCTCAGGCTCACAACCTACATATTTACCTTGACTCTTCACTATCTCTCACCCCTCAAGTCTAATCTATTGCCAAGACCCATTTATTTCACCTTTGCAACATCCCTTGAGTATACCCCATTCTCTCCTGACATTGCTACCACTCGAGTACAGGCCTGAACTATTTCAAAAGCACACTGGTGAGTCTGCCTGCCTCAGGCCTTTCTTGATTTCAATCCATCCTCTATTCAACCAAGAAATTGACTGTTCTAAAGTGTAGGTCTAACCATGTTACTCCCCTACTCAATAAACCTCTTTCTACCTATCACCTCTAGTATCAAATACAAAACCTTGTTTGACATTCAAAGTCCTTCAAAATCTAGCCGCCTTCCACATTTCTCTTCTTTCTATACCTTCCTCTCTGCCATGTACTCTTTGATGCAGTGACACTGGCTTCCTTGCTGTTCCACAATTAAGACACTTAATTTTCTCTGGCTATCCCCCCGCCCCGTGTCTGGAATGCTCTCCCTCTTTTCTGCCTACTAACTTCCTCGAAATCCCCATTAAAATCCAATCCTCTATAAGAATCCTTTCCTGGCCCCTCTTAATCCTACTGCTTTACATCTTTTACTTATTTCCTATTTATTCTGTAAATAGCTTGTTTGTATATATTTGTTGTCTGTTCTCTCCCCCACTAGATTATAAGTTCCTTGAGGCAGGCACCATGTTTTGCTTCTTTCTGTATCACCAGTGCTTAGCACAGTGTCTAGTTGGCATTTAATAAATGTTTAGTGAGTAACTGGGTCAGAAACCTAGGTGTTTCTTGACTACAGGTCCTGCTGCCTTTGCACTATTATCATATTTGGGTAGAGCTCACAATGACTTCCTGAAATGTCCTCTTCCCCAGGCCATTCTCATGTCTTTAATTTTTTTTCTCTATTCACTTGAGTAGAGATCTTAACAAGAGAAAAATCCATTGCCAAATTGTTCAACATCATCCCAGAGGAGCATCACATAGCTCTACAAGGAGGCTTCAGTCGTTAGCAAACAGGTGCCACCTTGGCTAAACCAGCATGCTCTGGTTCTGAGCCAACCAACCCCCAGAATAGAAGGATTGACTTTGACAAATGTAAACCACTCAACATAGCCTGGCAGGATGAGTTTACATGAGTCAATAACAATTCTGCCTAGATGGCTAAAAACACCATCAGAAGCAACACTGGAAAAGGTGTTTCCAACTAACACAGATGTGCTATGAAGAGAAACCTGAGACTCAATAAAATGAGGGTCACATGGCTTTTTCTCAGCCATCTTCTTTGTCCCCAAGCATCTGACACTATGGACTATCCTCTCCTTCAAGATACTCTTTTATCACTTTGTTTCCCCCATGATGCTGCACTGTCTTGATTCCTACCAAGAGAAAGACTATAAGGAACACTAAGTCCAAACTACAGAAATTACGGGGCAAGGGGATAGAAGAGGCTTAAAAGCCAATACCTATCAGAAAAATTCTCCCATTTGCAGGATGGAAGTTGACCATCAAGTTCAGATAGGAAACAGCCAAATTTGGAGTCTGGTTGTCAAATTCTGTCCCAGGGAGCCAGGAAGTCAGGAACCTGGAAGAGGAAGAAGAGATGTTGGTGATGCCAATGTGAACAGTCATGAAAGAAGGAAAGGAGCTTAAACAGGAAGTATGAGAAGTGATATAAACTAGTTTTTAGGCAGTGAGGAAGTAGCTAGTAGGGAGGAATAAATAGAAAATACAGGAAAAGAGTAAGGATAATTGATGGAACAGTGTCCCTTGGAAGATAGTGGGTTCAACCTCATGAAAGTATGAGAGCAATTGAGGTAGTATTGTGGATAGAGTGATCAATTTGGAATCAGGAAGATAACTTTGAATCTTACCTCTAATTCACACACTCAATGACTGTAACCTGGGGGCAAGTCACTTAACTTCTCTCATACTCAGTTTCTTCATCTGTATAATAGCAATAATAGTATTCACCACACAAGGTTGTTCTGAGCCTTAAATGGGATAAATTATATAGTGTTTTACAAAGAATAAAGTGATGTGTAGATGTTAAGTATTATGTTCCAATCAGAGGCTAAAATGTTGCTGAGGGGATGGGATGGACATGAGTAAAACTAGATGACTGTTAAAGTCCCTTACAACTTTAAAATTGTGTGATTCTGAGGCAGGAAGGTATAGGATAAAGAAGAAAGTTGCCGTTACCCTTAAAAGTAGGAATGCTCAACTTTTCTATTGAGAATGGTAGAAAAACTAAGAAAGCCTTCTCAATGGATGGCGGAAGAGGAGGGAGGGAGAGAATTCGAAACTCAAAATTTTAAAAATAAATTTTTTTTAAAAAGCTGTAAGACCGAATGAAAGCAGGCAATGAGTTTAAAATAAAAAGCAAGGGGAGAGAGAGAGAGAAAGAGAGAGAGAGAGAGAGAGAGAGAGAGAGAGAGAGAGAGAGAGAGAGAGAGAGATTAAGCGGGGGGAGGGAAGAAGGAAGGCAAGGCAAGGCAAAGAAAGGCAAGGCAAGGCAAGGCAAGGCAAGGCAAGGCAAGGCAAGGCAAGGAAAGGCAAGGAAAGGCAAGGAAAGGCAAGGAAAGGAAAGGAAAGGAAAGGAAAGGAAAGGAAAGGAAAGGAAAGGAAAGGAAAGGAAAGGAAAGGAAAGGAAAGGAAAAAGGAAGACTATAAAATGGGTACAGAAACAGATATTTTTAGGTTTCCAGGTTTAGGTTTGCCAAGATATTCAGTTTCAACTTGAGGCCAAACTGAGTGGACCTGTGGCCCAATAATGCACTCAGTCTCTAACATTCTTCTCCAGGGATCCAAGTTTCTAGAAAAGAAAGCTCAATGTAGGCCTAGGGGAAGATACAAGATTGACTAACATGAAAGATTAGTGGATAGAATACTGGAGTTGGAGTCAAAAAGATAAGTTTGAATCCCACCATTGTCATTTAGTAGGACCCTTGCGAAATTACCTAACCACACTGTGCCTCAGTTTCCTCATCTATCAAATGAAAGGGTTGCACTCGATGATCCCTACATTCTTGTTCTAAATATATGATTTTATTGCTCCCAAGTGTCTGTGTTAGAAATGGAGCTCACTCCTTCAAAGGGGACTGAAAATAGGGAGCTTCTGCTTACTGATTTAAACCTGTGCCAAGCTAATGGATTAAAGTAAAACTATGTCTTGTGATTTATTTTAACTATATATAGTTTATATCCACCAGTTCCGCCGCAGTATAACAGATTAGTTATATATTTGAACAGACTCTAAATATGCTTTACAGACTAAGAAGAGCTTTGGAGAAAGCCAGTATCTTGGAGGTCCAGTTTTTGGAGGAGAAATCCCTTCTGTTTGGGGGCTACCCTAGTGATGCCACATTTCCTTACAGGGAGTTTTTGCCAGATGGTCTGAATCATCTCAGCAAAATTTATGTGCTGAGAATGGTGGTAACAAGTGATTTTAGATCACTTACACAGAGTGGGGGCAGGGAAGTAGAGAGGGCTGGGGAAGAGTGGAGAAGATATGGAACAGCTGCTGTAGAGAAGAAACAAAAAAATGTCTAAAAAGACACCAAGGACTAACGGCTCAATTGAAGTAGTTGAGCAGGAATTTGCAGTTGGCCAACACAACACAGTTCAAGGCAAGAACTCAGAAACCAGAAGAGCCAGAAGGCAAAGACTGTCCAGTCTATCAATGAGAAAACAGGAAATCAAATGGTGGGGCCAAGCCTCAAGGTCAATATCCAGGCAAACAATTTTAACATCAACAAACTAAGCACTCAAGCTGAGCAACCAACGGTTGGTTTGGGAAACCAGGCATATCCATAAGAGGTCAGAGGTTAGGCAATCAAGAATAGAGTCTGAGCAGTCAAGCATCAGCAAACAAAACAGAGAATTAGAATCCACAGATGTCAGGCAGCCAAGAAAAGGAAATAAAAATTATCTGAGCCAGAAAGGTCAAGAAGATAAGGATATCATCCAAGGGGCCATGGAGTCTGGGTGGTCATAGGTTAGGAAAACAGACGTGTAGTCTAAATGTTTGAGGTTGGGTAGAATACTAGCCCTAAAGTCAGAAAGTTCCAAGTTCAAATCTCACCTCAGACACTTGTCTTTTGGGTGATACCTGAGATCCATTCCTTTTAAAGTGTTTATATCTATTCAGAAAAATCATCCTCCCCACCACCCCAACCCCAACCCAAACCCTACAAACCATTTTCAGTTATTATGCTTTTCCATGAACAAATAATATAAAAGCAAGGGGCAAGATTCAGGAGAAGGAAAGAGAGAGACAGACACATTAACAGATGCACTAAAGTGTTATTCCTGCTTTAAACATTAAAGCAGTAAATATTTACTATATATCTACTATTTGGGGGCTATAGGTGATATAAAGGCATTCTTCCCTCTCTCTAACAGTAGAAAACTATCTTTCTCTGTCTTCCCAGTCACCCAAGCTCTAAACCTTCCTTCACATTTCATTTCCTATATCTGACCTGTCACTAAGGAAAGAAAAAGCCCATGAAAGTGAAGTCTGGAGTTTTGTGAAAACAAACTCTAACGCCCTTCACAGTTTTGTCCAGGGATGGCCTTGTCCATAACAAATCAAAGGACCCATCTGTCTTGAAAATGATAACCCAGCTTGCATGGGAGATGCTTTTGAACACATTCACATATCATTTCTAAATTATCTCCAGGAACACGTAGTTGCATGACAGGAGCCACATAACTCCTCTGTTAGCTAATTGCTTGCTCAATAAAGGAACACTCTGGACTGCAAACAAACACCCTGGCTTTTCAGAACTCAGAGTCTTCACGTACAAAGCAGGCCTCAGAGTTTAGTTGTCAGTCTGTTTTTGGTTCCTATCAGCCCCTTCAAACAGAGGCCCTTCCTCTCAGAGCAGAGAAAGGGAACTGAAACTTCATGATTCTCTGATGCCTTCAATATTTGTTTAAAGACCCTTTAATTCCGTGCAAGCCTATTCCCTCATTCATCAATCAAATTTATGAGAAGACAAGATTGAGTGCAAATGTGGAAGCAGGTGGCCTTCCTGTAGCTTACTGCTCATGCATTTTCTCTGTTTTAATCATTCAATCAACAACTTTTATTCAACACCTGTGCCGTACTAGACATTATAGGGGATTCTGCTCTATCAGTCCACCTCCTCCATGTAGCCTGCCTGAGTTATGTCTGTCAGGATCAATCTATCACCATGCAGTTATTAAGTACTTGCTATATGCCAGGCACTATGCTAGTGGCTGTATAGCAGTACCGATCTCCCCACTTAGCATATTGACTTGCAGCTCTCCAATGCATACATCAAATACTATTGTGAATTATGGACATTTGAGAATGTCTTAACCATCTACTAGACTGTGAGCCCCAAGATTAGACCTTACATAAATTTTCTATGTTCTTCCCGTGCCTAGTCCATTACTCTGCATACAATAGGCATTTGCTAAATGTTTACCAAAGCATTTTGAATAGGGTGCTCTGTTTCCTAAAACTCGATGTGCTTTCTTACATCAGTTTTTCCTACTTAGAATGCCCAGCACCCCATATCTACCTGCCTAAACCTACTCATTCTTCATGTTCAAGCTCCATTCCCACTTCCACTCACAAAACATCTCTTGACTGTTCCCGCATTGATTCCTACCTTCTCTGAATCCCCAAAGCCATTTTTTTCAGAACTATACAATTTAACAGCTAGATTCTTTCTGTTGCCCATGAGATACCAACAGTGACATCACAGATTCTCAAGGCACTGAAATATATAAAAACTCTTCTTCATTTGATTGTTCAATACTGTTGTGTGTTTGAGTTTTGTCTCTTTCCAACTAGACTATAAGTTCCCTGAGGGCAAGGACCATGTTTTGTACTTCATCTGTATCCCCCACATTATCTACTACAGGAATAATCACATTTGACTATTGTTTTTGATTGATACAAGTGACAAGCACATAGAGCTTTTTCTACCTTATAAAAAAGCAGAGTATGCTTTTTCTATGTGGTATGATTTGATGCCTGAAATATGCTCTTCCTACTATTTCACCATTTGAAATCATTTCCCCTCTTCCTATCAGCCTGCCATCACGTTTAACACTTAAGTGTATGAAAATCATTCCTCTAGTTCCAGTTTTATGTCTCTAGGAATGCCTATTAAAATTTAAAACCTTGGAAAAGCCATTAACAATCACTAATACATTGATGCAGATTAGTTTATCGGATTAGCTGAGTGAGAGCTAGGCAGAGAAAATGAAATGTTTTGACTGAGAAAACAGAGGAAAATCATTTTGAAGGATGGGACATCGCCCATGGAGGGTATGCCTAGGTAAACCCCAGTCTCAATATAAAGAAAATCAGAGGAGTGAGGAGTTAAAAGAAAAGCAGAAATGCATCTTTTTTAATTCTTATTTTAGAAATTATTTTATTTTTAATTTATAGAATAAAACAAGCATTTCTATAACATAATTTTTTAAAAAGATGACTCTACATGAAACTGCAAAACTATTATGTACAACTTGTTTTTCCTTTTAAACATATAATAAAATTATCATGCAAAGTATATGTACTATCATTTAAAGCAAATGTAAGAAATGCATCTTTAATATAGTCAGGAGGAGGGATACACACACACACACACACAGGACCAAAGTACAAGAGTGCCCATTGGTATAGGATTACAGAGCAGTATTTGAGATTAAAGTCACTAGAAGTGGAACAAAAAGGACAGTTTTGGGGAAGGGGAGTTCTTGGAATGGATGGAACATGAAGCAAGACATTGGTGCACGGCAGCAATCTCAGCATCAGTTTAGGCTGGTTTAGGGTGGTCCAGGCTGCACCAGGCACAGGGTTCAGTCAGAGGACAAACCCAGAGGCATCTGGGTAGCAGTTTGGTTCATGATTCTCTTTGGTGATTGGTCAGCTCAGGTCTTCCACCAAAGCTATAGTGGAATTAAAGTCATTTTCACAAGAATTTTCATGGGCAGTATGAGGGGATTAGACTGAGAAGGAAGAGGTCACAGAAAATTGCTGAACATCATCTTGAGGCTTTCCCAAGCTTTTCTGAGTCAAGAACCTACCTCCTCCTTTTCTTGAGCATGCAAATCCAGTCACTACAACCTCATATGGTGCCAAAAACAATCATCAACAGCTGTTCATATGTGTAGGATGGGGTAGTTGTACACATACTTTACTTAAATCTGGGAAAACTGGTAAAGGAACATAGTCTGAAACTCCACAAAGCCAGGGTACATTGTGTAATACCTCTTCATTGTACACATGCCCACAGCAGGCCACAGGCACATTTAAGCTTGAATGTTCTTTGATAGCTCCTACACCTCAGAGCCATCGTTGACCAACAAGAAGGTTTCTAAACCTGGGGCCATTGTAGAGCCCCAACTTCTAGTCCCCAAGCTTCCAGGAAGTATAGAAAATAGATCTGAGGAATTTTGCAAACACAGAGGTGTAGTGGTACACTTGCAGGCAGCCTGGTCGACATTTTCTGATTAGATCTTCTTCTCTAGCTCCTTCCCAAACATCCAGCCTACATGCACTGTCTTCATGCATGCTATTCTGCTAGCCTGGAATGCTCTCCCTCCTATCCTCCACCTGTCTAAATCCCACCCATCCTTCAAGGCCCATGGCTTACTGCATCAGCAAGGCAATAATCACAACATCGATGATAATTGTGAATATGCCTGTGTAGTTCTGTATCGCAAAAAATGAGACTCTCCATATAGAAGGTAGAAGAAGTAAAACATTTATTCAGACACCAGAAGACCAAATCCCAAAACCAATAAGCCCGTTTCATCACAGCAACAAGGAACTTAAGGCACAGTATCACAGCATGGAGCCTCACCTTCCCATCAGCCTTCCCCCCTGCTGGGGCCTTCCCACAAACACTCACAAATCCTAGCTCACTCCTTGCTTGTCTCCTTCTCCTTCCAAGGTTCTAACTAGCTCTGAGCATTTCCTGCTCTACCCTTCCAGTTCCACTCATTCAGCAAGCTCCTCCCACCACATGTGACCTAGGCTGCCTGTGACATAAGCAGGTCACATGGGCCTATTAATAGGTGGGAAAGATTTTCAAATTTATATTACCATTACACATATACACCTGACTACTCTAGCACACCTCTCATTTCCTGTGACTCCTACAGTGTTCATAGCTTGCTGTACAATATTCTCCACAATGTAAGGAAACTAGGTGGTACCTTGGATAGGGTATTGAGACTGGAATTATAAAGACCTGAGTTAAAATTGAGTCTCAGTCATGTACTGTGACTGTGTAACCCGAGACAAGTCACTAAAATGCTATCTGCCTCAGTTTCCTCAGCTGGAAAATGGGGATGATAATAATAGCACCTATATCACAAGGTTGTTGTAAGGATCGACTGAGATTCTATTTGTAAAGGGCTTAGCTAAGTGCCTGGAGCACCGAACATGTTTAATAAATGTTTGTTCCCTTTCTGCCTGCACAATATCAAACTTGATTGTATCCTATCTCATAGCATGAGGGAGGCAAACCTAATAAACATGACACAGTTAGGGAACAATCAATTCCTGGAATACAGGAACCATGTCTCCCATTTTTCTTGCATATTCCACAGGCAGCATATCGCTGGAGATATAATGGGCTCTCAGAGCATGCCCATTACTTGGTTGATTAACGGACTCATTGATCTGGGTTTGAGCCAGAGGCTAAACTCCTAGGAGAGGAAAACCAAGCCCTCAAGGCAAAAATTTTCACCCTACAGGAAAAAGGGGAATCCCTTAGATTGAAGACTCTACAAAATAGGTACTCTTGTTTACAGACAGAATCTGCTCCAATGTGGACAATATCCTCTTTGGGAGGACCCTTATTAAGGGGATTTCCACCCACTTGAGAGTCAACAGCAATCCCAGTTTTAATTCACATGCTAAAATCTAGCAAGTACATGGCATTGAATGCAGTCACCATCATGCACAGAAGGCAGAAGACAACACTTCATGCAATATTTCTGTGAAACTTCTCAGGTCCAAAATCAAATGCCCACATAGAAGAAAGGAAAGAAAGGAGGAATAAGGGGAAGAACAAAGAACAGAAGAGAAACTAAGAGGACAGTCCTGGAGGAGCGTCATAGAGGGAAAGCCTAGACAAACAGGGGCAGTATAAGAACACTGACTGGCCAGACCTTGAGAGTAAGGCTTATGCCTCATCCTTGTCCCTCTCACCCATGGTGCCTAGCACAAGGCTGAGAATAAAATGAGCGTAAGAAAAGGTTTTTCGCTTTTGTTTTTGTTTTGTCTTGTTTAATGAATGACTAAAGCAGGAGAAGTGTCACTAGGAGAGAATACATGCAGAGAAGACAAACTTGGATTCCTTCACAGTTTTGTCTGCCTGCCTTGCCTGAGAGTCATGACATTAGCATCCCTCTGCCACCATAAGCAAATGACCTAAGCCTCAAACCCTCCCTGATTGGAGGAAGCAACAATAGATGCCCCATTTAAATGGGCTTGCCAAGGTTAATGGTTATCTCTGTCTGCTGACAGCCCCCTTTTTACACAAAATGCATAATGCACCATAAGCACTGCTCGGCACAGATAAAAATAGCTTTAGATCAAAGGGGTAGTAGGTTCCTTATTTTCTCTCCAAGGACAGACCAGCAGGCTGAACTTGCATGTGGGCAAATCAGTTTTTCTCTTGGCAGGAATTCCATCAATCCTCTGTCCACAATTACAGAAAAGGCTGCCAATATCAATATCTGCAACTGAGATAATAGCTAAACATTGGGAGGATTTGGTCTGATTTATTTATTTTGGTTTCTTTGACTTGCTCCCAACTCTCAAGGTCTTTTTATTGTTTAAAAAAACACCAACCCTTTGTAGATAGATTGGCCAAACCAAAACCCCGACTGTGTTTGTTTCTTTTACACTTTGAGGGTGACAGTGAGAACTGTTCAACAGATTCAGGACTATTTTGGAGTAAAACAGTCATTCAACCTGAGGAAATGGGTCCTTCAGGTATAGGGGCTTTAAGGTCTGGGAAGAACAAGCTTAAACAAAGACATCCAATTAGAAAGTCCAAATGGACAAATTATTAAGGAGGCAAACTTTGCCACTGGTGCTTGTTACTTCCCTCCTCCTCCAGGGAACACAGCACCCTCATCCCCCTCAGTGCCCCACTCCTTAATCTGCCTCAATTGGTGGCCTGAGCTCCAAAATCAACAGCAAACTTTCTTAAACAACTTTAAAACTAAACAGTCTCTATATTTTCATTTCCATAGCATCTAAGTTCAAAACTTAAAGAAAAGAATTTTGTTAACAAGTTATCTTAATGCAGACTTAAACATCCAGTGCAAGCCAACATAAAATTCACAATAAGACAATGAATAACCACAAAATGAAAACAGAAAGGGGAGAATGAATATAGGTCAATGTGCCAACCTAGTTGGAACTTTGCTGGAGCTATAGGTGGAAGTAAGCACCCCTCTTGGGCCCTGAAGAAAATGGGGCACCCTCTCCATAGCCAGTAGAGTCTAGTGGGTTTTTAAAGGTCTTTTTTCTGGGTCTAAAAGGGGTAAGTATTAGAGAAAGAAAGGGAGTAAACAAAGAACAAGAATTTATTAAGCACCTACTATGTGGTAAGGACAAATATTATCTCATTTGATCCTGACAACAACTCTGGCAGGTAGATGCTGTTATTATCCCCATTTTTCAGTTGAAGAAACAGAGGCAGATGGGGGTTAAGAGACTTACACAGCTATGGAATGCCTGAGGCCTATTTTGAACTTGTATCTTCCTGACTCCAGGTCCAATGCTCTAGCCATTGTACTGCCTACAAAGCAAAGTCTGAACCTTGGAGCTGGTACTGATACATGATTCTTCCTTTATTTTTGAAGAAAAACAATGACATCACAGTGATGTCTAATAGTAGAGGAAGATAAGACTCCTGAAGAATTGGCAACTGTTTTATGCTGAAACTCCTCAACATCAGGAAAGGGGGCTTTTGGTCATCAGTGAGGGTCCTACCTCTAACAAGGTAACTCAGCTTCCCAGTCAAGGGATTCTGAGCTTCCCCAAAAGCTTCTTTGTTTATTGGAATGGGAAACCTTCTGGGGGGCATTACACAAGTTCAGAAAAGATTCGAGTGACTGCCATCTTAAAGATATACATGCACCCTCCCACTACAGCACTACCTGGATCAAAGGAATGAATCTCTAATTGCAGAATTTCTGTGTGACAGACGAATGGAGTTGGTTTCTGTGAGCAGGGGGACTTGTCTCATTTATCATATAGATTTCCACCTAGTCCGTCTATGTACATAGCCATCTCTGACATAAAGAAACCCATAAGAGAATATTTCTTAATGCTTATATCCTCTACTTGTTCAATAATGCTGACAGAGCTTCTGGAGGAAGGAAATCTAACCAGGGCACCCGATATAGCGACAGGAAGGGCAAGGCAATGAGTTCAGCCTGACGGGCATTTGTGGACTGACCCAATTCATGCAAACATCCTGGATTTGGAGCATTGACTGCAGCAGTCTTTCCTGTTAGATCTTTAATGCCTTTCAACATGACAGGAGCAGAATCAAAGAAGAATAGAAGCCCTGTCTTCCCAGTTTAAGAGGTCATAGCTCAGAACCTGAAACACTTACAAGTGGGAAAAACAGGAAGCGCCCTGAATGAGAAGCCATACCTTTGGCTCACATCTCTTCTACCACATCTTACCTGGCACCACAGCTCATCCTTATCCCAGCTCAACTCTTATGCCACCTTTAAGTAATACCACAATCTAATACATAATTTTCTGAATTTCATCATGCATCACTAGGCTAGACTGAAAGTTGCCTGACGGCAAAGGGCACAGTTTCTCTTAGCCATTTGTTCACAGTAGGGATTTTGTGAGCTTCAAATGAAATAATGGGTGGAAGGCACTTGGCAAACTTTAAATTACTATATAAATGTCAATTATGATTGTTGTTGTTATTATTACTATGATTATTGTTATTAGCAGACAATTAACAGGCCTCCAATCTGGTGATGACTTCATTTGCTCAGCTTTCCACTATACTCCTGCTGAGTTCAAGCAAGGTTTATAGAGCAGTATAGGGATGTGCTGGTAAGTGTTTAACAGCAGGACTCAAAAAAAAGTATGCATGCTTTTAAATTGAATCTACATTTTTAACATATTACTAAGTCTAAATAATCAACAAAACAATAAATCAAGTCCTGATTTGTAGCAATTGCCAATTTTTCAGGTGTTAATGCTCACATTGGAAATTTAAAAATCAACTTTCCAAAGCCATTAGAGCTGGCTCCAGCATGCCCTTGCCTAGTTTACAGTGCCCAGCACTAGGCTGGGCACTTGGAAAGCACCCAATATTCACTTGCAGATTAATTATCCAAATTTAACTATGCTGGGAAACAATGAGGCTTTTGAATCCGAAAGCCTGTATTCTAAATCTCAGCTCTACTACTTACTTCCTGTGTGAGCTCAAACAAATTGTTTACCCTCTCTGGGCTTCAATTTGCTCATCTGTAAAATGTGGGTCTTGGATGAGATGATCTCTAAGTTTCTTCCCAGCTCCAAATTCTGTGATCTATGCAGTTTAAAAAGTCATAGCAAGATCTGCCTCCAGAGAAAGAACTGATGCTGCAGACCAAAGCACTCTATTTTTCACCTTCTTTTTCTTTCTTCCAAATTTTTTCTTTCCTTTCTTCTTTCTTTTCTTCTTTCCTTCCTCCCTTCCTCTCTTTCTTTGTCTTTCTTCCTTCCTTCCTTTCTTCCTTCCTTTCTCTTTCTTTCTTCCTTCCTTCCTTCCTTCCTTCCTTCCTTTCTTTCTTTCTTTCTTTCTTTCTTTCTTTCTTTCTTTCTTTCTTTCTTTCTTTCTTTCTTTCTTCCTTCCTTCCTTCCTTCCTTCTTTCCTTCCTTTCTGTCTCTTCAAGTCTTGTACAAAATGACCAATACAGAAATGTTTTACATGACTGCATATGTATAACCTATATCATATTGCTCGTTGTCTCAGGCAGGAAGGAATAGAATTTGAAACTCAAAACTCTAAAAAAAAAAAAAGAAAATGTTAAAAATTGTTTTAACATATAATTGGGGGGAAAGTAAAATATTATTTAATTTTTTAAGTCATAGACAAGAAGAATGGCACTAGAAAAACGATTTGTGTTCAACATAGGATTTCAACATTTCAATTTGTTCCTCCTGCGGGGTTTCATTATTTTGTTTGGTGTGAATAGTCCTTCCGCAAACCAAAATTGCTTATCCTTGACACCATTAGTTGGTAGAAGATGATCGTGAATCTCTGTTACCAAAACTATTTATCACCAGCTAGCCAACCTTCTGCTAATGAGCCTCTCTAAACTGGAGGATAAGAAAAATGGAATCTATTGTTGAACCTCATTCAATAACTTAATATGACCTATCAAAGCTTGTGCTCCCCTTCCACTGTTGCCAAGGTCACCTCCCCACCACAATGAAGCATCTGAATAGGACTTTAGTAGAGACACAGAATCAAATACTTAGAAAAAACAAAATATGCTCCCTCCCCCAAACTCACACATTAGTGCTGAAGTTGAGTTGCAGGTGATTCATGGTTGGTCTGAATAGATCATCCTTCCTTGATGGTAAGGATCAGTTGCTCTCGAAAGCCGCAAACATCCAGGCCAGGGAAACTACTCAAGCCAGAAGGAAGAGGATAAAGTGAGGTAATGAAAAACTGAAATGGATTCTCAGAGCCAATCTGTCTGTGATTGCTATTAGATTAAGGACTTACTCTGTTGAATTTAAAAGTGAAGTAGGCATAACTCAAGAAAGCTCTGGAAGGGATGATTCTCCCTTGACTAGCAGAAGGATGGACTAAAATGGACAAGCTAGGGCTTTTGAACGCCTAGGTTCTATGCTAAAATTCTGTCTATTGCTTCAGCATATAGGGTAGAATTATGCATGAAAAATTGAGGGAGACTATTTTACATTTCAACCTTTCCAAATACAAGTCAAACTGAGTTTACCAATAACTTGCCAAGTTTCACTTTTATAACTTTCTTATTCAATAAGGAATGTAATGTTTTATTAGGTAAAGACATTAAACAACCAAAAAAATTTATCAATTAGGCTATGCTTAGGCTATATATACATATGCGTATATATGTGTGTATGTATATACACACACATATATACACATATATATACATACATATATGTGTGTATGTATTCCCAGTCACCTCAGTTTCATCTGGCTGGATCTCAACCCTCCCAATTCCCCATCTTCCTCCACTATTACTTGCTATTTAACCCTTTGGAATTCTGATCTATCATTCACAAACTTCTCTTCATCCTAGATCTCTTCCTTTCACACTCTTTCCAATTCCTTTCACACACAAAAACCTGGCTTGCTCCAGAAGATATCAATCCCTCCAGAATGCAAAGCCATCCCCTCCAAAACTGGTTGCTCTTTCTCTAGCATCCCATCCCTCCTTTGACACACTGAACCAAAAGAAAGGGTGAACATACTCATTGTTCCCCACTACTCCATCCAGATCTACTTCTGCCATTATCATTTATCAGTCTTTGAGGTCCACTCCATCTATACCATGTCTACCAGACAATTCTGATCCTTATGGTTTTAATGTACCAGTTTCCAGGTTACTTTCCCTTTGTCTCCCTTTCCCTCAAGAATTTCAGTACTTAGTTCAGAGTCTGTGTTCTAATATGCAGGGCCATCAATTTAAGAGTCAATATAGCATCCTATTTCATCGACCTTCTCAACCCCAGGGACTTTCTCACCTCAACCACCCACAGAGATGATAATATATTTAAAATATTACCATAACCCCCTAAAAGTATGCTATATCCATGATTCTAAACTCTGAAATTGCCCTCTCTGTCCTCATAACTAGCAGAATATAAATGTGGGGGAGTTGATTTGTGACCAACCCCCTAGCTCAGAAAGTCCAGAATGTAATCACAAGGTGTTAATGAGGTGTTAAGCTTACTATAAAAATTCAAAGTGTGAACCTCTTTCTCTGATAAAAATTAAAGGGAGAAACTTCATTGGCTGAGCCAACAAATGAGCCCCACCCCTGGGGGCTTTCAATACCTAAATATGGGAAGCTAATGGCCTAGTAAGCCCCAGCAGAAGTAATCATAAGATGTTAACAAGGTGTTAAATGTGCTTGAGGGCAGGGGCTGTTTTTCATTTTGTCTTTGTGTCTCCTGAACCTACAGTAGAAGTTTAATAAATACTGTTGTTAATAAACTCACATTAAGTACCTACTGTGCCAGACACTCTGCTAGCCTTCGTGTATAGAAAAATAAAAGTGAAACATTCTTTGCCCTCAAGAAGTTTGTGTTCTATTGAGGGAACCACATGTATACATATAACAATGTGTGTGTGTGTGTGTGTGTGTGTGTGTGTGTGTGTGTGTGTAAAACCTATTCCCATAGGCTCCCTACCACTGATATAATTAACTCCCTCCATATTTCCTTGTTTTTCCAATTCATCATTTTGCTGTCCCCTTTTTCCTCTTTTTCCAATATTGACCAAATTGTTGACCAGATGGTCCTCACAATGTCTTAAATCTGAAGAAGCCTTTGCCTCCTCTTTTCCTGCTGATATACTGCTTCTTTACCAAATCTCAGTTCTGGGTTATTCCTACAAACTGCTTTTTCTGTTTCTAGTCTCATGTTGCTGAATGCCTCTGGAAGAAATCAAGCCAACTAGATTCATTAAATGCACTAAATTAATTTTGTCCACTCTCGTAGGGCAGCTAGGTTTCTCAGTGGATAGAACACTGAGCTTGGAATTAGGAAAACTCATCTAACTGAGTTCAAATCTGGCCTTAGACACTTAATAGCTGTGTGACCCTAGGCAAGTCACTTATCCCTGTTTGCCTCAGTTTCCTCCTCTATAAAATGAGCTAGAGAAGGAAATGGCAAACCACTCTAGTATCTTTGCCAAGAAAACCCCAAAACGGGGTTATGGAGAGTCAGATACAACTGGAAAATAACCAAACAGCACTCTCATAGATTTCCATTTTTGCCCTGTGATTTACTATCACAGTCTTCCACACATATCCCATCCATGGCAAAGATCTTACCTCTTAGTTTCCTCAGAAAATGAGACCATCCATGATGTTATGGTGCTAGTGGTGGTGGTTGTACCTCATGAAGTAAGGAAGTCTACTTCATACTTTGACATTTCTCTTCATTATCTCCAATTCTTTCCTCTCTTGCTGCAGTCTCTGGGGAAGACATGATCCTTATTGCCAAGGCTAATCTCTTTATTTTGCCCTTGACTCCTTCTCCTCTCTTTTTAATGGACTTGCCCCTGTAGCCATAACTTCCCATTCTCATTCTCAAATCTCTCACTGCCTACTGCTTTGTGAAGATATCCAGGTCTGCCCATCATTAAAATACTTTCTCTTGGTCCTGCCATTCCTTAAGCTTCCTCCCCATAGAGCTTTACCTTTACCTTTACCTTCTGGAAAAAAGCAACTTACATTTACTTGCTGTCTCCATTTCTGAATCACCCACTTATTTCTCAACTGCTTGCAATTTGACTTTCACCACTCTATTGGAAAAAGTTCTCTCAAAAGCTCCTGATGATCTAAGTCCCAAATTTTCCTCCTCTGTCCTCACTCTACTGTGTCCCTTGCCAGCTTTAGACTCATTTCCTCCTGGATACTCTCTTCTTCCTTGACCCAGACCAAAAAAACCCCAAAATAAAATAATTTTTAAAAGTATGCTTTGATCTGTACTCAGTCTTCAGCAGTTCTTTCTCTGAAAGTAGATAGCATTTTTAATCATTAAGTTCTTCAGAATTGTCTTGGATTATTGTTTTGCTGAAAAAGCTAAGTCATTCACAGTTATTCATCATGCGATATTAATATTGTTTTGTACAGTGTTCTCCTGGTTCTGCTCACTTCACTCCGCATCAGTTCATGAAAGTCTTTCCAGGTTTTTCTGAAATCAGCCTTCTTGTCATTTCTTATAGCACAATAGTATTCCATTACATCTATATACCACAACTTGTTCAGCTGTTCCCCAATTAATGAGCATTCCCCCAACTGCCACCACAAAAGAACTGCTTTTAATACTTTTGTACATGTAGGTAATCTCTTTGGGATACAAAGCAAGTAGCAGAATTACTAGGCCAAAGGGTATGAACAGTTTTATAGCCTTTTGAGTATTGTTCCAAATTGCCCTCCAAAGTGGTAGGATCAGTTCATAACTCTACCAACAGTTCGTTAGTGTCCCAATTTTCCCACATCCCCTCCAACTTTTGTAATTTTCTTTTCTATCATATTAGCCAATCTGATAGGAATGAGATGATACCATGGAGTTTTAATTTGCATTTCTCTAATGAATAGAGATTTAGAGCATTTTTTCATATAATTACATACAATTTTAATTTGTCTGAAAACTGCCTGTCCATATCTTTTGGCCATTTATCAATTGCAGAATTACTTTCATTCTTATAAATTTGATTAAATTCTCTGTGTAATTGAGAAATGAGGCCTCCTTCAGAGAAATTTGCTGTAAAAAATTTTTCCCAGTTTTCTGCTGTCTTTCTAATCTTGGCTATGTTGGTTTTGTTTGTGTGAAAACTTTTTAATTTGATGTAATCAAAATTATCTGTTTATATCTCGTAATGTTTCCTATTTCTTGCTTGGTCATAAATTCTTCCCTTATCCATAGATCTGACAGATAAATTACTCCATGTTCTCCTAATTTGCTTATGGTATTACTCTTTATGTCTGTCATGCACTCATTTTGATACTATCTTAGTATAAGATGTGAGATGTCGATCTATACCAAGTTTCAGACAAACTACTTTTACAGTTTTCCTGGAAGTTGTTACCAAATAGTGAGTTCTTGTCTGAAAAGCTTGGATCTTTGCATTTGTTAGACGCTAGATTACTATGGGCATTTACTACTATGCATTGTGTACCTAATATCTTCCACTGATCCATCATGATATTAGCCACTACCAGATTGTTTTGAAGATTACTTTAGGAGACAGTTAGGATTCTGATACCTAAACCAGAAACTGACAAAACAGAGAGATGTGCTATCATTTTCACTAATGAATATTGATGCAATAATTTCAAATAAATTCTTATTAAAATATAAAACCACAACAACAAATGCAGAAAATAAATCACTATGATCAAACTGAATTCATTCCAGGGATAATAACATGATTCAATATTAGGAAAGCAATTGCCAAAATTAATAATATAAATCACAATAACACAAAAAACCACATGATCACGTAGTGTTCTTTTTTTTAATGTACATTTTCATTGTTATTAGAAACATAAAATTGACTGGCTCTGAAATTCTAAATAGAATGTAGAATGCTGGTTTTTCAAAGTTTGATCACACAAGATCCTCACCTCAGATACACTTTGAAATTTTGACAAGGTGACCGCTAATGATTCAGTCATATGAAAATGTTATCACTTGTCATTCAATTGTTGCTAGTTAGTTTTTGGACAGGAATAATATTTTATTTTTTCAGACTACATATAGGATTGTCTGAATTCAAAATACTCATTATAATTTTCTAAAATTGGCATTTATAGAATCAAGAATTTATCTGTTAAAAGGGACCTCAGATGACATCTGGTGAAACTCATCCTTGAACAAGGATGATATTCTTTTTATCATAACCGACAATTTTATTATCCAGTCTTTGTTTAACAACTTCTCTTTCAGGGGAACTTACTACTTCCTAAAGTAAGTGTCCCGATTTGGATAGCTCTAATTTGCTAAGGAGATTTTCCTTAAATTGGGTCTAAATTTGACTTTTTGAAACTTCTGTCCATCCCCTACTCCTTATTCCACCTTCTGTGCCCCACCCCCCCAAAGTATAATATGCCTTCTAAGTGATAGCCCTTTAAATATTTGAAGATAAGTACCATGTCCCTTCAAGTCTTTTTTCTCAGGGCTCTTCTTAATATAATCAAAAGCATATACCCACCACCAAACACATACATTCTTTATAAGGAAAAAAGACTTAAAGTTTTCCTAGCACAAAAGAGAATAAAACAAGGATGCCCTCTCTCCCACAATTATCTGAAATAATTCTAGAAACATTAGATATAGTAGGAAGACTAGAAAATGAAATGAAAGATACAAACATTACCAAAGAGGAAGCAAAATTATCTATATATGCAGATGATGTGACAGTGTTCTATCAGAGAATCATTAAAGAAATTTATTGAGATGATTAATAGATTCAGAAAAGCAGGAAGATACTAAATTTAAAAATAGAAATCATCAGCATTTCTATAGAGAGAAAAATCAGAAGATGAAAAAAAAAGTTAATTCTCTAAAAATACCTATGAAATAAATAAAATATTTGGAAGATATCCTGCCAATACACCCACAGAATTGATAGGAATAAAATTAAAAAGCATTCTTTACAGAAAAAAAGGAAAGACTGAAATAAATGGAGAAATATTCAGCATCCATGCTGGATTCATTCCAATATGATAAAACTGGCAAACCTAAATTAGGTCACAGATTTAGTGCTATTTTATTTTTTAAATTAATTTATTTTAAACTTTAATACACAATAAGAAAAGAAATATAAATTTAAATACAAAATAATAGGCAAAAAAGCATTGCCATGTGCACAGCAGAACATAAAAAATGAATCAAAATGCAAAGCAATTAATTTCTATTTCAAGAAAGCCTATATAATAAACACCACACATTGTGTTCAGCACCGTCCATCTTTTCTTTGCTTACCTGTACATTTTCTTTTGTTATCTGCTATGCACTTTTTACTTTGTTCTTTTTCCCTCTTCCTCCACCACCCCAAGAAGGCTACAATTAAACATAGGTATGTTTATACACATACATACATGCATATATGTACATACATGTAAATACATGTACATATATGCATAAATATACACCTACATACATTTATAAACACATGTATATACTTTGATATCTATAATCATACTCACATATAGACATATACATTTATATGCATCTACATAAGACCATACTATACTTATTTGTCATCTGTTTCTCCGAGGGTGGATAACATCTTCCTTCATAAGATCAAGTCTTTCCATATTTTTCTAAGTTCACCAACTCATCATTTCCTATACCACAATTCAACCTTATGCTATCTAGTTATTTTAAATAGTCTAAAACAATATTGATTAATATGGAGGACATATAGTATAGGTTCTCTATTTTTCTCTTTTGGTTAAATCTATTTTAGCTTTAATTTTATCTGAGATCATAATCACTATCCCTGTTTTTTTCACAATAAATTCGACTCCTCTATATTTTGGTTATCTGTATCTCTTATTTCCTATCCACCCTGCCTCCTCTATTTTATATTTCTACTAGCTCTCTTGCTCTCTTATTACTTAACCTACCCCCTTCCATAGATCCCTCCCTTGTCCTCTCCCCACCTCCCACCACCTTTTCTCCTTACCCTCTTGTTTATATCTGAATTTAGAAGATTTTATAGCCCTCCAAATATATGTTATTTCCTCTTTATCCCAGTCCTGTTAATCTAAATACCCTTCTATACCCCGCTTATCTTATTCCCTCACCCTTTTATTTCTTTATAAATTTAGAAGACTTTTATGCCCTTTTGAATGTATATATTGTTCCCTCTTTAACCCAGATCTGATCTGAATAGGTTTCCCTCTAAAAACCCTTCCCTTATCCTCTCCAGTCTCCCTAGACCTTTAGCCTTTTATTTCTTTCTGAATTTAGAAGACTTTTATACATACACACATATGCATATATACATGTGTGTGTATATATGTGTATACACACACACGTATATATAAATAATTTCCCTTTTTAAACCATTCCTGATGAGAGTAGGGTTCCAGAACTACCAGCCCTCATCCCCCCATCTAATTCCTGTATGTCAGTTCTTGCTCTCACATCTCATTTGTATAAGATAATTACTCTTTTTACCTTTTCCTAAATGGTTTTACTTTTCAGAACCACATAATACTCAGTTCTACCCCAATCATTCTTTTCAATTACTCAATGATTAATAACAATCTTAGACATACATTTTATATTTCCTTATATAAAAAGTAAACAGTCTGTCCTTATTGAGTCCCCTGTAATGAATCTTTGATATGTACCTTATATTTTTCTTAAATCTTGTATGTTAAATTTCCTATGAAGTTAGGGTTTTTTGCAACAAAATCCTGAAAGTCTGTCAATTCATTGAATATTCACTTTTTTTCATTTAGGATTTTGCTTAACTTTTCTGGGTATGATATTTTCAGGTACAATCTCAGTTCTTTTGTTCTTTGGTGTATGGTGTTCCAAAACCTGTGGTCTTTTAGTGTCACCACAGCTAGGTTTTGTGTGTTTCTAACTGTGACTCCACCATATTTAATTGTTTTTTTCTTGTTCCTTATAATATTTTCTCCTTGAGCTGGGTGTTTCTGAATTTAACTATGATATTCCTGTAGGTTTTCCTCATAGGATCCTTTTCAGGTGGTGATAGGTGAATTTTTTTTCTCTTTCTACTTTGTCCTCTTGTTATAATGCTACAGGACAATTTTCTTTAATTATTTCTTCTATTAGTGTATCAAGATTCTTTTTTGGATCATAGCTTTCAGGTAGTCTTATTATTCTTATGTTTTCTTTTCTTGATCTGTTCTTCAGATCAGTTGGTTTTCTTATGAGATATTTCACATCCTCTTCTATTTTTTTTCATTCATTATATTTTGTTTTATTAGTTCTTCTTCTCTTATAACTTGTTTGCTTTCCCTTGACCAATTCCAATTTACAAGGAGTTGTTTTCTTTCTTAAGATTCTGGATCTTGGGGCAGAGTCAAGATGGTCACGTGAAAACAAACTCTTACCAGAGCTCTCTCACAAGTTCTGTCAGATACCTCTAAAAAAGTGAATCTGAGCAATTTTGAGAGAGTTAGAAGCCACTAGTAGACTGAGTGGGGCAAATTTCCAAGCCAGGAGAGTCCACAAGGTCAACAGGATGGATCTGTAGGATGGGAGAGTGCCTGGAATGCAGAGCTACACCAGACCATGCCAAAGCGGAAGCAACTGCAGAAACCAGCCAGTGATCCAGGCTGGGAAAAAGCTGGGCACCTGAAATCGGCAGAAACCCCCAGGCCTCCCAACATAGGACAGGGGTCTGTCAAAGTGACAGGAGGCAGCAGTGCAGCACCTGTGGCCACAAGACATCTATTCCTGAGGCTTGCAGCCCAAAGGTTTGAAACTCGCCTTCTTGAACTTCTGGGAGACACAATGGCCAAGTAAATGGCTCTCATCCCTTCCTCCCTGACTCAGAGAATACCTCAGGAAAAACCCTTGAATAGAGGAGCCAAAATTGGGGTTTTAGTAGCCAAACAATAGGAATTCCTGAGTCCCAGAAGGGTGGAGTCAGAAAGGTTCAACACCAGGAACCCAGACTTGCCTTTGCATGGCCAGGGGAAGTAGCAAATACCAGCACAATGACTGAGACCACCAGCGCTGGAGAGCAGCCCCAGGGGAAGAGAAGACTTGCTGCAGCCAGATGACCCCTCCCCCACACCTCAGGAAACTGGAAGCCATAACACACAAAACTAGTAACTAGGCTCACAATTCCCAGAACAAGAAACCTGGGACAGAGCTCCTTGAGCCCCAAAAGCAGAAATCCCTTGTAAAGTGAAGAAAAAGCTAAACAACATGAAGAAGAATGTGAAAAAGTCAAGTGCCATTGATTCTTTTTTATGGAGAAATAGAAGATCAAAATACCAATTCGGAAGAGGACAGCATTGACACTATACCCACATCTGATGCCTCAAAAGGGAATGTGAACTGGACTCAAGCCCCAAAAGCATTCCTGGAAGAGCTAAAGGAGAATTTTAAAAACCAAAGTAGGGAGGTAAAAGAAAAAATGGAAAAAAAAAATCAACTGATGAGATCAAATCTTTAAAAAGTAAAACTGGCAAAATGGCTAAGGAGATTCAGAATCTAAATAGAGAAAATGACACCCTGAAAGGTAAAATCAACCAACTAGAAAAGGAGACTCAAAAGCAAAATGAAGACAGCAATTCATTAAAAATTAGAATTGAGCAAGTGGAAGCTAATGACTCTATGAGGCATCAAGAAGTAGTCAAACAAAATGTAAAAAACAGAAAAAAAATAGAAGAAAACATGAAATATCTGATTGGAAAAACAACTGACCTGGAAAATAGATCCAGGAGAGACAATTTGAGAATTATTGCTCTACTGGAAAGCCACAATGAAAAAAAGAGCCTGGACAGTATGTTCCAAGAAATTATCAAAGACAACTTCCCAGAGGTACTAGAACCAGAGGGGAAAGTAGTCATTGAAAGAATCCACCGGTCACCCCCTGAAAGAGACCCCAAATTGAAAACTCTTAGAAATATTATAACCAAATTTCAGAATTATCAGGTCAAGGAGAAAATACTGCAGCCAGCCAAAAAGAAACAATTCAAATATCATGGAACTACAGTCAGCATCATACAGGATCTGTCAGCTCCTACATTAAATGAGAGGAGAAATTGGAGTTTGATATTTCGAAGGGCAAAGGATCTTGGACTACAACCAAGGATCAACTCCCCAGCCAAATTGAGCATAATTTTTCAAGCAAAGGAGATGGACATTCAGTGAAATAAGGGAATTCCAGACCTTCCTGCTAAAAGGCCAGAACACAACAGAAAATTTGATCTTCAAATATAAAACTTAAGAGGACATAAAAAGGTAAACAGGGGGGAAAAAACCCCACAAACCCTGTTAATCAATAAGAGCAAATTGTTTACATACTTATATGGGATTATATTGTTTTATATATGTTATATATACATATTATGTATATATACACATATATATGTCAATCTTCAGAATAGTACAGTTATTATGACAATTGAAAGGTATGCACATAGACTGTGGGTGTCAGTATAAAATACCAATATAATGATAAAAATATAATTGAGAGATGTAAAGGGAGGGTTCTGGGAGAGAGGTAAGGAGGTAGTAGAAAAGGGTAAATTACATCACATGAAGAGGCAGAAAAAACACATTATAACAGAGGGAAAGAAGGGAGGAAGAAGAGTAGCATATGAACTTTACTCTCATTTGATTTGGTTCAAGAAGAGAATAACATACTCTGATAAGTATAGAAATCAAACTTATCCTATAGGCATTAGGAAGGAAAAGGGGAAAGAAAAGGAAGGGGGGTGGTGAGAAGGGAGGGAAGAAGTAGCAAGGGGAAAAGAGTAAGATAAGGGGGGGAAATCAAGAAGAAGGGTAAATTGAGGAAGGCAGTGGTCAAAAGCAAAACTCTTTTAAGGAGTGGAAGGCAGGAGAGATCAATAAATGCATAAAAAGTGGGGGAAAACAGGATAGAGAAAACAACGCAGTTTGTAATCATCAATGTGAATGTGAATGGGATCAACTCTCCCATATAACGGAGGCAGATTGCAGAATGGATTAAAAACCATAATCCTACAATATGTTGTTTACAAGAAACACATTTGAAACACGGGGATACACGCAGGGTAAAAGTAAAAGGATGGTATAGGATATATTGTGCTTCAGCTAAAGTAAAAAAAAAAGCAGGAGTAGCATTCCTAATCTCAGACAAAGCAAAAGCAAAGATAGATCTAATTAAAAGAGGTAAGGAAGGACACTATATCCTGCTAAAAGGCACCATAGACAATAAAGAAATATCATTATTTAACATATATGCACCAAGTAGTATAGCATGCAGATTCTTAGAGGAGAAGGTAAGGGAGTTACAGGAAGAAACAGACAGCAAAACCATACTAGTGGGAGACTTCGACCTCCCTCTTTCTGAACTGGATAAATCTAATCTCAAAATAAACAAGAAAGAAGTGAAGGAGGTGAATAGGATTTTAGAAAAGGCAGATATGACAGACCTCTGGAGAAAACTGAATGGAGATAAAAAGGAATATACTTTTTTTTCTCAGCAGTACATGGCACATACTCAAAAATTGACCATGTAAGAGGGCATAAAACCCTCACAGTCCAGTGCAGAAAGGCAGAAGTAGTAAAAACATCCTTTTCAGATCATGATGCAATTAAAATTATTTGTAATAAAGAACCATGGAAAAATAAATTAAAAATTAATTGGAAACTAAATAAATTCTAAAGAATGACTGGTCCAAAGAACAAATAATAAAAACAATTAGTAACTTCATTCAAGAGAATGATAATAATGAGACAACAGGCAGAAACAGTCAATGCATCCTTTTCAGATCATGATGCAATAAAAATTACTTGTAATAAAGGACCATGGCAAGATGAACTAACAATTAATTGGAAACTAAATAATCTAATCCTAAAGAATGAGTGGGCCAAAGAGCAAATCATAGAAACAATTCATAGTTTCATTCAAGAGAATGACAATAATGAGACAACATACCAAAACTTATGGGATGCAGCAAAAGCAGTTCTTAGGGAAAGTTTTATATCTCTAAATGCTTACATGAATAAAATACAGAAAAAGAAGATCAATGAAATGGTCATGCAACTGAAACAGCTAGAAAAAGAAAAAAATTGAAAATCCCCACTTAGATACCAAATTGGAAATATTGAAAATCAAAGTAGAGATTAATAAAATTGAAATCAAGAAAGCTATTGAACTAATAAATAAAACTGAGAGCTGGTTTTATGAAAAAAACAATAAAATTGATAAACCCTTGGTCAATTTGATTTAAAAAAGAAAACCAAATTACCAATATCAAAAATTAAAAGGGTGAATTCACCTCCAATGAAGAGGAAATTAAAACAATAATGAGGAATTATTTTGCCCAATTATATGCCCATAAATTTGATAACCTCAGGGAAATGGATAGTTACAAAAATATAAATTGCCCAGGTTAACAGAAGAGGAAATAAATTACATAAATTATCCTATCTCAGAAAAAGAAATTGAGCAAGCCATCAATGAACTCCCTAGGAAAAAATCTCCAGGGCCAGATGGTTTTACATGTGAATTCTACCAGACCTTTAAAGAACAATTAATTCCCATACTTTATAGACTATTTGGGAAAATAGGTGAAGGAGTCCTACCAAATTATTTTTATGAGACAAATATGGTACTAATACTTAAACCAGGAAGAGTCAAAACAGAGAAAGAAAATTACAGACCAATTTCCCTAATGAATATTGACACAAAAATTTTAAATAAAATATTATCAAAAACATTGCAGCAGCTTATCAGGAGAATAATACACTACAACCAGGTAGGATTTATTCCAGGAATACAAGGCTGGTTCAATATTAGGAAAACTAACAGCATAATTGATCATATCAATTACAAAACTAGCAGAAACCGTATGATTATCTCAATAGATGCATAAAAAGCTTTTGACAAAATACAACACCCATTCCTATTGAAAACACTAAAAAGCAAAAGAATAAATGGAGCCTTCCTTAAAACTATAAATACCATCTACTTAAAACCATCAACAAGCATTATTTGTAATGGGGATAAGCTAAATGCATTCCCAATAAGACCAAGGGTGAAATAAGGATGTCTATTATCACCCCTATTATTCAATTTGGTACTAGAAATGTTAGCTTTAGCATTAAGAGAAGAAAAAGAAATTGAAGGAATTAGAAGAGGCAAAGAAACTAAATTATCATTTTTTTTGCAGGTGATATGATGATTTACTGAGAGAATCAAGTAAAATAACTACTTGAAATAATAAACAACTTTAGCAAAGTTGCAAGATAGAAAATAAACCCACCTAAATCCTTGGCATTCCTATATATTACTAACAAAGTCCAACAGCAAGAGATAGAAAGAGAAATTCCATTTAAAGTTCCTGTAGACACTATAAAATATTTGGGAGACTACCTGCCAAGACAACCTCTGGGCCTATATGAACACAATTATGAAACACTTCTCACACAAATAAAGTCAGATATAAATAAATGGAAAAATATCAGTTGCTCATGGTTAGGCTGAGCTAACATAATAAAAATGACAATTTCACCTAAATTAATTTATTTATTCAGCACAATACCAATTGTACTACCAAAAAACTATTTTACAGAGCTAGATAAAATAATAACAAAATTCACCTGGAAGAACAGAAAGTCCAAAATATCAAGGGAATTAATGAAAAGAAATCCTATGGAAAGTGGCCTAGCTATATCATATATCAAACTGTACTATAAAGCAGCAGTCATCAAAACTACCTGGTACTGGCTAAGAAACAGAGTGGTAGATCAGTGGAATAGGTTGGGTACACAGGATGCAGAAGTCAATAACTATAGCAATCTACAATTTGATAAACCCAAAGAATCCAGCTTCAGGGCTAATATTCACTATTCCACAAAAAATTCTGGGAAAATTAGAAAATCGTATGGCAGAAACTGGACATAGACCAATATCTTATACTGTATACCAAAATAACATCAAAATGTGTTCATGATTTAGAAATAAAGGCTGATACTATAAGCAATTTGGGAGAGCAGGGAATACTTTGCCTGTCAGATCTATGGATAAGGGAAGGATTCATGACCCAACAAGAGATAGAGAACATTACAAAATGGAAAATGTAATTTTGATTATGTTAAACCAAAAAGGTTTTGTATAAACAAAGCCAATGCAACAAAGATTAGGAGGTAAGCAAAAAATTGGGAGAAAATCTTTACAACCAATGTCTCTGATAAAGGCCTCATTTCTAAAATATACAGAGAACTGAATCAAATTTATAGGAATAAAAGCCATTCCCCAGTTGAGAAATGGTCAAAGGATATGAACACGCAGTTTTCAGAGGAAGAATTAAAGATATCTATAGGCATATGAAAAAATGCTCTAAATCATTATTGATTTGAGAAATGCAAATCAAAACAACTCTTAGATACCACATGTCTCCTGTCAGATTGGCTAACATGACAAAACAGGAAAATGATAAATGCTGGTGACGATATCGAAAGGTTGGAACATTAATGCTGGTGGAGTTGTGAACAGATCCAGCCATTCTGGAGAGCAATTTGGAACTAAATGCCCAAAGGGCTATAAAAATGTACATACACTTTGACCCAGCAATACCACTCCTAGGGCTATATCCCAAAGAGATCATGCAAGTGGGAAAGGGACCTGTATGTACAAAAATATTTATAGCAGCCCTTTTTGTAATGGCAAATAATTGGAAATTAAGGGAATGCCCCTCAATTGGGGAATGACTGAACAAGTTGTGGTATATGAATGTAGTGGAATACTATTGCACTATAAGAAATGGGGAAGATACAAACTTCATAATAACTTGGAAAGACCTACATGATATGATGCTGAGTGAGAGGAGCAGAACCAAGAGAATATTGTACACAACCACAGACATATTGATTTTTTGATGACTAACTTTGATAGATTTGGCTTTCCTCATCAATACAAGGCTCAAAGACAGCTCCAAAGGACTCATGATGGAAAACGCTAGCTACATCCAGAGAAAGAACTATGGAGTCTGAATGTAGATTGAAGCAAACTATTTGCTCTCTTTTTTTCTCATCTTTTTTGGTTTTATTTCTTCTCTCTCATGATTCATTCCATTGTTCATAATTCTTCTTTGCAACTTGACTATTGTGTAAATAAGTTTAATGCAAAGGTTTATGTAGAATCTACATCAGACTGCATGCCATCTTGGCAGGAAGGGCAAGGGAGGGAGGGGAAGAAAATTTGAAACTCAAGAACATGTAGAACTAGTGTTGTAAACGAAAAATAAAAAATATAATTTAAAAAAATTCTGGATCTCCTTTCCAATTAGTTGACTTTCTTTTCATAATCTTCTTGGTTTCTTGGTTTGTTCTTATTTTTTCATTTTACCTCAATGTCTCTCATTTGATTTTTAAAGGTTTTATTTTTTAAAGTTCTTCCATAAATTCATTTTGGGCAGGTGACCATTTGACATGGGGTAGAAGAGGCTTTTTTTTTTTTTTTGCTTCATTATGATCCTCTGAAGACAAACCCCAGTCTTCTCCATTCCCATAGCAGTTTTCTATAGTTGAATTCTTTCTGCTTTGCCTGCTCATTTTAAAAAAAAAATTATAGTAGCTTATTTTCATAATCACCTCTGGTCCTAGAGTATGGAGGATGGTGCCTCTGGCCTCAGATCCTTCTTTACTTCTCCCCTCTAATTTGGAACTGAAACCAAAAACTCTGCCCCCCTGTAAGTGCCCACAGCCAGCAGTGTTCTGCCCCAATACTTTTGCACTTACCTGGCATATGCAGATTCCTTCTCACCCAGGGTGGTATCTCAGCAGCACAGCTTGGCATGGCATCCCTTATCAGCAGAGGTTCCCTCAGTCTTCCTCCACTTAGATGCCTGACTTTCCACACTGTCGAGGAGGTGAAAATTTCTGTGGCTGGGCCATAGGTTACCTCCCAACCAAGCTAGCTTCAGGGCCACTGCTTGCTGTTGCAGCAGAACTAGCCTAGAGGTGTTTACACATCACAGGAACTAAACCTTATTTCTGGAAACTTTCTTCAAATCTTCTCCATTTGTCCCAGGAGGACCACTGTTCCGTCCCAATTCTTGTTTATTTTTAACCTCTCACCCTGGGGTGCTACTTTGTCTTGCTAAAGGGAGAAAGCTTGAAATTTTCTGACCTACTCCACTGCCTTCCTAGAATCCTCTTGATTTAGTGGTTGTTTATACTTTTTAAAATTAAGCAAGAGTCAGTTGTTTAACTAGTACTTATTAAGCACCTACTATATACTAACCACCGTAATAGGCAGTGGAGATTTTTTTAAGCGATATGGAAGAACAAAAGCTCTAGAATACCAAGAAAAATGATTTTAAAAAATATGAATGAATAGAAAATAGCATTATAAAAATTCAAATAATATAGTAAAGTTAGAAACATTGAAGAAGTGTTTCCTATGGATAATGAAGGTTTCCAGATGTTTATATTTGTGGACTGTGCCACTCTTTTGGTATCAAACAGGAACACTGCAGAGCCTCCTGAAAGAGATCCATACCTACGCTAAAGAGTTTGGCCTGACTATTCATATGGAAAAAAACAAATGGATGATGAATGTTTATTCCCCAGATTGTGACATATGATTTTATAGACAGCCCATAGAGTGTCCATCATTACATACATCTGCCACAGACAGTATAAATGAACAGTAAGTTAGGTTCCTTATTAATGATACAGAGAGCAGCCTGGATTACCTTCAAGAAATTGTGAAGTTTCTTTAGTGACTTCAATGTTTTTCCAGAAACAAAGTCCTATCTTTTTAATAACAATCTTCAGTCAGATAGCAAACAAATTGTAAACAATGTAGATGCCCAATGATTGAGAAATTGATAAATTGTGCTACATCAATGGAATGGAATGTTACTGTGCTCTAAGAACCTATGAATATGATAAATACAGAGAAGCATGGTTATACTTAAACAAACACAAACCAATGCAAACTGAAATAAGCAGAGACAAGAAAACAGCATAGGCAGTGACTACTGTAATGGAAATGGAAAGAATAACTACTATGACACAATTGAAAGTGAATACTGCAGAATTGCAAAGAACAAACAAGATCAAAATAAGAGATAAACAAAGACAAATCCCCCTATGCCTTTGTAAAAGTGGGAAGTGCGTAAGTGTGGAACAATGCATATATTTTCAGACTTTCTCACCCAAGTTTTGATTTGTTCTTTGTCATATGGAATGGTTCTTAGGAAGGAGAAAGGGAGGATAGTGAGACAGACTTAAGCCATTTAATAGTAAAAATATTAGTTAAATTTACTGTAAAAATAACCTTCTACCAAAGTTACATGATATGGCTATAAAATATGAAATACAAAAGTTTCCAAAACATTTTAAATGAATGTTACATCACCTAAAGGCCAGTGGAGAGGTGCATTGTGGGTATAAGCAGTCTGTAATATTTAACTAATGAAATATTTCAGAGGAGAATGTCATCCAGGAAATATATGATACAAAAAGAAGCTAAATGGGACATGAGATGAGGTCAAGTGTTGCTAGGTGGACAATTCAAATATTACATTGTTATTTTCATGGTGGCAGGAGAAAGAGAAATAGGTTGTAATCTCTGTGATGAATTTATGGAAGGACATTGATAAGAGTTACTTAGGATGAGAAGATATAGATGGGTTACTACAAGGGTAATTGGAGAGAACATCCAAATTGAAATAATCCTCATTCCATTTAAGTATTTATATAATCTTTATAACTATTTGGTATGAGGTAAAAATTAGAAAAGTAGATTAATTAAATAAGAATAGATAAGTAAGAAGTAGATGCAACAACAGACAATAGTCTAGTGTTTGATAAAGCTCTAAACATAAAGGGGAAAAGCTGCTTATTCAACAAGAACTTCTGGGAGAAATCAGAAGCTAGGAATATGGTTTAAACCAGCACTTATATCATATAACATAATAAACTCAAAATGACCTAAATATTTATTAATGGTTACATCTTAAAAACAATGAGAAGAGAAAGGAAGAAGGCAAGTTTCACAACTGTGGTTAAGGGAATAATTCTTACCTATAAGAAGGAAGAAATGTGGTCATTAAAGATAAAACAGACAATTTCCATTACATAAAATATTTATAAAAAAAAATTTAAATAGAGTAAGAAGAACTTCTGATTGAAGGAAACTATGTTTAATCAAATATTGATAAAAGTGATATATACAAGGAACAAGATAAAAGTCATATAAGATATATAGAGAACTAATATAAATGTATAAGATTAAGGGCTATATTCCCCAATAGGTAAATGGTCAAAGGATATTCTCTTTAAAAGAATTGTGTACTATCAATGACCACAGAAAAACATACTCCAAATCCCAAATTATAAGAAATATGTAAATCAAACTGTTCATAAACTTTGATCCAACAATACACTACTACTACTAGGTCTGTATCCCAAAGACATCATAAAAAGAGGGAAAAGGACCTACATGTGCAAAAACATTCATATCAGCTCTTTTTGAGGTAGCAAAGAATTGGAAATTGAGGGGATGCCCATCAACTAGGTAATTGCTGAACAAGTTGTCGTACATGAATGCAATGAAATGGTATTGTGCTATAAGAAACGACAATCAGGCAGATTTCAGACTTACGTGAACCGATGCAAAAGGAAATGAGAAGAACCAGGACATTGTACACAATAGCAGAAACACTGTAATGATTAAATATGATTGACTTATCTCTTTTCAGTAATACAATGATCTAAGATAATTCTGAAAGATTCATAATGGAAAATGCTATCCAGATAAAAAACTGATAAAACTCTGAATGCAGGTTGAAGCACACTATTTTTACTTTCTTTATTTTTTCTAGTTTTTTTTTCTTTTGTTGTTTCTTCTTTCATAAGACGACTAATATGGAAATGTTTTACGAGACTGCATGTATATAACCTAAATAAAATTGTTTACCATCATATGAAGGAAGGAGGGGAGGGAGGGAAAAAATATGGAATTCAAAATTTTATTTAAAAAAAAGAATGTTAAAAATTGTCTTCATATGTAATTGGAAAAAATAAAATACTATTTAACAGAAAGAAATGCATAAATTAAAACATCTTAAAGTTCTCATTTAACATCCTGCAAATTGGCAAAACTAATTTTAAAAAGGGAAAGAGTCCACGTTGTGGGAAGATGGACCCTCTAATATCCTGTTGACAGAGCTATGAATTAGTTCAACCATTTTAAATAACAATTCAGAATTATGCAAGAAAGTTGAATGAATTATTTATACCATTTGACTTAGCAATCTCACTATTGGACATTGACCTCCCAAATAAGGCCAAAGTTAAAAATAAAAGTCTAATATAAACCAAACATTTGTAGTAATACTTTTTATGATAGCAGGGAACTAGAAACAAAGTAGATACCCCTCATATGGGAGACAGACAAATGTAGCATATGGATATAATTAAATATTAACATGCAGTGAGAAAAGATAAATATGAGGAATTCAGAAAAACAAGGGAAGAATTCTATTAATCATGTTGTATGAAGGCAACCAAAAGAATTATATATATATAATATATATATATATATGTATATATATATATATATATTAATTACAATAATGTAGATGAAAAGACCAGCATTTTGAAAAACAATAATGGTCCTAAAGAATAGAAAATAAAACATTATCTTTCTCTTCCCAGTAGAGGACTGGGGACTACCAGAGGTTGTTTTCACATGCATTGCCAGACATTGTTATTACATTAACTATTATTGTATAACTCTTTGTTACAAGGAAGAGTTCAGTCCTGAGGTGGCGGGCAAGGGAAGATATAGCTAGAAATGACTGTACAAACAAAAGACATCAATAAAAATTTTTAATGAAATTAAAGTCACTTTCTTTTCCTCACTTTGTTACCCTCATTTATGTTCTCTAATGGCTTCTCAGTGCAAAGGTCCATGAATTATGGAGAATTTTACAAAGAAACATTTTAAAAAAACATGTTAAATTAAGAAACAAAGAAAAGTCAGCAAAATGTCTCATTTTTAATACCGAAATGCCCTCTTGACCCATTCAGTTGTCAGTTGTTCTTGCACTCTTTATTAAATGTAACAAAAAGGAGGACTTTCATTACCTGCATGGTTCTGATTATTAATAATTTGTTCATTTTCTTTATGATGAGAAGATAAATTTAAAGTCTGCTAACAATCATCCTCAAATGAAAAAGATATGATTGTCAGAGTCCTTTAAAGTATTTCTCCCACTACAATATAATAACGAGCATCTGACACCTTTGTACTCTTTCCTCTAACGCTTCCTTTCTCTTCTGGACCTCAGAAACCTAACTATATAAAGCTCAAACCCGCTAGCAATAATGCACTTAATAAAAGAATTGTTGGGATCTCCATCCTCAGGGTACAGGTACAATTTTACTCAATATTCATTCAATACATATTAATTAACTACCATTATATGTGAAGCACTTTGGGAAATATAAATAAGACAATTCTTGCCTACACCAAGCTTAGGATTCTAAAGTAATGCCTTGCTTGTGCCATTTCTTTCACTCTTGTCAACAAGTCATTCCTTACTACCTACTACATGCCCAGTTCTGTCCTGGGCCTTGAGTGAGAAGGCAGAGAGCAAGATCAAGAGACTAAAATGTGTTTCCTGTCCTCAAAGATCTTTGAGTCATGTCATAAGTCACATAATCCTAGAGTCCCTGAGATTTTTACTCCTCTTAATCACCTAAGAATATATTGTTCTGTGCCTTAAAAAGCTATATTACTTTCCTAGGTAAAAGCTAATCAACTAGTTCCATAAATCAGTAATTCAATAAGTATTGATAAAGCATATTTATATTTTATTTGATTCAACTCAACATTCCATGCATGGAACTGTGATTAGGCACTGATCATGGACACAAAGGTTAATAAGATGCCAGTCTTCATGAAGTTTATAATCCCTTCCCCCACTAGAACTTAAGATCCTTAAAAGCAGAAACTATTTTGATTTTGCATACCCAGCACATGCTATAGTAAGTGGCACATAGTAACAATAATGGTCCTAAAGAACAGAAAATAAAACATTATCTTTCTCTTCCCAGTAGAGGACTGGGGACTACCAGAGGCTGTTTTCACATGCATTGCCAGACATCGTTATTACACTAACTATTATTGCATAACTCTTTCTTTGTTACAAGGAAGAGTTCAGTCCTGAGGTGGTGGGCTTGATAATAAATGTTGCTTGAATTGTTTGACTGAATTAAATCTGGTTTTATTTAGAGCTAGACCTGTGCTTTATGGTATGGGAAATATAAAAGAAGGATAAGGCAAAATGCTATCCTTAGAGTGTTTATAATTTAGTTAGGAAACCACAATATAAAAACATGGAACATTTAAGGGACAACTAAATCCTAAATGAATAATGCACTAGGGATTCAGAGTCTGGAGAGTTGTGGTCTGGGTTAGCCAAGGAAGGCTTCATGAGGGAGTAGCACTTACCCTCTATCACTGGCAACCCAAATTCCATCCCTCAATTTGATATATGAAGTTAATTCGGCCAATTCTAGTAGAACCCTACAAAATTTAGCACTCAACTCTAAAGTTCAATTATTTACCTATCCACGTCTTGGTTTATCTGGCAAATGATGGTCTTCCAAAGTTGTATCACACTTAGCATCTCCTGATTTTTTTTGTTTAATGGAAGTCTGAAAAGAGGAAAGTTTACTCTCTGATACTTTGATAGACGAATTTCCTCATTCTGAAGATTTCTTCTCCCACTATAGATTTCAACTATTTTTGTGGATCACTAAGGTAAAACAAAATAAAATAAAATTATCCCCTGGGGATGTTTCTCCATATTTAGCTAAGCTAATCTTCAAACCACAAATGTTTGGTCTATCACTAGACCTGTGCCTTTCCAACTTGATAGGATCTCTGAGAGATTGTGCTCTATTGGAATAACTTCCAAGAATCCAAAGTCACCTTCTCAATATAATAAACTTAGCAACAATGAGACACTCAGAAAAAAATTCTTGGCTTCCTCTGCCCGCCCCCCCCCCACCCCAAGGACCCTGGCCTCAAAAATATCTCAGTGAAAGCAAGTAGGATGGAAGAGCCAAATCTGATCAAGGAAGACTAATTAAGATGTGATTTGCTTCTCCTTTCTTTTGCTCATTAGTGGGAAAACATTATACATTCACCACCTCCCTTCCCCTTCAGCATCTCAGACTAACATATCCTAGTTGCTAATTCCTTTGTTTAACCTTTTCTAACCTTTATTAGGAAATAAAGTTTTATAAAGACATTTTAGTAAAACTTGTCACTAAATCATCAGTTTTAATTAAAATAACCACATTAACCTTTTCTGGCTAGTAGAATTTATTTAATATATTACTCTTACGGTGTACTAAATGATACCCTTATGCCCTGAGAGTTGGGATGCCTTTGGAATGATCTCATTCTCAAAGAGTGAGAGGCACAATAAGGCATACACTTAAAACCTCCAAGGTCAGCAAGTCCACTGCTCTGCCTCCAAGGATACTTTATGCAAACTCTCCTAGAGAGAATACATACAGAGAAGGAGCCTCTATAACCTTCATCTTTATAGTGGTACATCTCCAAGTTGAAGAACTCTTGATACTTCTTTTGATGGAGTTATGACTAGGAAATGTGGCCATTTCCTCTACTGATGTGGATTGCAACATATCCACACCTTTTTTATCATGGGTCAATTTGTTTCCATGTCTTGTCATGTATCATCATAGAGAATTTACTCAAAATGTTACAGGCAGTCAGGTTGTCTAGCTGTTGTCTCTCCTTGATACATAGGAGAGTTGGATAGACTACATTGTGTTTAACGGTTAAAATATTGCACTCAGAGTCAGGAAGATCTGGTTTTGAATCCTGCCTCTGAAACTTCCAAGCTCTGTGACCATGGGCAAATCATTCAACTTTACTCAGCTTGTATAACCCCATCTATAAAAATGACATAGTTTAGACCAGTTGGCCTCTGACATCTTTTCCAACTCTAAACCTATGATCTCATAATTTATAACTGGAAAAGACTTAAGACACCATCTAATTAAATCCTCTCATTTTACAAAAGGGAAAAAAAAACCCTTGAGGCCCCTAGAGGTTAAATGTCTTGCTTGTGATCATACAAATAGATAACAGAGTAGTGTCACCAGAATTCAATCTCAGGTTCTCTAATTCTCAGTTCAGCAATCTTTCCACTGCCTTGTGAGCCCAGCTCCTTTTCCAATCATACATTCCCATAAAACAAATTTTTAAGTACTCATGCATAGCACTTATTCTTTATGTGTACCCTAAATCTTTCATCTATTCCTTCTTATTTTTCTAGTGAGTAAGTGTAAACTCATCTAACTCACTTTACTTAAATGGTCCTAGACCATGATTCAATGAATTCCTTCACTCTTACCTAGACTAGCACTTCTTAAACTGTAGGTCACAGCCTCAGGTAATTCAAGTGAATTAACAACTGGGTCTCCAGGAACCAAGCTGAGGCACCACCCCTGCTAACAACCAGTTCGCAGAACTAAACCTAAAATTAGGTACCGGTTCTGTAGAACCAAACCAATGCAAACCAGCTGAATCCCACCACTCCATGTAGGGTCATAAAAAATTGGCAACGGTAAAAAGTTTCTGAATGCGCAACATTTATTCAAAATCAAACGATTAATCTGAGGTGTTTCTGGCAGCACTTGCCTATGTTGGATCATGCAATTTCACTGGAACTTTGGTTCTGAACAAAAAGCTTACATACTTTGCATTGTACATGCCATCACACCACACAATGCCAACAAACACTGCCAAAACACGAAAAAGGGTCTCAAGTGGAAAAAGTTTAAGAAACCCTGCCCTAGACTATGAACCCCTGAACTTTTGCCAACTGCCCAGCTGCCACTGTGTTCACATACAGCTTGGACTATATGATTTCTGAGCTCCCTTGCAACTCTGAGATTTTATTATTATGTGAAATATGAACAAGGCCTAATTCATAACCTTAGAGAGTTTACGGTCTGGGAGAAAAACATCATTTCATAAGACAAGGTCTTTGCATTTAATATGTTTCCTATCCAGGAACAATTAGTGCCAAATTTTAGCTCCATGTAATGAAAAACTTCATAAGCATTGGAGCTTTCCGAAAGTGGGAAAGGATGCCATGAATAAAAGAGTTAAGAAGCATTTATTAAGAAATACATACATACATGTGTGAGTATAAATAAATGCATGTATATATGCATTTCTTAATAAATGCTTATATATGTGTATGCATATATATGTGTATATATATATGTGTGTGTATATGTATATGTGTATATATATATACATATATGCAATAAGTGCTATGTATATATAGTGTAACCCCTGTTCCAAAGCCCATTGGTATGGGACTCTTTCCTCATTCCAGGATATCAGTGTCCCTTGCCTGGTGAGTGTCAGGGCAAAGTTGGTGAGAGTGAAAGAGAGAATTCTTTTTCTCATCTCTTCAAACTTCTTTTGGCCTTGAGCACTTCTGTCTTCCAGCTTTGAGAGAGAAGATAAATAAGACTAACCCTGCTTCAAGTTGACGAAGGAAAAGACTCTGGCAAGAACTTGACACAGAAGGAGCTGACACTGTCCATCATATCCCTATCCCCACCTCTCCATACTAGAGACTTCAGGAAACTTCCCCATAGTTAAGACCTAGGGCTCTCTCTCTTTCTCTCTCTCCCTCTTTCTCAGTTACTTTCCTCCCAATGGGAGAACACTCTGATTCTTTATTGGCTGGAATTTATACTCATATATACACACTTTCTCTGAAGTCTGTTTTGCTATCAAACTGGATAAATGAGTTCCTTTAATAACTGCTATGTGTATTCATTATGGAACTGGTATTTGGTGGGGAGAGGGTCAAGCTTTACGCATAAAGCTTGGGGTCTTCCTTTCCCCAACAATGAAACACCTATCAGAAATTATCTCGAACTTGAATAAACACAACCTCCAAACTAACAATATTTAAGGGAATATATAGATATTATTCCAGGCCAGTACCCTAATTGTCTGAGGAGAATAGTATGGTCAAACCATCTGACCTCAGCATCCTGTTCCCACTCCTGACAAGAGTTAAAGTTATCCTTGGAGGAGAATGGAGGGAGAAGAGACTAGAAATATCTATTATGCCTTATTTCAAGCCACATATCAGCACCCTCAACCTACACATTGGGTCAGCCCTCACTATAATAGTAGAAAAAGCAATCTGTATTTGTGTCTCCTATACTTCCTTTTTAAAAATTTCTTCTGTTTATTTTTTAAATAACATTTGAAATAATTCAAGAATTCCCAAGTGCTAAACAGTGTGGTATTGGCTGTAAGAACAGTGGGAGTTCTGAGCAGAGATCAGTACAAGATAATCAAGGAATGCTTTTTTAAATCAAGGGGGTTTTACTTGAATCTTGAGGTCCCCATCTAACCTTCACTCCAGTCAAACTTTTCTACAAATCCTCCTCCTCCACATAGACATTTTGTGCTGAGCCATGTCCATGACCTTTGTTGATTTTCCCTGCTTGAAATGTCTTCCTTGACTTGAAGGGCCATCTCAGGTCACTCAGGATCTAGATTTGGTGATAAGTTTGGATAGCTATGGACCTCAAAGCAGGAGATTTTGCTTAGCAAAAATGGGAGAGAAAGAGTAAAAGTTGTAACGGGAAGCAAAGGATGTTCCAACTTCCTCCACCATGATCAATGAGCAATGAGTTGGAACAGAAGTAGACCCAGGACTGGAAAGGGTGGTAAGGGGGGGTAAGGGAGGCAGTATCATCAGGAGGGAACCACAAGATGGAACTAGTTATTGGCTTTACCCGCCTTATATTTCCATTTGTATAGATCAATTATCTATTGGTTAAGGAGTTTAACCCTTTAAGAAAAGATAATAATCTGAGTCATTGTCTTTCCTTTCTTTCACTGTCCAATCCTTTTATTCTATACATGTATCCAAGCTTCCAATGAAGTTAGAGCACATTGTGTGCTGTTTCTTTTGCTGAGAAACCAGATTCATCTCTCTCCACATGAGAGAGGGGAGAGTGACCATTATCATCCTTTCTTAAAGAGTTAAACTCTTTAACTAGAAGACAGTTGATTTAGCTAAAGGAAAGAAAAGGCATGTAATACCAATAACTTGTTCCATCTTGTGGCCCCTCACTGAGAGGTGGTTCCTGCCTGATGCTATTCCCCCTCATCCCACTGTCCCAATTCACTAGTCATGGTGAGGGAAGTTAAATCCTCCTTGCTTCACATTGTAACTTGTAAATTCTCCCTTTACTGCCTTTACTAAGCAAATCCTCCTACTTTGAGGTTCACAGCCATCCAATAGTATCATCCAATACTAAATGGCTGGAAGAATGATGAGACAATGCTGCATACCTTCATAAACGGCAGATTTGGAGCCAGAATGTGTTAGGAGAGAAATTTATATGGTTCCAGAGATATGTGGAGGAAGAGAAAGGCTTTGGAATGTGTAGGTATGTAAGGAAAGTAGGCAACTCAACATATCCTTGACTGCCAGCTCATCTCTCTAGATACTTTGGAGAGAGAACTTCTCCTTGGGTGAGATCAAGGCCACTTTTTTTGGTCTAAGTTTAAAAACTTATCTTGCTCTTATCTAACTAGTTCATTCAATCTTGTGAATAGCCAGATTGTGGAGGGAGGGCCTTGAGAGTCAGATAATGAGGTTTATAATGCTAAAGGCAGAGAGAAAATCAAGGAAATACCACCAACTCACAAAAATAGTGCCTTCTGCTAGAAAAATGTGCATAGCCCAGAGTTAGATAGAAAGGACAAAGGGATGGGAAACCACTTTTATGGACTATGTTTCCTTTGAAGGATGAAAGCAGTTAGAACTATCAAAAAATAAAGAACCTAACAATGTTCTTCATTGATTTCTTTTATAATTCATTTAATCTTATTTTCTAGAAACCAGGTTATTGGGTTTTTTTAATGCAAGTTAATATCTTTTTCCTTAAAATGACAGATACACAAGGTCTGTGAATGTAGTGGAGCATAGCTCAGTGTTCTCATTGAACAAACAGAAAAGTAGGAATCCACAGGCAAAAAAACCTGTGTCCAAACCCCTGGCAGCAGCTTCTTCTCAAGGTCACTTAACATTTTAGTTTGATCTCTCGTCCTCCTTAAAACCAATCTCAAGGAAATGTCAGCCATGTTGAAATTGCACCTGATATCCTATGTACAAACCACAAAACCATAGGACCAAAGATCTAGCACTGACAAGACCATCATGATCATCTAGATCAATCCCTTCATTTTAATGATGAGGAAATCGAAGCCCCAAGAGGTCAAGATATTTGCACAAGGTCATAAAGGCAGTAAGTGGCAAAGCCTTAGACTTTATATCCAGCATTTCTTCCACTACACTATACTGCCTCCAAAACTAGCTTTTCCCACACATGTTCAAATGAGACTTATTCCCAGGGTTCATGGCTTTTCTTATGACGTTTCTTCTGATCTGGGATACCAACTCTCCTGCAATCACATTATCCAATGACCAACCGCCAATCACAAAGATTCTTATTAATTTCTTAGTCTAAATTAGGCAAGTCCATAGAGGTTAAGCCTGGAGTTTGCTCCTGAGGTAACCCTGGTGCTTGAAGATGAAGTGCTTTCTTTATCAGTCTTCAAGATGATTCGGACTCTGGAAGATTTAATGGACTAATAGATATCGAGGTGGCTTGGAACCATTAGGAGTGTTAACGGACTTAACCATTTCTTTGAATGCTTAACAGTACATTTGTTAAACAATATTATTTGGAAGTTGTTTCAAGATAGAATTATTAATTGATTAGTATAAAAAGATAAAGATAGATGAGAAAGTAGACATATGAGTCCATATTTGCTGGTGTCTTTTTAATTAACTTTTTAGTTAAAATTATAAACATGATCTTTTTTAATTCTTTCATCATTCCTTCTTTGAAATATCTGAAAAATTGATCACTGATTACATTGCATGGATTCCTCCAGTATAAATTTGGTAAAACATTCCAGGCATTCTTCCACATTTCATCTTTTTTTCATAAAGTACTTTGGATACCAAGTAGTTAGAGTTCAAATTTTGATGGTTTCACTGCCATGGATAATAAAATAGATTGTTATAGAGACACTGAAAAATCGTAACATTTTTCATCCATTTATTGTCTTCCTTCTATGAATGTTTTGAGGATGATCTAGTTTAGAGAGATCTCATGTCAGGTTTTCTGCAGGCTCATCTTTCTTTTTTACTATTTTTGTTGTCTTATGAAGCAATATTATTCTTAATCTTTAGTCATTTTCTCCTGTAATGTTTTGTAAAAGAGCTAATCTCTAAACTAGTCTTAATCTTTAACTCTAAACTAGCCTCAACTGCCGTATCACTCCACCTAGCAAGGAGATCTAGGACCTGATAGCTAAAGGAATTTCTGGGATTTGATGAGGGAGAGAGAGGACATCTTCCCTATAGTAAATGCTATACATTGGCTTAACTCCTCTAAGGATTGACAATAATCAGTCATATCTTCACTGTCATCTATTTCCCACATTTCAAAGTTATTCATTGTTTAAATAGATTGGTGCTATTGAAATTGGGCATAGCATATTCTGTACATTAAGGGAGGCATGAGCCATGATCTCATCAACATGAATGTTCATTTCACCAATATAGGCACAAACCCATCCATGCTTTCTCATCTTTGGGTAAATTCTTGTCCACAAGCCCCTATAAATTCTCTATAGAAGATATATCCAATACTTTGTAGACCTCTACATCTTTTAATTTTTAAGAACTTCCAGTGCCACCCTTTCTGGATATGTATGCATATGTGTATGTATGTATGTGTATATATATATACATATATATTCAAATTTGATCACAGTGATGTTGTTTTATACGTATGTATGTATGTATCTATGCATAAAACACATATAAGATTGATAGCATGAAAGAGTTCACAAAGGAGCTGTTGTCTCTATTAGCACAGATATTAACCATCCCCCATCCATATTTCCTCATTCTTTGTAAATCTTATCTGTGTCCAATAAATCCAGATATATTTATAATCTATAGAAAGAGATAGAAATATTGATATTGATAAAGATATAGCTGTCAACAAAAATAACTAGAGGAATCCAGCTCAGTTGCATGCATGCTGCATGCAATGAATGTTCTCCATCTAAGGTATAGGGGGGAAGTGATTTATGATTACTGCCATTATATATCTATATTTGTGAGAGGGAAGGAGGAAGGGAGAGGGAGAGAGGGAGGGAGGGAGAGAGGGAGAGAGAAAGGATAAAACGAATACAAGTGGATTTATGGAAGGAAATTTAGAACCAAATAATCCAGGCATATTCATATACTTTGGATGTGGCTTATATGTGACTATATATTGTGTGTGAATATACCTACATAATTTGTCTCTCAATAAACAAAAGAGAAGTATCTATCTTCTCTACACACACACATGTATTTTTGTGTTTTGTTCAACCTCCTCAGTCCCTAGGAACCTTGAGGAAGAAAGTGTTATATGTATTCCGTAAATAATGACTATCTCATTTGCCATTATCACAGGATTTGGTATTTTATCTATTAGCTCCCTAAAGAGGTCATTGCCCATCCCCCAAACAGCCCAGTTCTCTCACTCTGGAGCATCTTCCCTTCCTCTGATCAATTCAGTAATCAATCCCAGGTCAGGTTCAGCTCATTTGTTCTGACACCTGGAATTATTTCTCTGACATTTGTTACATACAAAGGATGATAGCACACATTTATCTTACCTAAGCATATTTTTGGCAGTTGAATCACCTACTCTATTCTGATTAGGAGCAAAGCATTCAGAAATGTGATGGGAAAGTCAGTAATTGTAGTTTAAAAATCTCTTTTGCTGTCAGTGAGTCTCAAAAGATGAACTGAAGGGACCTTCTTCTAGTGCATCTTATGGAGTGTTCTATTCTGGTTTATTGAGATCTGGGTACATTTTTTTTAAAATCAAAAGTATCAACATCAGCCACCTTCTACATAGCTAAGCTCAGTCAGCAGGAGATGGAGGCTGTCAAACAGAACCTTCATCTGTAGTTAAGATTCTTTTTCCATTTGTCCTTTCATTGAACTATCCACCCATTTCTATGTGGAAGGAATTGCACTAGGAACTGGGAATTAGGCATCCTAGAGTAACTAAGAAATCTTTCCATGGTAACATAGTCAAGTGAAACCCACCATCTCTAGCCAATACACTTGATTTTGAATTCAGGGACCCCTGAGAGAAAAGAGTGATGACAAACATGAGTGTAAAAAAATGTGTAAGATTCACTTCAGGACTGGAGTGAGGGAGGTTCAGACACAGGATCATACAAGTTTGTGGAACACAAGCTCTTAGAAGGATTTTAGGGGCAATTAATATGACCTCCTTATTTTACAAATGAAGAACTTGAAATCCAAAAAGATGAAAGAGGCTTACTCAAAGTGTCTTAGTTGAATTCATGGTAGAATAGTACCTAGCAGCATGATACGGTGGGAAGACTATGACATTTAGAGCCAGACAATCAGGGTTTTACTTCTAGCTCTGTTCTCATTGTGTCAGTTTACTTTTTGGTCTTCAGTTATCTTATCTGTATAAGAGTTGGCTTAAACTTGATGATCTATAAGCTCCCTTCCTGCCCTAATACCCATCATCCTATGAGTCTAGGTCTCCTCACTCCCAGACTTGTGGTCTTTCTACCATATCTGCTATGTAAAACTTTAAGTTTTAAAAAAGAATGATTAAATTAAGTAAGTCTCTATAGAACACCACTAAGACTGGATTCTGAAGAAAAGGTCTCAAGACTTAAGTCTTCCTCATCCTCTGAAAGATGCTGAGAAATGAGATGTATGAGACAGGGTGGTCTTGCCAACTGAGGACAGATGAGGAAAGGGAGGAGTCCCTGGAGCCCAAGACAAGAGCAATGGTTGGACAACCATTCCTCAACTTTTCTCATTTTCCATGGAAGATTGTGCATGCATATACTATAGGAGAGATTAGTGGGAAAACTAAGTTAATGAGTGTGACCTTGGACAAGTCACTTACCCTCTCTGGGCCTATTTCCTCATTTATAAAATGAGAGATTTTGAACTAGCTGACTTTTTTGCTGCCAAATCAGATTGATTTCATATTTAGCGTGCAGTCCAACAGTTTGAATTGAATTCATTTATGGCAGTTAGGTGTTCTCTTGTTTTTTCTTCACTGATCTTAGGCTTCAGTTCCCCCATCCATTTTTGTACAGATCAAGTGAGATAATATTTATAAAGTCCTTAGCACAGTGATTGACACATAGTAGGTGCTAAGTGTTTATTCTCTTCCCTTTCATTCCCTTCCCTGCCCCCTTTGCCTTGATAGGGAAAACAAAATAGGAGCTGAGTTCTTCACAGAATCACAGATGTACAGCATTTAAATGCTGAAAGGACTCTACATGTCCTAAAAGTTCTGCTTTCCTTTTATCATTCATTATCATTGTCCCTACTTACCCCCCAAATAGTAGACCTATCTCATCCATTTTGTTCTTCTTGGACCTATCAAACCTAAAACAAAATTAAAATTAAATAAAGTGAAAGGAAAAGTAGCATTAAAAAAGGATTGGGGAGGGCATTCTAGGTAGTAACACCAATCAATCAATAAGCCTTTATTAAGGGCCAGCCATGTACCAGAGAATATGTATTTTCAAATATATGGAAGACAGAATATAGAAGGCTTAATAAAGGGAAAGTAAGGGTAAAATCTTGACTAGAAAATAAGGTACAAATTGGGCAGGATGGGGTGATAGGGTTGGAGAGTAAGGCATCAAATTTGAAGGATTTTACACGCCAAGCAGAGGAGTTTGAATTTTATTCTGAGGACAATGAGGAGCCACTGAAAATTTGTGGGCAATCCATTCTAAGGAACAGTCTGTCCCAAGGTTCCTTAATAGAATGGTATAAATTTGAACCCCAAGCTATGCTAAAACAGGACTAACCCTCTTTTCCTTGATAGTTAAAATGGAGATTTTTCTGAATAGCTAAGACTATGCATTAGGCTGAAGCTGTGACTGTAATATGCAGTATGCAATCTGTCATCATTGATGGTACCCACCCTGGGCACTGGGCTGTATGGTTTTCTTTAATAAATAATAACATTTCCAATTTGTAAAAATAAGCTGGTTGAGGTATGTGGAAGCAATTCCATAGCCATTAACGAGCAGCCAGCTGAATAAACATCAAGTACCATCACTTGCTGGCATCTCTCTCTCTCTCTCTCTCTCTCTCTCACACACACACACACACACACACACACACACACACTCAGCCCTAAGAGACCCCACTTGCTTGGGGTGTTCTGCCTTTGTGTGGTCAGAAGGAAATTGATTTTTAGGGAGGAAACCAGTAGCAGTTGGCTCAGCAAATGCTGGCTGACCATTTTCCAACCTACTTTCCACTTCTCTTTCCCACCAAAGAAGGTGGTGAGCTTACACACTGAAACCCTCATCTTGAGACGTAGAGCTATTCTTTCACTGAAACGCTGAGCTTCATTTTGGAAAAGCACCAGTCACTTAAACAGAAGGTTGGAGTTATTAAATGGTAGCACAGAGCTTTAAGCTATGCTGTTGAGTTTTCCAGACATGTGCACTTGTATTGGATACATTGATTCCAGAACTGTATTCCATTGGCTTCCTTTCAGACAAAGGTGTACATACTTTTGAAAGCATATAAACTCTTACCGCCCACTGCTCTGGGTGATAGGATGCAGCTCTCTTGGGCTGTAATTATGATGCTCCCTCTTCCTGACTGTTCATCATTCTCATCAGTTCTATACATCTTGTCATTTATTACCCTATGGATGGTCATGTAATGTTCTCTACATTGTCTATGTTACTTGTCTTTTCAACTAGATTGCACTGTGTCTTCCATATCTAGTGCCTAGCACAAGGCTGGACCCCTACCAAGGCAGATGCTTGTGTCAGACGTTTTCACATAACACAAAGATGTTTTTGTGCAATCTTTGTGTCAGATGTTTTCACATAACACAAAGAACCTGGGAACACTTGAAAGGATAATTCTTGTTTGGTTACTTACCCCTACCCAAACAGAAAATCTATAAAACTCATTATATAACCCAAACAATGTGTTGTCCTGACTAATTCCTGACACAAGTATGAAGTTCACAAAGCTCCAAAAAGGGCAATTTTTTATTATTTATTGATTATTATTTATTGGAGAAAACAAAATTGAATCCACACACCCTCAGTTACTCAGGCCTCTCACAACAGAACTCAAAAATATTGACAGCCTCCAATGAGCAGCCCTCCTCTTAGAGGGCCATTTGTCTCAATCATTTGGAGTTGTGTCTCTTCCACAAATATTTATTAAGTGCTGGTTGTAGTGACTATAAATTCCTCAGGAGAACTAGGTAGCATGGTGGATGCATTCCTAAAACTTGGAGTTATGAAGTTCTGAAGTTATGAAGTGAGTTCTAATCCAGATATAGGTACTTAATAACCATATGACCCCAGATGAGCCATTTAGCCTCTCAACCTCAGTTTCCACATCTGTAAAATGGGAATAATGATATCCAGCTTATGAGGTTGTTGTGAGGACCAAATGAAATAATACTTGTAAAGCATTCATAACAAGTAAGTGCATACAAGTGAATGAGTAGGTGCTTTAGTGTAAGGCAGGGCTGTCCAACATGAGGTTGTCTTAGGGCCACTTTAAAATAAAATAATTATTCGAGGGCCACACCCAGAATAAAAAATACAGTACTCTAATAGAAAGCGGGGAAACACACGTCATCAACATGACAGGCGAAGATGCAAAGCACGAAAGCAAACACAAAACAACAAAGTGACAACACAATGGTATAAAAGTAGGTGCGTACTGATGAGTCTGCATTGTATAGACGGAACGCATCCCACGGATCAATTGGAAATGCTGTTCAATATGCTTCATCCGTAATACTGCTTAAGAACACCAAAGAAAATTAACATCAACAATATTATTTATTAGTGTAATACTAATAATAATGATAAAATCTAATGTGTATTCCACGCAAATTATTATTTTATTTTTTCGCTTGTGAAAATTACAACCCACAGGCGGGGTATATAAAATCGTACTGTGGGCGGCATGTGGCCCCACACGGCCCTAGTGTAAAGGATACAAAATCAAAAAGAAAAAAAGAGTGTCTCTGGTCAAGAAGCTTACATTCTATTGGATACTCCCTGTCTACCTAATTATACACTAGTTAAGATTCAAGAAACATCCCTTCTGGCTCCTCAACAACTGGCTTTTCCTATAGGTCTCAGTTCCCTACAGATGGTGTTAGCAGTCAATGAGCATTTATTAAGTGCCAGACATTTTGATAAGTATTGAGAATACCAGAAAACTTTAAAAAGGCAAAAAAAAAAAAATCCCTACCCTCAAGGAGCTTACCATCTAATGAGGAACACCAAAAAAAAAAAAAAAAAAGAAACAAACAAATATGTACAAACTATATAGAAGATAAATAAGCAATAATTAAAAGTAAAAAGGGGCTGGAAAAGACTTCCTGTAGAAGAGAGGGCTTTAGTTGGAATTTGAACAAAGCCAGGGAAGACAGAAGGCAGGAACGATAAGGCATGGGGGCCAGTCATGGAAAATGCCCGGAGGTGAGAGATGGAGTGTCTTGTTCTTACACCAGCACTGGATCAAAAATTATATAGAACAACACATACCTCACCCCCTCCCCTTTTTCTCCTCCCTATTCTGCACAGAACTCCCCAGGAGATGTGAGCCCTTTAGCAGAGAAAATCCTTCTTTATCATAGGTCCAGCTGAAATTGTCCTACCCTGCCAGGAGACAGTTTTTGCATCAGCTCTAATCAATTCCCAGAAAAGGGACTTCCTTTCTGAAATTTATAACTTTTACTATGGTTCCTGCTGACCTCAGACAAGTTTGCCTTGGGATGAGGAATATACCTTTCCTCTCATCTTCAGGGGTCCCAGTCAATACCACAAGATCCAAAACTTGATGATCTCTCCAAAAAAAAAAGTCCTTGTCCCACCCTACCCCACTCCGCCACACACACACACACACACACACACACACTATCAATCCTCCAAAATTCATCTGGGACATATAGGTGGGATTATTTTAAATACCTTAAGCCTATTCAATGGGACATCCAATAAGAAGACCTGAATTTGACACCTCTCATCAGGCAAACAGAGAAGCTTTAATCACTACATGCAATATCTAGTAATTGCTTTAATATCTACCTCTGTCATTTCCTTTTTGTCTACTCCTTCCTTATTTTCTTTTTCCCTATCTTAGTCATTTGTCTTAGCCATCTGAAAAACAGAAGCCCCAGAGGGCCCTCTGAGATACCCATACTCAAAATGTTGAGGCACTTTGTTCAAGGGTCTCTGAGGAACTTCCTGAGGAAACAGATCCACTGCAGGTCAAGAAGAGAGAGATAACTATCTCTGAGCACAGTCTACCTGGCCACCTGCTCTGCAGCTGACCTTCCATCTTTTTTGTGAGCCTTGGGTGTGAATACTGCTATACTATCAGAGACCTGTTCTATTTGAAGGATACAGAACCACTCTCACAGACTTGCTAAGCACCTAACCACAGAATACCCAACTCACCACAACTGTCAGACAGCACTAAGTGTTGTAGAGATAGGTCCTTCAGTAGGGTGGCTATGCTTAAAGAGTTTTCCACCGATTGGCCTGATGGTAAGAATTGAGAATGCCAGTTAAAATTGTTGGTAACTATCTAATGAATCGATAGATCTGTTATCTGCTATGCAAAACTATATCAAAATCATTGAGAAAGTCATTCTCTCTCTGAGTCTAGTTTCCTCATCTTAAAATGATAGTATGGGACTAGATAGCCCCAAGGTCCCTTCCAGCCCTAAATCCTATGACTATCTGACAGGATCATAGAATCCAAAAAAATACCACCCCTACAATTTTAGGTGGTCTGAAACTTCCTTTTCTTTTATAGGTTTCATGCACTATGTCCAGTTTTGGTCACTTATTCAGTACAGGCTTGCCTTGTCATCCATATCCTTTGGAGAATGGAAGCCTGTTGAACATTGTAGCTAGTCTACATATACTGTCAGGAATAAATGACCTTCTAAGAGTGATACTGTGTTAGCAAAGTCACCAATGTGTTTATGGCCTGGGGTGATCCTTATTAATCTCAGAATCTATCCTGAGGTTTAGTGATCTGGGATTTTACCCTAGCTTACATAAGGCAAAGGTTGGGGTAGGGGCATTGCTTGAGTAAATTAATCAAATCACCCTACTCTATTAAAAGTAATTCATTAAAATGCCATACCCTGATACATTAACCAGGTAAGAATACATATCAATCATAGGCTTTTGACTAACTTTGGAAAGTCTTTGATCAACTGGAATAATACCTCATGAATTGTAGAAGTCAGAGAACTTCGACAAAGAGCGCAGAAGAAAAGCTATACGATACCTAAGAAGAATTTCATGGGTATGAGAGAGAGAGGGAGGGAGGGAAGGAGAGAGAAATAGTATGAGCAACCAGAGGCTGTGAGTTACCCTTTTGCTAAATGTGCCAGCTTTCCCTTGGGCTTTGTATGTACTTGTGGAAGAGTGAGTCCCACACTTTTAGGAGGGTATTTTTACTAACTGTTCTTATGCCACCTGACCAAATACCCCTTTATAAAACCTAATCTAATTTTCTAAATGATATCCAGGGACAGCTAGGTGGCTGCAAAGTGAGTAGAGTGATGGTATTGAAATCAGGAAGACTCATCTTCCTGAGTTCAAATCTGACCTCAAACACTTAATAGCTGTGTGATTGTGGGCAAGTGGGGGGGCAGGGCGGAGCCAAGATGGCAGCTGGAAAGCAGTGACTGGCATGAGCTCCCCACCAAGTCCCTCCAAAACCCTATAAAAAATGGCTCTGAACCAATTCTAGAGCTGCAGAACCCACGAAGTGGCAGAGGGAAGCAGGGCTCCAGCCCAGGACAGCCTGGATGGTCTCTGGGTAAGGTCCGTCCCGCACAGAGCTCCCAGCCCCCAGCTGAGGGGAGCGGAGCTGAGCGCAGCCCGCACGTGCGAACAGACCAGACGCAGACCTACCAGACCAGGAGACGAGCGGAGAGTGCCCTAGCATCCTGAATTACTGAGCTGTGGTATCCACCAGACCTCTCAACCCACAAAGAGCAAAGACAACAGAGAAGGTTAGTGGGAAAAGCTGCGGGACTGAGTTTGCGGTTCGGCCACCGCCCCTGGGGCAGCGGAGGTGGGGCAGCTTTAGAACTACGGCTGCAGTTGCTTCTGGCCCCAGGTCCACCTGGTGGGAGGAATTAAGTGGCTGATCAGAGCAGGAGTGAAGAGCCTGCTGATGATTTAAGCCCAGTCCGGGTAGGGGGTTCTTGGGGAAGGAGGAGTGCTGGTGAGGCAGCACATCCTCCCAAGCATGGAACATAGAACTCTTTAGTCTATAAGCAGTCATAACCCATTGAAAAACTCAAGGGTTAATTAAGTTGGCTGGGAACATGGCCAGGCGGTGAAAACACACCCAGATT
>CM053622.1:557572431-557612728 GCA_028646595.1 Phalanger gymnotis
GAGAGAGAGAGAGAGAGAGAGAGAGAGAGAGAGAGAGAGAGAGAGAGAGAGAGAGAGAGAGATTCAGAGACAGACAGAAAGCAAAAGGGACAGAGATGGAGAGGGAGGAGAGACAGACAAGCAGAGAGACAGACAGACACACATAGACAGATAGATGCCTGGTTAGAAACCCCAGCAGTGACTATAGTACATTCATTCACTCCTCCCAGGTCAGTTAGTTACCTGTCATCTTTCTAGGACTGCATGCAGATGTAGCAGATTGGCACTCTCTGCTCCCAAGATCTGTCTGCTATCCTTTGTGATTCATAAAGACTTGGGGAGGGAAAGAAGAGAAGGGAATGCCTTAAAGAACTAAAATTAATTGTGTTAAGCAAATAGAAGAGTTGCTAATTTTAAAAGAAAACTTTGTATGTCTGAAATTTACTTTAGCCTTCATCCTCTCAGCCTCTGAGATATTTCCCCCCAAAGATCTGAAAGGATATCACAAATAAACTCTGAAGTTTAAGATGAAAAAAGCCAACCTGGTAAAGTCATAGGATCGTACACCTAGGGCTATAATGGACCTTAGAGACCACCTAGTCTACCCTATCACTTAACAGTTGAGGAAACTGAGACCCAGAGTTAATCCAGGTTAAATTAATTATCCAATATCCCACAGGTAGTAAGTAGAAGAGTCAGAAATTGAACCCAAATCCTCAGACCCCAGAGAAAGTGAACTTTCCATCATACCACACTGCCTTTAGTCGGGGTCTGTATGAGTCTGCATTTTATTAATTAACTTTCTTTGTTTTTCTCTGAGAACTCTCACCCCCCCCCAAACCTTTCTACCAATAAGCGTCTATCCTATCTTTCAAAATAGGATTTAAAACTTGCCTCCTGCAGGACACCTTCATTGACTGAGTCACTCAGATTGTCTTTATATTCCCTCCGTATTTACTTATGTCTTCAATTTGTACAGTATAATTTTGCTTCTCATCAAAATATCGCCTCATAATTGTCATCATCTTCTTTTATGTATGTATTTCATCTTTCTGAAAAAAAATCATAAACTGTTGGAGCATAGGGACCATATCTTCTATTTTTTAACCTCCTTTGCTTCAAATGCTACCTAGTACAAAGTATCCACTCACTAGCTATGGGTCCCTGGGTAAATCACTTAACCTCTCAGATCCTCAATTTCCTTGCTGTCAAAATAGGGATAATGATTCCTGTACTACAAACCAGGATTATTACCTACAGGAACTTTTGGTTTCCTTCCACATAAAATGAAGATAATGATACATGTATAGCCAACCTCATAGTGGTGTTGTGAGATTACTTTGTAAAGGTTAAAGTTCTATAAAATAAAACCTATAATTAACATTATTATTATTATTATTGCCTACAATAGTTGTTTCATCAAAAGTTTGCTTGCTGAACCAGGAAACCAGCCTATCCTAGGTTCTATGGACATATATGCTGTATCTGGGCTGAACTCCAGCACCTTCTCATTGAGACATATGCTCCCTGCACCTAGGTAGGTTTCATTAATTCTAACATTCTGCTTTCTGTTTTCCCCAGGAGAGACTGACCATGCCATAAAAAGGAATCATTTTGAGATAAACAGAAGAATCTGTCCCAGGTTCCTGTGTAGATTTTCCAGGTATTGAGTAATTGACTAACACCATAGCACTGAGTTCTCTTCCTCTAATAGTATATACAGAAATTAGCCTAAGTTTCTGGGTAATCGCAGCTTTGGCCCTGGCGTCCAGAACGTGCTGTCCAAAAGAAACACTGAGGGGGTAAGTGGCCTCTCTTAATCACTAAATCAATTCTCTACCCAATGAGCCAAGGGACTGGCCTTCCTCCAGCCATTGTGCCTCAGCTAACATTGATCACTTCCTATCCCTCAGTCTGGGAAGTCTTCCTAAAAAATAATTCACATGAACATAATAGTTTAGGACTTACAAAGTACTTTCCTCATAGCAACTTTATGAGGCTGGTAGTATAAGTTTTATTTTTTTCTGTGCTGGCCCTTTTGCGGGTGATACCACTATTAGGCCTATACTTGCAAAGAAATCTAAGAAAGAAAAACTTGTCTGTACAAAAATATTTATAGCAGCTCTTTTCATGGTAGTCAAAAGTTAGAAATTAAAGGAATATATTCCAATTGGGGAATGGCTACACGATTTATGGCATAGAAATGTAATGAAATGTTACCATGCCAAAGAAATAATGAAACAGACGATTTTAAAGGAAACTGGGAAGATCTTTATGAACTGATACAAAGTAAGCAGAACTAGGGGAACAATGTATATAATGATAACAACACTGGAGAGAAAAACAACTTTGGAAAACTTTAGAACCCTGATTAATACAATAATAAACCAGGAATCCAAAAGAAAGAAGACAAAACATGCCAGCCACCTCTTGATAGAGACGTGATATAGTGTAGAAAGACATATGTTTTTGGACATGGCTTATTTAAAGAAGGGATTTTATTTTTAATTTACTAACTGGGTGGGGGGAGTAATGAGATGAACAGATTAGTACTTGTTACTGGAAAAATAAACATAATAAATTATCAAATAAAAAGCCAAAAAAGCGACAACTAATAGCATAGGAAAATTACACTGAAGTGATGATCTGCATGTGTACCTATAACAAATATTCAATAGTGACATTGGGCCACAAAATAAATGAAATAACAAAATAACCCTTATTATTGTATTCCTCAATTGCAAAACCAAGACTCGACTCAAAGCAGCAGTGACTTGGTCATGTGGCTAATTAAGTGTTAGAACTCAGATTCAAACCTAAATTTTCTGATTTTGGCCCAGCATTCTTTGTAATAAACCATGCTACCTCTTTCTTTCTACATCCTCACCTTCAGTCCTTCTTTTTATAGGACCTCACCATTTCCCCCTACTGTCTGGATTCATTCATTTATTAATTTAACAAGTATTCATTAGATACCTACTTGTTTCAGCTAAGTGTGGGCAGGTAGGTGGTGTAATTGAAAGAATGCTGGTCCTCTTCCTGAGTTCAAATTTGGTCTCAGACACTACCTATGACCCTAGACAAGTCAATTAATCCTATTTACCTCAGTTTCCCCACCAGTAAAATAAACTAGAGAAAGAAATGGCAAACCACTTTAGTATCTTTGCCAAGAAAATCCCAGATGGAATCCGACACAACTCAATAACAACTAGTTCCGGTCTATGGAAAGAAAAAAGATAAAATCAGCTAAAATGGTCCCTGCCCTCCAGGAATTTGTTTTCTCCTGGAGAATACAATAAGAACAGAAATAAGTATAATCCAAGTCCCCAAACCCTTTGCTATCGGACTCTCTCTTCATTTGTGAAAATCAATGTCCAGCACCTGCATGAAGGAAAGAAGAAAGATCTGGTCTCTGCAGTGTCTTTGGGATCTTTTGGCTTTCAGCTTCAAGTGAGAAAGATGCACAATGCCACTCCCTTTTGATCCTAGCTAGCAATAATAATAATAATAACCAGCATTTAGTTAGTGCTTGCTTTGTGCCAGGCATTGTGCTACTTCCCTTACAAATATTTCATTTAAGTCTCACAACAGCCTTGGGAGGTAGGTACCATCGTTATCTTCATGGATCTAGAAATGGAAAATTGTCAAAGGCCATCTAGTCCAACTATCTATTTTACAGATGAAGATGAAGAAACTAGTCTAAAAGTGTTTTCTCACTTATTTTATGGGAGAAGGTTGTGTGAGGAGTCAGAAGAAAGAGAAGGATTTGAGTCAAATAAGGAAAAGGAAATCATGTTGGTGACTTGGACTACTAAAGTAGGTCAGAGGTCAAATTTGGTTAACTTTATGAGAAATTAAAGTCAAATTGAAGGAAAACAATCTATAGACTCAGGTACTAGTCCAAATTGTAGGTTTGCAAATTTATCTCTGGTTTGCAAGGGCCAGGCTGGAAACAGAGTTCATTGTCTGAGTTTGGAGGTGTACACTGCTACTTCCAAGGCTGTTGGGTTCAGGGTGCTGGCCTGTCTCCACTGGGATCTGAGAGGAGGTAGTAGTCAAAGAGATGATGGTGGTTTGACTTGCTATCTCCTGCCTTTCCTTCAGGGTGCCTTACTGCTTCAGTGAGGCTGGCTTACCTGTCACTTAGGTAGTAGTTGGATGGCTACCTACCTGGCTTATGGCCACAAGAATGGGACTAGAAGCACAGCTAATTATCTGCAGAGCACTGCTATTCCTAGGGGGTACCTATCCTGTCTATGCATCAAATAGGTATGTATCAAATAGGTGCTGGGAAATAGTGAGAGAGAGAGAGAGAGAGAGAGAGAGAGAGAGAGAGAGAAAGAGAGAGAGAGAGAGAGAAGGAAGGAGGGAGGGAGGGAAGGAAGGAAGGAAGGAAGGAAGGAAGGAAGGAAGGAAGGAAGGAAGGAAGGAAGAAAAGAGAGGAAGGAAGGAAAGAAAGAGAGGAAGGAAGGAAAGAAAGAGAGGAAGGAAAGAAAGAGAGAAGAAGGAAGGAAGGAAGGAAGGAAGGAAGGAAGGAAGGAAGGAAGGAAGGAAGGAAGGAAGGAAGGAAGGAAGGAAGGAAGGAAAGAAAAAGAAAAGAAATATCCAACCCATGTTTCCCCTTTGCCCCAAACCAGGCTTCTTCAACATAAATCATATCCCTTAGATGCACAATTTTGAGGGGCAAACTTGAAATTTTCCAAACTACTCCACAGAACAGGTTTTCAAATAACTTGGTGAGATTATAGAAGTTCTACATTCACATGTTACGTTTCAAGATGGAAGAGACCTTCAAGGTCTTTTAGTATATATAACTCTTTATTCTATAGATGAAGCAACAGAAACCCACAAAGGCTGTCACTTTAAACAAAGGTAGGAAGTGAAAGAGCAGGAATTCAAACCCGGGTCCTCTGAATCCAAATATGTAGTTCTTTCACACCACACTGCCTTTGATAAAGGACGATAAGCCCATAAATCATTTTTTATCCAAGGCTTAATTGTTAAACTGCAAGTAGCTGTTCCATTTCTGATGTTGAGCCAATGAGCATGTGAACTCTACATTAAAGGCTATGTCCACACAACACTACCATATGTCTCCATATGCAGAGATGGTGCGTGCCATGTAACTAGGGCCTCTGGGTGATAGCTTGAATTCTCCACTTCACTTCCAGATGTTCTCAAGTCACACAGACACAGCCTCAAAATATTGAATGAATTCTTCCCGCTCATTCCTTTTCACACAAGGAATGGATTTATTCCTGGCTGGGTGTGGCCAGAAAGACTGTGAGAAAATCCTATCTTCTCCCCTCCAGGAACTTCTCCCAAAGATTCAAGATTAAGATAGTCTGTTTGCCAAGACAAAAAGCTATGGGAAAGAATATTGCTTCTTGTCATCATTAATGAAACAACACATTCAATCCAATATATACTGTCTGCAAAATCTGGTTTGGTTCATGCTAACTTCAATGTCAATAGAAACAGCTGAATCTGTTTCTGAGAAACCCAACAATTTGTCATATGTATGGTCTGCAATGGGGAAGAGATACCTATCTATACCACGACTACCCCAACCTACTCCTTCAGGGCATCACAACGGGAAAATCCTCAAAAAGACTGCAAAGTTCGCTTCAATTTCTGAACCAAGACTGTGAGTTAACTCAGAATCACAGAGTCTCTCAGTCAGAAAGAGCTTCAGTTACAATTTAGTATTATCCATATTGGATCATAAATTTCCCCCATAACTTACTGGACCAGAAGTCTTTGCTTAAATACCTTCAGCGAGAGAGAGAGAGAGACTGAGAGAGAAGCTGCTACATTTTAAAGCATAAAGCATAGATTTTTAAATAGTATGGGTTATTAAGAATTGTTTCCTTAAAAAAAAGTCTAAACCTGCTTTAACTTCTATCCTTTTCTCCAGGGTGTGACTCCCTAAGACCTTCACTGGCGCTGAGATAAACAAAAATTATATGCCTCTATAGTATATGTAGCTGGAATCAATCAAAAAGCATATATTAAATGTCTATTTTGGACCAGGTAATGTTCTAAATAATGAAGACAGACAAAACTGAAACAGTCCCTTCCCATAAAGAGCTTATATTCAAATAGGGGAAACAATAAATACATAAATAAGCTTATCAATAACATTTATTAAGCCCCTACTGTATTAGGCACTGTGCTAAGTATTGGGATACAAAAAGAGGCAAAAGACTATCTCTACCTTCAAGCAGCTTACAATCTAATGGGGAAGTTAACATGCAAACAACTATATACAAAGCAATCTATATAAAGGATTAGATGGGAAATAATTAACAGAAGGAAGGCACTGGATTTAAAAAGGGTTGCAGAAACCTTCTTGTAAAAGGTGGGATTTTAGTTGGGACTTACAAGAATCCAGAGAGGTCAACAGTCGGAATTGAGGAGGGAGAGTGTCCCAGGCTTGGAGGACAAGGCAGAGAGAATGACTGGAGCCAAAAGATGGAGTAGAGAAAAGGTAACCTAACAAAAGACGGCACTAGAATCTGAAGAAACCAGAAAAAGCCCTTTGCAGAAAGGAGCACTTCAGAGGAGTCGGGAAGGAAATTAAGGATTCCAAGAGACAGAAGTGAGGAGGATGTACATTCTAGGAAGAGTAAACAATCACGAAAGGCATGGAAATAGGAGATGGAGGAGGGTGTGTGTATGTGTATGTGCGTGTCTGTATAACAACAAGCCAAATGACTGGACCACAGAGAACACGTAGGGGAGTAATGTGTAATTAGACTGGAAAGGTAGAAAGGAGCTGGGTTGTAAAAGGTGTAACTATTCTTCCTCCTTTGTTTTCAAAGAGAGCCAATGATATCCTGAGGTGATGTCTTGACTTCCAAGTGAATTGGATTTTAAGTAAAGCAGAGTTGCACAAAGCTGTCAGTCTCTCTCTTCCAGAGTCGTCAGAAGTCCAGTGTCAAGATGACTGGTGATCACTGGGATTCGGTGGATGACCTTGGCATCTTAAATGTCTGACCAGGCTCTAAGCACTCCACAGCACCTACTTCAACTGCCATGGTCATTGGAAAAAAAATGTTCTCATCCACTAATTCCACTGAGAGAAGTCTTCAGATGCTTGGGATAGACATCCCCCTAACTCACAAGGGATTTGAAGCCTATCAGTTACCTTCAACCTAGTTTAGCCAATCTACTGAGACAGGTGTATGGGTTGTTCAGGGAGGTCTAGCACCTCTAGTGTGAAGGTGTTTGTCAAATCCTTTTCAGGGCTACTCATCCAGCTTTGGTGTCTATCTTCCCCACTCTCACCTGTGCCTCCAAGAAGCTATAGCATGGGAAGTGGCCACACCCCCTGTGAAAAATATTAACTGACCAAGGATTATATGTTAAATGCCAGAAGGATTAGGGAGCCATTGGAGTTTATTGAGTGTGAGGTCAAGGGGGAAGGAGTAGTTACATGGTCAGACTTGCACTTTAGGAAAATGGAAAATCACTTTGGCGGCTCTTAGAGGATGGATTGGAATGGAAAAGGACTTGCAGGGGAGAAGCCATTATCAGGTTATCACAAGGTCCTTCAAGAAGAGGCCTTGGAGATCAACTAGTCCACAGCCTGAGTTTAAGTGATTTGTCCTGAGGTTCCCAAAAGTAGTAAGCGAATTGTAGAACTGTGATTTAAATTGAGGTCATCTGAACTCTGAATCTAGAGTTCTTTCTATAACATTATAGTACTTCCTTCAACTCTATAATAAGCGGGGAGTTAACCTCATGCATGGACAAGAAAGACAACTGCCTACCTGCCATGATTTTAGGGGCTCCATTAGGAAATTCTTCCTGCCCTTCCCCCCAGATTGCTCCTTTGATTGCTATCCAAGAAAATCCTTTTACCAAGAATAATGCCTCTCACTTGATAGCTAAAGATAATGCTGAAAATGCCAGTCCCTTTTGGAGAGAGGATACAAGGACTTATCTTCAAGCTGAATGATCTTAGAGAGGAGGTAGATAAACCTGTGTGCTGCAAGTTTGGGGAAACATGTTTTCTTCCCAGATAAAGTAACCTCTAAGACCAATGAAACAGAACTGTACAGTTTGCACTGTACTTTCCTCCCTATTGATAACAATAAGGTGAAAAAGAATGATTCTGTTTTAAAAGGAGCCTCTACTGTCTTTGAGATTTCCTGCCAATACAGAGAATTCTGATAAAACTAACCTTAGACAAATATATTTCTCATAGGAACAAACCTGACCTTTAGCAACTCTTGTGACCCTAAGGCTTGCATGCTCTCCCCATTTTCATTTTGCCACAGAATGCCATTGATTGGCTGTGTACCCTAAGCATGCTTAAAAAGCTATAAAAGCCCTATCTGTACTCTAAAATGCTAAAGCTGCTCCCAGCCCAAGCAATTTTCCTTAATTCACTAATAAATTTACTTTTTCTTTATGTGTGGCCACTCACTTCTTGACCTCCAGTCTTGCTGACCTCATGGCAGATGAAAGTATTTCCCTGGGCTCCCATGGAACTCAGGCTGAGAAATTCCCACAAGAGTCTCATGATTAATAATAGTCTTATGATCAAGGGAAGAAAGTTGAGGATAAAGAAAGTTAATGCCTCTAAAAGATGAAGTAGGCACCCAGATGGGAGAGAAAATACTGGAAAGGAAGGTTGGATAAAATCTCATGGATTTTATTAACTTATCTGCCAGTGCCCTGAAGTATCATAAGCAGAATGCTGAATTAACCCCATTCTCTAGTTCAGACCTTCATCATCTCTCAAATGAACCAATGAAATCACCTTTTAATTGGCTTCCCTGCCTCTAGACCTCCCCAATCCAACTTCCATATGGCTACCGAATTGATTTTCCTGAAACATAAAGCTGACCATATCACTCCTATACTCAAGAAGATCCAATGGCTCCCTCTTATCTCTAGGACAAACTACAAACTACCTCCTCTGTTTGGATCTTATAACCCTTCATGATGTGGTGCTAGCTTGCCTTTCCAGGTTTAAGGAGCATGATCATCCTTTACTGCATTCAACATTCTGGCCAAATAAGGCTATGTGCTGTTCCTAGTATACAATATCTCAAATCTCATTCTCATGCCTTCACAACATCTGTCTTCTGCACTTAGAATGCACTCTCTCCTCAGCTCTACCTGAGAGAATCCCTAGCTTCCTTCAAAGCTAACCTTGGGTCACCTCCTACAAGAAGACTATCTTGATTCCTCCCTTCCACTTAACTTTGTATCTACTTTAAATCCACAGTGTTTTGTATTTGCTTTTCTGTGCATGTATGTCTTCCCTACCTTTCCCAGCCTCCCAGTCCTACCAATACAATATAAACTGAGGACATTTTTATTTCTGTCCCCAGTGCCTAGCACAATCCCCGAAATATAGTAGACAATAATCAGGCACCTAGCAGCACAGTGATAGAGCAGGGAATCAGGAAGATTCATCTTCCTGAGTTCAAATCCAGCCTCGGACACTTACTAGCTGTGTGACCCTGGGCAAGTCACTTAAACCAGTTTGCCTCAGTTTCCTCATCTGTAAAATGAGCTGGAGAAGGAATGTCAAACCACTCAAGTATCCTTGCCAAGAAAACCCCAAATGAAATCATGAAGAATTGGCCATAACTGAACAACAACAACAGAAGTAGACGATAAATGCTTGTTAAATGAATGAATGAGTTAGCTGGTGGAGGTTTTGAGCTGGTTTCATTATCATTGGTCAGAATTTCAGTTTTAACTCTAACTCTTCTTAGACAGACAGTGCTGTTCCTAAAAGCAGCATGGACTAAATATCTGGAGACCTGGTCCATTATTCCATGCCTGGGTTGTCATATAAGCTTGAGCTTGGGTAAACCCAGCTCTCTGAGCTTCAATTTTCTTGTCTCTCTAAATGAGTACAACAAAACCTACTCCCCACTGACCTCACAGAATTGGTGTGAGGGTCAAGTGAAATAATGGATGTGAAAGTGCTGTGAATAATCACGAAGCACTATCTAGATGTAAAATGGTAACTAATTGAGAATACTAGCATCCAATGACTATGTTATTTTGAACAGTTAACCACCTTGGGGTGGAGATTGAGGACAGATTCTGAATTGATTGTATGCTCGTTATCCAATAGATTTGTTTTAGATGATTTGAAATTTTAAACCGTTGAGGAATCATATTTTCTTCAAATTATATTCAAGACTCTATAGAATGGTCATATATTCGGTCAGCAAGTTTTAACTACAGTATTTTACTTTCCCTTAGAAAGAAAATATGTTTCATTCTAAGATACAAAAAGTCACTTTGCCATTGGGAGTCATAAACATTCATTCTTATCCATCTTTCAAGACCTCGATTAAATGTCAGGATCATCAATACTTACTTCTTGGATTCCCCTAGACAGAAATGATCTTTCCTTTTCCCAACCTCATGTGACACTTTGCATCTATCTTATCCTTTTATTATATTCTAATCAACATTGTAGTTCTAATATGATTATTGCATTAATTGTGAGCTCTATGAATTCAATTCAATGAGAATTTATTAAACACCCCTGTGTGCAAGGAATAGTGCAAGGTGTTAACAATACAGAATACAAAAGTGGGAATGAAAAACAGTCTCAGCTCTTGAGAAGCTTACTTCTTACTGTGTCAGAAATGGTACCTTACCTAAATCTTATATGTACCCCAGAATCTGGCCGAGTGCTCTGCACACAGTAGGTTATCTTTTTTATTATTATTAATTGATCCATTCATGTTGCATATTTTTGTATTGGGATGTCTCCTTTGCCAAACTGTAAACACCAAAAGGATAAAATCATATCTTAATTATGTTTGAATTCTCCTCATCACCTAGTACCTACTTTGCACATAATAGGTACATAAGTGAATGAACATATGCATAAATGAATGAATTGACAAGACCAAACCAATTATATTAAGCACCTAATATATGCCAGGAATTTTTCTCATTGTTGGTTATATAAATACAAAAGTGAGATAATCCCTGCCCTCAAGGGGTTTACATTCTACTATAAAGTCCCCAGGTCACTAGGGCTATTTGTTGAATCACAGAACCAATTTAATGAGAAAATCAAATGCCTTTAGGCATATACTAGACCCTTGGTAAAGGTAACATCATGCTAAAATATCTGGATAAAAAATGAAAAGTTCAACCCATAATCTATCTATCTTAGTCGCATGATGTGGAACATGGAACCATCTGGATGATGTTATCAAAAATATCAGGTTTCATCTAGATGTTTGCTATTGTATATAAATAAGAGTCACATGGAACAAAAATGTCTGCAAATAGTAATGACAATCAGGAAGCACAGAACAGTTTTATTGTCCCGCATAGGAAGGTACCATCTTTCTTTCCTACACAAAAGTAAGAAATGCATGGGCCGGTCAAATACGTAGCATTATCTTAACAGTGGTGGAGGGAGGGTGCACAGAGTCATTCTTACTTTGATTTTAAGATCCTCTGTGAGCAACAGAAGTTTACAAGATAACTAGCCAGAATCAAGGTCACTCCACAGCTATCAAAGTTCAGCTATGGTCCATACCCATGATCAAATTCACAGACATATTAGCATTGTTCTTTTATATAATTCAATGAAAATTTAACATGAGCCAGTCCTGTACCTAGCTTTGTGCTTAGGTATTAGTGTTAAGGAGGAGAGGAGATAAGAAACAAGAAAAGAAAAAGACACAATCCATGACTTCAAGTTTCTTAGAACTTGTGGAAGAAGTTAAGTCTAACAAACAAAACAGTTAAGTAACAACATTAGGCAGTATATAAGAAAGCTATAGTAGAGAGAGTGCTGGACTTGGAGCCAGGAAACACCTGGATTCAAATCCTCCTGTCTGATGCTAGCTATGTGGCCATGAAAAAATCATTTAACCACTTAGGACCTCAGTTTTCTCATCTAAAAAATGTAATTAATAACAATTGAAAAACTCAACTCCAGAGATCTTACTAGAACTTTTTGTGCCCTAGAAAAGCATCACAAAACTGACCTTAAAATCAATTTCCAGGACCTCCCTGTGGGAGGGAAGCAGAAACTATAGGACAGTGTGTGCCTAGTGAGGATCACGTAAATTAATATATGTAAAATGCTTTGTGAATTGAAAGCAATATGGAAGTATAAGATATTACTGAATTACTTATTTCTAACATCTCTATTATCCATCAGACTGATCTATTTGAAACAAAGCTGCGTACTATTGGCATCCGAAACAGGTGTCACAAAATCTACTTACTAAAGCTCCTAGACTTTTCTCATGGTGAGTGCTTCAGCACTCTGTTAGTGCCAGCTTACCCTTATTTACCCACAACTCTAGCCTATTAAAAAAAAGAATGAATGAATCATCTTGCTAAAACAGAACATGATATCCTTATGTTCTATTCAGTGCTGTATTTTAAGGTACTCATGAAGCACACATAAACTTTGGTAATATACCTAGCCTACTTGCACCTACCATTTATCTCTCTTTCCATTGTCCTTCATGTCACCTATAATTTTGCTTAATAAATGTTTTTTTTTCTTTTTTTCATTGACTCTCACACACAATGACTCTGTGATCTTGGGTAGATTCACTTAACATCTCAGAAACCCACAGCTACTGTCTATGACTATAAGCTGCATAACAATTTCTGGTGTACATTAATAAAGGGAATTCACTGGGAATTCTCTACACCAATGAAATCACAAATCCAATACAAAAATAGGTCACATAGTTTCTCCCAAACTGTTTTGTTTGAAACCCCTGCTTCTTCTCACCATCCCTAATTCAATTAGCAACTGGTGTTAACAATTACACAAGGTGTTAACAATACACAATACAAAAGTGGGAATGAAAAACAGTCTCAGCTCTTGAGAAGCTTACTTCTTACTGTGTCAGAAATGGTACCTTACCTAAATCTTATATGTACCCCAGAATCTAGCCGAATGCTCTGCACACAATAGGTTATCTTTTTTATTATTATTAATTGATCCATTCATGTTGCATATTTTTGTATTGGGATGTCTCTCTTGCCAAACTGTAAACACCAAAAGGATAGAATCATATCTTAATTATGTTTGAATTCTCCTCATCACCTAGTACCTACTTTGCACATAATAGGTACATAAGTGAATGAACATATGCATAAATGAATGAATTGACAAGACCAAACCAATTATATTAAGCACCTAATATATGCCGGGAATTTTTCTCATTGTTGGCTATATAAATGCAAAAGTGAGACAATCCCTGCCCTCAAGGGGTTTACATTCTACTATAAAGTCCCCAGGTCACTAGGGCTATTTGTTGAATCACAGAACCAATTTAATGAGAAAATCAAATGCCTTTAGGCATATACTAGGCCCTCGGTAAAGGTAACATCATGCTAAAACATCAATATTAGCCCAATATTAATTCCTACATCCATTGACTCCAGGCTGAAGTCCAAACTTCATAGTATAACATTTAATACCATCACCATCCCAGGTCTTTCAGCCCTTATCTTGTCTTTTTGTTCAATCATTTTTCAGTTGTATACAACTCTTCCTGACCCCACTTGGGGTTTTCTTGGCAATGATACTGGAGTAGTTTGCCATTTCCTTCTCCAGATCATTTTAGCAGTTGAAACCTAGCAAGATATCTTAGGGTTTACTGGCTAGATTTCTTTATTAAAGACCATGCCTTAAATCCAATTCACTCTTGTTCTCCATTGGCCAGCAATTGGTTGTTGTCCTTGGTTCTAGGACCAAAATTACAACACTATTTTAGAGTCAAGTTACAATGCATCTCACTGTGGCTGATCAGACCAATACGAGCTTGGAATGCTCTACAACAGGGCACAAATAATCCATGTGAATATTTGGGATGGATTCTTTAAATTTGTGCATCTTACAAATCTAGTTTGAAATCAAAAAAAGAAATCAAATCTCTTTTGAGCGTGGGCCAACAATAGGTCCCAGTAGCACTTATTTGGGCCCTGATGGCTCAGAGTGAATGTAAATAGTAATTGTGTATGTTTTGGCCAGAAACCCTGAAGGTCTTCCTCTCCCATATTGAATTTTTTTATTAGGTAACAAAGGGCCATTCCTTGGCTCATCACTTACCTAGCCATAATCACTGAATTGGCAGTTGCCTCAGTCAAAGTGAGAACAAAGAAAGACCTTAGGTTAAAAAGGCCAAGGTCTCCCCACTGCATCTAGGGCCATCTCCAGTCATCCTGATGGCTCCAGAGGAGAGAGTGAAGCAGGTAACTTTCATAGCTCTCCCTCACTGTAATCCAAGTCTTGGCATAATCTTTCTGATGTCATGGTCCTCTTCAAGAACATAGGACAAACAACGTCATTTTATAGATAAGGAAACTGAGGCAATGAGGTTAAGTGACTCACTCAGGGTCACACAGCTAGTAAGTTTCTGAGGTCACATTTGAACTCAAGAAAACAAATCTTCCTAACTAGGCCCAGAACTCTATCTGCTGCACCACCTAGCTGTCCTGTATTGTCTTACTGTCTTTATATATACTCTTTTTTCGAGCAAATAAAACACCACAATCATACCTGAAACCACTAAACAACAAGAATTCAGACAGTATTTCATAACCCACATTACTGGGTTGCTGTGAGGAAAAGTATCTTCCAAACCTTAAGGCATTATATAAATAGTGGTAACATGGTACAGAACGGAAAGACCACTGTGTGTGATAACAGGAGAGACATAGGTTCAAATCCCACCTCTGATACTTTGTTACTCTGTATATGCAATAAATAACTTGTTTTTCAGTCATTTCAGTCATGTTTGACTCTTAGTGACCCCATTTGGGGTTTTCTTGGCAAAGATACTGGAGTGGTTCACAATTTCTTTCTCCAGCTCATTTTACAGATGAGAAAAATGAGGCAAACAGGGCTACGTGATTTGCTCAGGGTCACACAGATAGTAAACGTCTGAGACCAAATTTGAACTCAGATATTCCTGACTCAAGGCCTGTGCATTATACGCTGCGCCATCTAGCTGCCCCCACAACAAATAATACAGATACTATTATCCCCTATGTAACAGATAAGGAAACAAGACTCGGGGAAAGGGTATTGAGAGGACCAAACGAGATAGTATATATAAAGCACTCTGCACACTTTAAAGTGCTGCATAAATATGAATTATTAAATGTGAGTTATCATTATTATCATTCCATGATGGCTCTTGCTCACCTTGACCTCATCTTCCCTTGACTCCAGGAGCCTTCAGAATTTGCAGTACTTGTCACTTAGCATACATCGTCTGACCTCATTCTCTAATTGTTGCGCGTAGTGTCTGGTTTGACCAAAACTGGAGGGTAAGTTCCTTCAAGACAAAGGCCAAATCATACACTTTGTTTTTCTCTCCTATTACACCTGTGTATGAGCCCCAGCACTCTGAGAGTACACGAACCAAGAATAATCTTAGGGACTATACCCAAACTATAACTCTTGGCTCATTTTGCCCCTACTCAGAATTGCTTCTGGGAAATTTCAGGATGTAGTTTAAATATAGCTTATGCCAAGTCTTCCAGATATGGGGAAAAGGGCCCTCAGATCCTAAAACTCAAGTTAACACATTTTTGTTACAGAACAACCATTATTTTCACCACACAGAAAGAGCAAAAACAACACAAAAGACTCATAGTCGTCCATAAACAATCAATATACATCTTCTCCCTCATCAGTGAGTCCCATTTTTCCCTCAGGACCTCACAGCATGACTCCATGGTTTAGAATCCCGTAAGAAAGAAAATGAATTTTTATTTGCTGAGGATGAGGGTAGGTGGAGGGAGGACAGCCCCTCAACATTCTGATGAGTGTCACATTCACCCCTGCTGGGGTTCTTTTGGCAATGAGGCCTATTGTACTCACTAAGGACTTGGACTCCACCAATGAAATTAATTTGGAGTCATTAGCATAAAATATTGCCCCTTTGTTATATGGACATCTTGGTTGCCCCTTTCAGAACAGAAGACACATGTAGGCACAACACTGGTAAAATCGGGCCTTCTCATGAGCTTTTTGACCTTCACAGAAGTCCTATCCAGCTTCTCCACAAAGGATCATAATAAGAACTGTTGTTGTGGGGGGTTTTTTGTTTATTTTTGTTTTTGTTTTTTGAAGAGAAAAAGAATTATCCTAATTTTTAGAAAGGTTTTTTCTTTATATTAGATCTAAATCTACCTCTCTGCAACTTGCACACACTTCTCCAAGGTCTGCTTTCTGGGGCCAAGAAGGACAAGTATAACCCTTCTTCCATATGACAGTCAATTATGTGAAGAGAGCAAAAACTTCTCATCATATGACCTGCTTCTCTTACCGTTTTTTGTCACCTTCCTCTGGAAGCACTCCAATTTGTCAATGTCTATCCTAAAGTGTGGTACACAGAACTAAATGAGATACTACCAATTTGGTGGGACTAAGGGCAAGTATAACTGGCCTATCATTTCCCTCATTCTGGATTTTCAATCTTCAATGGATCTGTCACCTCATCAATATGAGGAGTGCTATCCTCACTGCCACCTCCACTGGTTTTGATCACAATTCCTCAGTGCCCTCCCATCCAGTTCAATTTTCATCCATGTCTTTATTCGATAAAAGATTCGTCCAGACCATTGAATATTTCCCCTGGTTCTTAGGGGAAAGAAAATACACTTGGATTTGCTGCAGGGGCAACTTTCTTTTCCCACTATCCAACTAATATAATGCTCAAGTCCCAGGGAGTTTCTTGTGGCAATATGAGATCAAGTGACTTGCCTGACACACAGAGCTAATAAGTGTCACAAATGGCATTTGAACCCAAGTCTTCTCATCTCAAAGTTCTGCATTCTATGCACTGCACCACATTGCCTTTTTCTATTGTTCTAAAAATATCCATTCTCCTCAGCACAATCTGTAGGATCAGTGTGGGGTCAGGCAGCCAGAGGGAAGGAGAAAGCCAGGGGTGAAGAAGCGATATACAAAGAAGAAAAGAGAAGAAGGATTCTACTTTACGATTTTGTGGATTTTAAGTAGAAAGACTCTTGGATAATAAAAAGTTTTATGGACTTGTAAAAATGTGCTGCAAATAAGCGCTGTCCAGCACTTGAGAAATACTAATATAGACCATCCTCAGGCTTCTGGGGAGGATGGCCCCTCCCCCACTCCAGACACATGCATTTCCATCATCAGAGACACATGGAAATAAATGACAGAATCCATACTTTTCTTGTAAGAGCTAGAAGAGACCTTGGAGATTATTCTAGCCCCACTCCATCATTTTACAGCCAAAGAAAGTGAGTACCAGAAAGGGAAATGACTAGCCCAAATTTATTCAAGTAGTAATTGGCAGAGTCACTATTTAAACCCAGGTCTTCTAATTGAAAAAAAAAAGTTCTCTTGCCACAACAGCCTAGCTGTCCCTGAGTCCTTCGCCCTTACAGTGCCATCCTATCATTTCACAAGTAAAGCAAGATGGCATAAAGGATGGGGGGCTGTGTGACCATGAGAGAGGTATTTCTTCAAGCTTTGGTTTTCTCATCCCTAAAGTGTGGGTAATAACACTAAGACAACCTACCTCAAACCTTTGTCAGGAAGCTCAGATGAGATACTGCAAGTAAAGTGCTTTGCAGACCTTGGGTGCTATACAAATAAAAGCTATTATCATATTATCTTAGAATGCAAACATCTCAGGGATGGGCAGCCACCGTTGTCCACTCCCTCCAGGGCCACTTAGTCCAGGGAAGAATGATTCCCTTCTACAATGCTGAAGCTTTAAACAAACACACACACACACACACACACACACACACACACACATCCTGCCATATCTCCAAGGAAAAAATGTACACATCAGGTGTGCAATGGGGCAAAAGCCAAAGCAAATGTCAGGCACTGAAAAGCTGCCTGGAATGCTCTATTTTGGGCCATCCAAGTTTAAAGCTCTCAGAGAAGTATAACTGAGCCCTGTTTTTCCTGGACAGTTTAATGCATTTGGCATGTGAGATGACACACTCTTCTGAGATTCTCTGATCAAAGACCAGATGTGCTGTGTGGTTTTGTGGTTTGGATCTTTTGTCTTTCTTGGGGGTGGGGGGCAGTGTATATGTCTGTGTCTATGTGTGTGTGTGTGTCTTTGTGCTTCCTTTTCACTTAGCTGGTATAGGAGGAAATACACTGAAGCAATCAGCAGAACTTTTGAAAATCAATTTGTATTCTGTCAGCCTAAGCGGCATTAACAACCTCTACTAATACAGCAATAATGAACATCTGGAAATGCAGCAGCTGTTGGGAGGGGGTGCAGAAAAGTGAGGTATTACAAAAAGGAAAGATGACAGCTTGTTTTTCATAAGCTAGATTGCTTTTGTGGAAGCAGGAGGAGCAAACAGAGACAAAATGGAAACCAGAAAGAAAAGAGAGGCAATGAAATATATTTATTTATTGGCCTGATAAAACTGATTCAACGATATGATATCTGACAGGATCTAGAAAGAAAGATCAAGTTCAGTGAGACCAGAACTTTTTTTTTCAATTAGAAGACCTGGGTTTAAATAGTGACTCTGCCAATTACTACTTGAATGGTGGAATGGAGAGAGCTAACTTTGGAGCCAGGAAGATGTGAGTTCAAATCCCACTTTTGATACATGCTGACTGTAATCCTGGGCAAGTCACAATGTCTAAGAGCTCCAGGCAGCTCTCTTAGCCTGTGTCACAGAGAAGGCTTGGACCCAGGGATGGGGAACCTGCAGCCTCAAGGCCCACCTCAGCCGAGTCTGATCTCTGTTAGCAAAAGAAATTTCTCCCTGGAAGCTCTTTACATCAGTGAAATGACAGATTCAGTTTCTCTCCCTACCTTGTTTTATCTTTTTTGTTCCTCACGATAACCTAGTGAGACAAGTACTACAGTTATCCCTTCCACATCAAGGGGGTTAGGGACTCAGTACCCATACCACTTAGAAAATCTGTGTAAAAACTTTTGGCCCTCCCTTAGTACCAGAAAAGAAGTCTGATTTTTTTTTTCTTTTTCTTTTAGGGAGTGTTTATAGTACTTTAAAATTTGGGTTGGTATTACATAATACTACACATATATTTTATGCATTTCTGAGTTTCTAAACTTTCTCTGTGTTGTCTGCTGGGCTTCACCATCTGTGACTTCCATAAAACTCCCCGAAAATTCCCATTTAATTTCTTATGCCTACCCATGATATATCAAAACCACAATAGGGAATGTCACAATGTGAAAGGGATAACTGTATTATTACTGCCATTCTGAGGGGACTGAGAAAGGTTTACTGATTTGCCAAGCATGACACAGCCAGTGCCCAGAATGCATTTTGATCCCCAGGCTTTCCTGACTCTAAATCTAGCATTCTGTCCACTATATCAGGTTGCTTCCCATGTACTGTGTCTTGAATACAATCCATCTCCTGACTTTGGGCATTTCCACTGACTGTCCCCATGCCTGGAATACTCTCCTTCTATATTTCTGCCTCCTGGCTTCCCCAGTTCCAAGTCTCAACTTAAATCCTACCTTCAACAAGTAGCCTTTTCCAATTTCTCTTAATTCTAGGACCTTCTCTCTGTTGATTATTTCTAGTTTGTCCTTTATATAGTGTGTGTTCATCTCATTGCTTTCATTTTTTCTTTCCCATTCAATTGTTAGCTCCTCATGGATAGCTACTGTCTTTTGCCTTTCTTTGTATCTCCAGTGCTTAGCACAGTGACTTATGTTTACTGCATTTAATATTAATTAATTAATTAACTAACTAATTAATTAATTAAATGCTTACTGCATTTAATAAATGCTTATTGGTTTGACTTGTAAAGCCTGAGGTTACAAAGGAAACTACTTCAGTAATTACTTTCCTCACTAAAATCCCATTCTGATGCCTGATCTTAGTGTGAAGGTGACTCTGGATTCTTGAAGGTCATGCCAATTGAGTATAAGCTCTAACAAACCCTATGTCAAGCTGGAACAGCTTGCAGTATGGGACTGTGAGTGGACTTGGTCTTTTATCTGAAGCCCAGGCTAAATTTGGAGACTCTGCTCCCATATTCAGTTGCCTCATGATTAATTTTTCAGTCACAACATTGAAGGATTATCTGTTAAATCATAGCAGGCCTTTGATCTATTCCCACACTCATAACATTGCAGATCCTTGTAATAACAAATAATAACCGACATTTATATAGAACTAAAGTTTTTTTTTTAAACTTTTGCAAAGTGTTTTACATGCATGATTTCATGTGAGCCTCACAACAGCCTTATGAGGGAGATATTACAGATTTTTTTTCCATTTTACAGAAAAGGAAACTGGAGCACAGAGAGGTCAAGTGATCTGCCCAAGATCACACAGATAGTATCATGAGAAGATACATGTAGCTTCTAAGAACATCATTATTAGGGCAGTTAGAAGGATTCTACATAGAAAGAGGGCACAGGAGTAAATCAGTAATGTTGAGATTATGTAAAAGAAAAATGGATAGATGAGAAAGAGGGATGCCCTGGGAGAAAGGAGAAGAATGGGAAAAATTATCTCAAATAAAAGAGATGCACAAGAAAGAGTTTTTACAATGGAAGAGAAAGGGACAGGAGGTGGGGGGGGGCTGGTAATGCTTGAAGCTCACTAACATTTAAATTGGTTCAAAGAGGGAAAAATACACACACACACACACACACACACACACACATTGTAACATATATTTATCTTACCCATCAAGAAAGTAGGAAGAGAAGGGGATAAGGGGAAGGGGAGGATTATAAAAGAGAGGGCAGATAAAAGAAATCAGTGGTCAGAAACAAAGAAAAAACAGAAAGGGGAAGGTGATGAAAGGGAGGGCAGATATAAGAAAGCAGTTAAAAGCAAAACAGGCTTTAGAGGAGGGACAGAATAGAAAGAGAGAGAGAAGTATAAAACAAAGAAAATAGGATGGAGGGAAATGCATATTTAGTAATCATAACTGTGAATGTGAAAGGGATGAACTCACTCATAAAATAGAAGTGGATAGCAAAACAGATTAGAAACCAGAATCCAACAATATGCTGTTTTCAAGAGACACACTTGAAATGGAAAGACGCATGGAAAATTAAAATAATGAGCTGGAGCAGAATCTATAATGATTCAACTGAAAGTGAAAAGGTAGGGATAGAGATCACAATTTTAGAAAAAGCAAAAGCAAAAACAGACCTAATTAAAAGGGATAAGCTGGGAAACTACAACTTACTAAGAAGAAACCATAGACAATGAACTAATATTAATACTAATCATATGTTCACCAAGTGGCATAGTATCCAAATTCTTAAAGGAAAAATTAAATGAATTACAAGAAGAAATAGTAAAGCTACACTAGTGGGGGACCTCAGCTTTCTGCTCTCAGAGCTAGATAGATCTAACCATAAAATAAATAAGAAGACAAGGAGATGAATAGAATCTTATAAAAGGTAGATACAATAGACCTCTGGAGAAAACAATGAATGGGAATAGAAAGAATTATACCTTTTTCTCAGGCATACATTGTACTTTCACAAAAATTGACCATGTATTAGGGAAATCCTTACAACCAAATTCAGGAAAGTGGAAATATTAAATGTACCCTTTTCAGACCATAATGTAATAAAAAATTACATTCCATATAGGGTTGTGGAAGCACAGATTAAAAATTAGTTGGGAACTAAGTAATTTAATCCTAAAGAATGAGTGATTTGAAGAACAAACCATAGAGACAATAATTTCATCAAAGAGAATGACAACAATGAAACAACATTCCAAAATTTGTGGGATGCAGCTAAAGCAGTACTTAGAGGAAAAATTGTAACTCTAAATGTATACAACAATAAAAGAGAGAAAGAACAAGTCAATGAATTGGGTATGCAACTTAAAAATACTAGAAAAAGAACGGATTAAAATTCCTACTTAAATACCAAAATTGAAATCCTGAAAAACAAAGGGGAGATTAATAAGATTGAAAGTAAAAAATCATTGAACTAATTAATAAAATTAGAAGCTGATTTTGTGGGAAAAAAATTAATAAACTTTTGATTAATTTGATTTTTCAAAATAAAGAAGAAAACTAAATTACTAATATCAAAAATGAAAAACATGAATACACCACCAATGAATATGGAGTTGAAGGAATTATTAGAAGTTATTTTTCCCAATTATATGCCAGTAAAAATGACAATCTAAATAAAATGAATGCATATTTACAAATATATAAATCACTTAAATCAACAGAAGAGGAAGCAGAATACTTAAAGACCCCATCTAAGAAAAAGAAATTGAACAAGACATCAATGTGCTCCCTAAGAAAAAATCCCCAGGATCAAATGGATTTACAAGTGAATTCTACCAAATATTTGAGCAACAATTAATGCTAGTACCACATAGAGTATTTTTAAAAAATAGATAAAAGAGTCCTACCGACTTTTCTTATGATACAAAATATAATTTTGACACCTAAACCAAGGAGAACAAAAACAGAAAAAGAAAACCATAGACCAATTTTCATAATGAATATTGATGCAAATTTTTTTAATAAAATACTAGCAAGAAGATTACAGCAATATATCAAAAGATCATATACTGTGACCAAGTAGGATTTATGCCAGGAATGCAAGGCTGGTTCTTTATCAAGACAACTATCAGCATCATTGACCATATCAATAAAAGAACAACAAAATTCGTATGCTTATATCAATAGATGCAGAAAAAGCTTTTGAAAACTACAACACCCATTCCTCTTAAAAACACAAGAAAACATAGGTATAAATGGAGTCTTTCTTAAAATGATACATGGTATCTAGCTAAAACTAAGAGTGAGCATTATTTATAATGGGGACAAACTTGAAGCCTTCCCAATAAGATCAGAGTGTAGCAAGGATCTCCATTATTACCACTATTACTTGGTATTGTGCTAGAAATGCTAGGTATAGCAATAGACAAAGAAAAATAAACTGAAGGAATATAAATAGGCCATGAGGAAACAAAACTATAACTCTATGCAGATGGTATGATGGTGTACTTAAAGAACCCAGAGAATCAACTAAAAAACTAGTTGAAACAAGTTGGAGGATATAAAATAAAACCACATAAATCATTAGCATTTCTACATATTGCCAACAAAACCCAGAATCAAGAGATAGAAAAATAACATTTAAAATAACTGCAGATATTATAAGACACTTGGAAGCCTACTTGCTAGGACAAACCCAAGGATTATATTCGCACAGTTATAAAACACTTTTTGACACAAATAACAACAGATCTAAACAATTGGAGAAATATTAATTGCTCATTGATAGGCCAAGTCAGTGTAATAAAAATGACAATTGTATCTAAATTAATTTACTTATTCAGTACCATATCAATCAAAATATCAAGGAATTAGTTTATACAGCTGGAAAAAACAATAACAAAATTCATCTGGAAGAGCAAAAGACCAAGAATATCAATGTAATCAATGAAAAAATATGAAGGAAGGCAGCCTATCGGTTCCAGATGACACACTATATTACAAAGCAGTAATCATCAAAACAATCTGGTGCTGTTAAGAAATAGAATTGTGGATCAGTGGAACTGGTTAGGTACACGCAATACACAGTAGCTAATGACCGTAGTAATCTAGTGTTTGATAAACCCAAAGATACAAGCTTTTGGGGTAAGAACTCAACACTTGAGAAAAATTGCTGGGCAAACTGGAAAGCAGTTTGGTAGAAATTAATCATATCCTAATATCTCACACCATATATTACAATAAAGTCAAAATGGGTAAACGATTTAGACATAAGGGGTGATATCATAGTAAATTAGGAAAGCATGGAAAATTTTATCTGTCAGAGCTATGGATAAGGGAAGTTTTTATGACCAAACAAAAGATATCAAGAATCATAAGAAGTAAAATAGATAATTTTTTATTAGACAAAATTTTTTTTGCACAAACAAAACCCATGTAACCAAAATTAGGGAAAAAATATGAGGAAAAAACTTGAAATGTTTTTCTGACAAGGCTTCATTTCTCAAAAATATAGGGAACTGAGTCAAATTTATAGAGCCATTCCCCAATTGCTAAATTATCAATGAATATGAGCAAGCAATTTTCAGAAGGAGAAATCAAAACTATCAATAGTCACATGGAAAAAGTTCTAAATTACTACCAATGAAAGAAATGCAAATTAAAAGAACTCTGAGGTACTACCTCAGATATATCCAATAGGCTAATATGACAGAAAATGAAAATGACAGATGCCAGAGGAGATGTATAGTAATAATAAACTAATGCACTGTTGGTAGAGTTTTGAACTAGTCAACCATCCTAGAAAACAATTTGGAACTATGCCCAAAGAGGTATAGGATTGTCCATACCCTTTAACCCAACAATACCACTACTAAGTTCATATCCCGAAGAGGGATAAGAAAAGGGAAAAGGACTTATTTCTACAAAAACATAGCAGCTCTCTTTGTGGTGACAAAGAGTGAAAATTGAGAGGATGTTCATAAATTGAGGAATGACTGAACAAGTCGTGGTATATGATTGTAATGGAATACTATTGTGCTACAAGAAATGATGAGGGAGACGGTTTCAGAAAACCCTAGGAAGAGTTATATGAACTGATGCAAAGTGAAGTGAGCAGTCCCAAGAGAGCATTATACACAGGAACAGCAATATTGAAAGAATGATCAATTGTGACAGACTTAGCAATTCTGATCAAGACAATGATCCAAGACAGTTCCAAAGGACTGATGACAAAAAGTGCTATCTACCTCCAGAAATAGAACTGATGAATTCTGAATGCAGAATGAAGCGTATTTTTTCACTTTATTTTTCTTGTTTTATTTTTTGTGTTTTCTGCATGGCTAGTGTAGAAATATGTTTTGTATCACTTCACTGTATAAATAATATAAAATTGTTTGCCTCCTCAACATGGAGGGAGAGGTAGGAGGGAGGAAAAGAATTTGAAACCCAAATTTTCCAAAAGATTTTTTGGTCATGTTCCCTTGTGGTCATCAGCAAATTAAATCATCTAGGATCAAGGATTTCTAAAAAATTTGTTGGTCTTGTATTGTTTTTTTCCCATAGCATCTTTACAGATTCTAAGCAGAATTTCTCTACTTCCTGATCCCTGGCCACAAATGATGGATAAACCATAGCTATTTTCATGTTTTTTTATTATGATTATTACAAAATGCAATATTGAATAATAGAGAGTTGGCCTCAGAATCAATAAAATCTGGGTTTAAAGCTCACCTCTGAAACATAGTGGCTGCATGGCACTCAGAAGTTTACTTCAACTCTCATTGTCCCAGATAATTCTTCAATACCATAAGTTGCAGAGTAGCTGCTGATATGCTTTAGCAGAGAGAGTTTTCTTACTGGGAGTTCCCAATATCAATTAAATCATAGGTCTATTTTTTTAAACTATGAGTAATGCAAGGCAAGATGATCAGATTCCCAAAGTAATGTTTCTTTTTGACTTTGGGCAACTGATGAAACCTAATTCTTTAAGTCTCTTATTCACCTCTCTGAGAAGAACCTGTTAGGTGGTCCTCTGTTTTTGTGATAGTGGAAATGACCAAGTGATATGGCATGGTTTTTCTCTTAACATATAAACTCATTGGTGAATGAATACAAATTTCATATAGGTGTTTTAATGTCTACAGGCAGTCTAAAAATTGTGTTGTTTTTAGAATGCTCCATCCTTTTTCTATCATTCTGTCCTTATCATACTGAAAATCAGAAGCAAAGAATTCAGGATTGAAGGTTAGTTTTTATTTTTCTTTATTTCCTGGGATTCCATGGCCAAAGAATTCATCACCTAGAAGCAAATCAGTATTTCTGTTTCTCTCTTCACTTGCATAGTCTAGTCAGTCCTCTGTCACAAGAACTATATTCAAAGCTATTCCAACTCAGTAGTACTTGTCTTCTACTGGAATAGTTCTTAATGATCCAGATTTATCTTCATGCCTTGATGAAGTAAGCATAAGAGTGGGACTTTTGTAGATAATTAGATAATTAAAATAGCTAACATTTATGTGATGTTGTAGTATTTACAAAGCACTTTATATATACATGTAATAAATATCTGAGGCAGTATTTGAACACAGGTGTTACTGACTCCAAACCCATTATTCTCTCCACTGCATCATTTAGTTACCTAAACATATAATGGACTGTGTTGCATAATAAATGCATTAGAGAGAAGCAAAACAAATATGTGAGGTTTAAGTGAAAAGGTCAATACCAAAGACGGTTCAGGTCGAGGAGATATCAGGAACACTTAACTGAAGAGTTGAGTATTTTGTGTAAAGTAGAGCAGCAGAGTTAATAAAGAGTTGGCACTGGAGCAGGGATGACCTGATATATGATTAAGGCAGAATTGATGACTTCAAAGATAACCATGAATATGCGTGAATTGCAGGATATAAGGAATTCTCTAAGTAGAAGGCAGAGAAGTTAAAGCATTTATCGAAACTCAAAAGTAGCAGACCCATGGGCCAGCGTCCCCAATTCGACATCCTGGCAAGAACCTTCCAAAACCAGTATGCCCATCTCACAATAGTGACCAGGAGGCCACAGAAAAACATTATGGCAGCAAGCCAAGTCATACTGGTGCTTCCCCCCGCCCCCAATGCCAAGGCCCTCCAGCAAGAAGACCACCCACTGGCCTCAAGCCCCTGCTCAACAATCTCCAGTCTCCATGAGGGTCAGTCCTGCCTTTTTCGTAGCGCCTGCCACCGTCGCCGCCACTTCCATCGCAATCTCCAAGCTGTGTTCCAGCTAGCTGACTGCTTCCTCTCTCCTTCAGCTCTTAACTGCTCTCATCAACTGCCTCTTAACTCTGCTCCAACCATTCAGCAAGCTCCTTCCACCACAGGCTTCATGTCATCACATGGACCAGAACTCAGGTACCTAGCAATGGCTCCAGTCCTAGCCACTCCCCCCAGGACCCTGAGAGCTCCACCCCCAAAGCCCACTCAAATGGGCGGGGAAGATCTTCCCACTCACTGATTGCCTTTACACCTGGGTTCAAGTCCTATCTTTGATACATAATAGTTTATGACTGTGAGCAATCACTCTAGCACTCAGTGTCCTGGACGACTCTAAAACTATGAGGTTAAAGACAAGTAATAGATCTGTGTAGGCAGAAAGAGTTTCCATACTAGAAATTCCTCCACACTGATGAAAAAATCAAAGGTCTAAACAAAAAAATAAAAATAAAAACTCTAATTTTTAGAATGTAAACTCATAAATAAGGAATGTTTCATTATTTATACTTTTAGTGCTTAATAAATACTTGACTCATTGTTTCTATTGAGAAATAGGGTCTCTATTCATGATGAGAACTTCCCTGTATCAAGAAAATTATAGGACTAGACCTTATATCCATATTCCTCTATTATATTAAAGGATCAGAGCCTCTGGACACAATTTCCAAACTTGCTCTGTAGTGCACAAATCCCTCATCCACATTCTGCAAAATAGTATTTAACAAAATGCTAAGTATTAAAGTTCAGAGAAAGCAGAAGACTGCATGATTGTGGGCTGGAGTCTTCCTATTTCCAGGTGACATATTATAAAAGCCTTCTGGTATCAGTCCCCTCCTGTTTCACCCATGGAACTTACTGGAGAAGGACTGGTAGAAAATATTGGGAAGTCATTTGGACCTTGGCTGTTCTCAAATATCATATTCTGGGAAATGCCTGGACACCACTAAGGACTTTTTCCATAAGCCTTTTCTTTCCATCACTAATAAGCAACCTGCCAATGCTCCAGAACTGGCTGCATTTGCTGTTTCTTCATCTTTGCTCTTTGTCTAGTGGACTTCCTCCAAGGATTTTTTCTTTTTATTATGAGTTTCCAGATTTTTACTCAGAACCCTGAGTCTTTGGTCCCGAAGAGGCTCCAACCAAGGACATCCAAGGTCATTATCTCTGGAAGGGATGATTCCTTTATTTAAATCGGTCCCCTGTGTTTTTGGCAATGAACGTCCCACAGAATTTAATCCAGGTCTTTGCTTCCCAATTCTCACTACATGTACTAAACCAAAGTCCTCAGGGAGTTTTCTTAAGTATCACTACTATCCTCTCCAGAACATCCTTCAGTGGTTGAAAATAAATTGTGTGTGGTTTACCTCCATGGAATGATTTCATTTTAGAAATACATCAAGTTACCCACTCTTTCTCCATCATAAATACTGCACACACCTTAGAATCCCAGAATCACCAAATTTTAGCTTACTATCATGTTGCTGAAGTATTTCCTGGGGCTCATCAAATCAGCCACCCCATAACTTATCTATTTCTGTACACAAAATAGAGCACCGATTTTACCTATTTAATAACACATATTTTCTTCATTGTTTCACTACATTTAACTTTTCAAAACACTCTCACATCTAATACTTTGAACATTTTATCAGGAAACTGAATGATAAAAGGTTGTGATTTTCCTAAGATCAATCAATCAATAAGCATTTCTTTAGCACCTCCCATACTCCAAGCTCTGTGTAAAGTGATAGGGAAAATAAAGACAAAAACAGTCTTCACAGATTAGAGATTCAGAAAGATCACAATCTAATGAGAGACATACACACAAACCACTTTATACAGTCAAAATACATGCAGTCTCAGAGAGAAGGCATAAGCAACCAGAACAGTGCTCTCACACTAGGTAAGAAGCATACAGGTTGAGAGATAGAGGGATGCTACACTTACCAAGAGCAAGAAATTCAGTGTCATTGGATTAGATCATGGTGGAGGGCAGGAAAACATAAGAAAACCAGAAAGGCAAAAAGCAGCCAGATTGTGAAAGGCCTTAGGGGTCAAAGAAGGGATTTTATATCTTCTGGAGGTAATAAAGAGCCACTGGAGTTTATTGAGTAGGACCATACGGTGAATTAGTGATGGAGCCAAGGACTTAGAACACAGAATTATTAAAGAAATGTTCTTTCCCCTACACTCCTTATTTTCAAATGATATTCCAACATCCCCTATTTAATGTTCCTAAAATCTGATTCTTTCTCTACCTCACAGTTTATTCTATCGGAGAAAAACTATTCCATCTTCTAAAGTGAGTTCTAAAGTGCGGTGGGGTTTTTTGAGGAGGGGACAAGGCTGCATATTTGTTTGTCTACAGAGAATGATACATTAATTCTCCCCTTCGAAGGGCATGGCAGAAGACTCGGATAAACAAAGGCAAATTAATATAAGTCCACGATTCAGCCAAACCAAATCTCACTTCTTCTTGGGTTCTTGACATGCCACAACATACCTCTGGGCCACATCAAAAAAAGGAGACACATTTGCACAAATGACTTGTAAATTCTGATGATCTTTGGCCTTCACAAAGTTTGCTCAGCTAATCAAGGGTAATTGGTGATGCTGAGAAGCCTTTTTACCCCAAATTACCTGACATGTGCCTGAAATTCTTAAAGTAGAATTTTTCCACATAATATTAAGTAGAGCCAGATCTTCAAAAACCAACTTAAATCAAGAAATTTAACTAATTTCATTCATTGCAAATTAATGGAACACATCCTCAGATGAACTCTCACTGTTTTTTGAAAATCCTTCTCCTCTACTTTTATTTATTCCTTGTATCATTCTTTCCTCTAGTTCCACATAGTATAACTACCCTTCACATTTACAACAGACAACATAGCTTCTTACTTTATTGAGAAGACTGAAATTTTCTGACATGAATTCATAGAATCTACAGGATGAAGAAACTGAGGCCCAAAGAAACTATGATTTTGCCAAGATCACATAGGTGAAAAGAGACAGAACTTGCATGAGAATCCAGCCCCTCTGACCCTAGATCAATCAACAATCATTTATTTAGCACTTATCATGGGCCAGGCCCTGGGCTAGCCTCTGGGAATACAATTACAAAGAATAGAATAATCTCTACCTTCAGGAGACTTTCATCTTAATGAGAGAGACAACAAGTACATATATGAGTTTGTATGGAATAAAAGAGAAAAATTGCAAAACAGTTAAATACAAGGTAAATTCAACATTCTTTCCACAACACCATGGTGCTCCCTTAGTTCCCTGTGTCCATTCCTCAAATATTCTTAAGCATCCCTCTATTCAAAGAATAAATACCGCTACACCTCTCTTAGGTTAAACTCAATACAATTCAATTCAACAAACTTTTAAGTCCCTACCATGTTTCAGACACTGTTAGGTTTGAGGACATTCAAAGACAAAAAGGAAATAGTTCCTTCCTTCAAAGAACTTACATTTTGCAGGAAGACTAAATGATCTTCCAGTATCCTTTATCTTTTTTCCACAGCACTTTCCAATATGGCTCCCTCTCCACTATTCTACTGAAATCAACCTAAGGATACAAATGACTCTCTACTCATTTTAATGACATTCTTTTCAATTTTTATCTATTATAAACTTTGTGCACTTTTGTCACTGTTAACCACCACCCTCCAACTCTCCCTGTGACTAGATGCTCTCTCCTGCATTGGCTTCAGTTGAGATCTTCTAAACTCATTACCATGCCACTAAATGGAGCCCTGATTGACACCACCTCCCTCATCCTCCTCCCTCCTCTGGTTAGAGGGCTATAAGATGAAACACCAAATTCCTCCCAATGCCTTCCTTTGTATAGAGGGTAGAAGCTGGATTTTTCAGCTGACTCCATTCTGCGTCTGCTGTTCTGCCTGGTTTCAACTCCATGGAACAAGAAGTCCCCCCATGCTTTTTGATGTCTCATCTCTCCCTACGCCATCAGTGCCACTTTCCTGTCTCTTTTTATGTGTTGTATCCTTTTTTAGATTATAAGTTCTTTGAAGGCAAGGGTTTTCTTTTAGCAATTAGCACAGTGTCTGGCACATAGTAGGTGATAAATAAATGTTTTTTGGATTGGATTGGATATCATATTACACTGATTTTGCCCATTATTTCTAATGATAATTGATCTGTCTCCTTTGAGGGTTCCTCATACTTTTGCTAACTCTTTGATATAGACGTTTCATTAGGATTTTCCCTGGATCATTATCTGTCTTCTCTATATCCCCTTAGCAATAGCATTCATCATCTTGCCTTCAACCACAGCTTCTATGTAGAAGACTCCTAAATCCATATTTCCAATGTTAAACTTTTTTCTGATTTCCAACACTGTCCCTCCGACTGCCTGCAATATATCTCCGCCTGAATGCCCCATTAGCACCTTAAACTCAATAAACTCAAGGCCAACTTCGTTATTTAACTCAAAGCCAAATTCATTATCATTACCCCAAGCTGAGCTCATTATCTTTATCCTAAATCTGCTGGTCTTTCTGACTTAACTGTTTTTCCTCTAAGGCATCACCCCATTTCCCAAGTGAGAAACATTGTGCCAGAATAATCTTCTTTATATACATCAGTCTTTATACATATTCACTATTCTGCTCAAAAAAACTTCAGTTATCTAGCATTTGAGGACTAAACAGTCTAATGTTAATCTACTATTCCAGTCATTTAATATTCCTCTCTTCATCTCATATTTTTTAAAATTTTTTGAATTTTTTTGATTTTACCAGAACACAAATACAGAATAAAGAAAAGAAACATAAGTATTATCATAAACTTAAATATTGAAACTTAAATACAAAGAAAGAAAAAAAGCATGTCATGTGCATAGCAGAACATAAGGGACTCAGCCCTCCCTTCTGTCACCCTACTCCCTCCCATCCTCTTCCCCCTTACTTTCTTATAGGGAAACATGTATTTCTATACCCCATTGTCTGTATATCTTATTTCCCAGTTGCATGCAAAAACAACTTTTTGAGTGCCCACTTTTAAAACTTTGAGTTCCAAATTCTCTCTCATCTTACCTCCCCACCCACCCTCCCTAAGAAGCCAAGCAATTCAACATAGGCCACCCATGTATCAATATGCAAAACACTTCCACAATAATCATGTGAAAAACTAACTATATTTCCCTCTGTCCTATCCTGTCCCCCTTTATTCAATTTTCTCCCATGACACTACCCCTTTTCAAAAGTATTTCTTTTGATTGCCTCCTCCCCCAATCTGCCTTCCCTTCTATTATCCCCCACCCCTTATCCCCTTACCGCTGCTTTCCTGTGGGGTAAGATACCCAATTGAATGTGTATGCTATTTCCTCCTCAAGTCAAATTCGATGAGAGCAAGATTCACTCATTCCCCCACACCTGCCCCCTCTTCCCTTCCAGTAGAACTGCTTTTTCTTGCCACTTCTGTCTGAGATAATTTACTCCATTCTATCTCTCCCTTTCTCCTTCTCTCAATATATTCATCTCTCACCCCTTAATTCTATTTTTTAGGTATCATCCCTTCATATTCAACTCACCCTGTGCCTTCTGCATATGTATATACATATTCCCTTCAACTACCCTAATACTCATGAATTACAAACATCATCTTTCCTAGTAGGAATGTAAACAAAACAGTTCAACTTTAGTAAGTCCTTTATGATTTCTCTTTCTTGTTTACCTTTTCATGCTTCTCTTGATTCTTGTACTTGAAAGTCAAATTTTCTATTCAGCTCTGGTCTTTTCATTGAGAAAGCTTGAAAGTCCTCTATTTTATTGAAAATCTATATTTTGCCTTGGAGTATTATACTCAGTTTTGCTGGGTAGGTGATTTTAATCCTAGCTCCATGGACCTCCAGAATATCATATTCCAAGTCCTTTGATCCCTTAATGTAGAAACTGCTAGATCTTGTGTTATCCTAATTGTGTTTCCACAATACTCAAATTGTTTCTTTCTGGCTGCTTGCACTATTTTCTCCTTGACCTGGTAACTCTGGAATTTGGCAAAAATATTCCTAGGAGTTTTGTTTCTGGGATCTTTTTCAAGAGGCAATTAGTAGATTCTTTCAATTTCTATTTTACCCTCTGGTTCTAGAATGTCAGGGCAGTTTTCCTTGACAGTTTCTTGAAAGATGATGTCTAGGCTCATTTTTTGATCATGGCTTTCAGGTACTCCAATAGTTTTTAAATTATCTCTCCTGGATCTATTCTCTAGGTCAGTGTTTTTCCAATGAGATATTTTACATTGTCTTCCCTTTTTTCATTCCTTTGGTTCTGTTTTATAATTTCTTGATTTCTCATCAAGTCACTAGCTTCTACTTGCTCCAATCTAATTTTTAAGGTGATATTTTCTTCAGTGGCCATTTGGATCTCCTTTTCCATTTGGCTAATTCTGCCTTTCAAGGCAATCTTCTCCTCATTAGCTTTTTGGAGCTCTTTTGCCATTTGGATTAGTCTATTTTTAAGGTGTTATTTTCTTCAGTATTTTTTTTGGGTCTCCTTTAGCAAGTCATTGACTTGTTTTTAATGATTTTCTTGCATCACTCTCATTTCTCTTCCCATTTCTCTTACTTGCTTTTCCAAATCCTTTTTGAGCTCTATGACTTTGTTGACTTCTTCTGAGGGGTGAAGGCAGGGCAGTTGGGGTTAAGTGATTTGCCCAAGGTCACATATCTAGTAAGTGTGTCAAGGGTCTGAGGCCGGATTTGAACTCAGGTCCTCCTGACTCCAGGGCCAGCGCTCTACTCACTGCACTACCTGGTTGCCCCATGTTGACTTCTTCTGGCTGTATGTTTTGATCTTCTTTGTCACCAAAAAAAGATTCTATAGTCTAAGTCTGAGTCTGAGTCTGAGTCTGAGTCCTTTTGCATTGCCTAGTCATGTTCCTGGCCAACTAATTGACCTTTGAGCTTTTTGTCAATGTATGACTGCTTGTAGAGTAGAGAGTACTTTGTCCCAAGCTTTAGGGGCTGCACTGCTGTTTTCAGAGCTACTTCTACACAGCAAGTTCTGCCACACCAGTGCTCCTCCTCGCCCAGGAACTGCCAACCAGCACTGCGACCCAGATCCAGGCAGGGCAAAGCTGCCTCTGTGCCAGCAAAGCACTCCCTGCACTCCTGCTCTTATCTGCCACTTGTTCCTCCCACCGTGTGAGCCAGGGACTCTGGAAGCAGCTGATGGTAGAGCTCTGGAAGCAGCCACTGGAGCTTCCTGCTGCTGTCGCTTCCACAACCAGGCCACTACTGCCACCCCACCTCTGCCACCGCCAGGCTGGGGCCAGACCGCTCTTACCCTGATCCAGAAGTTTTCCCACTAACCTGTTCGATTGTCTTTGGTGTTTGTGGGTTGAGAAGTCTGGTAACTTTTACAGCTCAGTGATTCATGGTGCTAAGGCCTGCTCTGCCTGCTAACCCCTGGTCTGGTCTGTCCTGGTGTGGCCCATGCTGGGCTGCACTCTGCTCTCAGCACCATGCGATAGACCTTTCCCAGCAACCATCTAGGCTATCCTGAGCTGGAGACCTGCTTCCCTCTGCTATTCTGTGGGTTATGCGGCTCTAGAATTTGTTCAGATCCATTTTTTACTGGTGTTTGGAGGGATTTGAGGGAGAGCTTAAGAGAATCCCTACTTTCCAGCCGCCATCTTGGCTCCACCCCCATGGCATCATCATATTTAAATTTTTTTAATCTTGATGCTTTTAATATTTTATCCTTGAGCTGGCAGTTTCAGAATTTGACTATGATATTCTTACAAGTTTTCCTCATAGGCTCTCTTTTAACTGGTGATCAATGGATTTTTTCTATTTCTACTTCCCTGCCTTGTTCTAATGCTTCAGGACAATTTTCTTTAATTATTTCTTGTATTATTGTACCAAGATTCTATTTTTGGTCATAACTTTCAGTTACTCTGATTATTTTTATATTTTCTTTTCTTGATCTATTCTCCAAATATATTGTTTTTCTTATAAGATGTTTCACTTTCTCTTCTATTTTTTCATTATTCATGTTTTGTTTAAGTATTTCTTGATCTCTTTTAATTTCACTGGCTTCACTTTGCCCGATTCTAATTTTCAAGGTGTCATTTTCCTCCTTGAGATTCTGGATCTCCTTTTCTAATTGGTTGACTTCCCTTTCATAACCTTCTTGTTTTTCTTGATTTTTTTTTTTTTTTTAGTTTTTCTTCCATCTCTGTCATTTGATTTTTAAAGTCTTTTTTAAGATCTTCTATAAATTCTTTTTGGGCAAGTGAACATTTGACATTGCTCTTCAGAGATTTCTTTACTTCAATATCCTCCTCTGAAGATAAACCTCATCCTCTCTATTCCCATAATAGGTTTCTATGGTTAGATTCTTTCTCCTTTGCCTGTGAACTTTTTGTTTTGCAGTAATATCTTGATTTTTGTAATACCTCTAGCCCTGGGGTATGGAAAATGGTGCCTCTTGCCCCAGATCTTCAGTTCCCTCTAGCCTGTAACCAAAGCCAAACCTCCAACCTCCTATAAGTGTCCACAGCCAGGGGCTTTCTGCCTCACTGCTTCTGTACTCATGGGGTGTGTGCTGGTTCCTTTTCACTCCCATGGCTCTTCGCAGCACAGCTAGGTCTGGTGTTCCTCATAAGCAGAGGTTCCCTCAATATTCCTAGGCTCAAATGCATGACTCCCCTCACTATCCCCAGGTGAAAAATTCCAGTAAGTGGGGCCAAGGCAGCCTCTCATACCAACTGACCCCAGGGCTTGACCCTAGTTACTTAAGAGGTTTGCTCTCTTGTGGTTAAAACAGAACCTAACCTGGAGGTGTTTACTCCTGGAAAGGACCAAACCTGGATGTGGGGTTTTTCTTCAGATCTTCTCAAACTGTCCCAGGAAGATCCTGGTTTTGCCCCTATTCTTTGTCTCCACCTACACTTTGTTTACCCTAAGGTGCTATTTCAACTCTTTTGTGGGGGAAAATCTTGAGAACTTGGAATTTTCTGACCTACACCGCCATCTTCCCAGAATCCTCTCTTAATATTTCTTTTAGCTCAAGCAAAAATAGACAATTCTCTGATCCACCACTGCTGCCACCACCACCCACCCCATGCACACAAGTTTTCCTCCTCTGTGCCTTTACTCATGTTGCTCCCAATACCTGAAATGCCATCCCTCCTCTCTTCACCTGTCCAAATTCCTAGCTATCCTTTCAGTTCAAGTCAAGCTTGTTTCAAAAGCTATCTACTCCAAGATGCTTTAGCAATTCTTCATCCTTGACAATGACACCCTCCTTCACACTCATCTAGTATTTTCTTTTGCATCTGTCTAACGCATTTTGAGATTGGTACTGAGCTATGGCTTCATTGTAGAGAGACACTGGATGAGAAAATTCAACCTCAGTACAGATAAGCATCTGTTGGTTGGGGGATTTGTCTAATCCTGGACACACAGCCTGTATATATCAGCGATAACACTTGAAGCCAGGTCTTCCTGATGTCAGGATTTACCATCTATCTGCCATGCAAGCTGTCTATCATTAATGCACTTATCAAATATTACATATCATAGTTCCCATATTTTGTGCCTTTTCTTCCTAGACCAGGGGTAGATAACCTGCAGCCTAAAGGCCACATGTGGCACTCTTGGTCCTCAAATGCTGCCCTTTGACTGAATCCAAACTTCACAGAACAAATCCCCTTAATAAATGGACTTGTTCTGTAAAACTTGGACTCAGTCAAAAGGCTGCACCCAAGGACCTAGAGAGCCACATATGGCCTCAAGGCTGCAGGTTCCCCACTCCTATCCTAGTCTATAATCTCCTTGAGATCTAGAACCTATCTTCTATCAACTTTAGTCCTCCTCCAGCACCTAGCTCAGTTCTCTGCATACAATGGGGGCTTAAGCAAAAACTTGTTGAATGAATGAAGTTCAAATTCACCTTCGGCAAATATCTGTTGTCCACTATGTGCCCTGTGCTGAGAAGTAGGAGAGATACTAAGGTTAAAGGAAGTTTAATTATTACTGTCTTGGAGTTCATGACTTAGCAGAGGTATACAACACATACACACACACATGAACACATATATACACAAATAAACACACACACACACACACATGAACACATATATACACAAATAAACACATACACACACATAACTGGAATACACAATAATACCTAATATGCCCAAGAGACATACGAACCAAGGGCTATGTGATGTCTGTAGAGGGAAGATCATTACTACCCTATTTGTACTTCTGTCTCTTAAGTTTGCAGCAAGGGCAAAGTCCACAGTTTCAAAAGGAATGTGTCAGCTTCCAAGCATTTCACAATTTTATAAAGGCCTGTCCTACAGGAGATATAGTATATTTACGTCCTGGCTCTTTTTTGTGCCTCTCAATCCAACGTTATCTCTGCTTTTTCTCTTTTCCTCTCTTGTATTGCAGAAAAGTGGGTTATATTCCTTTACATTGCATTGTTCTTACTTACATTGCATGATGTTGGAGAGAGGGGAAAGAGAGAGGGGAAGGGATACAGGACACGTTCCTCATATAGTCCTCTAGATAGGTTGACTTCGTTGTGAGCTACAGCTGCTTACTTAGCACCTACTCTGTACCCATATTGTTAGGAGGGGAGTACTGAAGGATGTTAGCTTCCATTTCGTACTCCAGTGGGTCTGTGAACTCATGGATGTGAGTACTCCTTCTAATGATTCAGATTTCAACACATTTATGCCTTCTCACCTTACCTGACCACAAGTGGATGCTTCTTGTCCATGCCTTTCCATAAATCACCCATAGTGAACCCATCAAACATAGAGTCAGAGAATCATAGATTTAGAGTTGGAAGTGACCTTAGAAGCAATTTACCTTTGCTCCTCATTTTGCAGATGACTAAACTGAGGCCTAGTGAAGTAAAATAATTTTCCCAAGGTCTCACAGACCACTTGCTGCAAGTGGAAAGGCCAGAATTTAAACCTAGACTGTCAAAAGCCAACTCTAACACTTTCAGTTGCTTCAGTTTCAGGAAGAATGTATAGGGAAACTTCTCTAGAGCTCTTGACATTATACATAAGCCAAAGCAACATGAGGGCTGTCTATCTATTATTGTCTTCTTTCTCGCTATATAACTAACTCACTGATTTTTGTGGGGGAGATGCCATCAGTCTGATGGTATCCTTTAAGTCATTTCTTTTGGGCACCACTTGATAAGGAATATATTGCAGCCTACTGATGCCTACCACGCACCTCTCCATTTCTCTTTAGGGGGCTTGTAACTTTAATTCTTTGAGGACTTTGATATTTTGTGCTTCACAGTCACACTAGAAGAATTTTGACAATTGAAAGAATAGCCTTTTTCAAAGGAAAAAGCGGAAACTGTTAAAAAAAATCACTGTGCAATTTTTAAAGCCAATCCAGCCTACCACCCTCACTTATTCAGTTCTGGGCCTGACTCATTGGCTTTTCAAACTATCTCCCTGAGATATTTATAAGTGATGGACCAGAGCTGAATTTTGTCCATCCAACTGCACATCATAATGTAGATAACAGACATTCTTCAACCACTTGGTCTTTCCTACTTAGATAGCTAGGATGAATTCTTCTGAGTATGGATCTCATTTAAAAGGTTCTGCAATTTTTCAGGGGCTGATGCAACCAGTATAATGTCATCTACAAACAGGAGCATCTGGAGGACCTCTTCATCTCTAGGGAAATCTCCTATTTAGATTCCATGCAACGTGCATCTTCTTCCACAATAGTGGCAAACACATTCGGTAGAGATGTTACTCTCTTTTTTGCATTGCTTGATGTTAATAATTAGAGCATCACCACAGTTATCCATATTGTATCTATCAAGGAAATTATATATGATCTTAACTCATGGATGTAGGATATCTTGATGGAGGAGAGAATAGTTTGTGATAGTAATCAAATGCTTTCTTATGCTTGGCAAACCATAAGCACAATGGGCTCTCGTATGCTTATGGTCTTTAAACTTCTTAATAAATTGGGTCTGTATTAGGATGTAATCTGCTGTAGAATATCATTTGCAAAGGGATGTCTCCCCAGTTCCATTCTCATGTCTTCATTAAGTAAACCCACAATGCATAGAGAGATTATTCTTGGAAACATTTTGTATAGATGAGAAAATAGTCATACAGGTGGTTGGTTATCAATGTTTTCTCAGCTGCTTTTTTCTAACAAATATATGTATGATTTTCCCCACAAGCATTAGGTATCCTCCTTTCTTTCAGAGTTCTTGAGAATGAATCTCTCAGTATGCTCTAGACTGTATTAACTCTAGCCCATGTCTTCTTTGTGTATATTTAGTACAGTTTAGCTGGGCTTCCTATCTTTGTTTCTATTAGGGCCAAGTCAACTCCTCATGCAACACATTCAGGGAAAGCAATGTTAGAATTAATATATAGCCTCTGTCCACTGTCATTAAGGGAGGAGAAAAAATGTCAGAAATGTCTTTACTTATCTTTTTCATTTTTCATCTGTTCGTTCTTTTCCTTACAATGTCATACTTAAGTAACCTCAAGATGACCTGGCTCAGTTGGTCTTTTGCCAAGTTTATATAAGCTTGTATTTCTCTCTACTGCCTCTTGAGGTTTCATGAAGAAATGCTGCTCATAATCTTCCATAATCCCCACAACAGTTTGTTTTAAACCAGTGTTGCCTTTCCATTTGATAAGTTCAACCATTTCCATTGCTGAGGAGATTTTTTTAGGATCTCTCTCTCTTCCTCCCTTCCTTCCTCCATCCCATCATCTCTTCCTCCCCTCAATTGATTTAATATGTTAGAATTCCTTAGGAAGGGGGGGCAGAGCCAAGATGTCGGCTGGAAAGCAGGGAATAGCATGAGCTCCCCACCAAGTCCCTCCAAAAACCTATAAAGAATGGCTCTGAACCAATTCTAGAACTGCAAAACCCACAAAATAGCATAGGGAAGCAGGGCTCTAGCCCAGGACAGCCTGGATGGTCTCTGGGTAAGGTCTATCCCTCACGGAGCTGGGAGCTGAGGGGAGCAGACCTGAGCAGAGCAGAGCCCAGCATGGGCGGCTTGGACCAACCAGACCGGAGCCAGGCAGAGCGTGTCCTAGCGCCCCGAATTAGTGAGCTGTGGCATTTACCAGACCACTCAACCCACAAACACCAAAGACAACAGAGAAGGTTAGTGGGAAAAGCTGCTGGTGACCGGGAGTTTGTGGTTCGGCCACCACCCTGGGGGCAGTGGAGGTGTAGCAGCTACAGAACTACAGCTGCAGTTGCTTCTGGTCCCAGGCCCAACTGGTGGGAGGAATGAAGTGGCAGATCAGAGCAGGAATGAAGAGCCTGCTGAAAATCTAAGCCCAATCCGGGTAGGGGGTTCTTGGGGAAGGAGGAGTGCTGCTGTGGCAGCGCATCCGCCCAAGCATGGAACATAGAACTCTTTAGTCTACAAGCAGTCATACCAGGCTGAAAAACTCAAGGGTCAAGTAAGTTGGCTGGGAACGTGGCCAGGCAGCGAAAACACACCCAGATTCAGTCTCAGACACTGGAATCCTTCTTTGGTGACAAAGAAGACCAAAGCATACAGCCAGAAGAAGTCAATAA
>CM053622.1:557613228-557632633 GCA_028646595.1 Phalanger gymnotis
GACAGAAGGGAGGGCTGACCGGGGAATAGGGCAACCAGAATATACGCCATCTTGGAGTGGGGGGGGGTTAGAAATGGGGAGAAAATTTGTAGTTCAAACTCCTGTGAAAATCAATGCTGAAAACTAAACATATTAAATTTAAAAAAAATAATAAAAAAAAGAATTCCTTAGGAAATGATGATAGTCAGAATTTATTCTTTTTATGCATTTCCTTTTTTATGTCAACACTTTCTTTAAATAAGTCAGGTTGTACGTGCCCCAACTGGACATGATTTCTTCTCATTTTTATCCTATCTTTTAATTTGGCATTTTTTTGTATTTTTTTCTCTGACAAATCAGGAGTCTGACCGTACACAGATAGATGATTTGGAAATGAGTCCCACATCAATTTCTCATTGCTTCCTTTTAGAAATAATTACTTTCATTTATACAAAGTTATTTTGTGCTTAATATGCCTAGCCCCTCTGGATTCTCTTCTTAAAGAAAAAATATATAGGTTTGAGGCTTTCGCAAAATCCGCAAGGTTTTGGCTTCTCTTATTTCTTATTTTTAAATAAGATTTTCAAAATGCTTTTTGTTTTAACAATCCAACTAGCAGCTGCTGTGGGGGTGTAAGATCCACCAACAGCCAGCACCCAGAAAGCTGCCAGCATGCTGCCAAAGCACAAGTTCTTTTGATCTGCTTTAATAAGGAAAGCAAGTTTAAAGGAGTTGACAAGCTTACTTTAATTCAGCATATAAATATCATTCACTTAGTTCAGGGGAAGAAACAAGCACACTGAACTTCAGAGCAAATTACAAACAAATTACAAACATCAACAGACAGACCAAATACAGATTCATGGTTACCAACATCTAGGTTCAACCCGGGAGCTCAGAACAAGGGTTGGCCCAGAGTCACACACACCACCACTGCTATGGGTAAGAGTTCCAAAGAAGAAAAGGCCAATCCCTGGTTTTATATCTTTTTCAGCATCAGGGGTGCGTCACACATGCGACTCACCCATGTGACCTAGAATTGCCCCAAAGAGGTGACTTAAACCCACATGGTCTAAGAGCCTCTGATGTCCCAAACATGTAAACTAGGCCCTCCCTGGAGTTAGCCCCACCTTGGGCCCTACCTTAGCTACCAATCCACACCCACTAAGGTTTAACACCTAATAGGGGTTTGGGCCTGGGGCTTAGCACCTAGTAAGGCTCAATGAAATATATTGAATTACTCAAAGAGAACAAAAGCCAAACTCTTCAAGGGTACTTGGTTGAACTAAGTGCTAAGGAGCCCATTTTGCTTACCAACACACTTTTCAGCATCATTTCCTTCCCCACATTTGTATAGAAGTATGAGAGTATATATTCATTTAATTTGGAAAGTCTTGTCAAGTTTTTTAATAGAATTTTTCTACTTCATCATCTTCTGCCATGGATACTGGCACATAAACTGCAATTACCTTGATGGTGTTTTGTTGGTTTTATTTTAATAAATGCTTATCAAGAGTACCACAATGTGAGATGTCCCGGTGTCCCAAGAAATGGTATTTCCTGTTGCTTGTCACACAATGAAATCAACTCCATCAACACCTTTATCTTCATTTCCAAGGAAAGCCCATGAACCATGCTTCCAACTATTGCAAATATCTTTTGTCTCCTGGTTTCATTTACAGTAAGAATTTCAAGGTTTACATGACGCAATCATTGTACTTTCTTGACTTTTTTCTGATCATCAAATCGGTATTTCACTTTTAGAGTGAGACATAAATTAATGTTTTTAGAAAACTGAAAGCTGTGATCCCTCTGTCTCCCATTTCCACCATCTTTTCACTATCCTTACAAAAATTGAAAGGGGGAAGGTGGAACTGAAAAACATTTTCTGTTTTTCTTTTTTGATGGGTTGCCATGGTCAAAAAAATTATCTAGTGGTAATGTTGAATCTCACCATACTTTTCCAGATTTTTCCACAGGAAACAGAGTCTGTTGACCAAACAATACTCAAAGCCTTATTTTGCGTAGTAGAACCTGTGAATGTTTTACTAATGTAGTTTTAAAAAACTCAGGGCCACCTCCATACCATGATGAGGCAATGAATAGGACTTCCACATACTCTTTAATTCCCAAAAGTGCTATCTGATTCTGAAGAAAAGGTGAGATGGACTGAACTCAGCCCAATCAAATCCAAGATTAAAACAGGCAAAAATTAAAATAGTCTACTTTTTTAAATGTTCTCTGTTTCAGCATGTTACTTGATTCATTCAATCTTATATAAATATTTATTAAGCATATGTTATGAATCAGACACTATATTAAACACTGCAAGTAATATAACAAACATGGAATCCTTGACCTCAAGAAATTTAATTTCTACCAATAAAGATAAGCCATATGAATTAATAACTGCAAATGCAATGGAATAGATGTTCAGAAGAGGAAAAGATCAGTCCTGGTAAGGAGGTGAAGGAAAGGCTTCATTCAAGTGATGGTATTTTAGTTGAACCTTCAAAATTGAGTAGGACTTTGAGAGGTGGAGATAAAGAATAGGGAAAGGGACAGGATCAAAAGCAGAGGGAACATTTACACAAATTCCTAAAGCCCAGAAAAACCAGGATATGTTTAGTAAACAATGACTATAGTACTGTATTCTGTAGCAGTCCAATTTAGATGAAGAATGGTGTTTGTACAAAGTAGTGGGAGAAAAGGTTAGAGAGGTAATCTCAGGCAGACTGAGTTCAGAAGTTTGGACTTCATGCTATGGGGCAAAGATGAGTTGTCAAAGAATTTTAACCATGTGAATAATAGAACCAGAACTGTGCTTTAGAAAGATCATTCTGGCAGAAGGATCGGAAAGGATTAAATAGAACATAATAATAATATATTGTTTTGGGCAAGTGAATTATATTGATAACTGAAGAATAATCCTAAAATTCTTTTTTTTTTTCTTTTCAACTTTGGTTATTTAAAATCTTCCTAAAACATCTTTGTCCTATTCCCTGACTAGTCCAATATAAAGACTGTTTCTTTGTTGACTGAAGATCTTTCAAGGTTTGCAAGGCTTTTCTGCTGGGCCTTATTGTTCACTGGCCAGGTCTAGGAATAGACATAAAAAAATGAAAAGAAGATTGGACTGAATATACGCAAAGTCAAGAAAATACCCTGAAAGTTTATATATAATATGTGTATATAATTAAATGTTTTTCTAATTCCCTAATGTCTTTTTCTCTTTATATTTACTACTTTGGTCAAAGACTAAAGAATTATGATATAATATTAGAAATATTATCAATTAACAAGCATGTATTAAACATTTATTGTACACTAGTCACTTAAAAGATGTTAGAGATCAAGGTCTAGAAACATAGTTGAAAGAAGCAATTTAAAATGGATCTCAGAGGTAATCTAGTCAAACCCTGAAACAAATATTCAAAACCTAAAGAGGGATAAATGAAAAAAATTACATTGTACTGAAAGGAATAATAGACAGCAAACCAATATCAATATTAAACTCATATGCTCTGAATGCCTTTGCATTTAAAATGAAGAAAAGCAAAAACATAGACCTGAACAAATTACTGTCAAGTCTAAAATCAAAAACTCATGGTATTTTTTAAATGGAACTCCTAAAGAATATACATATCTCTCAGAACCACGTGGAACTTTTACAAAAATGAAGCACATATTAGAACACAGAGGTTTTACAAAAACATATTTAACTGCACAGAGCCAAGGATGACCACTTCATTTTACAAAGAGAACTATCTAGAAACTAGAGAGGTTAATCATTTTTCCCCAAAGTCCCAAGATAAAGAAGTGACAATGCCAGGATGAAATAAAGTACTTTTCTTACTCCAACATGAGGCTCTTCATGTTTTGGTGGAAAGGGTAGTGAATTTAGAGCCATAAGAACTGAGTACAAATCGAAGCTCTTTCTACTTATTACTTGTGTAACCTTGGCCAAGTAACTACTCTATAGCAATAAATAGATTCTGACATCCTTTCCAATTTTATGTCTATGATACTTTGATCTTCCAGTCTTTCCTTCAAGTCTCTATTCTCTTGGCAGTTCAATAACCTATTTATGTCTATAGGTCTATCCAGCCTGACTCCTTCCTCACTGCCATGGACTTTCAGATGTAACATTTATCCTGTTCTTAATTACCTAAAATCCACACAGCTTTTAAAAAAAATTGTATTAACCTTATTCTGTTCCTACCTTATTAGATTTCCTGATGACATATTTTACTATTCCTAGAAATCAAAGCCATCCCTTTTGAGGTCTGTTCCTTTAGAACCTGTGATGCAGAAAGGCTTGGAATTCAGGAAATTCCCTTATACTTGGACCTTTGATCCCATTCCCCACCATCTTCTCCAGCAGATTACCGTCTCATTTATCCCTTCATTTGTTCTAATCTTTTATCTCTCCCTACCTATCGGTTCATTCCCCATTGCCTTCAAACATATCCAAGTCTCCCTCATGCCAAAAAACAAAAAAAAAAACTTCATTAGACCTTACTGTTTTACTGTTCTTCAATATATCATCCTAAATCTCTCCTCCCTTATCCAAAGTCAAACTCTTATAAAAAAAAAAAAAACCACAACCTAGAGTCTAGCACACAGGCTGCACCAGGGTAGATCTGATCATAGCAAGGCCGGAGCAGATCCCAGCAGACTGAATCACTGGTGGCAGTAGTGATTCCCAGACCTCTCAGTGCAGAATGGAGGTATGTCAGAACAGGATGAGAGAGAAGTGCAATCCTGCACAGGGCCTGTGGCAGTGGCAGCAGCTACTCCTGGGGCTATCAGCCCGTTGACTAAATGTTTGAAAGTCACCTATTTAAACTTCTGGGAGCCAATATGGCAGAGTAAACAGTAAGTTCTCTCACTCCCTTTGCTGACTCTGAAAAACCCAGAGAATGTTGCCCCAGCAAAATCCCAGAATAGTGGCACCACCAGAAAGGGCACGGCAGTCTTTTAGCTCAAGAGGCTAGGGAGATTAGTGAGAAAAGTCCCTCCTGCTGTGGCTAAAGGGGACCAGTACAGGATGGGAGGCATCTCAGTAAGCCAGCAGCAAGTCCCACCTCAGTGGACCAGTGGGAGATCCTGCACCCCAGGGTGGTGGAGCCAGAAAGCTCCAACACCAAGACCTCAGGCATGCCTTCTCACAGCCAGGGCAATCGGCAGACACCAGCAGCTGAGCCTACCCAAACTCTAGGGCAGTCCTATGGGAGAAGGAGACCTCCAGTGGTTAGAACACCCCTCCCTTACACCTCACGTCATACGCTTCAGCGTAACCCTGGGGAAACACAGAAAGTACTCACCTGGCCACAGACTCAGAACACACCAGCCAGCTCTAGCTCAGCACCAGGTAAGCTACAGTATGTAATGGTAATTAAGGTGGGACTTTTTTTTTTTTTACTGTTTTCTCTTTTAGAATGCTAAAGTAATCAAGCCTTTGATTAAGTCTTGGTAGGTACAAAGCCCCAGGCCCATACCCTTTTGCTAACTAGGTATGAAGCACCAGACTCACACCCTTTTGCTGATTAAGTGTGGAGCCTTTGGACCCTAAGAAGGGTATATAAACTTAGAGGTTAGCATTTTGTTTGGGGTTCTCACTCACTGAAAGAGTGTCATGTGATTTGACCAGACAAGATTCTGGGTAGCCGCTGGAGCCCCTCAGCTTTGAAAACCCAGATGTTGGTGCCTCTCTCTCTCTGGTAACTATGTAATTTTTTGGTTAGAGAGCTAGAGGCCTGTCTGTTGATAACTGTGTGTGTTTGCTCTGCTTATATTGTCTCTGTTGGTAATTTCTGTTTGCATTTGCTCTGAAGTTCAGGGTGCTGGCTTTTCCCCCTAAACTAAGTGAATGGTATGTGGATGTTTGATTAAAGTGAGATTGTTAACCCCTTAAAGTTGCTTTTCTTAGAAAAGCAAATCAAAGAATCTATGCTAGCAGCCCTTCTGTGTGCTGGTATTATTGGTCTTTCACCCCCACGAATCTGCTGGACACATTGTTTGTTACACAGCATTTACAGCTTCCAACTGGCAGAACCAGAGGCCATAGCACACAAAGCCAATAACCAGGCCCCTAGTCCCCAGCACAAAAAACATAGGACAGAGCTTTCTGTGCACCAGAAATAGAGATCCACTTTAAAAGCCAGGAAAAAGGCAATCACAATGAGCAAGAAGCAAATTAGAGAAACAAAGACCATAGATTTTTACTATAGAGACAGAGAAGATCAAAATAGAAATGCAGAAGAAGACAGAATTGACACTATACTCACATCTGAAACCTCAAAAGGGAATATGAACTGCTCTCAAGCCCAAAAAGCATTCTTGGAAAAGCTAAAGAAGGATGTTAAAAGTCAAATTAGAGAGGTAGGAGAAAAAATGATCAATTCTTTTAAAAATACAATTGACAAAATGGAAAAAAAATTCACTGAAGAAAATAACTCCTCAAAAAGAACAATTGGACAAATTTGTAAGGAGGTACAAAACTTAACTGGAGAAAATAACTCCAAAAAAAAAGTAAAATTGGCCAAATGGAAAAGGAGTTACAAAAGGTAACTGAAGAAAACAATTCATTAAAAATTAGAATCGTGCAAGTAGAAGTTAATGACTATGCGGCATCAAGAATCAGTCAAACAAAATCTAAAGAATGAAAAAAATAGGAGAAAATGTAAATATATCATTGGAAAAACAACTGACAGGAAAATAGATCCAGGAGAGATAATCTAAGAATTATTGGTCTACATGAAAGCCATAATGACAAAAAGAGCTTGGATGGTATCTTCCAAAAAAAAATCAAGAAAAATTTCCCCAAGGTCCTAGAACCAGAAGGTAAAATAGTCATCAAAAGAATCCACTGATCACCTCCTGAAAGAGATCCCAAATTGAAATCAAGGAATATCATAGCCAAATTCCAGAATTATCAGGTCAAGGAGAAAATTCTGCAAGCAGCCAGAAAGAAATAATTCAAATATCATGGAACTACAGTCAAGATCACATAGGATCTTACAGCTTTTACATGAAAAGATTGGAGGGATTGGAATATGATATTCTGTATGGCAAAGGAGCTTGGACTACAACCAAGGATCAACTACCCAGCAAAACTAAGCATAATCAGTGAAATAAAGGAGTTCCAGACCTTCCTGAGGAAAAGGCCAGAGCTCAATGGAAAATTTGATCTTCAAATACAAGACTCAAGAGAGGCATAAAAAGGTAAACAAAGAAAACAATTTTTTTAAAAACCATGTTATTCAATAAGGGTAAACTGTTTATATCCCTATATGTGGGGGACAATACTTGTAAATCTTGAGAACTGAATCTTTATTATTACATTTAAAAGGAATACACATAGATAGAGGGTGTGGGTATAAATTAACTGGTGTGATGATAAAAACCTAATTAAGGAGTGCAAAGGGATTATAATTGGAGAAGAAGAAAGAAAGAGGCATAAAAAGGTAAATTACAGTCACAAAAAAACGTATTATAGTAGAGGGATAAAAGGGAGGGGGATGAACATTGTTTAAACTTTACTCTCATTGGATTTGGTTCAAGGAGGGAATAATATACTCAGTTAAGTATAAAAATCTAACTTGCCCTACACACAGTAGGAAGGGAGGGGCTATAAGAAATGATAAATTGGCAGACTTAAGAAAAACCTGAAAAGACATATAAACTGATGATGAGTAAAGTGAGAACATTGTACACAGAATCAGGAGAACATTGTACACAGAAAATGCTACAGTGTGCAATGACTTATTTTGGCAAACTTAGCTCTTCTCAGCAATGCAAGAATCTGAAACAATTCCAAAGGAACCAGGATGGAAAATGCCAGCCACATCCAGAGAAAGAACTATGGAGTTGGAATGCAGAGCAAAGCAGGCTATTTTCTTTTTTGTTTTTCTTTATCATGGTTTTTCCCATTCGTTATAATTCTGCTCTGCGACATGACTAATGTGAAAATGTGTCTAATAGGAATGTATGCGTAGAGCCCATAAAAGAATGCATGTTGTCTTGGGGAAGGAGGGGGGAAAGAGGGGGAGAAAATTTAGAACTTATAGAAGTGAATGTTGAAAAATAAAATAAAAATAAATAAATGAATAAAAAACCGATAATCTACATTTGTTGCCTCCATTTCTTTACCTCACACTCACTCCCCAAACTTTTACAATCTGGCTTCCAAAGTCAATTCCAAGCTGATTAGTTGATTGATTACCAATGGTCTCATCGCTGCCAAATCTAATGTGGTTTTTTTCTCAGTACGAATTTTTCTCTACATATTCACTGCAGTTAACACTATTGACCACTTTCTCTTCTTGGATACTCTTTCCTCTATAGGTTTTTATGACACTCCTCTCTTATTCTTTCCTATCTCTCTAAACACTCCTCAATCTTCTTTTCAGGCTCAACATGACCTTTAAATGTGGCTATGCCCTATAGAGTTCTTTCCTGGCACTCTTCTCTTTTCATTTGATGTCCCCTGTCTTAGTGATCTCATAAACATCTTCATGAGTTTAATTATCATTTCTATGCAAATGACTCTCAGATCAATATATCCACCCCAGATCTCTCTCCTGAACTCCAGTTCCATATCATTAACTGCCTATTAGACAGGGTTGTGTGATCCTGAAGCATCTCAAACTCAATACATCTAAAACAGAACTCCTTATCCTTCCCTAACAATCCACCAGTCTTTGGAACTTCCCTCTTTCTCTTGAGAACACTACCATTTTTCCAATCTCCCTGTTTCATCCTATTAGTGCTATCTGGCATATCCAAATCTTGTGTTTCCTATCTGAATAACTTGCATACAGTCATTATTGAAGTTCAAGTCTTAATCACTTCTCACTTAGGCTATTGTGATAGCCTTCTAATTTGTCTACCTGCCTCAAGTATCTCTTTTCTCCAGTTCTCCACACAGCTACCCTTATTTTCTTTATACGTAGATGTGACCCTGTCCCTACTCAGACTCCTGTTCCTATTTCCTCTAGAATAAATTTAAACACCTCTGGGTTTTTTTTTTTAATAACCCTTAACAACTCGACCTCAATCTCTTTCTAGTCTCATTACACATTGTTCCCCTTCCAGCACTCTGTGGTCCAGGCAAACTGGATTTTCTGTTCCTCACACCTGGCACTTCATCTCCCATCTCAATGCCTTTTAACTGACTACCGTCCATGCCTGAAAAATACTCCCTCCTCACCTCTGCCTGATATAATTCCTTATTTTCTTTAGGATATTTCCTTAAATCCCATAACTTACACCTTCACTTTAGCTCAGTTATGACACACATAAGGATCTCACCGTTATCCAAAAGTGTTCCATTTCCCCGATTAGAAAATCTGACATTTCCCTGTCTGCTCATAACCTATCATTCCACCTGTCCCTGTGTTTCAGTCTTCTGCAACCTATTCTTTACCCTCATTGAGACCTCTAATGTCTCACTCTCAGGCCATTGCCCCTGCTCTAGTTCCATTTTCCTCCCACTCCAATCTCACTTCAATAGTTAGCCATTTCACTGCTTCTCTATCCCTTTCTCTTGAATTTCTTGCCCCTTGATCTTTTGCCATTCATCTTTTGCCAAACCTCAGCTCTTGATTACTCCTACCATCCATCTTCTCCATTACTAAACAATGCTGGAGGAAGCCTCACAACTTTACTGCCTGAATACACTACAAATTCATGTCATCCAACTTCAAATGGATACTTACTGCAGTAATGCAGTCCTTTTTATTCCTCTCTAATTGATTCCTTATCTCACTCTCTACCACCTCCCTTTCCTCAAGTCTCTCACAACTCTCTTCTTTTTTCTCTCAGCTAATGACCTTGGCTCTTAATTTACCAAGAAAGTGGGATCATTTGATGTGAATTCCTTCTCCCATTCTTTTTATCCCCAAATCTCTTGACATCAACCCCTACTCTTTCCTCCTTTCTCCTAGTGTCTGACAAAGAAGTGGCCCTTCTCATCACCAATGTCATCCCTCTGTAAGTGTACTTGATTCCTTCTGCTCCTAACTTCTGACCTAGACTGACTGACTGATGGATTGAAAGCTAATGTCAGGGAAAAGAAGTACCACTGGGGGAATCAGGTATTTAGGCCTCCTGGATCTTATCCTTCTTTTGGCTTCCTCTGACTTTCCCTTATTATGGTTTGTGAGCCTTAAATATGCATTCATCCCTAGTTCTCTTGATTCTGACTTCTAGCAAATTTGGAATAAACGCAATACTCATGAATCTGTCCACTTGTCATCAGCACATTTCTTTAAAAAGTCTTTTTGACCCCCTTGCATCACTATTAGATTCAATGTCACTACTCATAAGAAATACACACACACAGAAAATCCCCTGAAAAGGATGAATCTGTGTTACTTTGGCTATAATCATCACTTCCATCTTTCATTTGTCTAGTGCTTTTCAGATCACAATGTGATTTCATGTAAATAATTCTATTTCATCCTTGCATCAATCCTGGGATGTAGGCAGGGCCGCTGTTATCATATCCATATTAGAACTAAGGAAAAGTGGCTGACTTAAACAAGGTCACACAGCGAGTGGCAAAACTAGGGCTGAAACTCAGCAGTCTTGCCTCACAGTGCCACACTCATTACTTGTCACTCAATTGCATTCACCATTTGTAATGGGATATATTGAGAATCTGGGGCTGGCTATTGTAGAATTATTATCATAGAATTACAGACTTGGAGCAAAAAGGCAACTAAGAAGAGATATCACCCAATCACCTCATGTTACAAATGAGAAAACCAAAACCCTGAGTGACTGAGTGACTTGCCTAAGGTTCCTACATACTATATAGATGCCCTGGTAGCTAAGCTGGTGTTTGAACCCAGGCACTCTGATCCTAAATTCAACATTCCGTCCACAACACCATTTCTTTACTCCTTCCTCTTTGGGGAGAATAGGACACAGAGACATAGTCCTCTATAAAATTATACATTTTTTTCAGGATCTCCCATACCCTTTTTTGAGGCATTTCCCCTCCCCCACCTCTTATATCCCCTAATTCAATACTCTCACTCCCCAAGTTGCTACAGTTCTTATACTCTCAGTCCTCAGCCCCCCAATCAAAATATGCATTATTTCAGGGATGGAGGAACCTGTGGCCTTCTAAGTAGTCAGGTGTGGTCTTTTGTTTTGGGGGGAAGCTCTTGGGTGGGAACAGGGCAATTGGGGTTAAGTGACTTTCCCAAGGTCACACAGCTAGTAAATGTGTCAAGTGTTTGAGGCCGGATTTGAACTCAGGTCCTCCTGACTCCAAGGCCAGTGCTCTGCTCACTGCACCACCTAGCTGCCCCCAAGGTGTAGCCTTTTGACTGAGTCCAAGTTTTACAGAACAAATCCTTTTATTTTATTAAGGAGATCTGTTCTGTGAAGTTTGGATTAAATCAAAGGGCTGCACTTGAGGACCTAGAGGGCCACATGTGACCTTGAGGCAGCAGGTTACCCACCCTGCATCAGAATGTGTCCTTGAGGGCAGGAACTGTCTTTTGCTTCTTTTTGTATCCCCAGGGCAAAGCACAATACCTGACACATAGTAGCCACTTAATTTTTTTTTTTTATTTGATGAAGGAAAAGACCAAAAACAAAAGTGTTATCCTCTCATCTACATCAACTTTTGAACCGAAGACTGAATCTATTTCATCTATCAGAAAGCTAAGAGGGGAGGGCATTTTTGTTTGTTTGTTTGTTTTGTCCAAGGGGATCTTCTCTATTATCATTAAATTATACAACACTTAGAGGTGAGGCAATAGAAGAGTATAGGACCTGAGTTCAAATCCTAGTTCTGCAATATACTTGCTAATAATAAGATCCTAAGTCACTTTAATCTCTATAAGCCTCAGTTTCCACACCTATTAAATGGGAATTATATTGGCACTAGTTACCTCAGAGGACTCCTGTTAAGACTAAATAAGATAAATTATACAAAAATGCTAGGTGAATAAGCCACTATTTAGATTTTTCTCTTTGTTGGGGAAAGGAGAAAAAAGGTAATCCAGACCTATGATTTCATTTGTATGGAGAACTCCTAGCATGGAAACACCCTCCATTGATACAGAACTTGTCTACCACAAATGATGTCAAAGAGTTTCCTGGTGCACTGAGAGGTTAAAGGACCTTGTCCAAAGGCACACACCTAGCATAGGCCAAAGGCAGGACTCAAACTCAAGCCTTCCAGACTTAAATACAGGTGCCTATCCACTATACTAAGGTGCCTCCCACTATGTAGATGTGCATTATTATTATTATGGACATCTACCCTACTCTAGCTGTAAGTATGGCAAACTCTGATCCAGTTTACAAAGGATTAATGAAAAATTAATAATCCCCAACATGTGTAAAGGATTTTCTGCTTTTCAAAGTGTTTTCACATTCATCACCTCATTTGATCTCATAACCTTCCTCTGAGAACAACCCTCAGTCAAGCTCATTCCTCTTCCACCGTGAGTACCAAGACCCTTGAGGGGAAAGGACTGAATTCTCGAGATCTATTTCTGGATCTCTCTATTTCTCATCAGCACCCCCAGGCAAAGCATTTAGCCCCTCTGGGTCTCTGTTTATCCATCAGTAAAATGGATAGAATAATATCCATCTCACTGGGGTGTTATTCAGACTTATTTATTAATGCTAGCAATATACTTTGAGCTTTTAGGATTAAGGCTATAGATCACCAGGAAATATTACAGCATTCTGTTTCCATAGAAATGGTTTCATTCTCACGAATCAGCTCCTGGTGTTTCATTGCCGCACCAGGTTCTGGCAGTCTGCAGAGACAAGGGAGTGCAAACCCAACCGTTACCACTAACAACTCCGATAATTAAATTACGCGAAGAGGAAGCCTATGAAATATGTATGGAAAAGCAATGCATTTGATTCATTTAGGCTAATGTGCATGTTTCCCCATTAGAAATCATTCCCTAGAGGGTTCAGTGGGTTTTCTGATGCCAATAGCTTCACCATATAAAGCCACCGGGATCTCAGATTTTGACCAGAAGGGAACAGACCATTAGGCCTCAAAAATCAAGGCCTTTGGAACTCCAGCTACAGTTCCTTGTAACCAGGCCTACAGAAAAGATGGGCAAGAAATGCCTATGCCTGCCACTGTCCCTTTTCTAAATCTCCCCCCTGTCACCAAACTCAAGACAACAGAAGGAAACTGGGCATATTCTTCAAAATTATTTTGTTAAAGTTAACAATGTAAATTTTTGTAAGAAAATGTAAATAATTTGGAATTTATGATTTGGGTGCAATCATTTTATTTACATATTTGAATTTTTATTGTTGTTGATGACTGCTAAGTTTAGAATGGAAGATATTTTTAAATAAATTTTAAAATAATTTTACTTTACCCAAGGAAGTCCTACTAGATCTGGCCAACATTAAACCTGAAAAGGGCACTCAATAATATTCCTGGTGGAGATTCCTTCTCCACCACAACATGGAATACAAAATGGGTGCCATGAAGGACAGCTAGGTGGCACTGTGGACAGAGCGCTGGGTCTAAAAACTCATCTTTCTGAGTTCAAATCTCGCTTGAGACACTTACTAGCTGTGTGACCCTGGGTGGACAAGTCACTTAACCCTGTTTGCTTCAATTTCTCATACGCAAAATGAAGAAGGAAATGGCAAACGACTCTAATATGTTTGCTGAGAAAATCCTAAATGGAATCACAAAGAATCGGATATGACCAAAACAACACAACAACAGCTACCACCCGGGGGAGACTTGTCCATGGACGAGCTGTTAAATCAGATGGTTCTTTCACAGTGATGATAATAGCACTTCATTTGTATGACTAAGTTTCGCTCTTTTAAAAGAACTTCATCTACATTACCTCATTTGACCCTCACAATAGCAGGAGGAAGAGAGATAACTTGCTACAGTGGGAAGAACACTGAATTTAGAGTAAGAAAAATGGGATTCAAATCTCAGTTCTGACACTTGCCGATTTTGTGACTATGGACTAGTAGTGAAAACACTTTGAGCCTCAGTTTTCTCACCTTTAAAATGGGGGTGATTATACATTTACTACTCACTTCACAGACTCCTAGCTGGGAAAGTGATTTATAAAGTATTCTATGAGCTAATATTAGGTAGGGTAGGTCTAAGTGACTCCCAAAGAAGTGCAGCTAGGTATTGGGGGCAAGAGGAGATTTAGAAAATGGACAGTGCCAGGCACAGGCATTACTTGCCCATCAGAGTGAATAGAGAACACTATGCCTAGACTAAGGAAGATCTGAGTTCAAATCTGCCCTCAGACATGTACTAGCTGTGTTGGGCAAGTCACCCAATATCTGTTTGACTTGGTTTCCTCAATTCTAAAATGAGGATGATATTAGTACCTACTTCCCAGGGTCATTGTGAGGATCAAATGGGATATTTGTAAAGTGCTTAGTCAAATGCCTGACACACAATAAGTGCTAATATAAATGCTAATTGCTATTATTCTCATTAAGTGAAATTATTTGCTCAACATCACATGGCTGCCACTGAACCAGTGGCAGAACCCGGTCTAGAACTCTAGTGGCCCTTTGCACCAAATTTCATGTTCTTACAGCTTAATGAAATGACCCAATGGCATCAACAGGATGGGCACCAAGGAAGATTATCTTTATGAAGCCTAGGTCTATTCACCGTCCACACCTAACTTCCCTATATCCGTGCCTTTGCTGATCGTGTTCACCCTTTGCCTCTTCAAATGTCACCCATCCTTCAAGGATCAGCCCATGATCCACTCGTCTCTTCTCGATAGCCTGGTGGGTAACCTCCTCTGACTACCCCAGTCCACGGTAAAATCTCTCTCCTCTACTCTTTTATTTACCTTATAGTCTCTAAGCACTTATTTGGCATAGAGCACACAATGCCCAGTATTATTCATTATTTTGTATTTATTTTGTAAATATTTATACGTGTACATGCTTTCTCTCTGATAAAGTCTAAGTTTCTTGAGGGTAGAAATGGTTTCATTCTTGTCTCTGTACCCATAGCACCTAGGACATTAACTGGTACATGGAATAAAGTCTTATTAATAAAGTCTTAATAAATAAATGATTTGATAAATTAGTAAAGTCTTACTAATTGATTGGTTATTTTTCATATCCATTCTCTCTCCCTATACTCTGTATTAGATCCTTGTGGGTATGGACAATGCCTAATTCACTTTTGTTTCCTTTGTTGTGTATTATAAATGGTAGGAACTCAGTAAGTATTGAATAATTAAGTTAAATTTAAACTATTTCTTCCCCCATCTGCATATTATATCCAACCTTCCTGAGTCTTAGTTTTCTCCCTATAAGATAAAGAGATTTGTCTTGATGTTCCACATAGCTTCTAAGTTCCCTCTCTTTATTCTAGCTATGATCCTGTCATCCCTTGGCCTTGGTCTTACCAGGACTGTGCTTAAGTCAATAAAGGAGCTGGCACTAGGTGTGCATAACGTCAGCTTGCCTATCCCCACACCTAAGGGATAGTGAAAGAGCCCCTTTTTCCCATGGCTCTCATATGAATGCTGGGAAGGGAGCCAAGGAAAGATGACTGGTGGGAATAGGCCATCTCCACTTCAAAGGCTAAAGGGCCCCTTCCCAACTTAACCCTAAAGAAACCTTCAGTCTCTACCCACTGGAAGCAAATAATCCCTTTCATGGGACCCCAGGGCAGCCAGGTCAAAGGCAGCCTTCTCTAAGCTCCTCGGAAGTTATAAATATTGAGAGGCAGATTTCCAATGGGAAAAGAGAGGCCATGATTCATGCTCAGGAGCTGCTCCCATTTTCAAACCTCTCATTCGAGTGAGTTATTACATATTGACATGAACTAGTGCCAGCCTAAGAGGATTACCAAGTGCAGCTCTAATAAGGCTTAATGACCATTTTTCATAAGTGATTCATTGGGGAAGGGGGGAGGGTTAATGCTGTTTTCCCAAAGCTTAGGGATCAAGGCAGTGAGGAAGATTTAAATCAGAGGCAACAGATTTGTGAATCTCAGCAAATAGCCAATAGTTCCTGCTCCCTGTGCTATATGTGACCTAGGAACGAGTTATGTTTTTGGTGACGCTCATAAGGCAATCAAACACAGGGCCAAAAACAGAGGTGCTTGAAGAGTTATTTTTAAGTGCCTGCCTACAGTACTCCCAAGTAAACCAGCCTGGGGATAGTAGTCACTCCTGGGAACCAATCAACATTGAGAGAGAACCTGTTGTTCCTAAGGCTTAGGGCAGGATAGGTATAGACTCTGTCCAAAGAGACACTTAAGAAATCACTGGGAGGTAAGAGATATAGTTCAAAACATGATAGGATTTATACAATGTGTTCTAGTGGAAAGAAGGTGGGATTTGGTGTCAAAAGACCTGAATTCAAATTGTCTCGTTTTTTCACTTCCTTTATGACCTTGAACAAACTACTTAACCTCTCTGGGCTTCAGTTTCCACATCTTTAAGGTGAGTAGGTTGAACTAGATACTTTCTGAAGTCCATTATGGTGTTAAATCTAGGATCACATAAAATCATTAAAGTCTCTCTAGTTCAGCACAGCTCTTTTTTATGGATGAGGAAATTGAAACTCAGTGAATTGAAGTTACCTGTTGCCCACTCCCCACTCCCCACTCCCAGTCACAGAGGAAGAAAAGGAGAGAGCCAGAATTCTTGCCCACATCTTCAGAACTACTATGTCACACTGACAATCAGTATGGTGAAGTACATAATTAGTGATACTTAAATGATGCCAATCATCAGCCTAAGATGAATTCAGAAAAAGGAGAAGTCACTGAGGACTGGGGCAGTTACACAAAGGTTTCATGGAGGAAGTGGAGCTGAGGCTGAACCTTAAAGAAAGGGCAGGATTCAGGAAGGCAGAGAAAAAGGAATGAAGACATTCCGGACCAGAAGGCACAGTTTGGAAGTGGGCTAGCACATTTAGAGAACAATATACTCACAGGCAAGCTGGTGTGGAGCGTGATGTGATATAGGGCAGTGGAAGACAAGTTGCAAAAAGCAGGTATTGGGAGAGGCCTTGAATGTAATGCTGTAGGCAAGAGGAAATAACTCATTGGAGGTTTGGGGGTCATAGTTTTAATCACCACAAAGTCATCTTTATCACCTGGCTTTTTCAGCAAGTCAGGTCAAGTCAAAATCAAGTCAAATCAACAAGCATTTATTAAGAACCTACTATGTTACAAGCACCATGCTAAGTACAGGGAAAACCAAGAGAGGTAAACGATAGTCAGTGCTCTCAAGGAGAGCATTACAATCTAACAAGAATGGAATATAGGTATCTGACTTTGGGCTGGGGGATTAAAAGAGGAGAAGGGTAGGTCAAAGATGAAGGATGTTGACAACTCCCTACTTTTGAACAACCAAAGCCTAATCTTAAAAGGAATTCTAGTACTATGTGTATATTTATGACCTCCTAAGATTACTACCTCCCAATGGGGGACAATTCATAGCAAAATTTTGAATTTAGGAAAGTCAGTCTTTTCTGGCCCCTAGACGTCCTTTCTATCTAACCCTGCTCCATGTCCATTTACTTACTGTTCCCTTACCTCTCCACCTCTCTCTCTCTCTCTCTCTTTCTCTCTCTCTCTCTCTCTCTCTCTCTCTCTCTCTCTCTCTCTCTCTCTCTTGCTCTCGCTCTCGCTCTCGCTCTCCCTTTCTCTCTCTCCCCAGTCTTCTTCCATTATCCTAACTCCTTCCTGGAAGGAAAAAAGAAAGAGAGAGAAAGAGCTGAGAAATCACTAACATCTTAGAACAAATTGACTTAATATATCGCCTTCCCTAAAGTACTTGTATTTTGAAAGAAAACTTGCCCAACATCACACAGCTAGATAATGGCATAAGTAGGAATAGAAACCATGTTCCCTGACACTTAGTCCAGTGTTCTTAGCACTAAACTCTATGATGTTACTACAAAGCAATTTTTAGTCTAGATGAAAGGGTCTCTGACTAGAATTCCAAACACCATGGCTAGTAAATTACCAAGGTATTTGGGGACAGAGAATTCCCAGAACACCTTTCATATCACACCATGTAGGTAGGTAGCTGCCTATTCAATCTACTCATAAGGCTAGTGTTATTCATAAGAACACCCAACTCAGAGGCACTGTTGTCTGAATGAACAAAGTCAGAATACCTACTTTAAAAGCCCATTCCCTCATTCTTCCACCTGCAGTGGTAGTCTTGAAGCAATCAAGCTTCAGGAAAGAGATGTGGGTGCCACTCTAACATGATCAAGTATCTGCACTTGAAGATAAGAATTAAACAGGCACCACTGAAATGTTTCATTTATTATTCGAAGAAGACAAGTTTTTCACTGAAGAAGGTCCTAATATCATTACCACACCTTCTGCAGAGAGAAGAACCACTCACAAACTACAAATCATACAGATTGAAGACGGGGTATCAGAGCCAAACTAGGAATTGTTGCACCTGGGACAACCACTGACAGTTGTTCATTGCACACTGGTCGAGTCATGGAATATTTCTCTGAGCTTCATATTCTTCATCTGTAGAGATAATAATAGTACCAGGGTGGGGGGCAGAGCCAAGATGGTGGCTGGAAAGCAAGGACTAGCATGAGCTCCCCAACAAGTACCTCCAAAAACCTATAAAAAATGGCTCTGAACCAATTCTAGAACTGTAGAACCCACAAAGTGGCAGAGGAAAGCAGGGCTCCAGCCCAGGACAGCCTGGATGGTCTCTGAGTAAGGTCTGTCCCGCATGGAGCTGGGAGCTGAGGGGAGCGGAGCTGCGCGGAGCAGAGCCCAGCGTGGGCGGCGCTGACCAAGGAGACCAGGAGCCGGGCGGAGTGTGCCCTAGCACCCTGAATCAGTGTGCTGCAGCAGTTACCAGATCTCTCAACCCACAAACAGCAAAGACAACAGAGAAGGTTAGTGGGAAAAGCTGCGGGGACAGAATTTGTGGTTGGGCCACCACCCCTGGGGCAGCAGAGGTGGGGCAGCGTTAGAACTACAGCTGCAGTTGCTTCTGGCCCCAGGCCCACCTGGTGGGAGGAATTAAGTGGCTGATCAGAGCAGGAGTGAGGATCCTGCTGAAGATTTAAGCCCAGTCCGGGAAGGGGGTTCCTGGGGAAGGAGGAGTGCTGGTGAGGCAGCACATCCACCCAAGCGTGGACCATAGAACTCTTTAGTCTACAAGTGGTCATACCCCACTGAAAAACTCAAAGGTCAAGTAAGTTGGCTGGGAACATGGCCAGGCAGCGAAAACACACCCAGATTCAGTCTCAGACTCTGGAATCCTTCTTTGGTGACAAAGAGGACCAGGGCATGCAGTCAGAAGAGGTCAACAGGGTCATGGAGCCTACAACAAAGACCTCCAAGAAAGGTGTGAATTGGTCTCAGGCCATGGAAGAGCTGGGGGGGGGGGGGATTTGGAAAAGCAAGTTAGAGAAG
>CM053622.1:557633133-557668212 GCA_028646595.1 Phalanger gymnotis
GGATAATATGGAATATGATACATCCATTCCATATTATTCAACACACAATATCTTTTCACTTCTTTGCCCTTGAAATGCGACCCATTATCACTTTGAATCTGCATTGGGGTTCCATAGTATAAACTTACAATATCTAGGGTTTTACAGGTGTTTTTCTGAGTTGCGTCCTTGTAAGGACAATCCACTAGTACACCTGAATAGGTAAATATGTACGTACATATTTACATCCTTTATCCTGGGGTAGTGGGCCAATATAATCTATCTGCCAAATTTGTGCTGGAATTTTTCCCCTTGCTATTTCTCCAGTTACTATCCTAGGAAGAGTTCATTCTTTTTCTAATTGGCAGATACAACACTCCTCTGTTATTTGTTTTAACAATGCATGAGAGATACTGATACCTGGATCCTTTCCTCACAGGGGAGCCTCTGGCATTCTCAAGCCCCGCCTCAACCACCAGAGACCATTGGTCCCCGAGCTGGCCCCTCCTAAGTCACCAATCCACACCCACGCAGGTTTCACACCTGACAGGGCCCTGGGCCTGGGGCTTAGCACTTAACAGCTGAAAGTACTTCCACTCAAAAGAAACAAAAGCCATGCTAATGAGACAATTTTGCTTAACAATACATTATCCCTTTGTCTTTTCATTGAATCAATAAAACATTACTGATCATCTTCTGTGTCTGCAGACCCAATCTGTTTTATGAAAACTTGTTTCTAGAAAGATCATGGATGGGGCCCTGGAGGAAACCTGCTTCGGGATAGGAACAAAGCTTTACTTTTCAAATCACAAGCAGCACGGTTTTCTAAAGAATGAGATGTGATTCCTGCCTTCAGAGAGTTCCCAGTCCAGTTAGGGAGACCAGATATTAATTAGAGAATAATTCAGTTACTGAAATATATACTACTGATAGGAAGAACTCAGCAGAGGCAGAGATAGAAATTCTGCAGTTTTAATCCTGCTCTTCTAATGTATCTGGCCTGCCATAAGACGAGCACTCCAAAAGCTGACACCTTTCCATTTCTTTACGTGGCAGAAAAAAAAAAGGCAAGTTACCTTATAAAAGACAAAGACACGCCTAGATCCTCAGAAGGTGTAGTTTTGTTTGCGAAGAGCTTTGGGAGGAGTCACTGGACCAGTGGATGTTTTTAGTGAACTCATTCATCTATCCCAATTATAGACCTTTGTGCACGTCACTCCAGGAAAAGACTATTGATTAGAACTCCAGCTCCCAGAAACATTTCCATTAAGACAGCTCTGAGGCATGGTTGTATCTACTTAGGACAAGTTGTCACTGCTCACCTAAGGAGGCTGTTTCCCAAAAAGGTCTTGGAAGTTCACTATACTCCAAAGAGCCCCAACCGTTACCTTTTTTGCCCAGTAGGAGAAAGCACCATTTGCCCTTAGGCTTAGCCAGCAGTTCCGAGAATTTTAGTCTTCTGGGAAGGAAGAAGAGAAGGGGGAGCAGCTGGGGACAGGAAAGGTCAGATTAGGGGAGTTTAAAATGCCAGGAAGAGCTTATTGATTTTATTCTTTTTTTAAATGGACTAAAGTAAAATCATTCATAATGTACTCTCCCCAACCACTGACAATACTTATTCTAATCACTGTCTAAAGAAAATGGATTCGCAACATTATCTGAAAGGAAAAAGACAAAAAAAAAAAAAAACATGCTGCCTGTGATTTGAAAAGTGAGGCTTTGTTCCTATCCCAAAGCAGGTTTCCTCCAGGGCCCCACCCATGATCTTTCTAGAAATAATTTTTCATAAAGCACAATCTTTGGGCGTATTCGAGTAACCATGTTTAAATTAGGGCACTACTAATAAAGATATTGAATGTCACTCTTTTTTAAAGGGGGGCAGGAAGCAGCCCTATAATGGTAATTGACTCACATGATCATCCTTTTCTTCAACAACTTCATTTTCAGGAAGGATGGGCTTATCTTGTTACTGCTTTGTGCTAGTTTGTAGAAAAAATTTCCTCTGAGTTATATATGGTCCATGTGTCCCTTCCTCCATTGCAGTTTCTCGTTATTCCTTCTTTTATTTCCCCACAAAATTTCTCCCATACAGACCCTGAAAAATTCACACACATTAGAAAGGATCGAATTCTTCCCCAATGCCATTAGTACAAATACCATCCATTATCCAATTCTACCCCTAGATGATGAAAAACTCAGCTTCTGTAGTACTAGAGGCTTTTCTACTCAATCACTGAATATGTAAGTGGGATTAGCCCCATTCTTGGCTTTATTGCAACATCACAAAATTATTTTCAAAGACCCAATGTTCATATTCCAAACCTTCCTTTTCCTCGTAGCCAAGTCTCAAAATCTTTTTCTCTATTTGGGTAGTTTTGTTTTTTTTTTCTGAAGTTCACTCTCACTTCTTCCACTTTAGAGAATTCTCAATCCCCTTTTCATTTCTTGTGTCAATGATAGGAACATTTCCTGAGTTGAGTCAGTCTGATGGGAAATCTCAGACTCTCTTCTGAACCACTACATGCTCAAAGTTTCTTTACATTAGAGCCTAGTTGCTCTTAGCCATAGGAAGAGAGCTATTTACTGACAATTTAGATACAATTATTATCAGTCTTCTAGCCCCTCCCCTAGAACTCCACAATGGTAAACTCCTTCTGCCTGTAGTTCCAGATAAGTGAGATAGCATATCTCCTTTAAGGAAGGGAGCCAAACACAAGTTAAAGAAATCCTGAGAAATAATCATGTTTTCAACTTCCTTTGCTTAGATTAAACTGATGTGGCCCAATGTGGCAATACAGCCATTAGTCAAATGCAGTGTAATCCTTTAGACAACTGTCATAAGGATTCCTCCATTCACACAGAGAGCAATGAAAAAAAAAATCATTGAGAGTCAGGGGGAGTTCTAGCCCTAATACTGCACCTGACCGGCCTTATGATTCCAGGAAAGGCAATGGATCAACCAACATTTATTAAGCATCACCTCTCTGCTAGGTGCTAGGGATTCAAAGAAAAAGAATGAAAGAATTCTCACCCTCAAAAAGCTTACATTCTAATGGAAGAGAAGGATGGGAAGATTTATTAAGCTCCAGGCATTGTGCTGAATGTTTTATAAACATTATCAGAGATAGAGTCAAAATGGCTGAGTGAAGGCAGCATTTTGTTGAGTTCTACCAACACATTTCACCCAAAACAACCTAAAAATCACATCAAACCAAATTCTGTCATGAAAGCCATTTAAAAGTCACAAAGACTTACTTTTCTAGCTCAGGAAAGCATAGGAATACAAAAAGAAAGGTCTTCAGATACTGGATTGGGAACTGGCCTATGGGACCCCTCTACTTTCATTGGGAGCAGGAATAGGGGTGATCTAGCAGCTCCGTCACCCATTACCCAGTTCCAAGTTCCAGTTTCCAAAGTGAGAGAGGAGAAGACTCAGTCACAAGGGAACAGGGGCCTTTCCAGAGTAAGGCCCAGAGCACAGAATAAGAGGGCAGCAACCAGACATCTCCCCAGATCACATTATGTGGCAAACACTGAAAATTTACAGTCCCCCATTGAGCTGAGAAAGCAGCAAAAGGAAATAAAAGAACATGAGGTGAAACATCCCCTTTACCTCCAGAAGTGAGTAGTCCAATTCTAACATAAAGTCCAAAGTCAAGAAGTATGCTGGGGGAGGTGGGGGGGGCAGCTAGGTGGTTCAGTGAGAAGATCACTGACACTGGAGTCAGGAGGACTTGAGTTCAAATCCAGCCTCAGACATTAGACACACTTACTAGCTGTGTGACCTTGGGCAAGTCACTTAACCCCAATTGCCCTGCTTTCCCCCCTCCAAAAAAAAAAAAAAGAAGTATGCTGGGGGAAAATGAGTAAACAAGAAAAAAAAAAGAACTTGACTATAAAAAGCTTCAATGGTGATGGGAATTCAAAACACAAACTCAGAAGACAATGATTTGGAAACATCTAAAAGCAAAACCTCAAAGAAAAAATATACATTTGACGCAAGCCCAATAAGAATTTCAAAAAGAATTAAAGAGGGTTTTTTTTTAAAATAGTAAAATATTATTTTAAAAATAAAATAAAGGCAATAAATAAAAATTGGGAAAGAAATGAGAGTTATGCAAGAAGATTACGAAAAGAGAATTAACATCTTTGTAGAACAATAGCACCTTAAAAATCAGAATTGACCAAATAGTAAAAGAAGTACAAAAACACACCTAAGAAAATGACTCTTAAAAATCAGAATTTGACAAATGAAAATCAGTGATTCCATTAGATATCAAGAAATAATAAAAGTCAAAAGAATGAAAAATAGAAGAAAATGTGAAATATCTTGTCAGAAAGACAACTGACCCAAAAAACAGATTGAAGAGAGAAAATTTTAAAATTATTGGACTACCTGAAAGCCAAGATCAAAAAAGGAGGCTAGATATCATATTTCAAGAAATTATAAAGGAAAATTGCCCAGGTATCTTTAGAATCAGATGGCAAAATAGACATTGGAGAAATCCATTAGTCACTTCCTAAAAGAAATCTCAAAAGGAAAGCTTCTACAAACATTATAATCAAAATCCCAAGTTCACAGAACAAGGAGAAAAAACTGCAAATAAATGGAAAGGAAGAAATCATTTTGATGGAGCCTCAGTTGGGATAATATAAGATCTAGCAGTTACCATTATAAAGGAACAAAGGGCTTGGAATATGATATTCTAGAAAGCAAAGGAGCTAGGTTACAACCAAGAATAACCTACCCAGCAAGACATGTGTGTGTGTGTGTGTGTGTGTGTGTGTGTGTGTGTGTGTGTGTACAGTCAGATATGGAAATTAACCTTATCCACCAGAATAGTAAAAGGGGAAAAGACTAAAAGAAAGCAGAGTAGATAAGAGGGAAGATTAAGGGACAGAGTGGTCAGAAACAAAACAGACTTTTGAAGAGGGGACAGGGTAAAAATGAGGATAGCCAAAGAAAATAGGATGGAGCAGAATACACAGTTAGAAATCATAAATAAATGTGAATGAGATTAACTCACGCATAAAATGGAAGCAGATAGCAGAATGGATTAGAAATCAGAATTCAACAGTATCTTGTTCACAAGAGACACACTTGAAACAAAAAAATATCAACACAAAAAAGAGTTAAATAAAAGGAGTTGGAGCAAAATCTATTATGCTTCAGCAAAAATGAAAAAAAAGGCAAGGGTACCAAACATGACATCAGACAAAACAAAAGTAAATATAGACATAATTAAAAGATATAATCAGGGAAACTACATTTTGCTAAAACGGTACTATAGAGAGACCAAGATATAATAAAACAAAATATAAAGAATGAAAAATAGAAGAGAATGTGAAACACCTCATAAGAAAAACAACTGATCTGGAGAACAGATCAAGAAGAGAAAACATAAGAATAATAGGACTACCTGAAAGCTGCAATCAAAAAAAGAATCTTGATATGATAATACAAGAAATAATTAAAGAAAATTGTCCTGAAGCATTAGAACAAGAGAGGAAAGTAGAAACAGAAAAAAATCCTCCAATTGCCACCTAAAAGAGGTCCTACAAGGAAAGCCTACAGAAATATCATAGTTAAATTCCAAAAATCCCAGCTCAAGGAGAAAATGTTATGAGCAATAATTCAAATATGGTGGTGTCACAACTAGAACAACACAAGAGCTAGCAGTGGTAATACTAAAACACCACAGGTCTTGGAATGCAATATATCAAAGAGCAAAAGAACTGGGGTTGCAGCTGAAAATATCATACTCAGAAAAGTTAGGTATAATCCCAAATGAAAAAAATGGATATTCAATGGATTGACAGATTTTAAGGATTTTGTTGCAAAAAGACCAGAACTTAATAGAAAATTTGACATACAAGGAAGCAAAGAAAATATGGACAGCTTTGAAAATAATGTGCAGTATTCATTTCATAGGTTTTCTTGAAATAGAAATATATTGTTTTATATTGAATCCTCTCATGTTTTGCTGTGTATGTAGCAATTTTTTTCTTATTTTGTATTAAAGTTAAAATAAATCGGAAAAATTAAAAAAATAAAATAAAAGGTACTACAGGTAATGAATTAATCCTTGAACATATATGCACCAAATTGTATAGCAACAAAATTCTTAAAACAAAAACTAAATAAGTTACAAGAGACAAAACTATAGACAAAACTATACTAATGAAGAACCTTAATTTGCCCATCTCAAACCTAGATAACTCTAATCAAAAAATAAACAAGAAAGAAGTTAAAGAGATGACTGGAATTTTAGAAAAGTTAGATGCAAGAGACCTCTGGAGAATATTGAATGAGAATGGAAAGAAGTCATTTCAACTCTCTAGACCTCAGTTTCTTCATCTGTACAAAAAAAAATGAGAAGATTAATTATATGACTATGAAGTCTCTCAAGGTCTATGAAACTACAAATATATGTCATGGGTTGCCATGGATAAAGGTGTATGGGTAGCCCCATATAATCAACCTGCACTAATTACCCAAAGGACTCATAGAATCATATGATTATAGATTTAGAACTGGAAGGAAGCTCAGAGGTCATCAAATCTAACTCCTTCATTTTTACGGCTGAAGAATCTGAGTCCCAGAGAGATAAAGTGACTTGCTCATGGTCACATAGTCAGTAAGTGTCTGAGACAGGTTTTGAACCTAGGTATTCTTGACTCTAAGCCCAGCTTTCTATCCACCAATCATCTGCCATACTCTTGGAGAGTCAAAAGATGAATGGAGAGTCAGAACCACAATGCTGCAATTGAAGGCACAATCAATGTGGTACTACCAAGGACAATGGCACCTGCCTGCCCCATCCATAGCTACTTTTTCTGTTCATAATAATTTCTTGAAATTAGTTAATACAAATTTCCCTCACATAATCCTATCTTGAAGGGACCTTGAGCAATTACTAGTTCAGTCCCCTAGACAGGGCAGCAAATTTTCCCCTATTGTTCATATGAGGCAACTGAGGTCCAGAGAGGTTATGTCACCCAAGGTCACACAGCTGTTAAGTGCCACAGTGGGAACATTAGAACCTGGTTCTCCTGCCTCCTAGTGCAATACAAGAGTGTTATTATATATGGGAAAATGTATATTTTATTATATTAAAAATTCAGAGGGAGAGAAGAGGACATGATATGTGTAAGTCTTTTGCCTCTATTGTACTAGCCAATAAAAAAATACATTTTCTTATGTTTCTAATCCTTTTATGAGCTCTTGAGTAACACTGCCCTCCATTCAAAACTCTGAAAATTCTAAAAATTGGAGCTAAATTGCCACCATCATCAGCTCCCAACTTTACCATCATAAATGTCTTATCTTTCAGAGGAACTCTGGGAAGACAAAGGAAGTAACCAAGTGTCTTCCCTTGACTGCCTAGGAAACTAATCCTGGTAGAGCACTGAACATTCCTCAGCTCTTCTCTAGGGAATGAGAATAAAAGGAAAGGAATGAATCATACCGTCTCTTCCCTGAATCTTGTTAGTTCTCAGTTATCTCCCTTCTCAGGATCCAAAGGCACTGACAGACTGTATCAAACAGTTAAATATGGATATTTATTTGGGTTTTCTCCATACCCATCCCTGCTCTAATCCCTCATTGTGCCATAAAGGTGACCCTGGGTTCTTTCAGGCTATACTAGAAAATTACAAGATTTGTCAGGTCCTTCCAAGTTAGAAAGGTTTTGAATAAGGATAATAACAGGTAATATTCATAGAGTGCTTTAAAAATTAACAAGCACTTTCCTCATTTTTATGGGGCCTATCATTTCACTGGTCTAGGCAACTCCCAGTGAAGAAACTCCCGGTCCTAGTGCAGAGCTACAATTGCTGTGCAATTTCTAGTCTTAGAAAGTTGCCTGGGGTAACTGAGAGGTTAAGTCACTTGGTAGGATAACAGCCAATACATGCCAGAGGCTGGCAAAGCACTTTGCACAAACTATATTATTTCATCTTCAACAACTACCCAGTAAGACAATTACAAGAATTATTATCTCCATTTTATAGACAAGAAAACTGAGGAGCAGAGTGGTTATATGACTTGGGATCATAGTATCACACATTCCAAGCTGGAAGATCACTTATTCCAACCCCCTCGTTTTAAAAATGAGGATACTGAGGTCCAGAGAGGTCTATATATTTGTCTGAGATCATAAAGTTAATAAGTGGCTGAGGCAGAATTCAAACCCAGGTCTCTCCTGACTGCAGTTCTATAAATCTTTCCAATATACCATATTGCCCAATGACAAGTCATATACAACATCCCCCCAACCACTCATGAAGATGATCTACTAAGGCACACAGAGACGGCAGCCTATACTCATGGACAGAGAGCTTCCACACCAAAACAATTATAGATCTTGGAGTTATTGAAGACTAACACTGCTCACTATTGTTGCATGTGTGTATTTCATCTCCCCAAGCAGATGATAAGGTCTGCAAGGAAAGCAAAATTGTCATCATCATCTTCCTCCTCCTCCCCCTGCCCCTCCTCCTCCTCCTCCTCTTCCTCCTCCTCCTCTTCCTCCTTCCCCTCCCCCCTCCTCCTCCTCCTCTTTTTCCTTCTTCTTCTCTTGCATCCCCAACATCATCTAGCATAGCACTAACTATGTGACTGTAGTGTTTGATACACTGACTCTGTAGATATTCAACCAAAGCATGAGTGAGTAAGTGGGGGGCAGCGTACTATAACCATACAGAGGAGAGAGCACTAAACTGGGTTGTTCACAATTGGGGCAGTTAGGTGGTGCAGTGGTACAGTGAGTAGAGCACCTGACCCTGGAGTCAGGAGGACCTGAGTTCAAATGTGACCTCAGACACTGACACACGTACAAGCTGTGTGACCTTGGGCAAGTCGCTTAACCCCAGTTGCCCTGCCAAAAAACAAAAAAATAATACTCACGATTATTGTGAAGGCCATTTGAAATAATATAATACAAAACTGCTTTGTAAACTGCAAAGTTCTAAACAAACGTAAGCCATTTTCTCTAAGGGATGGATGTGGGATATAAGGAAGATCATAGGTTTAGAGCTATAAGGACTTTGAGGATGTAAGGACTTGAACAGGCTCCCAAATGGCTAAATGAAAAAAGTAGCTGGGAAGACTAGAATCTCCTGTTCACCCAGTCAAAGTAAGGCCTGAAGTATCAGTGAAAAGCAATATTTCTCCATTGGAATTTAAATATTAACTAAGCCAATTCCCCAGGCATCACCTTCTGCAATCAGCACCAGCCCCCGACTTTGACCTGCATGCTAGATCCAGGATCCTCTCTCTTTCCCCCTAGTGCCTGGTACTGCCCAACCTAGACAAGAACCCTACAACAACCCACCAAGGCTTTACTGGGGAATTCCAACAGGTCCTTGACTGCCACTTTTTAATGGATTTCTCCTTAATAAAGCTTACTTGGTTCATTTTCTCTCTGCTAGCTTCCATCTTGTGTTGTGTTCTGCCTCACATCCATGCCAGTTTTCTCTTTAGAAGTATCTTCTATTGACCAGTTCTGGGACTAATTGTCTTGGCAGCTGCCACTGCTTCCCAAGACAGTCTTACAGAACATGAAATGCAAGGGCCGACTCAAAAGCCCCTGTGTCCCAGGTAGGATCCTCTCATTTCCCCCAAACTAAGCTGTAACTAGAGGCCTGCTCATGCCCATTTTGCCCCTATGGTTCTTTTCCCTAGCAACCTAAGTGACATATAAGGAGGAGTGTGCTGGATCCAACTTCAACAGGCTTTAGTGAGCTAATTGCTAAACTTTCAATGTGAACATAGACTTCTCAGAAATTGGTAGATGCCAAAAATAATGGTTTGAGTTATTATTTTGATTATTCTCCAGACTTAAGAAAGTGATGGTGAAAAATATAACTAATACAAATTAAACTGAAAAATGTGTCACGGGTGTATTTTTTTTTTCAGAGAACTGGTCATTCAACATTTCACACCACACTTCTGTACATGAGGGAAATTGCTGCCTCTTTTTGTACTTCCCTGAACCTTACTCGAACTTCATTAAGATGGATGCCAGCTTGTGCAAACCCTTCAAGATGAGAAAACTGGGTTCCAAAGAAGGTAAATGACTTATTTAAGGCAGTAACAGAGGCAGGATAGGAACACAGATCCCCTGACTTGAGATCAGGCATCATTTCTACTATACAATGAGTGGGAAAACTCATAAAAGATAATAAGAGGGGAAAAAAAGTCAGTAGGAAAAATATTTCAGAGAAAAGGCAGAGAGAAGGAAAAAAAAAAGACTTCCAAAAAAGCCAATAGAGAACAAATGATAGAATCAAGAAGAAAATTGTGGAGGAAAGAGGACCCTATGAGTCAAAATAGGCCCCAGGAAGAAGTAATGGAGAAAAGAGTGAAAAAACAAAGAGCAAGAATCCTCAAGATTGTTCATCCCCTCACTGGACCCCCCCACCACAGCAGGCTGACTTCTGAAGCTAACACTCCAAATCTCAATGAGCTGTTGGCCCAGAAAACAAAGTGGCTTCACAAGACAGAGCCCAGTAGCTCAGCTAGGACCAAATCACAGCAGGCTCCTGTCCATTTCAAAATGACTGCTTAACAGCTACATTTTATCCAATGACTTTGCCTAAGGCCCTGACTGACTTTGGAGAAAATCCACTGAAAATGAGGAAATATTTCTTTGATATAGCTCCAATCTACAGAGTCTGATTTAAATAGAACCAGGACTTTGACAACCCTCTGTCAGAGCTGAAACAACTATTCAGCTCTTTACCTCTGATGGCCTAGTAACAGGTTTACTTTTATAAAGTGGATAAATGAAGGGGGGAGGCATTGGGTGGTGAGCAGGTTAAAAAGACTTGCCTCATCAAATAACATATAACAAAGGCAGATTTCCTTCGTGCCTTTGGATATGCCTATCCAACTCTAGGCATATTACCTTCATGGATTATTTAAAGGCAAACATTTGTCTTCCAAAAAGCTTAATAGTGCAGGTAGGAGGTTTTGAATGCCCAAAGCAAGTGCTGTCTGGAATTGAGAGAAATATCTTTTTGGAAATCTAGAATTCAAATCCTACTGTTCTCTGGACCCACTCCGCCCCCATTAAATTCAATTGAATTTAACAAGTATTTATTAAATGCCTGTTATGTGTTTGGTATGGTCCTAGGCACAAAGGATACAAAAGCTAGAAAGAAAAAAATTCCCTCCCCTTGAGAAGCTAAGATTTTCAGTGAGGTTAGAGAATCAAATATGCATAGAAAAGGAAATAAAAGCTAAAAATTGGGCCATGCTTCAGGAAAACTCCCAAGAATGAGATAAGAGTGGGCTATACAAAAATAAAGGAATAGAAACTAGACCTGTGATTTCATTGCTATAAGAAACTCTCAGATAAGGAAATTCTCCCTACCAATGCAGGTTGCACCTTCTCTGCAATTTACACTTGCAAACTAGAGTTGTCTAGAACACTGAAAAGTCAAATAACTTGTCCAGGATCACACAGCCAGGATATGTTGAAGACAAAACTTGAACTGAGGTCTTTCTCACTCCTAGGCCAATGTTTTATCCACTGCCTCTCAAGTACAAACTATATACAACAGAAACACAAATTAACTTCAGGAAGATGATCTAACTGTGGGGATCAGGAAAGTATCAGCGAAACAAGTGCCATTTGAGTCTTGCCTGGAAAGGAGTTTGAGGTGCCAAGAGAGGACAATGAAGATAGAGTACATTACAGCCCATAGGGTGAAAATGTACAGAGCAAGAGATGAAATGCAGTATACAGCAAAAAGGACACTGTGGCTGGAATATAGAATTATGATAAGACAGACAGAGAGAGATAGAGAGAGAGAGAGAGAGAGAGAGATAATATGATAGATAGATAGATAGGTAGGTAGATAGATAGATAGATAAACAGATAGATAGATATAGGGTAAATCATGATACATCCACATCTTTTCATCTTGAGCAATTCTCATCCATAACATCCTATAAATTCTCCACAGAAGATATTTGCAAGGCAGTAGAAGCCTTCTTTTCAGCCTTTTTATATTCTATGGATATCAGTGAAGGACTCACACTACCCAAGTTTGTCCATAGCTTTCAGTGGCCTACATCATTCTCTGATCATACAGCTGTTGAATGACATCTTTTAGCCACTTTTCACATGCAAAAAGTCTTTAGTAAATAGACTGCAGCAAAGGGATGGAGCCAAGATGGCAGAGTAGAGACAGAAACCCAGGTAAACTTTCCCAACATTTCCCTCAAATATCTTTAAAATAACACCTCAACTGCTTGACTTCTTATGGAGGGTGGATGGGAAAGGAAGAGGGGAGAGAATTTGGAACTCAAGGTTTTAAAAAATAGATGTTCAAAAGTAAAAAAGTTTTTTTTTTTCCATTCAACTAGAAAATAAGATGCACAGGCAATGGGGCATAGAGATTTATCTTGCCCTACAAGAAAGGAAGGGAAAGGGGGATGGGAGGGGAATGGGTTGACAGAGGGGAGGGCAGACTGGAGAACAGAGCAACCAGAGTGTACGCTATCTTGGATTGGGGGGGGGGGAGGAAATGGGGAGAAAATTTGTAATTCAAACGCCTGTGAAAATCAATGCTGAAAACCAAACATATTAAAAATAAATTTTAAAAAAATAACACTTCAAGTTGAATTCTAGAGTAGCAGAGCCAACAAAAGGTTGTGGTGAGGCATTTTTTCCAGTCCAAGACAACAGAGGAAGTCAGCAGGAAATGTCTGTGACACCAGGGTTGGGGCTGGCCCAGAGTGCACCTGGTGGCAACTGTGAGTTGTGGAAGCAGCTGCAACAGTGGCAGCAATAGCTTCTGAAGCTCTTAGCCCAGAGATGGTAAGGGAGTCAGGCAAGTGGTAAGAAAGAGATTACAGGGGACCTTTTGCTAACACTGTGGGCAGGATCCTGTTGCATTAATCATACATGTTTCCAGAGTGGAGAGAAGTACTTGCAGTAGCAGAGGAGCAGAGGCTCTGGTCACACATTGAAGGTCAAGAGGAGTACTGGCACTTGTGACTGCAGAGTTTACTTCCCCAGTAAAAAAAAAAAAAAACCACACAAGCCAGGAGAGCAGTGATCATACCCTCTCTGGATCACACCTACTTGGAACCACTGAAAATTTGCAAAACCTCAGAAATAGCTATGAAAATAGCAGCACAAAAAAAGCCTGAAGCTTGGATCAGTTCCCCACCAACCTACCTCACTCCTGGGTAAGTAGAGCTCAATTTTAACATAGAGTTGAAATCAAGAAATGGGCTGCAAAAAATGGATAAACAACAACAAAAAAGGACCTAACCATAAAAAGCTCCTACAGTGACAAGGACAATCAAGATATAAATTCTGAAAAAAGACAACAATATGAAAATAGCAACAAGTAAAGTATCAAAGAAAAATGCAAATTGAACACAAGCCCAACAGGAACTCCTTGAAGAGCTAAAGAAAGAGCTTAGAGAAATAGAGGAAAATTGGGGAAATAAATGTGAATGATATAAGGATATTATGAAAAGAGAATTAAGAGCTTGGTAAAAGAGGCATGAGAATATTGAAAAAACAGCACATTCAAAAATAGAATTAGCCTAGAGGTAAAAGAGGCAAAAAAATTTACTGAAGAGAAGAACTCCTTGAAAAGCAGAATTGGCCAAATGGAAAAGAAGGTATAAACCTCACTGAAGAAAATATTTCTGAACAAATTAGCATTGGGTAAGTGGAAGCTAATGACTCCATGAGACATCAAGAAGCAATAAAACAAAGTCAAAAGAATGAAAAACTAGAAGAAAATGTGAAATATCTCATTGAAAAAATAACTGACCTAGAAAATAGATTGAGAAGAGATAAATTAAGAATTATAAAACTACCTGAAAGCCATAATCAAAGAAAGAGCTTAGACATTATATTTCAAGAAATTATAAAGGAAAATGTCCCTGATATCTTAGAATCAGAGGGTAAAATAGAAATTGAAAGAATGCACCGATCAACTTTTGAAAGACATCCCAAAATGAAAACTTCTAGGAAGATTATAGCCAAATTCCATAGTTCCTAGGTCAAAGAGAAAATGCTTCAAGCAGTCAGAAAGAAGCCATTAAAATATCATGGAGCCATAGTTAGAATCACACGAGATTTAGCAGCTTCTACATAAAAGGAACAGGGGGTTTGGAATATTATATTCCTCAAGACAAAGAGTTAGGATTACAACCAAAAATAACTTATCCAGCAGAACTAAGTATAATCCTTCAAGGGAAAAAATGGATATTTAATGAAATAGAAGACTTTCAAGCACTCCTGATTAAAAAAAGACCAGAGCTGAATAGAAATTTTTACTTTTGAACACAAAACTCAAGAGAAGCATAAGAGAAATTATAAGGAACATAATACAGCTAAACTGTATATGTTCCCATGTGGGAAGATGATACATGTAATTCCTAAGAACTTTATCATTATTAGAGCAGTTAGAAGCAATCTACATAGAGAAAGAGAACAGTTATATGTCAATTATGTTGGGATGATGTCAAAAAAATGAAGGAGAAAGATGGAGGGGAAAGGAAGAATGGGAAATGTTATCTTAAAAGCTCTTACAGTTGAAAGGAAAATGAGAGGGTGATGTCAGGCAAGGCTTCAACATCACTTTCATTGGAATTGGTTCAAAGAGGGAAGAATATGCACACACACACACACATACATACACATTCAGTTGGGTATAGAAATCTATCTTACCCAACAAGGAAGTAGAAGGGGAAGGGCATAAGAAAAGTGGATGGCGATAAAAGATAAAAAGGAGGGCAGATTTAAGGAAGGCAACGGTCAGAAGTAAAAAAAAAAAAAAAACTTTTGAGGAAGGATAGGATAAAAAGTGAGAGAGAAAGATAAATAGAAAAAAATAGGATTGAGGGAAATACACCCCTAGTAATAGTAACTATGAATGCAAATGGGATGAATTTATCCACAAAATGAAAGCAGAGAGCAAAATAGATTAGAAATCAGAAGGCAAAAATATAGTGTTCACAAGAAATACATTGAAATAAAAAGATGCACCCAGTGAAAATTAGGAGCTGGAACAAAATCTATTGCGCTTTAGCTGAGGTTAAAAAAAGGCAGCAGTAGAAATCATGATCTCAGACAAAGCAAAAGCAAAAATATACCTAATTAAAAGAAATAAGCAAAAAACCCCTACATTTTGCTAAAAGGTACCATAGGCAATGAAGTAACATTGATACTAAATATATATTCACCAAATGGCATAGTATCTAAATTCTTAAAGGAAAGTTAGAGGAAGAAGTAAAACTAGTGGGGGACCTCAACTTTTCTCTGTAAGAACTAGATAAATCTAACCACAAAGTAAATAAGAAAGAAGTGGAGGAGACGAATAGAATTTTAGAAAAGTTAGCTATGATAGACCTCTGGAGAAAACTGAATGGGAATTTTTTAAAAGGAGTATATCTTTTTCTCAGTTCTATATGACACTTTAACAAAAATTAACTATGTATTAGGGTATACAAACCTTACAACCAAATGCAGAAAAGCAGAAATATTAAATCTATCCTTTTCAGAACATAATGCAACAAAAATTATATTCAATAAAGGGCCATAGAAGCATAGACTAAAAATTAATTCAAAACTAAATAATCTAATCCTAAAGAATGAATCAAAGAACATATCATAGAAAAATCAATAATTTCATTAAAGAGGATGACCACAGTGGGACAACATACCAAACTTTGTGGAATATAGTCAAAGCAGTACTTAGGAGAAATCTTATTTCTCTAAGTGCTAACATCAATAAAAAGAGAGGAGAGCAATGCATTGGACATGCAATTAAAAAAATTAAAAAAGAACAAATTAAAGTCCCCAATTAAATATCGAAATGGAAATCTTGAAAATCAAAGGAGAAAGTAAGAAAATTGAAAGTTAAAGAAAATTAACTAATGAATAAAACTAGGAGATGGTTTATGGGGGAAAACAATAAAATAGTAAACTATTGGTTACTTAGAATAAAAAAGAAGAAGACCAAATTACCAGTATCAAAAATGAAAATGGCGACTACACCACCAAGGAGGAGGAAATTAAAGCAATTATTGGGAACTATTTTGCCTAATAAATTGCCAATAAGTCTGACAATCTAAATGAAATGGATAAATATTCACAAAAAAAAATAATTGCCTGGATTAACAAAAGAGGAAATAGAATACTCAAATGACCCCATCTTATCAAAAGAAATTGAACAAGCCATCAATGAGCTCCCTAAGAAAAAATCCTGGGACCAGATGGCTTTACAATTGAATTTTACTAAACATTTAAAGAATAATTAATTCTGATACTAAATAAACCATTTGAAAAAATAGGCAAGTTCTTCTTATAACATTATTGTTTTGAAACCTAAACCAGAGAGAAGAAAAACAGAGAAAGAAAATTATGGAACAATTTCTTTAAGGAATATTGATACAAAAATTTTTAGTAAAATACTAGCAAGGAGATTACAGCAATATTTCACAAAGATGATATACTATGACCAGGTGGAATTTATACCTGGAATGCAGGGTTGGTTCAATACTAGGAAAACTATAAGCATAATTGACCATATCAATAACAGAAACATGATTATCTCAAAAGATGCAGAAAAATTCTTGACAAAATATAACTTTTATTCCTCTTTAAAACACTAGAAAGCATAGGAATAAATGGGCATTCTTTAAAATAATAAGTAGTATCTACCTAAAACCATCAGCAAGCATAATTTATAAGCTAAAAGTTTTTCCAATAAAATCAGGGTGAAGTAAGGTTGCCTACTATCACCACTATTAATTTAAGGTTGTATTAGAAATGCTAGCTTTAGCATTAAAATAAGAAAAAAAAATTGAACAAATTAGAATATGTAATGTGGAAACAAAACTATCGTTCTTTGCATATCATATGAACAGTATCCTTAGAGAATCATCTAAAGAAATAATTGAAACAATTAACAATTTTAGCGAAGTTGCAGGATAAACCCATATAAATCATTGGCATTTTTCTACATTACCAGAAAACTTCATTAGGAAGAAATAGAAAGAGAAATTCCATTTAAAATAACTGCAAACAATAGAAATACTTGGAAGTCAACTTGCCAAGACAAACCCAGGAACTATGTGAACAGAATTACAAAACACTTTTCACACAAATAAAGGCAAATTTAAACAACTGGAGAAATATTAAACTGCTCATGGGCAGGCTGAGCCTATCTAACAGAAATAACAATTCTACCTAAATTAATTTACTTATTCAGTGCCATAACAATCACACTACCAAAGAATTATTTTATAGAGCTAAGAGAAAAAAAGGGTAACAAATTTCATCTAGAAGAACAAAAGGTCAAAAGTTTCAAGAGAATTAATGGGGAAAAACATGAAGGAAAGCAGTCTATCAGTTCTAGATTTCAAATTATATTACAAAGCAGTAATGATCAAAACAATATGGTACTGGCTAAGAAATAGAGTGCTGGATCACTGAAATAAATTAGGTACACAAAAGATAGTAGTAAATGACTACAGAAATATAGCATTTGATAAACCCAAAGATCCACGCTTTAGGGGTAAAAGCTCACTATCTGACAAAATTTGCTGGAAAAACTAGAAAGAAATTTAGCAAAATAGACCACCATCTCATACCGAATACTAAGACAAGGTCAAAATGGTTGCATGATTTAGATCAGGAGTGGGGAACCTGTGGCCTCAAGGCCACATGTGGCCTTCTAGGTCCTCAAGTTTGGCCTTTTCACTGAATCCAAACTTCACAGAACAAATCTCCTTAATAAAAGTATTTGCTTTGTAAAACTTGGACTCAGTCAAAAGGCTGGACCCAAGGACCTAGACGGACCCTTGATTGAGACATAAAGGGTGATATCATAAGCAAATTAGGGGAGCATAGAAAATTTTACCTGTCAAATTTATGTAGAAAGGAATAATTTGTGACCAAACAAGAGATAGAGAAGATAACAGGAAGTGAAGATTACAGGAAATCAAAAAGCTTTTGCATAAACAAAACCAATGTAGCTAAAATTAGAAGGAAAACAGGAAAATGGGGGAAAACGTATAGCAAGTTTCTCTGATAAAGGCCATATCTCTCAAATACATGGAGAACATTTTGATTTTTTAAAAAAGAGCCGTTCTCCATTTGATAAGTGGTCAACAGATATGAATAGGCAATTTTCAGACAAAGAAATCAAAGCTGTCTGTAATCGAATGAAAAAAAATGCTCAAAATCACTACTGATTAGATATAAGCAAATTAAAAGAACTTGGAGATACCACCCCATACCTATCACATTCCTAATATGATAGAAAAAAAAATGACAAAGATTGGAGGGGCTGTGGGAAAATTGGGACGCTAATGCATTGTTGGCAGAGTTGTGAACTAGCCCAACCATTCTGGAGAATAATTTAGAACTATGCCCAAAAGGCTATAAAGCTGTGCACATCCTTTGACCCACCAATAGCACTTTTAGATCTGTATCCCACAGAGATCAATGAAAAATGAAAAAGACATATATGTACAAAAATATTTATAGTAGCTCTTTTTGTGGTGGCAAAAAATCGGAAACTAGGGGATGCCCATCAATTTGGAAATGCCTTAACAAGTTGTGATATATGATTGTGATGGAACACTATTGTGCTATGAGGAATTGTGAGAGGGATGGTTTCAGAAAAACCTGGGAAGACTTTTATGAACTGAAGCAATGTGAAGTGAGCAGAACCAGTAAAAAGAATGATATAACAATGGTCAGCTGTGAAAGACTTAACTACCCTGATCAATACAGTAATCCAATACAATTCTAAAGGATTCATGGTGAAAAATGTTATCCATCTCCAAAGAAAAAACTGATGAAGTCTGTATATGGATTAAAGCTTCACTTTTTTTCTTTTTGCAAAATTGCTAATATGGAAATATGTTTTGCACAATTTCACATGTATAATTAATATTACATTGCTCACTTTCTCAATGAGCATGGGAGGTATAAAAGGAGGGAGAGAATTCAGAACTCAAATTTTTAAAGATAGATAGATAGATAGATAGATAGATAGATAGATAGATAGATGTGTGTGTGTGTGTGTGTGTTTAAAATAAATAATGGATGTATTTTAAAAAGGAAGCTAGTAAAGAAAATAAAACACAGTGGTAATATACAAAAGTAATAGACTGTAGCCTACTTATACCCATCATACATCACTCTATTTTAGGAGTTCTTAAAGCTCTTTTTGTCATGGACCCCTTTAGCAGTCTGGTAAAGTCTATTACCACTGGAAGGAAACATTGGTTAAGCAACTATTATGTGCCAAGTGCTATACAAATATTATTTCATTTGATCCTTACAACAAACCAGGGAGGTAGATATTATTATCATCCCTATTTTATAGTTAAGGAAACTGAGATAGATAAAAGTTAAATGGCTTCCCTGGGGTCATAAAACCTGTAATTGAATAAGGCTGAATTTGAATTCAGGTCTTCTTGACTGTAGGACCAGCTTTCTATCCGCTGTGCCACAATCTGCCTCTATTGTGGGTTGTTGCTATTATATATGAGTGAGAAGCAGTTCAATGGCATAGCAGATAGAATGTTGGACTTGGCTGAATTCATATTAGGTAAATATGAGATCAAATCCAGCCTTGGATCCCTATTAGACGTGAGATTCTGGACTTAATTTAACTTACACCTGCCTTAGTTTTCTCATCTGTAAATGGGGATAATAATAATAGTACCTACCTCCCAGGGTTACTGTAAGGTCACTTAAAGCATCATATAAATGTTAGTTAATTTTGTTATTATTATTAAATAATAAAATTTCAATTAGAGCTTAGTGAAAATAAAGAGGGTTTGTTTTCCCATTCAAGTTCATAAACTTCATGAAATTTCTTCCTCAACCCCTAGAGAGCCTAGAGCCCCAAAGTTATGAAATCTTACTCTGTTCCCTTTGGATCACTTGCACTTTTGAGTCTTTAGAGCTTTGGTAGCCCATAATTCACATTAACATATCTTTGCTAAAATAATACTTATATTTTAAAAATAGTAATTTTTACATCAGGAAGTCGTTCGGGGTCATTGAAAATGCTTAGCAAGTTCTCCAAAGCAATCCATTCTACCTTCTTCCTCCTATTCGGTTTTGGGCCCAGATCATTGTTCCTCTGAAGTGCCTGTCTAGTATATGTTTACTAGACTTTAAGTCAATGGACTACCCATATAACTAGGTGTCATTTTCTGGGGAACAGACATTTCTCATTAATTTGTTTTTTCTTTCATTTATTTTTTATGTTTAATTTTAATAACATATCTATTTTTCTCTTACCTCCTATATAACGAAAAATAAAAAGAAAACAAATTCCTCATGACAAATATGCATAGTTAAGCAAAACTAATTCAATCATTAGCTCTGTTTAAAAATATGTATGTCTAATTGTGAACCCCAAGCAATTCTTTTTTATGGTTAAAAAATACTAGAAAATAAGAGGGTGCTTATCAATTGAGAAATGACTAAACACATTGTGGTATATGAATGTTATGGAATACTAAAGATTTGTATGAGGTAATGCAGAGAGAAGTATTTATACTATATCATCTCATGTAGATTACTAGGTCTATCTCTTTTGAGTTATCACAGATCTCATTAAAGAGGCTCTATAGTATCTGAGGGCTTGATTCATTCAGCATAATTTCATCCACAATAAGAAACATCTGGAGAACATCACCATCTATAGGGAATCACTTTCCCATTTGGACTTCACACTAGGTGTCATCCATGACAATTGCAAACACCTTTGATAAGCCTATGACTTCTTGCCTTGGGCCTTGTTCAACGACAATCAAAGGAATCCTTCATTATCTCTGTGGTAGCATCTATTAAGCATCTTATAATATGATCTTCAACTGTCATGGGAGGAATGCTTTTAAGGTTGGATTTTATTCAACACAAACAAATGCCTTTTTATAATCAAATAAAATTAACATGGAGGAACCTTAAATTCTCTGTAATTTTCAGTCAATTTTGATATTGTTAAGATTTAGGTAGCTGTGGGGGGAAAAAAGGCCATGAAACAGTATAACCTATGTTATCAAGAATACCATTGAAAACATGTACACATCACTGTCATAAAGATTTCATACAGATGAGACTATTGATATGTTGAATGATAACTATATCCTAAAACAATTTTTAAATATTACTTATATATTTTGTTTTTTACAGACCCTCCATTTCTCAATATATCCCTCCTTCCTTCCCCATTCTTATAATTTAAAAAAAATCAAAAAGAAAAAAAGCAAGTCAGCAAAATTAGTCAACAGCAGTAAAGGTGGACAGAATATGCTATATTTGACTCTTACTGAGGGCTCCCTTGAGATTTTTCTTCCTCCTCATCCCCTTAAACCTGGGCTATCCATGTCATCTCTGTGGTGGCTAGAAGAGCAACATGACTTCTCATATCATTTGAACGATAATGGAAGTTGCCAATTCCAAGCCTTCCAGGGAGATAAAGGCACACCAGGCTTTTCGATCTATTCTTCCACTGTGTCCTAAAGTCCTCTAAGTCTTACCATCTGACCTATCTTTATACTAACACCTATGTGCTGTCATTTGATCTATTGATATACCCTAAGCATCCCTAGGCTTTGCCATCTACCACTAAGATTCATGAGCATTTCCATGCATGATACTGCTGAACTTTGTTTTTTATGCTATCTCCCAAAAGTAGAATGAGACCTTGCTTTTTTCTATTTATATCCCTGGATCTTAGCACAGTGCTTGGCACATAGTAAGCTTTTAACGAATGCTTTTTCATTCATCATATGTCTTACCTTTACAAATAAGTTGAGGTGATATATTCTCACATTTCTCCTTCGAGAACAAACTTAGACATTATAATTATATAGTATTGTTTCATTTTTGTTATTGATGCTATTATTAATATTTCTATTTATATTGTTGTATTCATTGAGTTTTTTGAGCGTTTTTTTCATTTCTGCTTATATATCTCCAGATGATCTGGCTTAGATGGGTCTCACACAAAACTTTCTTGAGAATTATTTTTTCCCTCCATTACTCTTGCTCTATAGTAAAATTATAGCTCTAGGAACTTTCCATTCTCCTCTATAACATTTTTCAAATATGTTTATATTCTCAACCAGCATTATTCCTGGTTGCCACATCTCTCCACTTGACAAGGAGATCAAGTGTTTTCCAGCTGAGGAAGTTTCTGTGTTTTTTTCAGCCTCCTTATTGTTACAACTGCTTTATATTCTTTATATTTCTGATAGTTCTGCCATCTTTTCCTTCATCTATTTCCTATTTTTTCAATATCAATACCTGATTTGAATAGGTTAGTTTGTGGATGTTATAAATTGCAAGCAATGCCTGCCTTCTTTTCATCTTTATCTTTCCTTCTAATAGTTATGATTCTTTACTTTTGTTCTAACTAGTTGATAGTGACCACCAATAGCTGATTCTGAACTGATTCCCAAATTTACGTTAGTCATATACTCTCAGTTCAAATAGCCAATTTCATTTTTATTGACATAGTTTGATATACATAATATTGAGCACTTTCTGACCCTTTCTTTGAAGAAAGTACCAATGATACATAAGCTTGAAGAATCTGTTTTCTTTTCTTTTTTATAAATCTGTTTTCTTATTTTTAAACCCAAGCCATTTGCTCTGACATTGTTTGACATCCTCTTCTTGCCACCACTTTACATTGAAGTCATGATGTACATTTATTTACACATATATGTTAATTTGGTTGAGAGGATTTTATCATGTTCTTTGTAGCATCTCTCTACTTATGCAACAAATGTAACATAAACTGTCTTCATGGTGGTCTTTTTCTCTTATGGTCATTTTGAGTGGGCCAAGGCAGGATGACTAAGTGTTCCTAGAGCAACATTATTTGTTGCTCTTGGGAGCATAATGAAACCAATTCCATCAACTCATTTGTTTGCCTCCCCAAAAAGAATCAGTGACCCATTTTCCTTTTTAACTGAAGTTTCTTTATATCTTCTGTCTTCGTTTATAACAAGAATACCTATATTGACATGGGTCAGTTTCTTAAACAGCATACCAACTAAATGGTCATTGGACAATGAACTCACATTTAGAATACCAACAAAGAAGTTAATATTTTACATATTTTAAGTGTGTTATTCTTAATATCTCATTCTATACCACTCTGCTACTTGCTTTCTACCAAAAGTAAAAACAGATTACACATGACTGGGCAATTTGTACTCAGCAATACAAAATTCAGATGAGAAAGTAATCTTATTAGTCATCTAATTCAACCTTAGCCCTTCATCCCATATAGTAATCCTATACATAACAGGGGGCAATTAGGTAGTGCAGTGGATAGAGTGCCTGGCCTGGAATCAGGAATAGCCATCTTTGTGAGTTCAAATTTGGCCTCAGACACTTAATGGCTGTGAGACCCTGTTCTTTGCAGTGTTTCTCTACTTTTATTTTTTATTTTCATTTAACCCTGTTTGCCTCAGTTCCTCGTCTGTAAAATGAGCTGGAGAAGGAAATAAACCACTGCAGTATCTTTGACAAGACCCCAAATGTGGTCACAAAGAGTCAGGTATGACTAAAACAACTCAACAACAACAATCTATAATAGCCCTTATCATTCAACATCTGCCTAGATAATCCCAGTGTCCAAAAGCTCCCTAATTAATATTATTACATTTTTGACAACTCTAAATGTTGGAAAGTTCTTTGTATTTTTCCAAAATCTTTCTTCCTCTAACTTCCACACACTATTCCTATTTCTGCCCTTTGGCACAGTACTAAATAAAACTAACCTCTTCCCCTTTCCATATATTTGAAAATAACATCATGTATTGTATGTTCAATGTATCTTCTCTTTTTCATTCTCAACTTCCATTCTCTCAAATAACTTTATTGATATTCCTCACACAAGGCACTCCATCTGCTATCTCTTTAACATTGCACAGGTTATAGCCCATGCCTGGAATGAACTCCTTCCTTTCTTTTGGAATCTCTACTTTATTTCAAAACTTCCACTATATAGCACTTCCTAATTGAAGTTTTTCCTAAACTCTATAGCTTCTAGTACCTTTTTCACAAAATTAACTTGTAACATTTTGTGTATTTTTACATAAACTTATGTGTGTATATATATGTATATTGTCTCCCCCAATCAAATTTTAACTCCCTGAGGGTAGAAGCTTTTTCATTTTTGTTTTTGTATCTCCAGTACCTAACAGTGCCTGACACATAGTATATACTTAAGAAATGCTTGTTGGTCGATTTATTGATTTTAACTGTCAAATGTATTACAGCTATGCCCCAATTAGTTCAAATAATGAACACACTGATGTTCTAACATATATTCAAACTCATACTATTTTAAATTAAAATTATGTAAAATATGGTCATTGGTCTGACTTTTTGAACTAGATACAAGTTTTTTACCTTCCTTCACATTAAATTTCATCTTCCTAGCTTTAGATTCCATCTTTTTTTTTAAGTTGGGGTTTTTTTTTGTACATTATTAATTCTGTCATATTAGCCAGCTCTGAGATTTGTCATGTGAGAATTTGGTAGTGTTTCCTTCTATTCCATCACTTAAGTATTTGATTGAATAAAAGAGGCAAAAGTGCATAAAAACCCTGCAGCAGATCACTGGAAATATTTTTCTAGGTAGACATCAAAACATTAATCAACTCTTTGGGTGCAGTTGTTCAACCAACATTGAATCCACATGACATTAATATATATATAGTTCCAAAGTGCACTATATTTTCCAGAATGATGTAATCAGGAAAGATACTGTGTCTATGGTTTTTTCACTGGTCTACAAGTCTAGAATTACATTCTGAAAAAAAATTTAAAGATACTTTGGCAGGTCTTAATTTTAGTGAATCCATGTTGGTTCCTAACAATTACTTTTTTCTTTTCTTTACATAGTCACATACCCTCTGATTAATAATTTTCAGGATTAATATAGACTTAACAGTCTTCAGCTTCTGAAAATTTTCTGCCCTTTAAAAAATTCATGTCTGATAGGTTTTTTCATCACTTTTAACCAGAAGACTATAATTCACTTAATGTAGCCAGGTACTCTCTTACTACCTCTTCATCTATCCTGGGCAGCAATTTTCTGTTATCCATATCTTTTTCAATTTTAATATGTTTTTGCTTGACAGAAAAGGAAAAAAACAAAAACAGGAATTGAGTAGTTCTTCTTTCTCTGTATCCCATAAATCGCAAGCAGTAAACTTAACCCTTACTTATTCCTTTTATTCCTGTGAGCATAACTCAAAAAACCATTCTTACCTCATTAGAATTATTCAAAAACTTCAGCTCATTCTGGGGTTTAGCCTCCAGGTTCCTGGCAGTTTTTGTATCCTTAATCAGTTATATGCTCTGTTCGTTAAATTTTGCACATTGTTTTAAAATCTGAACTCACTGGAGAGCTCCCTATGCTGTCACACTAAATTCTGTAGATGCATACCCTTTCCCCTCCTCACTTTAATCATTTCTGATTATATTGTCAGAATTTCATTTTATAAAGCCTCACATCCCTTTTGAGCCATCTTCCCTTTTTAGAGCCTCTGGCCATGATAGTAATGTATTTCTTCTCTGAATTATTTGAAATCTATTTTCTTCAAATCTATAATATGTTTGAGACAAAGCCCAACATTGATTTCTTTCTTTCACTATTATGAAGGTGTTCATTTTTGATCAAGGTTATTATCACTTCTATTTCCCCCAACAATTAATTTCTTTGGTCAGAATTAAATGCAGAATTTGGCCTCCATCTTTCTGGGGGATGAAATCATTAATGAAGATATTTATTCATCACATTTAATTCAATACTTTGCTTCATCTATGATTTCATCAATATGGATACTCTCTCTAATGATTCAAATTGTAACCCATGCAGGCTTACTTATTCCATGTGACTCTTGTCCATATCCTCACTTAAGAATCCTCCTTAAAAGGTCCACTCAATATACTATAAGCCTGACTATATTTTTTCATAGCTTAGATACCAATGCATCAAGAAGGATGTACATTTTGGCTACATGACCAGATCATTTTCTTCTCTTGTCATACATCTCTCATCTGATGAACATTTCTTATGGCATTTCTTCTGGCATTTCTCCTAATTTTTTGTGTGTAATACATTGCAGACTACTTACTTTTACTATACAAGTCTCCATAACCCACAACTTTAATTCTTTGAAGACTGAGATCATCCATAACATAGAGGATGACTGGGAAAATATTAGTGGTTTTAAAAATGAGCTTTGTTTTGTAGAGAAGGTTGGGATCACTAAAAGCACTCCACAATTTCACAATGGCAATCCAGTCTACTCTCTTTCTGTTAAATTAATGGACCCAGATCGTTGTCCAGGCACAAAATCTATCCAAGGTACATAGACAATGGAACAAGTCTACATTGGTCTGTCCAATTATTTGTCATCATCTGGACAATAGAGATTCTTAATTCACTTATTTTCTTTTCCTTTATGGATAGTTAGAACAAATCTTTTTTGAGTAATTATGGATCCCATCCAGGAGCTTCCTCAATGTGCTGTTACTTGATGCAATCAAGAAAATGTCATCCGCAAACAAAAGCATCTGGTAAACCTCACCACCAATAGAATTTTTCTTCTATTTGGACCCAGCACTGAACATTCTGTGTGATAGTTGCAAACACTTTTTGGCAAGCATACATTTCCCTGCTTTATGCTTCTCTTAATATTAACATGAGAAACATCAAATTAAATTATTCCTACTATATCTTTCAAGAAATTATGAATGATTTTGACCTAGAATACATGTTGTTGGAGAGAAGCCTTTATAGTGTCATACTGCTGTATTGAATAATTTTAATCAGAATAAAAAATACAATGAGAGCATGTAAATACATAGTGTTTTGTTTTTTAAAGTTTTTGCAGACTAGACCTCCAAAAGCTGTCCAGCGAGTTGGAGTTCCCTATCCTTGTTCTGTATGATAGGGGATTGAGAACTGGCATTTTGAGATTTGTAGTGCAGAGGAATAAGTATATCTTTTCAGCCTTTAGAAAATATTTTATCTATTCAATCTTGGAGCCAAAAGGTAAACTTGAATCATGTCTCAGAGCTTTTTAAAAGGCATAGATAGTCTGCAAGAAGGTAGAGTGTGAGAAGGGATGGGAAAATCAAAAGGTCAGCAGCAGCAGCACTAAGCAAATGAAATCCTATGCCCTACCCAGGACTTAAGGAGTTGGCTGGAATGGAAGTCATGTGGTGGTGTGTAAACCGGTAAAAGAAAGAGAGGGGACGGCTGAGCTGTAATAGAGGGAAGAAAGATCATGGTGGGCCGTCGGGCCTCTACAGGCATATTGGAACAAAAAATTTGGACTGAAGCTTCAAGTTGTAATCATTTCTTTAAGAACTGAAGGAACCTCTGAAAGTCTACTCTTACCCTAATTTCCCATCCCCTATACCAGCCTAGTAGCAGGTGCCGTTATATGTTCTTTTTTATTTATTTTCTAAGTAAACTATTTTCTGTATTCTTATTTTGTTTCATATTTTTAAACAATGGTTACTCATAAAGGCTTTTGTTATATGTCTCCACTCTGTATCTGCTATCTTGCCCTGTTTTAACTCCATGGAACCAGATGCCCCTCCTAGATCAACCACCCTCCCCCTTTACCCCAGTCCCTCTCCACTCTGTCCTCCTGCCTTCTTTTGTTTGTTCTTAGATTGTAAACCTCTGAGGGCAGGGACTATTGTTCTTTTTATTAATTGTATCCTCAGCACTTAGCACAGTGCCTGGAATACAGTAGGCATTTAACAAACATTTATTGGAGTGGATATCTATATACTTAGTACATACAAAGATAGGGGAAATGTAGGAAGTCAGAGGTCAGCTGTAAATACTCAAAATTTAAGTTAGGACAAAGAGCCAAATGTTGCCTAAATGTTGCCAATTTTCCTACTGAAGGCTCTGAGCTATTGTGATTTTATTAGTAACTGATATAAAATACTGATATAAAATATATAAAATATCTTTGAAAGTCATCACATGCATTAAAGACAATTATATTTTGCCTAAGCTAAGGTCAAGCTAATTAAAAATAACAGGGTATGGTTGATTAAATCTCAGCTTCTGGTGAGGGTGAAGAAATGAGCAGAAAAGAAAGAACAGTGACCATAGAGAATGGCACACTATGAGCTTGCCCCATGGTAGGATATGGGTGCAGTTTAGGAAAATGTATCTCTTTCCAGAAAGTAGGAGAGGATGGAGAGGAATGTGTACTGTCTAACCACCTGTGGGACATTTACTGGGTGTGTGTGTGTGTGTGTGTGTGTGTGTGTGTGTGTGTGTGTGTGTGTGTGTGTGTGTGTAGCCTCTGTTCTTATTTCAAAATTTGTGTTAATCAGTCATAAAGCATTTATTAAGCATTATGTGTCAACCACTGTGGTCAACATATTAGAGCATATTAGGAGAGCATCATTTATATATTCTGTGTCATGAGAGAATGTTTTCCCACAATAATATTGCTTCTTTTTCTCTCCTTATAGCCTCACCCAAATGCTATCTACTGAGTTGGCTCCTTGAGCTAGATGGTCTTCCATTCATCTTCTTGACATACAGCACTATTCCTGAGTCCATTTTATGTGATGCATTTTTACAAGGTATGTACCATTATGTTTCCATATTCCTGTCCTCAATCCCATTCAAATAATTCTTAATAAAACCTATGACATATTTACCTTGTATTAAAATTTCAAGCTCACTCTGTGCATTGGTATAAAGTAAGGTATAAGTGTTGCTCCTGACATGCTGCCTATTATATTTTACCTAAGAATTACCAGGTACCTCCTCCTTTATGACTCTTCTTTCTGTGTCAGGCCAGTTGTTTTACCAGTTGGTCTCCACATAATTTGATTTTGCAGATTGATCTGGGTATTTTCCTCCCTTCCTTCTCTTTAAATTTCATCTCGCATTCATCAAAATCAGGTGTAAATTCTCCACCAAATACATTTTTCTTAGTCCTCACGAGATGAACTGTGTCCCTTGCCAGAAGCCCGTAATAAGTCATGGTCCAGAATAAACAAATCCTAGGCAATGATACCATCTATTGAAACAGCTGTTTACCTCCCATATTTTCCTTTCTCTTCCAAAGTCATGACCTTCAGCTGTTCAAGACAATAGAAGAACTGCCACTGGACAATTTATGATTAATTGCCAAATGAATTGTCCAGACAATAATTGCTAGGAGAGTTCAAAGGAGCAAAACACCATTTCAGGCTGGGGGTAGTCAGAGGAGGTTCTAAGTCTTATAAAACAAAGATTATTTCTTTCCTTCGTTTCTGTCTCTTACTACAGATAAAATTGTGCTACTTGCATAATAGACTTGTATACAGAATCTTAAACTGCAAAGAACCTATGTGATTATCTAGTTCTACTCTTAGCTGAAGCTTTAATTCCATCTACATCCTTCAAACAGATGGCCATCCATTCACTGCTTCAACACTCCTAGTAACAGCTCACTACAGCAAGAAGCAGGCTGATTCAGTGTTAGACAGCTATTACTGTTACAAAATTCTAACCTTAAGTCACAATTGGCTTCTCTATGACTTTGAGTTCTTCCCAGTTTGATATCTGGGGCAACAGGCTAAGTCTATTTCCTCCCTTTTGTAATAACATTTTGAATGTTTGCAGAAAGCTACTGTGTATCCTCCCAGTCATCTCTTCTTTAGGGTAAATATACCTACCCATCAACCATTCTTTATACCCTATACTTCCTTGCATATAGCAGATGCTTCACAAATATATCTTGAAGTAATTATAACATGATTTTCATACCCATTATCATCCCACTCAGTCTCACCTATACATTTTTCCAGCTTTCCTATGTCCCCTTAAAGTATGATCAGAACTGTATAAAATATTACAGACATGGCCTGACCAATACAAGATACAGTATGATTATTTCCTTCATTGTTCTGGAAACTCTCCTTCTACTATTTCAGTCCAAGATGAATTAAAGTTTTGAACTGCCTGACATAACAGACTGTTGACTTGTAGTGCCATTAGTTCCATTCATATGAATAGTTAAATCAAGTCTGTTCTGTCCTATACCTGTTTAACTGACTGTTTGAACACAAAATCAAGATTTTTTAAAACTTTTTTCCTCTAATTATTCTTCTTCTTAATTTTAGACCAGTTTTTCATCTTGTTGAGATCATTTTGAATACCAGTTTTGCTATTTATCCTATAATCTATCACTCCCAGCTTTAGGTCCCTCAAATATTACTTTCATCTGGAGTTTCTTAAATCTTTTCTGTGTCATGGACCCCTTTGACCAGTCTGTTGAAGTCTATGAAACCCTTCCCTGAATTGTGTTTTTAAATGCATGAAATATATATTGTTACAAAAGAAACCAATTATATTTCAATATAGTTATCAAAATCTTTTTAAAACATGGTCATAGACCCCAGGTTACAAACCTCTACGAAGGTTAACTTCTCCTAGTTTAGGAGAGGTACTACCCTAAAGTCTACAAGAAATGAATCAATGTATCTCCAAGGAATCAAAGACCAAATGAAAGATACAAAAATTATTTCTGGTAGCGTTTTTTGCTGGAGCAAAAATCTGAAAGCGAAGTGGGTTTCCACTGATTCAGGGATGTCTAACCAAACTCTAATATATAATATAATGGAATATTACTATGTAATTGAAAAGGACTATGATATTTAGAGAAACAGAAATGTTTCTGTGAACTGATACAGAGTAAAGTAAGCCGAAGCAAAGGAAAAAATAGACGATGGCTACAAAAATGTAAAATTTTTAAAAATAGATAAAAAAGAACTCTGTGTTGTTGTCATAACCAATCTTTGTCTAAAGAATAGATCATGAAACATGCCTCCCTCAGTTCGTCAGAAAGGCAAGAGCCTACAAAGGCAGGAGAATGCAATGGCTATCAGACATAATCTGTTTTAAAATTATTTTTGTTTTACTATTTTTTTTCTTTTTTCCAAGGTGTATTCAATTCTAACCAGAAGGAGCTGGGATTATCTTCAGATATTACAATGGCATAAGAAAAAAAGCCATCAATAAATCCTGTATTTGTCCATTGACATATATTTACAGGATGTATGCATTCTGCAAGGTAGTGCTGGGAATTTGAAAAGTAACAACACATTTATAAAGCACATTGAAGGGAGCAAAGCATTTTCTTCATAGGTGGCATAGTGGATAGAGCACAGGCCCTAGAGTCAGAAGGACCTGAGTTCAAATGTCACCTTAGACACTTACTACCTGTATGACTCTAGGAAAGTCCCTTAACCCTGTTTGCTTCAGTTCTTCACCTGTAAAGTGAGCTGAAGAAGGAAATGGCAAACTACTGCAACATCTTTCCCAGAAAACTTCAAATAGGGTCACAAAGACACAGCTGAAACTCAACAACACCAAATTGGGTAAGGCAGCTAGGTGGCACAGTGGATAGAACAACAGGCTGAAAGTCAGGAAAGCTCATCTTCCTAAGTTCAAATCTGGCCTCAGACACTTACCAGCTATGTGACCCTAAGCAAGCTCACTTAACCCATTTGCCTCAATTCCCTCATCTGTAAAATGAGCTAGAGAAACCACTCCAGTATCTCTGCCAAGAAAACCCTAAATGGGGTCACAGAGAGTCAGGCACAACTGAAGATGACTGAACAACAAAGTAGGTGGTATAAGGATCACCATATCCATTTTACAGATGAGGAACCTGAGGCTCATAGAAGTTAAGTTATTTGCTCAAAATCACATGGCTAGTAAAGATAGGTATGGAATTATGACTTAGGTCTTCTGACTCCACCTTCAGCACTATTTTTACAATACCACACTGCTTTTCAAGTTTGAGAAATTGCTCCTACCTTTAAGGGGCTTAAGAACAACTTGGGAAGATAAGGCATGTACATATTAAAAGGTAACTAACAATAATAGTAATGTTTAATGTTAAGTTTCTGATAAAACACAAAATAAAAACAAGAGAAGAGGAAGATCAAGCCTAGCTTGGGAAGTAACATGTTGCCCTGTGAGGAATACTGGGTTTGGAGGTTCAAAGGACGTGGATCCATACCCTCACTCTTCCACTTACTACCTGTGTGACCTTGGCAAGGTACATTCACCTGTCTCAGCCACAGCTTCATCATCAGTAAAATGCCATAAAGACAAGCTCCTCCTCTGAACTGGAGAGAAGGAAAGAAGGCAGTGACCACCTAGGCACAACCCCACTGCTTGGCCACATTCCCATTCTTCCAGGGGCACATTAAAGCTCTGGGTGGGTCTTTAACTTTCCCCAGACTGTGCAGGCCATGTAACACCAACTCGCCCGTAATCTCATTCAGTGAGGCTAACATCAAACAGAAAGCAGGATTAGCAGTCATGAATATGTTTTATATAACACTAAACAGTGAGGAAGGACAGCTAGGTGGTACAGTGGATAGAAGGCCAGGCTTGCGGTCAGAAAGACTCATCTTCCTGAGTTCATTTCCTAGCTGTGTGACCCAGGGCAAGTCAGTTAAGCCTGTTTGCCTCAGTTTCTTCATCTGTAAAATGAGCTGGAGAAGGAAATGGCAAACCTCTCCAGTATCCTTGGCAAGAAAACTCTGAATGGGGTTACAGAGAGTCAGACACAACTAGAAAAAAAAATGACTGAACAACAACAAATAATGATAAAGGAACAGAACAAAGTTGGGGGAGGGAGGAGAAAATGGAAACTTCCAGGTGAATGCTAACTGGGCCCAGCCAGCTGCCTTTGGAACTGTGTTAACTCTTATTGCTCACAGAGAAATGAAGTACAAAATTCAGAGAAATGGGGAAATTAGGGGCAGCTGCCTTTTCCTTGAATCAGTACCTTGAGAGGAACAATTTGTCTTTAGGGCAATAGAGATCATCTCATTCAACCTGGTCCACTAGGCTCAGAGCTCACTGTTCACAGTCCTCTCCCTGTCTCAAACACATTGTTCATGGTAGGCTATTGCTGCTCTAATAACAGCTGTTTCTTTTAAAGTCTTTGAAGAAGAGAACAGAAAAATACAAACCCTTATGCTCAGTGCTTCACTCTGCAAAAGTCTTAATGGCTTCGATTTGGAGGACATGCCTGCTCTGACTACCTCTGAGCTTGAGATTCCCCTTCCTTCTAGTATCTCTCTCCTGGACTCCCTCAACCAAACCCAGAGGCCTTCATATAGTTCATTACCTTGATGGCCAAATGAATTGGAGGAAAGTATCTAATTCTCTTTGGTTACCTTGACACAGGGCCAGAATCCAAGGCAGGACTACAAATGGATCCAGCTTAAATACAGTGGGACATGAGAAGCATTCACCTAACAGGGCAGCCTGGGCCCAGGGAAGAAGTTCCAAAGCTGGAAGTTTTAAGTCCCCAAGATCATAGTCTCTGGTCTATAAAACACAGTAGAGGAAGGACAGATGGTTACTACCATCATCATGGTAGTAACAAATTTATCTATTCTCTACTTCCAGAGGCTAATAGCTGTAAAATCTTATGAACTAATTTAGGACTTTGTCAACTATGATCTTGGAGATCTATGGCATTTAACAGCATAAACTTGAAACTTACTAGGAGTTATTTTTTTTAAATGAAGAATATCAAAAAATAAATAACTAAATGTCAAGTTAGTATAGACAAAAAGAGTTCGAAGAGTATGCAAGTGGGAGAGATTGTTGCCAATGGGAATGGACAGAGAAGACTACCCAGAAGACAAAGGATGGGTTTCCAAGGATTCACTTGGGAAGAAAAACTCCAAACTAACCTAATTTTTCAGTCTCTATTACTCTGACCTTCTCCTTAGAACACTTCTCAAAATCATTATTATTGTTTTCTATTTCTTTAGTTCCAGATCCATAGGGTACAGTGGAAAGATCAGTGTATTTGAAGTCAGAGTCCTGGGTTTGTTTTAACCTCTGCCAATTACCAAATGAGTGTCCTTGAGAAAGTCACTTCCCCTGTCTTGCCTTTACTTTCCTAATCTGTAAAACAAAGGAGTTGGACTAGATGTACCTTGACACCCTTTCTTATTCCAAACCTGCAATCATGTGATCAGAAGGAAGGAAAAACCCTTTGGATTAGCCAGAGAGATATCCCAAATCCCAGCTCTAGGGTCATCATGGGGATGACTGAAATCCATAGCCTTTCTATTTCCCAAGTGCATCAGCATTCTCCCTTACAATAAACATTATGCCAGATTCCAGGTTACCACTTGTTTCATTCCAGAAGTATTTATTGAGCACCTGCTGTGTCTTCAGCGCTAATACCATTCATAAAGGAGAGTATGCTCAGTGCCAACCACCATTTATAAAGGGAACTGGAATTGCCAAAAAGAACAACAAAAACAGGAACTGAAATAAAACGGGAAGCAAGAGAGTTGGACAATTAACACAAATTTATTAACACGTTAATAAATTAAGAACACCCTGCCAAATTGCCGTAGTGATAAAAACGGATGGCTCAGTGATCTGGTAATTCAAGGAACCATATTTTAATTCTAACTCTGTCATTAGCTTTGTTTGCTCTTGAGTGAGAGGAAAAATGACAGCCTCTTTAAACCTCAGTTTCTTCAACTTCCTCTCCATACCTCAAAAGAATATGCCATGTATTCTGAAACTGAGATAACATGTTTAAAAAAACTTTGAGAAGCATAAAATACTATGCAAATGTCAAGTGGTTTTGTTACATTGCTATTAATGTTACTATTATAATTCTCAGAATAATCTTCCACTTTTTCTCTGTTTAAGAATATTTAACTCTTCCACATATGTCCAGACTTTTTAGTCCAGCATTTAAGGACCTCCATTGCCTGACCCCAAAACTACTTTTCTAATTTTTTTCTCCCATTCTTTTTCCGAATAAACTTGTCAAAGACCTTGTGACCAAACAGACCCCCTCAGTGGAGCATAACTTCACTGAGTTCACTGAGTAACTTCTTTTTTTTTTTAAATTTATTTTTAATATGTTTAGTTTTCAGCATTGATTTTCACATGCATTTGAATTACAGATTTTCTCCCCGTTTCCACCCCCCCCACTCCAAGATGGCATACACTCTGGTTGCCCTGTTCCCCAGTCTG
>CM053622.1:557668712-557724357 GCA_028646595.1 Phalanger gymnotis
GGGTTATACATAATGATACGCATGTAGCCCATGTTGAATCGCTGGACTTCTTAGGGAGGTTGGGTGGGACGGGAAGAGGGGAGAGAATTTGGAACTCAAGGTTTTAAAAAAATAGATGTTCAAAAGTAAAAAAAAAAAAAAGTAACATGAGTCTCCCATCTCTTAAATTCTTAAAATAGAGTTTGCATTATCAAGTCATCAACAAGCATTTATGAAGCACCTACTATGTGCCAGGCATTGTGTTAAAGGCTAGGGATACAAAGAAGGGAAACAAACAAACAAACAAAATACAGCCCCTGCCCTCAAAGAGCACATAATCTAATTAGGGAGGCAACATGCAAACGACTACATACAAATAAGATCCTGTTTACAGGTATACTGGAGATTATCTCAGAGAAAAGGTACTAAAATTAAAAAGCACTGGAAAAGGTTTCTTGCAGAAGATGGGACTTTAATAGAGACAAAGAAAGCCAGGAAAGGCAATTGTCCAGGCATGAGGTTATGAGGGCCTGCACCAGAGTACTGCCAGTGTCAAAGGAAAGAAGGAGCCACACAACAGAGATGTTTATGAAGGTTAAAAAATGACATTACTTTGCAATGTATTAGACATGGAGAATGATAGTGAGGACTCAAGAATGTGTCCTGGATTTGCAAGGTTGGAGAACTGAGAGAACAGTGCTACCCTGAACACTAATAGGAAAGTTAGGAGAGTGGAGGGTTTTTTAGGGGAGGTGGGGTAATGAATTCAGTCTGAGACTGTTGAGTTTAAGATGTCCAATAAGCAGTTGGAGATGAGACAGTGGAAGTTAGGAGAGAGAAGAGGGCTGAACAAATACATCTGAAAATCATCTCTGCACTGTTTAGTCATTTTCAGTTCTTTCCAACTCTTCATGACTTTTCAATCACTGCATTCAAGGATATTCTTTAGAAGATGATACCACATGTATGTTGTTGTTGTTCAGTTTTTCAGTTGTGTCTGGCTTTCATGATCTCATTTAGGGTTTTCTTGGCAAAAAATACTGGAGTTGTTTGCGCCTTCCTTCTCCAGCTCATTTTACAGATGAGGAAACTGAGACAAATGGGTTAAAGGCCTTGCTCAGGGTTACGTAGCTAGTAAGTGTCCCAGGACAGATTTGAACTCAGGAAGACTCATCTTCCTGACTCCAGGTCATTCTATCAGCTGTGCCATGTAGCTGAGGAGGGATGAAAATGTTTGGAAGAAAGCACTGTGTGGTAAGTTGGACAGTGAATCAATTAGAACTGTGTAAAAGAATTGCCTTGCCACAGTGAGAGCCCTGTTGACATTATATAACACAAATTTATAGTAGGCCCAGTCAACATGTGTCTTTCTCCAGCTTTATTCAACAATACGTGAGTAGGGGTAAAGACAGTGGGTGGTGGGAGTAATCCAAGGCAAAGAGAAGATCTTCAACAGAATAACAGGCAAGGCACTCAAAAGAACTTTTGAGAACAACTTGAAGGCAGATAATGTGTTCTTACACTACTTTCATATGTCCTAACACCATCTCTATTTGTTTGATAGGTGTGTTATCATCATCCTTCCAGTGAACTGGAACTGCCTCATCATGCTAGATGGGGGATGCCTGGATTCTTAAAGTTTATGCAGACTTTGCTAGGCACTATCAAGCTGGAAAGTCTTCAAATATGGACCAACAAGAGATTCTATATCTGATATCCAAGGACCATCCTCTATAAGTTCAGAGATTAAGCACCAAAAAGTTGACTACCAAGTGGTGAATTTTTTCACCTATAGCAATTCATTAATGCCTATAGGGTTGCAGTCTACATGATAGAGGGAATATTAACAGATGAAGTCACAGTTTTTTGAAGTAATTATATAACAATAAGCCTTTCACAGAGAGCTGCTGTAATACTTGGGTATGATTCTAGAAATAAATTATATTTGCTCTCCAAGGACCAGCCCAGCTAAATAGGAACTCAGCAACAGCAAATTGGCCACTAGGTGACCATGACAACTTTTGAAACAGATAAAAATACAAAATGGCCCTTAGTCAAGTAAGCAAACTTATTCTTCCACATTGACAAGATGATATAGTTGATAGAGTACTGGACCTGGGTTCCTTTGATATAGTTGTAAGTACAATCCTGGGCAAATCATTTCATTTCTATAAGCCTCAGTTTCCTCATCTGCAAAATGGGAATAATGACAGAATCTTCCTCACAGGGTTTCAGTGAAGAGCAAATGAGACTATCTCTATAAAGCACTTTGCAAACAGTAAAGAGTTCCATCAGTGTTCACTGTTATTATTATTGATGTAACAGAGTGGCAGAAAAATAAAGCTAAGAATCTTTTAGTCCATAAAAGCTACTTTACTGTTGGTACTTTAAATGTGTGCCTTTTTTTTTTCTAATGATCGGCAAGTTGATAGACCCATGAAAGAACTCCTGGAAGAAATTTCATATTGACATTTCCACAATAAATGAAACCCAGAGGACATTAATGAGTTCCTGCTAAATGAAATGGTGGCTCACAGGTTCTCCTCAGAGAAACAAAATAAGTAATGAGGCAGGAATAGGAGAGGAATCATTGTGTAATCAGAGGCATGAGAAATATCGCTTAATAGAGGCTCTAGCCCCATCTTGCCTTACAGTGCTTGTGATAAACAAAAGCAAAAAGACCATAGAGATAATTCTAGCTTATTATCAACTCCTGTAAATGTGATAGAAGACAAGATAACTAAATTTTACAGAGAACTTGATGAAACCTCCGAACCAAGTTAACTCATAACAATGTAATTCAATGACTTCAGGGAGAGAATATGGGTGAGGACTGTGAAAAATATGTTGGAAAATACGATTCAAGATTAAGAAATGATATAAGAAAAGGCTTGCAGATTACTCAGAAGGTGCCTGGACACCTATATATCATAAATATATTCAGTACCATAATAAAGTGATGGGATCATTATTTGTGTCTCACCCACAAGCTTACATGTATCTTTGGGGCTCATTCAGGGCCTATCTTCTCTTCTCTCTTTGTACTTTCTATTTCTGGATGATATCAGTTCCAATGAGTTCAATTATTATCTATATGTGTATAACTCCCAAATCTACATGTCCTACTTTAATGCATACCCAACTCATTGAGTCTTCATCCAGTTCCACCATCATTACCACCTAAATGTCAATAGACATCTCAAAAATATATCCAAAGCAGAACTCATCTTCCCTGTAACTCCATTCCTCTTCCTAATTTTCTTATTTCTGTCAAGGGGATATCTATCTTTCCATTCAGCCAGGTTCATAACTTCATTCTCAACTCATTATTCTCCTTCAGTTTTCATATATAATCATCTGTCAAAGCCTATTGATTCCATCTCCACAACACTCTAACATCTATCTTACTCTTTATTCACATGACTACCCATGCTAGTTCAGACTCTCATTACCTCTACGCTAAACTATTAGAATAGCTTCCAAATTGATCTCCTTGCTACTTGTCTCTCTCTCCTGATTCATCCTCCATATAATTGCTAAAATAATCTTCCCCAAAACAAAGTATGACCATATCACTTCCCTTCTCGAGATTTTTCATTGTTTCGCTATTGTCTCTGAGATGAAATATTAATTCTTTTTTTTCTGGCATCTAAAGCACTTCACAACTTGAATCCTAGCTACCTTTCCAGGCTTGTTTCACATTACTTCCCTCCTGCTTCATTACTTTGTCAAAAAGCTTTTGCTATGCCTAGAATGTTCTTCCTCCTCATCTCCATCTCTTAAAATCCCTCACTTTCTTTAAGGCTCACCTTAGGTATCATTTCCTACACAAGATCTTTTCTGATCTGTCCCCCCGCCCTCTCCGATAGTTAATGTTACTATCCCACTGCCAAATCACTTCGCATCTGCTTTTTAGTATACTTGTGATATCTAAGGGCTTCTAGGTGGCATAGTGGGTAGAGCTCCAAGCCTGAAGTCAGGAAGACTCCTCTTTCTGAGTTCAAATCTGGCCTCAGACACTAACTGGCTGTGTGACTCTGGCAAGTCACTTAACTCTATTTACCTCAGTACTTTATCTGTAAAATGAGCTAGAGAAGGAAATGGCGAACGACTCTAGTATCTTTGCCAAGAAAACACCAAATGAGATCACAAAAGTCAGACACAACTACAACAACAACAACATAAATGTGGTATCCTCTTCTACTAGAATAGCCTTGAAGACAGGTATTGTTTCATTTTTTTATCTTTGAATCCATAGGGACCCAGCCTTGTATGTAGTAGGTACCTGATAAATGCTTTTTTATTGGAGTTTAATTAACTATAATTATTGATAAAGTAAAGTGCAATTAACTGTAATTTAGAAAGACTGGTTTCCGACTTGGAAATAATTTTAGAATCAGCTATCTATAGGATCTTCCAGGTACTGGTTAGAAAAAAAGATCAAAGTTAAGGAAAAATGAGAAGACAGGATAAAAAAGATAAGATACTTCACACAACTACAACATCTACAATCCAATTTATTTAAATAAGCAGTTGACTCTGAAAAATGGGAAATGGGGGGAAAAGTTATCAATTGTAATTATCACCATTTCTTAAAGAACTTCAGACAACATAAAATAATTACCATAGTAAAAAAAGCCTGAAAAGTCTTATTCAGCAAACATTTCATCCCTTTGATAAGTGGAAAGATATAGCAGACAATATGAGTTTATTTGTAAAGTTCATTTGTATATTATTACAGGAGAGAAGAATGGAAGATTATAAGCATTAGTCTCCTTACAAAACAGTGGAGAGGAAAATAGTCTGCAAAAAGCTTGGCGTTAGACATCTATTCCTGATATCCAAAGAATATATACAAATGAAACTGGACAGTTAGTAACAATCATGTAAATTGGGACTCTGTGGCCAGAATTTCTATTCTTAACATTGATTACAGTGCAATCATCAGATTTGTTAACCTGAGTTAGATGCCCCTTAGAGGCAGTAGAAATGTCACTTAAGGAGATAAAGTCTAGAAAAGCAGTGATACCTAGACACATTTAAAAAAAGACATCTGTGCCAAATATTACAATTTTTAAAGACACTCAAGAACAATTTTTTTTGTCTTTATCTCAAATTCACATGGCTACCATGCTAATTCAGACACTCATCACCTCCATTCTAGAGTATTATAATACCCTCCAAATTGATCTCCTTGCTGCCAGTCTCTCTCCCCTTCTGATCCATCTTCCATATAACTGCCAAAATAATCTTCTTAAAACACAAGTATGACTCCCCTTCTCATGATTTTTCAATGTTTTCCTATTGCCTCTGAGATAAAATACGAATTCTTTTTTCTTTTCCTGTCTTTTAAGGCACTTTACAATTTGACTCCAGCCTGCCTTTCCAGGCTCATTTCACATTATTTCCTTCTTGTCTTCATTACTTGGCCAAGACTTCTTGACAAAGAAGAGATAAAAGATAATATTATTACCCTAAAATGGCAACCAAGAAGACACCTGGAGCTACTAACCCATGTACCTGTTTCCACCTCACTATAGAATAATCTTTGCAAGAATTTGTGTGTGTGTGTGTGTGTGTGTGTGTGTGTGTGTGTGTGTGTGTGTATTCTTTCATGAAAGTAGGAGAAGGAAATGGAAAGCTTTTTGCAGACGTTCCACAATTACCTCAGAGGGATAGTGAATTCAAGATTCCACCACATTTGTTGTTTGATGATTACAAAAAAATCTGTTAACTTGCTAGAGAAAGAGGCTCTCCCCTAGCAACATGTCTTGTATGTATGATTTGATATCATGGGGATAGCAACTTGATCTGTGATTTCACTAGAACAGGGCGCTCCCAAGAGGGGAAATTCCCTCTACTACTAGGTCAGCTCCTTCTCTGCAGCTTATATTAGAGATTGCCTCAAGCAATGAGAGCTTAAGTGACTTGCCCGGGGTGCCAGCCCCATATGGGTCAGAAGTAGGACTTGAGTTGAGATTTCCTGACTCTAAGGCCGGCTCTCAATTCACTACAAAACACTCATAATATTTCATAAATATCATACAAAATTCATTAATAGTTACAACTACAAAGATAACTTTGGTCAATGATCCTTTGATTATCTGTACCAGGCAAGGCAAAAATAGACAAATATGCTCTCTAAAAGTGTCTACCACTGTTAAGGGTGGTATCTTGTCCAAATCCCAAACGAAAAAGAATTCTCTCTGAGTAGAGAAGTTCTACAATAACTCCTATTTGTAGATGACATTGTGATGACAAAGCAAGAATTGGGGTGTGTGTGTGTGTGTGTGTGTGTGTGTGTGTGTGTGTGTGTGTGTGTGTGTGTGCGTGTGTGTGTGTATGTGTGTCAGGCCCTGGAACACTACAAGGCCCTCCTCTGTGAGATCCACAGCTACTCAAAAGAGATCCAGCTAGCTATCCATACAGGAAGTTGTAAGTAAATGAAGAATGCATATTATCCAGAAGTTTACACATAACCTGGTAGAATAGTCCATGAAATTTGTTCTCTGGTACCTATATCTGGCACAAGAACACAGGTGAACAATGAATGAGGTCCACAATTGAATAGGAGATGGAACTGAATTGTCACTTAAGAAACTGCAATTCTTTTTTTTTCTTTTCTTTTTTTTTTCATTTATTTGTTTTAGTTTTCAACATTCACTTTTGTAAGATTATGTGGTCTAATTTTTTTCTCCCTCCTTCTGTTCTCTCCCACCTCCCCAAAGTTGCAAGCAATCTGATAAAAGCTATACATGTACAAGCATATTAAAACTATTTCCATATTGGTCATGAGAAACTACAGTTCCTTCAATGATCTCAGTGTCTCTCCATGTTATAAAAGCCCCCTTATTTAGTGCCACCATTGTCCAAGTGATGCTATATGACTAAATCAAAGAATACCAGGACATCGGGGAATAGTTTGCTTTATCTTCACAAAAAAGTATGTACCTGGAGCACAGTAAGAATTCGAATTGAATTAAAATTGCAGGTGATCCAAAGAACAATAGGAAGACACAGGGTGGGTGTAAGCAAGTTTCACCATGGAGCATAACATGTAAAGGCTGAGTTTGATAATTATTTAGTGAAAGCAAAGTAACATATAGGACAACCCAAGTGTTGCATAGGTATTCAGAAGATGTTAAGACATATGTGTGTGTATATAACCATACACATGCACACACACACTCACACACATCTGCTGCTTTAGGGAGACGCTCAATGGAGCATTTATGGAAGGAGAATTATACAGGTTGAGAAGGCATAAATGACTTTTAATCTGCACCAATAAAGAGGGTGCCCATACAAATGAAGCCACACATCCATCAGGCAGCAAAGTGTTTATTCTTGAGCACACAGGGTAACTAATAAGTACAGCAGAGATTCCCAACTCTAAGGGATTCACTAGACCTTGGACCCCAAGTACAAAGCCCAACAAGTAACTTGATGAACCCAAGTATAATTTATTTCAATGGGCTTTTGACTGGTGTGTTCACCATGTCTACCTCTAACCTATACCCATCCCAAAGTCCTCTTCTGCTCTACTCCACCCTTTCTACCACTCTTCTGAGAATATTAATCAAATCAATAATGCCATATCTGGAAAGGATTTGTTAATCAATTGCTTTAATGTCTATAATCAACATACCTGTGATTTCCTCACCCAAAATATTTTCCCTATCCCTATCCCCATTCACTTATTGGTGTTGTCTTTCCCTATTCAAATATAAGCCCCTTGAGGGCAGGTACTGTCTTGCTGTTTGTATTTGCATGCCCAGGGCTTAGCACAGTCCCTGGCATATAGTGAGCACTTAATAAGTGTTTTTTTTTCTTTCATTCATATACTCTTTGTTTTAAAAATAACTGCCCTGAAGAGAATAAATTCCACAAAAAAGAAAAAAATGTTGAAAGGTAAAGAAAGTAAGTTGCAAATGAGTCCTGGCCTAAACATAGAAAGGTTCGGGGCTTTGAGTCTTTTGCAGACAGGGAATAATCAGGTGGCATTGAGACCATCCTGTGAAAAGAGAAGAAGCAAAGTGAAATAGGGCACTCAGAAAACAAAAGCAGAAAAAGCATAGCTGGCATTTTGCCACTTGCTACATACTGGACATTCCCTTCAGCGGGGCCAGAGCTAAGGGAAAGAACAAAATGGAAGAGAAGCTGCTTTCTCCAGCACTTCCCCCACAGAGTTTAAAAGAACCAGTGTGAAAGCTTCTCCCAGGGGAGACCTGACAATCCCTGAAGTGCACAGAGCAAGAGAACATGAAGGGCTCAACATGCTGGGGAATAAATTGGTTATATTTCTGTAGATTATCTCCCAAGCCTTTGCTTCTCTATCCAGTGGGTTCTTATTTCTTAGGAATCAACAAATAGCAGATTTCAGAGTCCTGCTTCAGGTAGTCTGGGTAATGCATAAACTTTTATGAACTCATCTGTCTGGATTTGAAGTTTTTCCAGTGCTCTTGGGGGCCTGAAATCTACTATTCATTTTGTAGTCAACACTTATTAGGCACCTGCTCAGTGCTGCATTCTTTCCTAGGAACGACGGTCACACAAAGAAAAATGAGGCGAAGTCCCCTCCCTCACAGCACTTACAGTCTGAGTAGAAAGAAAAGAAAGATGTGCGCACAGATAAGTATGCAGCAGAGGCCAAACGAACCTCTAAGGACCCCCTGAAACCTCGGGGGGCTTTAAGAACACTGTGACTCATTTGTTTGGGCCTTTAAATAATGATGAACTTTGGAACTGCTTCTGATCATGTTGTTCCTCATCCCTAAAAGGACTTGTCACTTTGCTATGGCACTGAATACTCTGAATGTTTCATTCAGCCTCCCCACCATGGATGGGCAGGAGGCCAGGGACCAGGGCAGAAGATGTCCTGCCTCTGTTAAAAAACCACAAGTCCGAGAGGTGGCAGCAGCATTGAGCTTGCACCTGACTCGGTGCTACTTGTGGGACTCAAGGAGGAGCCCGACTGTTGCACATGGCCGCCTCACCCCAGATTATGGCTTCCAGGGACTCAAGGAGTAAGTGATGATGGCTACACAGCGATAAATGGATGACTGCGCAGCTGCTGCTGCAGCAGTGGGATTACTGAGCGCACCGTCTCATCCGACTACTCTAGTGTAAGCGGGAAGCCTTTCCCAACTTCCTGGCCTGTGGCCACGGGAAGCACGTTTGGGATGCCTGTGAGCACCGGGTCTGTGTGGGCCACATGAAAGAGTTTGAGTGGGAAAGGCGTTTGGTGGCACTACGGAAGCGACGGGCAAAGAACGCAAAAAACGAAACTTCAGAGTCGAAATAGCCACAGTTATATTGAGACCCCAGCTCTTTCCCCACAACCGTGTACTAGCTGGGTAAATTAACACCGTTTTGACTTTCTAGCCACCACCCCCCCCCCCAAAAAAAAAGAGTCCATTCATGGCAGGGCAACCACATGGCCATATACAAACAGAAAGTAGTTCACCATCTCTAAAAAGCCCAAACAATGAGTCACCACGCCCTTGAGATCCCTGGAAGTTTCTGGAAGCTTTGGACTCATACTGCATAGAAAATGCCTCATAGGCTCATTCAGCCTCCACTAGACTTAGAAAACAAACTTGAGGTGCTTACTCTCTTTGACCTAACTGGAGTTCTCATGTTCTGAGCTTAGTCTAACTACCATCTAGGTAGGCTGTATCTTTAACTACTTAAGCTTATGTACTCTGGGTTCTTAATCTTCACCATATGTCCTAAAGGCCACAGAGTATTAGGGCTAGAAGAGGCCTTAAAGGTTTAGTTCAACAGGTGAGAAAATTGAGGCTCAGAAAGTAGAAGTGAAAAAACAAAGCTATCAAACATATCCTAAGAAAGAGCCATGACTAGGATCTAGATCTCTGGACTCCCGATCCTGTGTTCTTTCCACTACATTTCTTAGTTCTATCTCCAATCCTATCTTCTCCATTAAACCTTCCTCTGCTACTCTGACTTCCAATGAAACCCGCTGGTGAAGCCTACACTTCAGTTCAATACAAATTCCAGTGTCAGCATAAGATAGAGAATGAAGTACAAATGGACTTGACAGAGAGGTAAAAATGATGATAGTTGGCATAGGGCACATTAAGTGCCAGGGCTGGGAAACTACTAGATGGAATGTAAGCAGTTTGTACCACCAAGTTCACAAAGTCCACTACATATTTAGGAAAGGCAGACAAGAGAAAAGAGGATTGTGGATTGTAGATCAGACCACCTAATACAGGATGGTAAGTAGATAACATGGTATGAATAAATGAGCTGTACAGGCAAAGAGGCCAGTTGATTCTGACAGTACTGCATCTTGGGGACCCAGGATGTTGGAACCTCACTCTTCATTATTTGTTTTCATTATGTTAAGTGGAAGGCGTTCATGACTGTTTGTATCAGCCTAAGGTTGAGGATTGTGCTGCTCCAGAGCCTACATACAAAGCACCCCAGGAATGGATGGGTAGGTGTGATCAAGCTGTGATTAAGATTCTGAGTGAAGCTATCTGTGTAAAATCAGAATTTTATGGGCTGAATTTATTCCATAAATGTGGGGTACCTCATAGGACAAACTGGGCAAGTGACAACCAGTCTCATCCAAAGATATTTTACATTAATTCCTTTATAGGTTTTGATGGGATTTCTTTTTAATTGTTACCATTCTTTTAATTTCAATCGCATCTTGATGCTTATAAATCTGATCACAGTTTTGTCTTTTAACCAAAAAAACCTAATTTATTTTGAACTCATTAACAGTTTGTTGATTTGGGGGACAATTCTAACTTTAAGTAAATAGGAATGATAGTGATAAGACCAAAATAAGTCATCGTGGTTGGAACTAAATCCAAGTAAATATATGGAATAATCTACCCCAAGTGTGCTTGTTTTTCATTGTCACATTTTTACTGACACAAAAGTTCTGCATCACTTTTGTCATCCTAGATGCTTAAAATCTTAAACCAACAACCAAATGTTGCCATTTGGCACAGATCAAAGGAGTTAGAGGAAGGAAGTGGGGAAGAAGGGAGAGAGATTAGTGGTAAAAAATCATAAAAAGGCAGATGTGTACAGGGTGGGGGGTAAGAGATGGAGACAAAAGAAAGAAGAAGAAAAGAAGGGAGAGGGGAGGAAAGGAATGGTTGGGAGAAGAGAGGAGGAGAGAAAGAAACAGAAGGAAAAAAAAGAGACCATGATAGAGAGAAAGGGAGGGAGAAAGGGAGAGAGGAAGGGAGGGGGTAGGGGGAAGAGAGAGAAATGCAATGACCTACTGGTATGAGTTCTTCACAGGAAAGTATTATATGACCAAACATGAATCTGCCATGACTCCAATTCCCTGTGGCTCCAGGGAGGTGATTGTCTTATCTCTCTACTCCATCCTGCCTTATTGGCCCAAGGATTAGGATTTGCAATTTAATATTTCTTCTCTCTTCCTTCTCCCAGTGGAGTGTGTCTCTATATATGCTCATAGAACCACAGGGAAATATAATTAACCCTTTAGAAGCAGAACAGGCAGCGGAGGGTACATGAAATGTATTACTGGTCTTAGAAATGTCTGATTCTTGAAAGGTTACTTGGTAAGCAGTGCTCCCCCTCTGCCTCTCTCTGTCCATTTCCAACAACTGGCTAGATTGTAAAGGAAACTGAAATACACAATGGTGCCAATCAATTTACCCTGGAAATATAGCTCTCTCTCTGTCTCTCTGTCTCTCTGTCTCTCTGTCTCTCTGTCTGTCTCTCTCTCTCTCTCTCTCTCTCTCTCTCTCTCTCTCTCTGTCATTCACTCCTACCTGCGCTTAGGCTGACAAGCAGGTGCATTTGGGGGGGGGGAAGTTATGATTCACTCTTATAGTCCTAGGGGAGTCCTGGTGGGGAGGAGAGAAAAATATACACTCCCATTGTTCACTCTTGTAGTTCCTGACCCCTACCCACTTCTCATTTACACAAAGCAATCACAACGACACTTTTTGACTCTTAAACATGAAACATTTATTAAACCGGAAGGCAAAAGCAAGAATAATCATAATATAACATTTACTCAAAATAAGGCAAAAACAAAAATAATCAAAACATAACAATCTATACATAAACTTGGGTCACATTCTGCTACCAATGCATACAGTGTGCGTGGGTGATGACATTGTTTTATATGGGGAAGAATGGGCAGGCACTTACAGAATCTAGCAGTGAGGCATGTGAGTAGGGAAACCCACAACTACAGACCACAGGCTTGGATGCCAAGAGTCTCTTTAGGGAAGGTAGTCTGTACCACCCATTACCTGCTCCTCCTGTGAGCCTCTTTGCTATTCTTGGGTTGCTGAAGTTCTGCTACGCTCTTTTAGTAGAGCAGAGTTACATTCCTTCAGTTAAACATGAGCTCTAAGTCTGGGATCTGCAGCTTTCCTGATCTGCTCCCTTGCTGGGAACTGAAGTAGCATGGAAGAGGTGAAAGGAAGTGACTTAACCGGGCCCAATTAGGAATAAGGGCCTAGGAGTTTCTACTGAAATGAGTAATATCTTGAAAGCTACTGAGTTGCCATTTTGTGTATCCATCAGGCGGGTTCATTGGCCTGACAAAAGGACCAGAAGATGTCTTAACTAGTGAAACACATGTGACCCCATGGCTGAGAGTGGCAACGCTATTCCAGGAAAAATAGAGCTGATGACAGATAAGACACCTGCGAAGGAATAGTGGCAGAGAAGTGATAGAAAGTTGACCACTCTGCTGTTGTGCCAATCCTCTGCTGAATTCATTTCATTTCATTTCCATTCAACAAACATTTAGTTTGTGCAAAGATGCAGGAACAGAAAATAGTTTCAAATTCAGGAAATGGCAAATAGAGCACTTTAGCTGGCATAAAGTATGTAAAGGGAAGTAATGACGTGTACCTGGAAGGGTAGGTGGAAGCCAGACCACAGAAGACTTTAAATGTCGAGTGGAAAAGTTGGCATTTTATACCGGAGACAATAAGCAGCCTCTGAAAATGTATGAAGGAGGGAGTGATGAGAGTCAGAGCCACAGCTCTAGCTTAGCTGTCCAGTGCTGAAATTCTATCTCTGATGTACTCTGCTGCTTCCTCACCAATGGTCTTTGCCCTTCTTAGCTGGCATCTGGGGGAGTTTCATCCTGCCACTGTCCCTGTCATTGCTGTCACCATTGCTGCTGCTTCTCTTCTCCCTCAGGGAAATGTTTTTTGCTCCTTTAGCATAAAATCTGTGGGCTACATGCCTCAGACTAATCACCACAGATTCAAGCCTTTTCTGTTCCTTAGGTCTGTTACCCTTCTTGATTGACACACAAAAGATTTGGACAGGTCAAAGGACCTTTATGATTTACATCCTCACAACAAAAAGCCCCCTGCCCTCACTCCTAATTGGGTTAGGGCAAATGGAATTTTTTTTATCTTCTCTACCTCAGTTTTTTGGCTATGTGACCCCTCAGTCCCCCTGCTAAGTCTTTCTGAGACGGAGTAAAAACAGGATCATAGATAAACAGCATAAATAAACAGGATCATAAGAAAAAATACCTTAGAAATCAACTATGCCCTGCCTCCAACACATAGCTATTGAAATCCTATTCACCCTTTAAGTCACAAATAAAACTCTACCACCTCCTTCCCTGACCTCACATATGCTCAAAACTTCATTCACACCTCTCATAAGCAGTTCATACATGTCACTTCCTATCATAGTTATTTGAGTACATATTGTAGCCCCCTACTAGACTGCAAGTTTCATGAGGACATGAACTATATCTTCTTTAATCTTAAAATCTATCCCTGGACATAACACAGAGCTCTTCAAAGAGTAGATTCTTAATAAATATTTGTTGGATTAAGGGACTCACTAGCACATATCACTTGAAACTGGAAATAATAGTAATCCCTGTGATATCTACCTCACCAGACTAGTTTGAGTCAAAGGAGATAATGGATTAAAGCATCTTTGAAAACTCAAAAGTACCATACAAACATTATTATTATTAGGGACATATGAAGGCTTCGAATGCTCAGAAAAATAATGCATTCATCTGAAATTAATTTAAAAACTGCTTTGGGCTCCATCCATCATTGTCACTATTTCCACTCAGTGAAGGATGCCGCTGGCTCTCAGTGGGAACCAACAGTCTGATGATACTTCAATGCTTTCTAAACTCCTGCTAGGAAGCAGATTACAGCACCAGGGCTGCAAACTCCAAAAGGCACTTCTGTGATGCTAATCAAAATAACAAATGGTTAATTTAACAACATCTACCCCATGAGTCTCCCTCGATTTATTTTTTCCATCTTGTCCTAACTCTTGGAGCAGCACTTTTTCACTGACTTCAATCTCAAAGCATGTGAAACCCCAACACCTCCCAAAAATAAGTGAGCAAGGTCTCATCTGTGGATCACTTAGCCTCAATCCTAGTTTCTCATCAATATCCCCTGGGCACCTCTGGGAGTCTGCAAAATGGGATGGAATTCAAGTCCCATTAAAAAAAATGTCATGAGGTTTTAAAATATGTTTTTCTATTGTATATTTTTAAAGCATAAAAAATAAATTGTGCTTCTCTGATCTATCAACAAGGATTTATTGACCAGCTACTATATACACAGTCCTCTGAGAAATAAATATAGAGGTCTCTGCCCTCAAGGAGACTATAGTCAGTGAAGACAAGATTAAAATATATATACATTTATGTATACATATACATATGTGTGTGTATATATATAATACATTCTAGCATGTGCTAGAAACAAAATAGACAATAAGTGCTACAGAAGCCTAATAAAGGAATTTAAGAGAGGCAGTCAAGCAGAGAACAGGACATTAGACTTGGCCTCAAGAAGACCATGATTTAATATTGCCTCTGACATCTACTGTGTGACCATTAAGTTCTCTGTGTCTCAGTTTCCTCATCTTTAAAATGAAGGCATTAGCTTAGATAGCTTATAAGGTCACTTCTATGTCTAAATCTGTGACTCTATGAAATGCTCTTTATATTTAGGATTACTACTAAGGATCTAATTTTCATTTTTGATACTTTGGTATGTTTGTTCTTGAGCTAAGAAGTCCCTTAGGTTCATGTGATGATAAATACTCAAGTACTAAATAGATCTGTGATCTCGTCCATGAAAATAATCTCTCCAATGATAAAGATGGCAGCCCATCCATAATAGCCTGCTATCATTGTCCATATACACCCATAAGTCATAGTCTATCCAATATTCTGAGTGTGCTTCAAATGTTCTACTGCTGTTTTGGGTGTATCAATGGGGAACGTGGAGAATCCATCAAAGTTATATGACTGGCCCATTTTTTTTTTCTAATCATACCTTTCTCAGATGATATTCTTTCAACCACTCCTCTTTGTAATATAAGAGACAAGGGCACCACTAGAGGAGATAACCTGTCACCCAAAAAGCTAAGCCCAGAAAGGCCTCTGGTTTTCACACGTGCCACAACATGGTACTTTCAAGGACCCCTTGAAATTGACCCCGGTCATCCGTTTTCTCCCCTTACCTAAAAAAGTTGACAACTATCTCAATGTGATGGGTACTTTCCAGCTTAAGTGAGCTCAGTGAGATAACACAATCAAGTTCTTTGCCAACCTTAAAATACTGTATAAATATTCGATATTATTATCATTAACTGCTACATGTTTGCATGTATTTAAAGAAATGGCATCCCGCCTGAGGGTCTCTCTGCTAGGAAGGCTTGTGCGCTTCAGGACGGCCCTCGCATCTCCATCCCAGCTCTGCTTTCTACACTAAGATGATTAGGACAGCACTCAGCACAGGACAATCATGAGAAGAGTGTGCACTGGAATCATAAGGTTTGGCTTCTAATCCTGGTTCTGCCACTAACTTGTGCTGGGTAATCTCAAATCAGTCGATTAACTACTTGGGCCTTGATTTCTTCATCTGCCGAATTCATGTGCTTCAATATTAAGGCTTCTTAACCTAGGGAGGTGTGCGTGTGTAACTATATTTCATATATATATATATATATATATATATATATATATAACTATATTTCAGTAAAACTGGTTTCCTTTATAATCTTGTGCATTTGATTTTATGCCATTAAAATATTATTCTGGATGCTCATCAGCTGGGGAGTGGCTAAACAAGTTGTAGTATATGAATGTAATGGAATTCTATTGTTCCATAAGAAATGACGAGCAGGCAGACTTCAGGAAAACAACATGGAATGACTTGCATGAACTGATGCTGAATAAACTGAGCAGAACCTGGAGAATATTGTACATAGTGACAGCAACATTGTTTGATGACCAACACTGATAGACTTAGCTCTTCTTAGCAATGCAATGATCTAAGTCAATTCCAAAAAAAGGCTCATGATGGAAAATGCTATCTACATCCAGAGAGAGAACTATGGAGTCTGAATGTAGGTTGAAGGATACTATTTTCTCTTTTCTTGTTTTTTTTTATTTTTTCTTTCTCATGGTTTTTCCATTTTTTTTTCTGATTCTTCTTTCACAACATGACAATGTGGAAATATGATTAATATGATTGTACATGTATAGCCTATACCAGTTTGCATGCCCTCTTGGGGAGGAGGAAGGGGAGGGAGGGGGGAAATTTAGAACTCAAAACCTTATAAAAGTGAATGTTGAAAACTAAAAATTAATTAATTTGAAAAATAAAGATATTATTCTGAGAAGAATACTATATGCTGCCCCGCACTGCAAAAGAAATCCATGACACAGAAGAGGTGAAGAATCCCTGCTGCCTGTACCTTTGAATAATTTATTGTGAGACTCAAATGAGATAATATATGTGAAATATATTTTATATACAAATATGCTATACAAATATAAAATACTGTTGTTACTGAAATTGTTCCAAATCCTTCCTCAGTTATTTTCTTCAATAAAGCACTGTCCTACGCACTCAACATTTTTCTTCGAGTTCCATCTAAGACAAATCCCAGGTGTCTTCTGGCTATCTCAATTCAATAACAGGAACCAAATCCTTCTTTAATAGCAAATACCTACTAGAAGCAAGGAACTGGTCATTTTGGCTGCCTTTCATTGGCACATTCTGTTCTATCTCAGGAAATCATTCTCTTCACAGAGAGCATCTCATTTCACACATGTCTCTGGGATAAATGAAGAACAAGGCTTACCACTGAGGGAGGAAAATGATGCAGTGGTCACAGACTCAAGAATAATTAATCCATCCTCTTTGTGGACTTACTTCCTATCATGGGTATAAAATAATTGCCTGGGTCATGTGTCACCATAGACAGGACTTAGAACTTGATTATCAGAGAATTTTAACATTGAAAGAAAATTTAAAATCCCAGAATCATAGAATTTTATAGGTCACCTATTACTGTAGTAAATGAACCTTGGAATGTTAGGGCTGGAAGGAACCTTAAAAGTCATGTAGACAGCTAGATGGTGCAGTGGCCAGAGCATTGGATCTGGAGTCACCAAGACACTGAAATCAAATCCAACCTCATAATTTGCTAACTGTGTGACCCCGGGCAAGTCACTTAATTCATCTTCCTCAGTTTCCTTGACTGTAAATGGCAATAATAATAATAGCACCTACCTCGCTGGGTTGTGGCGAGGATCAAATAAATTATTTTTTTAAAGTACAGTGGCTGGTACGTAATAAGCACTTAATAAATACTTGTTTCCTACCTTCCTTCATACAATCTAACCTCTTCATTTTTGGGACAAACAAGACTCAGAAAGGGGAAATGACTTGCCCAAGGTCACACAGGTGAAAGCACCATGGTTACAGTGAGAGAAGTATTGGTCTCTTCCAGCTCTAAGGCTGTGATCCTCCTAGGATTCTTAATGACAGAATGGAGAAGAGTCCACAAGTCACAGAATCATAGATTTAGAGTTGGAAGGGAATTTAGATATCATCTAGTTCAACCCTTTCATTTTACAGATGAAGAAACTGGGGTTGAGAGAGGTTGAGTGACTTGTCCTAAGTCATAGTAGTAGTACAAGGCAGAGTTGAGACTTGAACTTGGGTTCGAATCCAGCACTCCTATTGCAACATACTTTTTGTCCATGTCTTGTATTATTCTCTGTTTCATATTTGAAGCTTGTTTTCCCCAAAATATAGTTAGCTATTTGACAGCAAAAAAAACCTAACTTCTCTTGCATCTTTCACAGTTCCTAGAGAAGACTGGGAATATAGTGAGTATTCAGTAACTACTTGTTGACTTATGAATGGAGAATCCACCTCCCCTAATCCCTCAATCTATTCCAAGCTCCTATTTTCAAAATGGTATCTCTGCCTCCAAAGTATTACAGTTCTGAGAAAGGGGCCCATTTGACTCTGGCATACTGCTAAACTCTTAGAGCCAAAGCTGTCTATTTAATACTACTGCCAGACTCATCTCAGTCTGATCATTTACACATGTGTCCAGGACACATTTGCATCTCAGATGGAAACTTCATATTATGTCAACAGTAAGAGCCTGAGTTTTCTCACCTTCGGGGCACGATGTCAGTGCTATATCAAATCTAGCATGACTTTTCAGCTAGTCCTAGAGCTGGTAACCCAGACTCTCAATTTCATCTAAATTATGCTGTTCTATATGGCCTCCGAGGCTGATGAGCTCGGGCTATGTTGGTACACGCAGAGTCAAACTCAAGTCTCACCTCTCAACAATAATGGTAAGAATTGCTGAGTATGCTCCAAATGAAACACTCATGAAGCCACTCATCAGCTTCTCTGGCTTTGGAAATGATCCCCCCAGACCTTGGCCTGACATAAAGGAAGATTACAAACCAGCCATCTTTCACATCCTTCCTTCTTGTAAACTTGGCAGCAATAACATATAGTGGAACAGATTCACAAATTCCTTCAAGTGTCCCAATTGGAACCATATCCTTTACAAAATAACATTTGTCAGAAAACAGCAGGCAGGGGGTGAGGGAGGGGGTGGTGTTTGGGGGGAAGGGAAGGAAGGGAGAAGAGGCTTCTCTTGACTTTGGTTAGCCTGGAAGTGCCAGCAAGTGAATTGTTTCCAGGCGGATTTTAGAATGATTCCCCCGGCCATTCTAACACCTACGTTGACCATACTTTGCCTAAGTAATAGTTTAGCAGCCAGATGGTGCACAGCAAGATCTTCTAGGGCTAACAAGAATCATGATGGTGCTATCTTCCATTTGTGCACAACTTTATACTTCTCAAAACATTCTCACCATCATCAACATAATCTACAAACGCTAATTGAGTACCTACTGATTGCAGAAGGTTATGTTAGATGCTTATAACATGTCATTGTCTGTGCTTGAGGGTAGAGTGATAAGTAGCAATCTTTACACCTAAGGCAAGCAGCACAAGTAGTAGGCAGGCAGCATCAGACAGAACAATGGCAGTTTGGTTGGGCAGGAGCTGGAGGAGTTAGCAAGAGCACAAATCTCAGGACATACCAAGGATGCTCCTGGGGAAACCAATGGCAGGGTTAGGAAGAAGAGGGTATGCTGGGCTAGGAAGAGGTCAGCAGGGCTGTACCTGTTGTATGGAGGTAGCAGCCATCTGGTAGATTCCTATTTTAATTAATTATTCTTACTAATTGCTAAGTTCAATTGGCTTTATGCTGCATTCAATAAAAGTTTGGTCCACAACTTGGTTGTAGTCGTGGAAGCTGAGTCTGAATCTTTGCTCTATCGGTAACAACCTGTATGCCTTTAGGCAAGTTATTTAACACTTCTTGGCCTTATTTTCCTCATATGAAAAACTAGGAGGTTGGGATAGATGACCTTTAAAGTTCCTTTGTGCTCTACTTCTATGATTCCACTTTTCTGTGCTATAACTGCAGGTTATATCAGCCCCCTCTGCATTCCACTGCCCTGAGCCGAAACCCCAGTTACCCTATTCTAGTTATAGCTCTAGTCAAGGGACATAAAATATATTTCAGTAAACCAGCCCTATTCTTAAAGTAGTAAGAGCAACATATAGTAAGTGCCTAAGGAATGATACAAACAACATACGTGGGAAGATGGCTGTAACAGCGAGTGGTCAGCTACTGGCGCAGCTGGGCCAGGTCCGTGCTGCGGCGAGGCGGTCATTTGCCAGCAGCGCCCATGCTGAGGAGGGCTCGGGCCGCATGTGGAGGATGCTGACCTTTGTGGCGCTCCCAGGGGTGGCAGCCAGCATGCTCAATGCCTACCTGAAGTCGCGAGAGCATCACGAGCGGCCTGAATTCGTCCCCTACCCCCACATCTGCAACCGGACCAAGCCCTTCCCATGGGGAGATGGAAACCACACTGTTTCATAACCATCACCTCAATCCTCTCCCAACTGGGTATGAGGATGAGTAAAGAAAACTTAGACCATGCTTATCAAGCACTGGGGGACCACAGCAGTGGTTGGACCATCCTTCTTTGTATGTGGAACAGAAAATTATAGGGGACCTTCCTTAAGTTCACTTGCACCACACAGTGACAAATATACTGACCTTACCATTTTGTGATTGGGACAGTTTAAATAAATAAATCTTACCCTAAAAAAAATATGCTCCAGAAATTTAGAGAAGGAAGAGATCACCATGGACTGAGAAAGGCCTCACAGAATGGTTGGACATGAGCTAGGCCTTCATGAACAAGTAAAATTTAAATAAGCAACTATTTTCCATTGTTATAATGGAAAGTTCCATGGGAAGAAAGAAGAAGGACATATCTGAAAATGGCTACAGAGTAAAAAATAAAATATAGAAACAAACCTTTTGCAAGAATTTAAATAAGCAGAAAAGACTACAGAGAACATTCCAGGAACAGGTAACTTCTGGAATGTATGTATCATTTGACTACCCAATGGATCACCATCCCTGAAGCTCTACTGACCAAAAGAGTCCCTGGCCACCATTCTCTAGGTGTCTTGTCTCTCCCATGAGAAAGAAAGCTCTTTGAAGATAGAGGCTACCTTACATTTTATATCTGTACTCCCTGAGTTTAGCACAGCACCCAGAACACAGCAAGTGCTTAATAAATGTTTATTTTCATTCATTCATTTATTTATAAAATCTAGCTTTGGTTTGTAGTCCTCTGTGTTTCTAAATGGAAGTTATGTCATCAAACAATTTTAGCAGGAAATTTAGGTTGAGGAGGGGAGATGTGTCAATTCAGGACTACTAGGGCCCTCGATGTTCATTTTGGGAATCATTTTGCCAACCCTCTCCTTAGTAAGGATACAGGTTTCCCCATCCACAGGGCTCCCTCTAGTCCTTGCAGATTTCATTCCTTATGTAGGACCCCATAAGCTTCTTGGCCCCATTCCCAGTCAATCAAGTATTCAGCATTATTTTAGCATTTACTGTATGCCAAATACTGGGCTAGGCAGAGGTGACACAACGACAAAAATAAAAACAATCCTTGCTCTCAGGAACTTACATCATACAGGAGAAATGAAAGATGAATACAGAGGAGGAAATGGCCAAATACATACAAAATAACATGAGGCAGTGTGGTACAGTGGGGAAAGCACTGGATTTGCAGTCAGGGGACCTAGGTTGAATCCTAACAGCCTTTTCCCTGTCAAAGGGTTTGGAGGAAATGAAGTGATCATTTGTGGCACAGGACCAGCAAAGGACTTCAAAGCCTGAAAAATCACTGCAAAGAGGAATTGTGTCCTCCCTCTCCTCATCCCAACTCCCATATCAGCAGCCTGGAGCAAAGCCCAGCTCACCCCAGGCTAGTTATGACTCTAGGTGGAATACAGCCTATATGAAGTACAACAGGGTGAAATAAGTCTAGGAACATAAGTTAAAGCCAATTATGGCTTAATGTTTCCCATTCCTGATCTCTGTGCTCCTAGAGCCCTGTTCTCTGCTTAGAGACAGTAGTTGATCAATTAATGATTTAGTCAAATGGACTAATTCCTCTTGGCATTAAGTATGTTAATGGTGATAAATAAATACAATAGGATAATGGTCAATGAGGGCCCAGTGTTGATGGGGCTGCTTCTGAAAGCATGTGACGGCATTGAATAGAGGCTCTCTTCTTCAGAACATGTGCAGTTAGTTATTTTATGACTATTTCCTGTCTGCTTACTGAGTGGGAAAGAAAGGCCTTCTGATTGGCTGCTAGTGTGGACCTAAGAGACACCAACTGACCACTCTGATCAATATCTTTTTCAATTGAACTGCTCAGCTCCAACTCAGCAGTCACTCAGAAGCTTTTCTTTAAAATTCTGTTAGTGGACAGGAAATAGTCATAGAATAACTAACTGTATGATCTGAAGCAGAAAGTTGGGCCCTTTCTTTCCCCTGCACTCCCAGAAGCAAGATCACCAATTGCCCAAGTTTGCATATGCTCCAAATACAAGGCCTTCATTGGTCATTCTGACATTCCGCTAGGATGGCAAGGCAAGAGTGGGATAGATTGTGGAGGCAAAGAGAAAAATCTAAGCTTGATATGGTAGGTATCATTGAGCCATTATAGATTCTCGAGTTGGGAAATGTTGTAATAAAGTTGAGAAAAGTGTTCATCTTTTCAGATAACATCTCACTAATTTGTGTGGTATGGAAAGAATACTAACTCCGGGGTCAGAGGATCTACGTTCAAGTCCTGCCTTTGATGTTCCATATTGCTGTCACTTTGGTCAATTCACTTAACTTCTCTAGGTTTCAGTTTCATTTTTTATAAAGTAAGGGAGTTGGATTAAATGCCTCTGGGATGGCTCTCAGCCCTAGATCTTATGATATTAAAAAGTCATTCACAATGAAATGTTAGATGGTAAATAGGTTCAGCCTTTCTCAGGGGTATTTGCATTTTCAGAGAAGAATCCAAAGAGGGCAATGCTTAGTCTAAAAGGAATTAATGTCTAATGGAGGATTTCAAAGATTTGAGAACATACAATGAGGGAAATACTCTGGAGAGCCTTCCCAATTTAACTCAAATCCACGCCATGTAGGTAACCATCTATGCAATGGAGTTAAATGTAAACTCTGCTTCCTGGCTGCTCATTATTGGATATACTCACTCATTCTCTTATGATAAGAGATTTGGGGTTCATCTCTCTAAATGGAAAAAAAATTCTCATTACCAAATTCTATTAGGAATTGAAGCTAAGCAGCTTCAGCCTTGTAGGAGGTACAAGTCTACAAATAAGGTAGAGAAAACCTTTAAATAGGCCATTCTCATTCTCCTGGGGTGGGGGAGCAGACAAGCATGGGGCTGGGACAACCCACAATCCTTATGGAAATATTAGCTACACATAAAAGCACAGAGAAATAATTCCTGTTAATTTCTTTTACACTGTAATGAGAAACAAACCACCTACAGGATTTTTTAAATTAATTTATTTTGTCTAGAGCAGACCTAACTGCAATGAAACCAAATCAGCCTACCTTTCAAGGATTCAGATATGGTTGTGTTCCTCCTCTTAAAGACCACTGGTTTATAGACCAAACTGTAGGACAAGAATGGATATGCTCCTACCTTTCTCCTAGGCATCCTTAAGCTGATCTAATATAGTATACTATATTAAAAATAACTGGTACAATGAAAATTATTGATAGAGCTGTGAACTGGCTCAACAATTCTGGAAAACAATTTGGAACTGCAATGAGAAAGTGACCAAAATGGCCATACCCTTTGACCCAGAGAGCCCATTGCTAAGTAAATGGCCCAGAAATGTCAAAGATAGATACTATTTAGACCACAATATTCATAGCAGCAGTTTTTGAGGTAACAAAGAATTGGAAACAAGTTAGAAACCCATTTTTGGGAAGTAGTTAAGCAAAATGTAGTACATGAATGTGTAATGAAATATTACTATGCCATAAGAAAGAAAGTGAGAAGTCTGGGAAGCATGGGAATACAATGCTGCCTCTGTCATATGAACTGATGTGACATGAATTAGAAAAACAATAGACACAATGACTACTATAACAATAAAGATAGAAAGAAAAAAAGAAATTGAACATGGTAAAATTAAAGCCATGAAGACTGTCCCTGGAGAGGAGATTTTAAAATGAACACTCCTCTCCTCTTTGCAGGTATGGAACTTTGCATATCCACTGGCAAACTTGGTTAGTTTTGCAGCTGCTTTTTTCTCTTTCTTTTTTATTCTTTATTACAAGGAATGGCTCTCTTGGCCAGGGCTGGAGGGAGGCTCTATCAGGAATTTAAGGTGATATAAGAGCAAAAAGCATCTGTTTTTAAATTTTATTGATATGTTTGGCTGGTTTAAGAAGAGAAAGAATAAATGGCTCTAGGTTATACTGAGAAGGGAGATTCCTAGCTTCAAAATGCCATCCTTAGTCTAGCTCCCTGCCCAATAGAAGTGAAACCTCAATAGAAGGAAAAGGCAGTGACTTTCTTTTTTCCTGTCTATGTAGCCCCAGAACCTAGGACAGGGCTTTTTTGCTAGTGGGATTTTTTAATGAATGTTGTTGAATTGGATTAGACTGAATTGAATGAATTGGGCTTCCAGAGGCTACCAGTGGGACCTGTCCTCCCATTCCCCAGCAACAGATCTAAATTTACCCATCCTAGTCTCAGCAAAACTTACTTGATCTGTCCCCCATTTCCTGAGATTCCTGCTCTCAAAAAGAGATTCTACATGATAAATTAATTCATGCTATAATGTGAATAACTACTACATGAACCCTTCCCAGGAATTTTGTATTTTAAAAGACAAATGATGAAATTTTAAGAACTGTGACAAGCAAAAAGGGGAGTTGAGGGGAGGAGTCTTTAAGCTTGCTCAAGTGGTATCATTTGATACAAAACATAACAAGGGAACAGGCAGGCTTTCACAGATGATTTTCTATAGCAGATCAAATTTCTCTGGTTACACAACTGAGGGGTATAAAGAATCCCATGGTGCATATAGTTTATTGATTTTTTTTTAATAATTTAGTCGATAAAATTCAGCCTTGAAAGCTATTCTCATATAAGTTTTCTCCCTCACATGTGCTAAAATTGAACTGGACTCTATGGCAAATCTGACTACAAAGACGACTTAGTTTAATGATGCACTCATTATCAGCAACACATAAGGTAAGATAGGCTTACCTAAAGTATCTACTAGTGTCACAAATGAGGTCCTGTGCAAAGTACAAAAAAAAAAAACCTCAATTTTTTGTTGATGCCAAAGTTCTCCAAATGATCCTATTAGCAGGTTGTAGATTTAGAGCTAGGAGGGACCATAGAGGTCATTGAGTCTAACCTCTTCAATTTACAGGTAAGGAAACTGAGACCCAGAGGATTTACGTAACTTGCTCACGATCATATAACTAGTCAGTACCTGAAGTGAGATTCAAAACCAGGTCTTTGGACAAATTCAAGGCAAAAATTATGTTTTACAACAGGAATGTCAAACTCAAATAGAAACAAGGGCCACTAAAACATACATAAGGATCCCTGTTGGCCACGTAATGATTTTATTTTATATAATATTTTATTTTTCCCCAATTTATATGTTAAAACACTTAGATTGATTTAACAGTTTTTAAAGTTTTGAGTTCCAAATTCCATCCCTCCCTCCTTCCCTTCCTTCCCTGAAACAGAAAGCAATCTGACATAGGATATACATGTGGTAATGATTTTACTTTGAAATGTAATTATCATCTGCATTTTATTGTATTTTTATTTATTTTGTTAAATATTTCCCAATTACATGCTACTCTGTATTTGGGAGTGTTATGGACCAAATGTAGCCTGCTGGGCCATATGTTTGATACTGCTGCTTTACAACATGCTGATTCTTAATGTAGGTTAGCTAATTATGGTGGATAGAACACTTTAAAGGAGAAGAAATCTGATTCACTTCCTTTATCTCATTTGAGCCTCTTAATCTTACTCTTTAAGGTAGGAAAAACAGGTATTTTTTTTTTTTTTACCATTTTGCAGATGGGAGTACATTAGGCTGAAAGGCAGATGTGGTGGTCCACATCTGTAATCGTCAGTACTGGGGATACTGAAGCTGGTAGATCATTTGAGGCCAGGAATTCTGAGCTATTATAGCAATCAAGCCAATCAGGTGTCCACATTAAGCTCAGTACCAGTACGATGATCAGGTCAACGTTCCCATGTAGATTAATAGTGGGATCCTGTCCATGAGTGGCTTTTGAACTCCCAACCTAGTTGAGATAAAGAGGCCCAATCTCAAAAAAAAAATGACTGAGAAAGATTTAACAACTTGTCCAAATTCATACAACTAATAAGAGGCAGAGACTGAAATCCAGAGATTCTCTCTCCTAATGTGCAGTTCTCTGTACTAACCTACATTTCTTCCAAAAGTTTCTTCAGATTAGAACTAAAGGCAGAAAAGCATGTGATCAAAGTTTATAATGTTACTAAGATGATGAAGAATACAGATTTGGTTCTTGGTCATTGAATCCAAGGATACAAGATCAAACCTATTCTCTTTCTCAGTTTAATAAACATGAAATTCAAAATATCATATTTTAAAATATTTAAATAAATTAAGCCCATACACAATAGGCTATTAATAAGACTCTTGGCCTCCTCTGTTGCAGACCCATTTAAGTTGCTAATTATGTTCATGCAAACACAGCCACAGTTTGAATGAGCTCTAAAGTCATCAGAATGCTTCTTTCTTCTATTGTTAATTTTGTTAATGCAGTAAAAGCATCTTATTGAATAAAAGAATCCTCAACTAGGAGGAAATTTCAGAAGTTAAAACTGACCTTCTCTTTCCTTCTTTTGCTCTCCCTTCTAAATTTCTTAACACTTCAGTCATCTTCGCATCTTTGACAGTCCCCTTCCTACTCCTCCCACACCTAACCAGCTGCTGAGTCAGGAAAGAAAGACTAGATTTGGAATCAGAAGACCTAGCAGGCTGTTGTTTGTCCTTCACTGTCAAAGGGGACCAATAACATCATGGATTTAAGTGAGGCAGAGTTACACAAAGTCATCAGCCTCACTCTCTCTTCCAGAGTCATCAAAGTCCAATGGCAAGGAAAAGGTCAAAATGACTGGCAATGGCCCTAAATGCAGTGGATGGATGACCTTGGCATCTTCAATGTCTGACCAAGCTCTAAGTGTTCCGCAGTGCCTGTTTCAACAACCTTCATGATTGTTGGAACAAATTGTTGGCATCTGCCCATTCCCCTGGGAAAAGTCTTCAGAGGCTTGGGGCAGACACCTCCTAACTCACCAATGGGTTTGAGGACTATCAAGTTACCCTTAAACTGGTTTAGCCTGTCTGCAAAAATGATTTACCAGGGTGTGGCTGTTATACATGCTACAGCTTCTGGGAGTCACAGGTGAGAGTTGAGTGCCAGGTAGATACCAAAGGTGGATGAGCAGCACTGAAAAGGGCTGAGCAAGCCATCAAACCAGAGGTGCTAGTCCTTCTTGAATACCACATATACGCTATGTACTGCCTTCAAAACTTTGGTCAAGTTACTTCATCTTTGTGGACATCAGTAGTAGGTAAGTTAGATGATCACTGAGGTCCCTTTTAGTTCTAAATCCTATGATACGCAGTTCTCTTGGTTCTATATCTACAATATACCTTGCATATGTCCTCAATTCTGCTCTTACCCCACACAACCCTCATTACCTGCCACTTATACTGTTACAAAGGACTATTAGCTGTTCTCCTTACTTCCAATCTCCAATCATCCTGCCAGGGTAATCATTCTAATGGATTGGCATGATTGCCTCCCTCCCTCATTCAAAATATTCCAGTTGTTCCCTATGGACTACAGGAAAATGTTTTAATCTACTCAGACTGATCTCAAAATAGTAATAGTACAGTAAATCATACCTTCAGGCAAAAGTCCTAGTGTAATGCTTCATTGTGGTGTGATGGTGACCCTTGAGGCTTAAAAGCTAGGCCAGGAAAGCAAGGTGTAACCACTCTTAGAAGGACTTCAAATATGGTCCCAATGGAATGATGATGAATAATTTAAAAGAATAGGTATGATTTTCTTCTTTCCTTTATTAATGAGAATTGGGTGAGGGGATGAGATGGGAAGACAATCTAGATTTGGTAATATTTGAGAGAAATAAGTCATTTTCAACTGTATGTGGCAACTTGAATTTATTACTTATAATGTGTTACCAGGAAGAGGTTTTATCCAACTGTTTTAATGAACAAGCATCATTTACAACACATTTCCAATAATAGGAATACAAGATTGCTTGCAAGTTGAATTTGCCCTAATTTAACAAACCTACTGTTACATTTGCACAAGCGAAATATAGCATTGACTATCAGAGTGTGTTGATTTTATTGCTCTTGCTAATTTTGCTAATTTGTCTAGACCATGAATGGGCACAAATTCTTAATTATATAAATATTCCTATCTGGATGACATGCATTCATTCTGTATTAGACCTAGGCCCTAGAGTAAGGTTTAGGTGTTTTTTTTTGTTTCCTTTTAAATAGAAACCCAGCACCATATTAGGTTTGCAATTGTTCCTGAAAACTGGCTCTAGGCTCTACGTGGGTAATTACCCATGGAATTAGCATATGATCTGCTTATATGTGAATGAATGCTACTAAATATCCTTGAAAACATTTTTTAAATTACATAAAAATCCCTACTGGTATCTTATTTATACTGTTTGTACGTTCAGTAAATTCTTTATGCATAGAGGGGACGAAGGCAACACTCATTCTATTCTTAATGTATGAGGTTTGAATCCTTGAGGTTCTATTATACTGTAATACAAATCAAAGAAATTCTTTTGTAAGACTATCCTTAATTGCAGGAAGAATTGGTTGTCACCTACTGTACATTAGAGGTGTCAAAGACATGGCCCATGATACTGTTTAGAGTGCCCTGAACCAGATTAAAATGTAAGTGGGAAATATTTAATAAAATAAATAAAATACAATAAAGCATAGCTAATATTACATTTTAAAACTAAGTCCATATGTGACCCACAGGAATCCTTATGTATGGATTAGTGGTCTCCATTTCTATTTGAGTTTGACAAAATTAGTGTATGTGGTATGTTTTGAAGAGCTACAAGAGGGATTCTATTGTCTCAAAAAGGTCTGAAATTCTTCTATGAGAGATTTATTCTTTTGGTCCAGCAAATTCCATTTTTAAAACATTGGCATTCTTTGGAAGACTAAATCCTTAAGACCTCCACATCAGTTAGACTTGGGAAGACAGAGCAAGGCTGTTGACTTTGTGCAACTCTTCCTCACTTAAATCCAATTCATGAACAAGTCAGGACACATGATGTCATTGGTCCTCTTCAAAAATCAAGAACAAAAAACAACAAATCTTTAAATCAAATTATTGGTCATTCATGTGCTTTCCCAAAAAATATAAGAGAGAGGCTACATTAAGAAAATAGGAATTTTTGTTAGGATGAAAGATAAGAGTTAAGGTACTTTTCAATGCATGGTGTTGTGGAGGGGTGGTAGATAAGCCTAGGTGGTTTGTGGACAGTCAAAATAAAGTTCCAATGCATTGAGCATTGGAGGTAGATGGAGGAGAGGAAGAAGGTGGGGCAGAGAAATTGAGGTAGCAGAAACTTGAAGAACAAAGAAAATCAAAATGGCCCCATAGCTAAGACTAACAGCCAGGATCTTTTATAACACCAGCCTAGTCCTTAGAAATCTCTCCTCATAGCAGCAGAGTCAAGATGGTGGAGTTAAGGGAGGCACCCACCTAAGCTCACCTAAATTCCCTTCCAAACCACATTAAAATAATGCCTCGAAATGGCTTTTGGAGAAGCAGAACCAACAAAAGGATAGGGTAATACAATATTCCAGACAAAGACAACTTAGAAGGTTGTCAGAAAAGGTTGATCTCACTGTTTCAGTGGGGTAAGTGTGGAGCCCAGTCCAGCACTGTGGCACCAGGGCAAGCCAGCAGCAGACCTTGGGGGCAACTGAATCTATGATGGCTTCTGAAATTCTCAGCCTAGAGACAATAAGGCAGTCAGAGAACTGGTCAGAAGGAGATTACAGGGGACCTTTTGCTGGCACTGGAGCAGGTCCTTGTTGTATTCTCCACATGCAAGTCTGGATCATGGTCCCAAAGGGGAGAAAGGGAACTAGCCACCAGTGCTTATGGTCCTAGAGGAGCAGGGACCCTAGTCATAGTTACAGAGTGGAAAAGAGTGCTTATGGTTATTTATAGACCAGAGCACAGGCCACAGAGGCAATGACCACACCTCTTCTTAGATCATACCATCTTGGAAGAAGTGAAAACTTACAGACCCCCAAAACTATCTGTGAGAACAGCAGCACCAAAAAAAAAACCCCAGAAGCTGGAATAGTGCCCTCTCCACCCTGGGAGTAGAGTACTACTTTAACATAAAGTTAAAAGTCAAGAAAAAGGCTGGAAAATGAGCAAGCAACAACAAAAAATGAAACAACCTGACCATAGGAAGTTACTATGGTGACAGGGAAGATCAAAATACAAATTCAAAAAAAGACACTAAAGTCAAAACATGTACATCCAAAGCCTCAAAGAAAAATCTGAACTGATCTCAGGCCCCCAAAAAACTTCCTGGAGGAGCTCAAAAAAGTTTTCTAAAAATCATACAAGATAGGTAGAGGAAAAATTGAGAAAAGAAATGAGAGTGATATAAGACAACCAGGAAAAACGAGTCAACAGCTTGGTAAAGGAGGCACAAAAATACTGAAGAAAATAACATGTTAAAAAAAATAGATCATGTAATTGGAAAAAAAATTTTCTTAAAATCTTTTCTCTACTTCAAACATTTTTCATTCTCACATTTGCATCAAGAAAAAAGAGAGCCTAACAATGCAAATGTTAGTATTTCAAAAGAGGCTTGATTTATATATACTCTCACTCCTTTCAGATCATGTCCAAATTAGGAATTTGTTAAATAAATGTTATTTTTAAACGTCTTTTTTTCTATTTTTCAGGGCCTTGGTCTCACATTCCAAATGTAGGCAAAATTCTAAGACATATCAGTGCCTGAGGCATGGATTAAGGCTCTAAGTCACACATGTCTAACCATTAGAAATGTAATACAGGGTACACTTACACCAGAGTTAGAAGTCAGAAAAGCCTTCCTTGAGGGCATGAGCTTTCTGACATCATTGTCTCATTCCTCTCACCTTTTTTGATAGAATTCAAATAGAAAATCATGAAACATATTGCTATCCTGCTATTACTCTTTTCTGTTTCATGTTCTGTCAACTATTGCATGGGTGGAATAAAAGTATTAAGGTGTAAGCTTATCTTCTGTAGACCAACTGAAATCTTCTTCAAGCATTATCCCTACGGTATGGAGGAAAATGCCTCATTAATTGTTTCCACTTGCCTTTGTTTCTTCCTCTCGGTTTCTACACTTTGACAGCTTTTCATTCCCTGTTGTTTCGTGACTATAAGTATTTAAGATGGCAACATCAAGTACAACTATTCTTAAATTTTTTATAGACCAATGTTATATGCAGGCAGTTTTAGGCAATGGTTGTGTCTATAATGATACTGAGTTCCAATATAGCTTGTTTGTTGAATTGACAAGGATATATTGGAGTCTGTGATTGTAGTATGTCTATTGGTCATCCATTAGTTTATAAATAATACTGAGCATCAGGTGTGTAATTTTAGTGAAATGATCTTATCTCTATCAATATCCATTAGAAATTAAATTTTTACAACCTACATAGTTTCTACTTCATTGCAGAATCTGAATTAAACAATAAGTCCAAGACCCTTTTTTTGAAAATTTTCATATTTTATTATTTTTCCAATTACATGTAAAAACAAGTTTTTACTTTTTTTTTTTATAAATTTTGAGTTTTAAATTCTTTCCTTCCTTCCCTCCCTCCTTGAGAATGTAAGCAATTTGACATAGATTATACATGTGCAATCCTGCAGAACATATTTCTGTATTAGTCATGTTGCAAAAAAAGACCAAAAACAAACAAGAAAAATTAAGTTTTTTTTTTAAAGCATGCTTCAGTCAGCATTCAAATTCCATCAGTTCTTTCCATGGAGATGGATTGAATTTTTCACCATAAGTCCTTCAGTATTGTATTGTTGACATAGCCAAGTCATTCACAATTAATTATTGCATAATATTGCTACTACTGTGTACAACGTTCTCCTGGGTCTGCTCACTTCATTTTGCATCAATTCATATATGTCTTCTAAGGTTTTTTGGGATGAATCCTGCTCATCATTTCTTAAAGCACAATAGTATTCCATCACAATCGCATACCACAACTTGTTCAGCCATTCCCCAATCAATGGACATCCAGTCAATTTCCAATTCTTTGTCACCACTAAGAGAGCTGCTATAAATATTTTTGTACGTGTGGGTCCTTCTCCTTTTTCTTTGATCTCTATGGAATACAGACCTAGTAGTAATATTGCTGGGTCAAATGGTATGTACAGTTTTATAACCCTTTGGATGTAGTTCCAAATTGCTCTCCAGAATGCAGAATGCTCTCCAAAATACTCTCTAGAATCAGTTCACAACTGCACCAATGATGCATTAGTGTCCTGATTTTTCCATATCCCCTCCAACATTTGTCATTTTCCTTTCTGTCATATTAGCCAATCTGACAGGTGTGTTAGTACCACAGAGTTGTTTTAATTTTCATTTCTCTAATCAACAGTGATTTAGAATATATTGTCACATAACTATAGATAGCTTTGATTTCTTCATCTAAAAACTCTCTGTTCATGTCCTTTGAGCATTTATCAATTGGGAAATATAACTCCAGGATCCTTAAGGATAGTCATTCCTTAATTTCTTCTTGTAATGTTTTGATCCTCAATCACAACTATAAATTGCACCATTTTAATTTCATTTGTTCAGTGCTTCTTTGTCAACATAGGATTGGTTGCATCCTTATGGATGTTTCCATGGAGTACTTTCTGATTCCACTTGTGAATCTTGGCCATTTCTTATGTACAATCTGAAGGTAAACTATTTTCAGTTACATTTGGCAAATCCAGTGGTGTAGACCTCCTGTCACACTTTACTATAGCTTTATGATGTAAGGTCTGTTTGTTCTAAAAGTATTTTCGTAAAACTTGTAAGTCTTTATAAAATGTTTCTCCTGTGCTCCAAGAATACCTTTCCATTGTCTTCTTCCTTTTTGAAAAAGAAGTATTCTTATTTCTATAGGGATACTGAATCTTGTATTTAAGTAACATCATATAGTTGACAGTCTTGGATGCCTAAATCCACTGTCATCATACCCAAAGTATGTGTAATACTGTTATACCTTAGGTATTAATTGCTCTAAATGCATTTATCCCATTAAGTTTTGACTTTAGAATGCCAGTCAAATGCTTAACATCCATAGCTTCAGTTGTCGCTTTTTTTTTCTTTGATATCCACGTGTTTGATGTCCTTTGCCTGGAGAAGACCAAGGAATTTGTAAATGTCAGCATCATCCTTTAATTCAAGTCCAACTCTGAATTCAATCTCAAAGCCTTTAGTCTCCATTCTCCATCGGCACACACTAAGAATGTTACATTTGTTCTCCCTTTCTTTGGAGTGTCACTTGAGACTTCACATAGTCTCTCCTTCAATCTTCTCTTGAGTACTATTTGGGTCATTCATATTCTTATGGATGAGTCATTCGCATTCTTATCTTGTGATAATAAATATGTGAACTCTTCCATTAATACACATAGGATTGGGTTTCCATTGGAGAGAAAGCTACTTAAGTGCTTTGCTAGTAATATATATGCCCCCATGAACCATTGGAGCCAGTAGTTATAAATCTTATCTGATCTCACTGCTTTCTGTTTTGTTTTGGTTGGTTTTTTCCACCTTCCTTGATATAGCCATAGTCTCATTAATTATATTAGTGGTGAGCAAGGTTTTTGTTTAACATCTGACCCAGTTTGCAATTTTGTGTTTTTGGTCTTATTTCAACCATTGAGACAGGTAGAGTTTCCCATTCTCCTTCTTCAAGGGTTTTCTTTTGCTTCTCAACACTCGATGGTATAGTTTTACCGAAGTTAAATTGTACATTTTCTTCTTTATATTACATTATATTATATTACATTACTCATTGTATTGTCTTAATCTTCTGGCCTTCACTTTCAATTATAGACTACTATATCAAAATTTTCTGATGTGATGGATGTGATGAATACAGAAAAGCTGAAAAGATTTGTATGAACTGATGAATAGTGAAGTAAAGAGTCAACACACACACACACACACACACACACACACACACACACACACACACAGTAACTACAACAATGTAAATGGAAAGAACATACCAAAAAATCATAAGTGAATGTAACAAAATTACAATTGCTAGTAATGTCTATAATTCTTTCATTAAAGATTTTGAGTAAAGATATTGTCCCCATCATAGTGAAAATACTCCTAAAAAGGATAACAATTTAAACTATTGGTAGCATGAATTAATTAATTAGTTTATGCTAGCTTCAAGCAGGTTTATACTCCCTTAGAAGTAGCTCCAAAGCAAGGGACTTTCCTAGAAAGTCCATGGAAGGCTTAGATGGAAGGCAGGGTATGAAATGAATACTACATGTGGTAAGGGAAGGCAGCATTAGAGTACTGGGTTCCTTGAAGAGGTAAGGAATGCAGGACAAGAGAAATGAAGGATAGCAGAAGAGGAGGTAGAAAGTTTGGGGAGATAAATTTTGCTAATATTTTGCCCTATTTCTCCTTATCTGAGAAAATTATCTTTAGGGATTATAGGATAAGGAAGGCATGGATGCATGCATGAATGATTGAATGAAGTGCATGTATTAAGTACTTACCATGTCCCCAGCATAATGATGAGTGCTAGAGATACAAATACAAAAGCTAAGATGGTACCTATCATTAAGAAGCACATATTATAATGAGGGAGACAACATGCAAAAATGGTGGTGAAGGAAAATTTTCCTTTGGCAAGGAAAATTACTAGGGGGTGAATAGGACCACAGGAAAATAGAAAGACATACTCCATATAGGAATGTCGACAGTTTATTTGATCAGGGTTGAGGTTGCAAAAACAGATTGGTGAAAGAGGGGTGGGAAGAAATAGAAGAAAGGTATTTAGGAAGTAACAGGCTGGAAAGTAGGGAGTGAAGCGAAACATGGTGGTTAGGACTTTCTTGAAATAATAGTCCAGGAAAGGCCATCACCAATCAGAACTCTGGGGATCTAAGTTTCTGCAGTGTATCTGGGCAATTTACTAGGGACACTGGTTAGAGAGTAGGGAGTGAAATAAAGAACCAATTACAAAAAAAAATGGCAAAACTGAGTAGTATAGTGGAACTCAAATATGACAATGGATCTATGATCTCCTTGATAATGATGTCCAAGAATCTGCGTAAGGCATGAAAAGTCCTATAGTTTGTTGATCTCACTGCTTGTTAGAATTAAAACCAGGTAATCAAACTGATCTCCTGTGCTGGCAGGACCCAGATTAAAATGTAATTGGGAAATGTTTTAAAAAATAAATAAAGCATAGATACTTTGTGGTTTTCTAAATCAATCTGTAGACTGCAGAGTTTCTATTTGAGTTTGACACAATGGGTCTAGACTATAAGCATATTTCATCTACCTGGTTTTTCCTATGTGGACTTTTAAGCTAAACTGTTTTGAGTGTTGGTGGATTTCTTTCAGGAAGCTCTGCAATGTTTTGTGACTTGATATGAGTAGCACATCATCCACAAATAGGAACATCTGAAAAACCTCTTCATCTTCTTTAACTTGGAATCTATACTGCATCTTTCATAACAATGGCAAATGCCTTTGACAGTGAAATTAGAATTCAATTTTGAGTCAGAGTACCTAACTCAAATAAGTTCCAGTTGAGTGTTTTGCCATTCATTCTCTGTATGGCCTTGGCCAAGTCAATTCAGCTTTCGGTGCCCCAATTTCCTCATCTGTAAAAATGGAATGCTGCCCTAGATTATCTTTATGGTCCCTTTATGCTATAAACCTATTACCCTTTTTGTCTATATTAATCTTGTTTCTGCTACTTCTTGACTCCCTCCCCTAAGATCTGCATCCTCATTCATTGAGCTACTTAGAGTTCTTATCAAGGACAAAAAGGGCACAGTGGTATGTGTGTGTGTACAATACACATACGTATGTAGTAGGAAATGTATTTAACAAATCAAAAATAGTTTGAGCTGTACAACATTGAGATAGACGATCTTTGAGATTTTCTTCCAGATCTAATATTTTGTTAGTATGGCACAGTGGAAAAAGGACAGATCTAGGAGTTAGGAGCACTGAATTTGAGTCTTAATTCTGACACTAACTAGTGTGAGTCCTTGGCTAAGTCACTTCACTATTCAGGGCCACAACTTACTCATTGGTGTGTTTCTCTGTGGAAGGTAGAGCCTTTCTACTCCCTCTTCCCTTCTGGAAAGAAAGAGACCTAAATCTTCCCAAGGCCTTACCTATGTCTTGTCATAGGTTCAGGATGACCTTCTCTTGGGTCACTGCCCTCTCCTCCTTGTTACTCTCCCCCTCTCGTATCAGAGGCTTGAGATTTAATGAGTCATACCCTGTTATAATAATTAGCTCATTTTTAACCTAGGGAAAACAAAATTTTCCATAGATTAACATGGTCCCTTTATCTGCTATTTTATGGTGTTTGCATCAGATGAAAAGTTATTAATAAAACCAGAACAGCTCAGAGGTTCCACTTGGGAAAATTCCTAATATTGAGACAGTGGTTTAGCTCTCTGCCCAAATTTAAATTTCATCTATTTTTGGCTTACTGGTGACTTTCTTTCAGCATGGACTAAGTATACAAACATATAATACAAGCCTTCATTGGTAACCATGGCTTTATATGAAACAAGCTCAGAATAAAAGAAACAACTTAGATTAAAAGAAAAGTGTATAACACCTGTTACTGAACATGTTATGCGTAGAGAAAGTGAGGAAAAAATAGACTGTTCAGAACTTTGCTCAGTCTTTGAAGAGGTGATCACAACAGAGGTACCTTCTTCAGTCCCCATTCTTAGTTCCAAAACATCTGCAAGGATCTGACCCAAAAGTCTACCATGGCCTATCCCTCCTCTTCCCCTCCTCCTCGTCTCTCTCTCTCTCTCTCTCTCTCTCTCTTTCTCTCTCTCTCTCTCTCTCTCTCTCTCTTTCTCTCTCCCCTCTTCCTCTCTTTCTCCTCTCTCTCCCCCCATCATAACCCATTCCCCACTGCTGCCTCTTCTCTCTCCATCTCATCTCACTAAATCTTCAGTCTTCAGTGCTGCTGACTCCAACAGCTTAGTCAGTCCTATAAAAGGAAAAAACTAAAGATACATACATACATATATACACACATAGATTTATTCAGCACTTACTGCGTGCCCCCTAAGTGCTGGGGATACAAAACCAAACAAGTAATATAGTCAAAAAAATCTTACATACTAATGAGGGAAGATAGCATAATAGGATGCTGGAAATTAGGGTGTGGAAGCAAATGGAAACATGGTCTGGAGTGTCCAGGGAGTAAAGTTCTAGATATGGGCAAGGTAAGGCAAAGGCCCACCTACCAAAGACCAAGCAATTACAGAGGTAGATTCCAAATTTCTCGTGGGGAAGAGATGAGGATGAAGGCCAAAGTAAAGGCAATGTGATCTAGAGTTGGCCAGGGAGTGAGATGAAGGCCTTCAGAAAGAGAAGCCATCAGGGCCCCATTAGCATATATACCTTAGGTCTAACTCCTCCAGGGAAGAAGGAGGAGAGACTAGTACCTTCTTTTAAAAGACAGGCACCAGATAGAATGAATCTTCATTGGGGGGTGCTATAACATCAGGCAGGCATATTCAGGTACAAACCAACGAACCATCTTAAAAAAGGGGAACAAAATATTAGTCTTGTGGGAAGCTGGAAACGTGGACTACAATAATACAATTCATTGTATTTGGAACTGGTTAAATGGCCAGACTGAAAGAATGGTCAGAAGCAATGGGTAAGAAGGTACAAAGTGGTAAATTTAGATGTCAGGAAATTTTTGACGTCAGGAAAACTTCCTAACAGTTGGAACCATCCTGAAGTGGAATGGGCCATCTCCTGAGGCAGTGGGCTTCCTTTCATTGGTCTTTTTCCAGCAGAAGCTGCCTGGCTGATCTCCTCTATTTTATGTTATATTGGGAATTCCCTTTGGGTATAGGTTGTGCTAGACGACTGCTGCAGTCTCTTCTAAATCTAAACTTCTGGCATTCAGTGCAATATCCAAAGCTATTCTTGCCCCTGTATTCTTAACAAGCTTCTCTGAGGTCTGCCTGTGAAAGCCATCTTGCCTGCTGACCTCGGAGACTTACCAGGTGGTTTCTGACCTCCATGCCAGAGCACCAAGAGCACTTGGCACAGAGATTCCCTGTTACCCAGACAATAAGGACTATCCTGGAATACTAGAAGGGAGGCTGAAAGGGGCAGCTGGTGAGCCGTGTGGCCACAGCTGACTGTCACACTCTGAGCTCCATACCCCCATAAACATGGCAGGCTTGTCTGCAACACAGCTGCCTTGGCATTCATCCATTCATTTGCTGTGCCCATTTATTAAACATATAGTATGTACCCAGTTTCATAGTATTGAAAAAGACAAATTAAATCCAAGTGAGGCCCCACCCAATTATAAGAGCAACACTAAAAATTCTCCTGGTTGCAGAGTACATGGAGGTGGCTACTATTCAGCCATTCTAACAGCTCAAATTTTACAAACTGCTTTCCTCACAAAACCCTAAGGTAGGTAAAAATAGTTCATATTTAATACCAATAGTTGATAATTGCAATAAGAAAAATGGCTAACATTTGACTAGCACTTTATGGTTTTCAAAGTGTTTTAGATATAGTAACTTGTTTTATCCCTACAACAGCCCTATGATGTAGGTTGTATCATTATGTTTGTTTTATAGCCAAGGAAACTGAGGGAGGTAAAGTGACTTGCCCAGGGTCACAAAGCTAGTAAGTATCTGATGCAGGGTTTGAACTCAGGTCTTCCTGACTCCAAATCTATCACTCCATCCACTGTGTCACCTAAATAAATTTCTATGGTACTTTAAAGTTTAGAAATAATAATAATAATAACATAGTATGGCGTCAAGAGGGAGGTGGCACAATAGACAGTGTCAAGTTTGGAGTCAGGAAGACCTGAGTTCAAATCTGGCCTCAGATACTTACTAGTTGGGTGACTCTTGGCAAGTCACTTAACCCCATTTGCCTCAGTTCTGTCATCTGTAAAATGAGCTGGAGAAGGAATTGGCAAACTACTGTAGTATCTCAGCCAAGAAAACCCCAAATGGGGTCACAAAGAGTCAGACATGACTGAAACCATTGAATAACAATATGGCATAAAGAACAGAGCGCTGAACTTGGAAAAAAGAAGATTTGGGTTTCAAATACTTACTAGCTGTGTGACTTGTGCAAGTGTAACCTCTCTGAACCTTAGATTCCTCATTTGAAAAATCAGAATAATAATAGCATCTATTTCACAGGGTTAATGTGAAAAGTAGATGAAAAAAAACCATTTTCAAAGCACTTTTCAAACTTTAAAACACTACATAAATAATATTTTTGTTTTCCTTTTTGGATCAGCCTGGTGGTTTTATGAGTAGAGGGAAGAAAATCCTTCTGCTAATGCAGATCAGTGACGGCTTTGTAACTTGTAGCCTTAGAAAGTTGAGTTGCCTGGGTTTACTGAAATGTTACTTGCCCAGAATCAATGTGTCACAGGTTCATCTTGAATCTAGGTCTTTATGACTCTGACTCCCCAGCCATTATTCCATACTTCCTTTTAAGATATTATCATCCCCATTTTACAGATGAGGAATCTAAAGGTTGCAGAGTAGAGTATCTTACCCAAGGTCATATGACTAGTAAATAGCAGAACCATGACTTGGAAGCAAGTCTTCTGATTTTAAGTCCAGGACTCCTACCTTTCTAAACCAGTGGGAAAGTGTGAAGGGGTCAGTATGGAGCTTAAAATGCCTGGAATGAGGAGGGAGGAGGATGAGGAAGTTGCCTCAAAATTCCAGGTAGATTTTGTCTTATTCTTCCCTATGTGCCCCTGAAAATGGAGGCCTCCTCATTCATAAAGTGCCAACCTCACTATTTTTGCCCCAGGCCATCCACAAACCTACCAGAGTCCATGTAACATCTGTCATCTCTAAAATCCACATTTCTTCCTGTAAATTTTCCAAAGATAATGAAGGCCCCAGCTTTGAGCGGAGACTGCATTTCTAAAGGTGTGATGGGGTGTAAGAAATGGCCACTTTGATCCAAGTCCTCCCTCTGGTCTGGAGAGGCCTGAGTCTGGGGCCACATCCCTAGGGGACACTTATGGAGACAATACTTGTACCTCTAAATTGCTTTAATTTGTGAGTTACTGGCTTAATTTCTGCCAGTTGGAGGGAGATTAAGTCAGACTGAGAGCTGAGTCGCATAATCATCAAATGTCAGTAGTCATCAGACATTCAACCCCCTCATTTCTTCAGGCAAAAAAAAAAAATTGAGGTCCAATGACTTGCCCAAGTCCTGTGGCTGGGCCTTATCCCTGGGCCAAAGATTTTTAACAACTTAGGTTGTCAACCTTCTTAAAACCATGTTTTGGTGTGATTGATTTCATTAGGAACAGTAGGAGGAAGGCTGAAAAAGCTGATACTGACCCACAGTTGTCATCTTTTGAAAGGCTGAGCTGAGAGATATCATGGTGCCTCACCTGCTTCTTTTGGTGTTACAGGTAATTTGATTATCTCATTCTGTTAAGAATTTAAATATAGCACATACTACAGAATCACACGCAGAGCCAAGCCCCAGGAGAACCTAATAAGGCCCTCTGAACTGAGAGAAAAGGGAAAGAACGTAGGGCCTCTTTGCCACCTTAGAGTTAGAGAGCCGCTTCCTACTCAGTGCCTTAATTTCCTTAGCTATCAAATGAGGGCATTGCATTATATCAACTCTAAAATGTCTTCCTGCTTAAAGTCCGAGTCTGTGATATTGGAAAGTCAAAATAAAAGCCCTAACTCTTTACTTGTCTTCTTCTCTCAACAAGAGTTATTTTAGGTCAATTAGTGACTGCTAGAGATCAACTCCGCGAACCCTTTGCAGTATATGACACTGGGTAAGGCAACGTCTCTGCCTCCTGCAGTTTCCATGGTTTTGTGGCTGGGCTGAAGGAGTCACAGAACAAAGGAACAACGATAAACAAATTAATGAACAGACAACCAATGTAGCCAAATGCAAAATTAAATAGTGAGAAGAGTCGGTATTTTGTTGCTCAGTCGTTGCAGTAGTATCTAACTCTTTGTGACACCATTTGGGGCTTCTTGGCAAAGGCACTAGAGTGGTTTGCTATTTCCTTCTCCAGCTCATTTTGTAGATGAGGAAACTGAGGAAAACATGTTAGGTGACTTGCTCACTTGCTAGTTAGATGACTCGCTGGTTAAGTGTCTGAGCCTGGATTTGAACTCAGGTCTTCCTGACTCCAGGCCAGAGGCTCTATACACTGTACCACATAACTGCCCTGAGAAGGCACAGAAGTAGGAATAAATAGGTCATGGACCTCAGAATACAAAAAGAATGGCTCTTTATAGTGCAAAGACCTGAAGTGGAGGAAAGGAAATAAGAGATAAAATTTGAAAGATGGAAGAAACGAGGAGAACTTGGAAAAGACAATTAATGGTGAGCCATAAGCATGTAGTCTCTGTTCTCTAGAAACTTATGTCTCAGTAGGGATTATTCACACAGTTTTGCTCCTTCCTGATAAACAATGCCTAGCTGAGAATGCTATTTTTAAAAGCACAAAGTAATCAGAAACTCTACAGGTAGGTGCCTGATTGGCTAAGTAGGTGCTAAACCCAAGCTCTCAGACTGAGTTTTAAATCCACCAATCTCAGGAACAGGGTTCTTCCAGCTCTCTACAGTTACAGTGTAATTGGTCACAGACTCTCAGAGTAGAAAGGGACTCTTAAAAATCATCTAGACTAACCTCCCATAGTCAGACATCTATTGAGCCACTACAAACTTCTCTAGTTACCATGGAAGATGAAGTCCAAATCTTTTAAATAACTTTACGAGGGCATTTCAGAAGCCCCATCAAGGCTAAAACCTGCTCCAATGGGCAGGACCTAGACCTGGAAAGTACCTTTGAGATTATTCAATGCAACCTACAAAATTGGGACCTCCCTATCTCCTTCCCCACCTTACTCCCTCCTCCCCCACCTTACTCCCTCCTCTCCCACCCCAGGTTAAGGTGCCCATCCAAGGTCACACAGATTAAGTAAAAAGCAAAAACAGGATTCAAAACAGGCCTTCTGACTCCAAATCCAGTGCCCTTTCTACTACATCATTGACTAAAATAAGAAGTATGGTTTTAATGGGGAAGGTTTGCAGAGGCTATTAAAAACCCTTTTGGCCAGTCCACTGGAAACCCTCTATAGCATAACTCACTGTAAAGTGGAACCTGGTTTAAGGCAATGCTCTGTTCTCTGGAGAGGTGGGGCAGCTGGCTCAGACTTGTGGAATTAGCTATTTTGACATATGTGGGCTTCACTGTTTTTTCCAGTGAAGTTGTTTTAGTCTCAGACTGATAGAAAAAAGGAAGGGAAGGAAGGGAAGGAAGGGAAGGAAGAAAGGAAGGAAGTTAGGAAGGAAGGAAAGAAGGAAGGAAGGAAGGGAAGGAAGGGAAGGAAGAGAAGGAAGGAGGGAAGGAGAGAAGGAAGGAAGGACGGAAGGAAGGAAGGAAGGAAGGAAGGAAGGAAGGAAGGAAGGAAGGAAGGAAGGAAGGAAGGAAGGAAGGAAGGAAGGGAAGGAAGAGAAGGAAGGAGGGAAGGAGAGAAGGAAGGAAGGAAGGAAGGAAGGAAGGAAGGAAGGAAGGAAGGAAGGAAGGAAGGAAGGAAGGAAGGAAGGAAGAAAGGAAGGAAGGAAGGGAAGGAAGAGAAGAAAGGAGGGAAGGAGGGAAGGAGAGAAGGAAGGAAGGAAGGAAGGAAGGAAGGAAGGAAGGAAGGAAGGAAGGAAGGAAGGAAGGAAGGAAGGAAGGAAGGAAAAGAAAGAGCAGTGGGAAGGAAAGGAAGGAAAATTGAAACATACTGGAAAAAGAAATGAAATGTTTTCTAAGGCTTAGTCCACATCCTCAAAGAAGATCTTCTCCATGATCAGGCAGATAAGGCCAGATGATCACTCCTGCACAGACTCATACCATCAGCACAGTCCTACACAGGCCTGCAAGGGGTTCCAGAGCCATGGAAAAAAAGAGCGAGAGTACTTGATTTGGAGTCAGGAGAGGACAGGTTTGAAGTCTGCATTCATCACTTATTAACTATATAACTGCCAAAAAGTTACTTCACCTCTCTGGGCCTCAGTTCATCACCTGTAAAATAGGCATAATAACATGTGTACAACCTACTTCACAGGGCTATGATCAAATGATGATGAATGTGAAGCAATTTGCAAATCTTACCATGCCATACAAATATATTCTATTATTGTTAAGAGTTAGGCAATAGTTCTACCAGAAAATTTCTCTTCTTGCTGAATGGGCAGGAAGTAGTAACCCCAGTTCCCTTATAAGGCTGAATTTAATCAAAGATATTTATTGAAAATATATTCTGTGCTTGGTGCTCTCTTGAGCACTATGAGGCATTTAAGAGACCCAGTCTCTTCCATAAGAAGCTTATCACCTAATTGGAAAAATAGTACCAACCCATAGGCATTTAATTCAACATAGATTTATTATTAAGTATCTAATATATGCAAAGCACTGAAGATACACAGAGCTGACTCAGACAGAGCTGTAAGTAGGGAGGAGTGACTAAGACTTTGCCCCAGGGCATTGGATTTAGAGAGTCCTGACAGCATGTGAAGACCATGAGTAACTATAAGACACGGGAACCTAACACTTCACAAGAAAATATTTAGTTATAATGGAAGCTACAAGAGGGGTGAGCTCTTCCTCCGACGTGCTCTGCTTCTCTACTATTCTACTCCCACAAATGAGGATGTATCTTGCTCCCCTTCCATCCTGATTCCTTCCTGCACTTCTAATCTTCTTGCCTCACTCCCTTCTACCCACTGTATGAGCCAATGACACTTCCATCTCCTGACTCCATGCACACTCATGCCTGGAATGTTCTCCCTCCTCCTTTCTACCTTCCCATTTCCTTGGCTCCCTTAAAGTCTCAGCTAAAATCCTACATTCTACAAGAAGCCCTTTCTGGTTCTTTTCCTTCCCTCTGAGATTACCTCCAATATCTTCTATCTGCACTCTATACACAGTTATTAACTGGTTGTTTCTACCTCCCATTAGAATATGAGTTCCTTGAGAACGTGTGCTGGTTTTAGCTTTTCTTTATATACCTAAAACTTAGCATAGTGTCTGTCACATAGTAGACCCTTAATAAATGCTTAATGACTTGACCTGCCTTGGACAAAATTTGTAGTACTATCCCTGAGTGTAAAGATTCCTAATTAAAGCTCTGGACATAGACCCTGCTTTCTAGAATCTTACGGTTTAATAAGGAATGAAGTTGTTCAGTCATTTTCAGTTGTGTCCCACTCTTTATGACTCTTGGCAAAGATACTGGGATGGTTTGCCATTTCCTTCTCCAACTCATTTTACAGAGGAAGCACATAGGGTTAAGTGACTTGCCTGGGGTCCCATAGCTAGTAAGTGTCTGAGGGCAAATTTGAACTCAGAAAGATGAGTCTTCTTGACTCTAGGCCCAATGCTCTAGCTGCCCTGTGAGAAATGAAGACATGTCCACAAGTAACTTATACAAGAGACAAGTAAGAAACATGCATGGTGCCATATGAGAACACTACAAGATAACTGGTCATTAGGGCCAACATGCTCAGTACAAGCAATAAGTGCCATAGGAACTCAGAGAAAGTGAGACTCAATCACCCCCAGGCTTATTGAGCCTGACCTGGCTTCCTGGAGAAGAAGGGACTTCTGTTAGGCCTCAAAGGTTCAGGCAGAATTGTATCATTAAGGAAAGGATAGGGCGTCTGCTTCCTGAAGCCCCAAAGAACCTTGCTTTAAGGTAGATAACTGACCACCAGTGTTACTGGGAGCTGCTCTGAGTAGCAGTATGCAGTGGAGAGAGTAAAATTTTTAATCTAATGCCTGACCTTCCATAATGATGCTCTGACTTCACAGTTATTCAACATCTCATTGCTAATTTAAACTAAACCAGATGAGGATGAGGAACACTGTGTACTTGTAATATGTAATCTAAACAGCTCCCCCAGAACACAGAGGTAGAGAAGGAAAGGGGGATTTGCTGTTGTTTCTTAATCATTTTTTTAATCCCTAGTGCCTTGCAAAATAAACATGATTAACTTCTGGAGCTGATATAAAAAATAATAATAATAACCCTCAGAGAGGAGAGGTCCCAGGCAGCCCGATGGATGGCTAATTTGATCAGAGGCTGAGATTTCTTTCTCTTGTCTTTGTGTCCACTGCCGATAAAATTGTGGGAGGGTTGTGATGCTTAATTAACCCTGTAATTCTTACATCTGGACTAATTAGCATATAAATTAGGATGGCTCTCAGATTATGTCTCCAACACCATTGCCTGCTCCTTTGTGCCATGTATCCCTTTGGTGGCAAGATAATGGCCTGTATGCCAACATATTGCCTGTATTAATAGGAAAATAATGCTAGGCAGGCAGCCGACTCAGCATCAAACCGTCAGCCCTTCAAAGGATGCCTATCAGAAAAAGGTCTACTGCTCAGTTGCCTGGGGGGAGGGCTAGGAAACCTTCCCTGTGGCATCTACTGCTGGAGAGCCTCCATTCCGTAGAATGAACATGCTGAATAAATTGCAAAAAAATACTCTGACAGGATCCCGAATCCTGACAGTCTACAAATACCTCCTAAATTCAGTGTTAGTCATGTACCACCTAGCTAGGACTTTAAATGCTAGCTAGAAAATGCATTTATTAATCACCTACTACGTGTCAAGCCCTGAAATAGAGGCCAAAGTAAAAACTAAAAAGTGAAGAAGTCCTTAAAGAGCTTAGATTATAAATGGAGGGAGGACCCAACACATAGGGGAATGTTGACCAGAGAAGGAAATTTTGGTCTGTGGAGTCAAGGGTATTGTTGGTGGAGCCATCAGCATGCCTTTTCTAAAATCAACGTATCACTGATTTTATATTCCAGCAGCAGAACAGTTGGCAAGATGCCTGAGTTGGCATCTTGTGCTGCTGAATGGGATGAGAAGACTAGTCTGGTTAGGTGACCTTGCATTTCCTCACCCTCCAGTTGGGAGAACTCAGCACAGGACAGAGCTGCAAAGCTGAACCCACTTAGAAAGATAGGGCATGGTTTTTGGATCCAGTTGAAATGTTTGCCAACCATCATCACACAGGTAGTCATATTATAGCAAGAAATCAATCAAGCAACTAAAACCATGACTATCAAGCATCTATTCATTGAATGTCCAACCTTGTACCAGGTATTATGGGCAAAAACAAGAAAGAAAGGATAAATTCCCAGGCTCCAGGAGCTTATGGTCTAGTTATAGAGACACGACATACAGTGATGGAAAAAAAATAGAGGAAGGAGGGGGTGCTATGTTATGTGTTACTGACTACAAGCTCTCAGAAGGGAGAGATCAAGAAGGGCTTGAGCAGTCAGGAGGGAAGCTAGGCCTGTAAGATTCAGATAGTTATAAGGGGAGCACTCAAGCAGGAAATAAAATTAAATTGACTAGGAAGAAGACTCTTACTACAAATTGAAACCCAGTAAAAGGTTCAGGGAAATCATGGAACCAAGTGTCTTGAAGCTTACCAGGACCATCTGTTTCCAAGGAAAAGCAAAGGATCTGAAACTTTTGGTTAAGACATCAGGCTAAAAGCTCATAGAAAAACCCCAGCTTTCTCACATCAACCATGATGAAGATGATGATGATGATGATGATGACAACTAGCATTTTATTATTATTATCACATTTGATCCTCAAAACAATCCTGAGAGATAGGGGCCATTGTTATGCTCATTTTTTAATCGATAAAGAAACTAAAGCAAGAGAAGGTTAATTGTCTGTCTATAATCGCACAGCTAGTAAGTGTCTGGGGCAGTATTTGAACTGTCTTACTAACTCCAAGCCCAGTATGTTAAGACACCTAGGTGTCATAGTGGATAGGGGATTGAACATCAAGGCAGGTAGACCCAAGTTCAGCCTCACTTACCAGCTAAATGACTGAAAAAAGCCATTTAACTTCAAATATTTGCAGAAAAACCGAGGACAAATAATTTTTTTAAAGTAGAAGTAATTTCCTTGATCTTATCCAGAATTGCACAAAAAGATAACCAGAAGATGGATGAAGTGAGTGGAAGGGTCCCATCAAGAAGTCAGTGAAAGCAAAGGTAAGCATGGAAGCAGTAGAGCTAGAAGGAAGATGTGTCAGCAAAAACTCCAGTAACTGGAGCTGGATCAGAAGCTAGCAGAGGTGGTAGGAAGAGCTGAGCCAAGTAATCCATTGGAAGTTCAAACAAATAGACTTGAAACCAGCCAATGCTCTGATTAGGGAAATCATAAACCCAAGGCAGCTCCCATAATGGGGTGTCTAAAGCCAAATCCTGGCCCTGGCTTATTAGAAAATAAGTGGTGATGGACAAGTCCTTACAGGTCACTGCACAAAATCCCTGGTCTTGACTGGGTAGGCCTGGAAAGACTTGAAGAGTCAGCAAGAGACAATGCTAATTCAGTACCTTAGGGCCAGCACCAAGAGGGTTGTGTAGGAGTCCTGAATTCCACATAAATTCCAACAACCCACTGTGCCTGTTACTGCCACTGCAGAGGACACTACCAACTCCTTATTGAGGATTGTGCAAAGAGAAGGGGAAAGAGTTCAGTTAAAACCATAATTTACAGTAGAACACCAGAAGACTGAGATAGAAACCAGAGACTGAGGCAGAAAATAAGGTCTAATGTTAGCCACTCAATCCAGATCAATAATGACAGTGGCACAGAGAATACAGAACCAAACAAGACCTATCCAAAGCATTGAAGAATGCCAAAGGGGTTTGGCCTACACACAAAATCCAAAACCAAGTATGGAGGCTGAAAATGAGTAGACAGAAGAAAAATTGGTCATAATTAAGAAATACTGTGGGTTAAGAAGCCCAAAAGGTAAATTCAGAGGAAGAAAAGAGTAACTTCTTAAGTATAGTAAGAGCCTCAGAAAGCAAAATGGTCCTGCCATAAGGACTACAAGAGTAACTAGTAGAAATGTTCAAAAGATCAAAAATGAAATAAGAAATAAAATTAGAGTTAAGAATGAAAAACAATTAGAGAATATGTAGCTTAGAGCAGAAGGTAGAAAATCTTATCCAAGTTGTGGTCTCTAAAAAAAAACGGAGCAAATGTGATTCAATGGTTCCATAAGGCAACAAGAATTATTAGAACAAAGCAAAAAGATGGAAAAGTAGAAGAACATATAACACATCTATGATATTAAAAAATGACTTTGAAAATAAGTCAAGGAAATAATTTTGTAATCTAACCAGATCCTGGAAGCCGTATTTCAGAAACCATTAAAACTGCCCAGATGTATTAGAACCAGAAATCAAAGTGAAAATAGAAAAAAGAAATTTGCCAATAATGTCCTGAAAGAAACCAGGATGTCATAGCCAAAATCGAGGCTTCGAAGTCAAAGAACACATACTAAAAGAAATTAGAAAGAAAGCATTCAAGAACCTAGGAACTCTAGTCAGGACTTGCCGGCAATTACTTTAAAGGGGAATAAATCTTACAATACAATATTCAAAGAAATAAAATAAAAGCTTACAACAAATAATATCTTACCTTGAAAGATTTAGTATTATTTTATGTAGAAAAAAATGAAGTTTTAGAAAAATCATAGACTTTCAAGCATTTTGGTCAAAAGACCAGAGCTGTGTAAATACTTTGAAATGCAAAAACAGAAAGCAAGAGGAACCTAGAAAAGTAATCATATTCGAGCAATTGAAAGATATTAATGATGGTGAAGTGCTTACATTCTCCTATTAAGGGAAAGATGAGACAAGCATACCTTCATAATACTAATATCTTCAAGTGTCACAAAATAAATTAAATAAGATAAATACAGAAATTGAGAGTATAAGCATAGGCAAAAGAGAAGAAATAATCAATTTTGATAGATGATGCTAGTTTACTTAGAGCAGCCTAAAGATTATATTTAAAAAGAACAAATACAATAACTTGGGTAAAGTGGCAGGATATAAAATAAACTCACAGAATCGTTGGGCTTTGTGTACATTGACAACAAAATCCGGCAGATAAAAGATAAAAAAAAGAAATCTCATTCATCGTTAATATATAATGTATAAAATATCTGGGAATACACTTACCAAGACACATGTGGGAAATAAATGAATATAAAATATTCTTTATAAATATAAAGAAAAATTTCAATAAGTAGAGGAATTAATTTTCATATTTGGGCTTTGCTAACTTGACAAAAATTAAACGTTCTCCAAACTAATTTACAGAAGGTATCATACTAGTCAAACTACCAAAAGACAAAAAAAACTATCAAAAAATTTTTCTATAACTAGACAAAATTATTTTTTAAACTCTTCTAGAGGAACAAAAAGTCAGAAAGTCATAGGAAATATTTTTTAGGCAGGAAGGAAGTGGGTCCAGCAATACCAGATTTCAAACTATACTACAAAGAGTAATTATTGAAACAATTTGGTGCTGATTAAAAATAGAAAAGTTGACCAATGTAATAGATTAGGTACAAAAGACCCAAAAGCAATTGAATACAATAGCTTAGTGTACTATAAACCAAATGACAAAAGTTACTGGGGTAGGGATCCATCATTCAACATAACCTACTGAGAAAATTGGAAAGTAGTTTTCATACAATTAGACTTAGACCAACAAATCACACCATATACCATAGTAATCTCGAAATAGATATATGACCTAGATATAAAGGGCTATATCCAAATTAAACTGGAAGAAAATTGAAGGATATGTCTTTCACAAATATGGAGAGGGAAATACTTCTTGACCAAACAAGGGGTGGAGAGAATAATATAAGACAAAGTGGGAAATTTTAACTACATAAAATTGAAAAGTTTTTGCACAGAGAAATGCAGTTAGAATCAGAAACTCAGGGAAACTATTGTATCAAATTTCTCTGATAAAGGTCTGATATCCAAGACACAAAAGGAATTGCACACACACACACACACACAAGAGCCATGTCGTACCAGATAAATAGTGAAAGAATATGAACAGGAAGTTGTCAAAAAAAAAAAGAAGAAAATCAAATTTTCTACAACCTTATGGAAAAAAATCTTCAAAATTACAAATAATAAAAGAAATACAAATTAAAACATCTCTTGGAATCATATCATTGGCAAAATGACAAAAAAAGAAAATGATAGTTGTTGAAGTTGTGGGAAGACAGGCATAGTAACATATTATTGGCAGAACTATGAATTGATCCAACCATTCCGAAAAGAAATTTGGAACTATAATTCCAAAACTTAACTGCACAAGTTTGATACCACTTGTGATACCACTACTGTACACATACTCCCAAATAAATCAGATAAGAAGGGAAAAAAATTATACAAAAATATTTATAGTATCACTTTTTGTCATAGCAAAAGACTAGAAATAATGACGGTGCCCATCAGCTAGGGAATGGTGTAACAAAATATAGCATATAAAATAATGAAATTTTATTTACCCTAAGAAATGATAACTGGGATAGATTCAAAGAAGCCTGGAAAAATTTATATGAAACAACACAAAATGAAGTGAGTAGAACCAGGAGAATTGTTTGTACAATGAGTACAACATTGCAAAGAAAATATTTGGAAAAAAATAAGATCTCTGACAACAACATACTACTAATCACAACTCTACAAGAATGATAATGAAGCATGTCTTCCTATCTCTTGGGGAAAGGTGTTTAACAACAATATTGCTGGCAGCTGTTGCGGGGGTGAAAGACCAACAAGACCAGCACACAGAAGGACTGTCAGCACAGATTCTTTGATCTGCTTTTCTAAGGAAAGCAGCTCTAAGGAGTTTACAATTTCCCTTCAATTAAACATACATATATCATTCACTTAGTTCAGGGGAAAAAGTCAGCACCTTGAACTTCAGAGCAAATAGAAACAGAAGTTACAAACAGAGACAATGTAAACAGACCAAATCACTATACATACTTACCAGAGAAGCACCAACATCTGGGTTTTTTGAAGGAGGGGAGGGATTGCTTCTATGGCTACCCAGAGTCTTGTCACCAACACTCTTTCAATAAGTGTGTTCAAAGGCAAAATGCCAACTTCTGAGTTATATACCCTTCTTCAGGGTCAAAGGGCGTCACAATCATGTGACTCAAACCCATGTGACTTAGGCCCTCTTGTGACTTAAATGCTTGCACAGGATCAGAGGACAGAACTAGGCCTTCCCTTGACTTAAGCAAGTCATCAGAGACTCCTGATTCAATCAAAGATTCCTTAGTGCTGAGAAGCACCCCAAATGGAAGGCAACAAAAGGCCATTTTGCTTGCCATTACATTTGAAAAGCAAAACTCATCAAAGGTACTTGATTACCTCAGCATTCCAAAGGAGAAAACAGTAAAAAAAAAAAAAAAAAACAGAAGTCCCACCCTAATTACCATAACAAGGTAATGGATTGTAGGTGTTAGATGAAACATACATTTTCAGGCACAAACATTAAAGCTCAAATTTGCCTTATTTAATTATATTTTTATTACAAGAGAGGGCTTTAGGAGAGAACTGGGTGTAGAAGGAAGGTAAGGACAGTGGTACAAAAAAGAAGAAAGAAAAGCATGAATGAAATATTTTTAAAATACCCATAAGTAAACAAAATAAAGTTAAGAAGAGAACACAGAAAATCAAGGTAATAATGATACTATCACATTTAACTGAATTTATATTTTAAAAAACAAACTGTATAGTTTCATATACAATGCACATTTTCTGGCCTTCACTGGAAATGTTCTCATTTGTAGGTTTCCTTTTATGAAATTATAACTAATAAAATTAAACCAAGGAATATAAGAGAAAGGGCTATTGTCCAAGTATCCTGATGTGTGTGCTTATCCCAAGGATATAAGTCTCTTTTCTGAATAGCAACAATCGACACAAACCATAAGTAGTAATCTACATATACATATCAATTCCTGGCTATCTCTATACATTGCCTTCTTTAGTAGGTGACCTTTTGCCTTATCTTCACAGGTCCCAAATCTAAACACCACTTCCTATGAATCTCTACACCACACTACTACATACATACCACATATGTTTCCATCCCTTCCCCATTTCCAACTCCCCTTTATATAAGGCAGCTAGGTACCTTGATAAAGCAATAGACTTGGAATCAGGAAGACTTAGATTTAAATCCTATCTTGGACGTTTACTAGCTGTGTGACATTAAGTATGTCAATCTCTCTCATCCTCAGTTTCTTCACCTGTAAAATGAGGACAGTAACAGCAACTCTCAGGGTTGTTATGAGGATTAAAAGATGTTCGTAAAGTGCTTTGCAAACCTTAAAGCACTATGTAAATGTTAGCTATTATTATCATTATATTATTATTGTTATTATCATTCTCCTATTTGAATATAAGTTTCTTGAGAGTAGGAACAGTCTTAATTGCTTATATTTGTATCTGGAGCCCCTGTAGTATCTAGCACACAATAATAAATGCTCTATATGTATCTATCTATATATCTATCTACAGATGCTTGGTCCAGAGTCTTCTCTAAATATAAACTGAGTAGTGATTGGCCTACATGGCATACTTGAAGGACACTGAGAATACTCTATTGCCCAAAGTATCTCTTCCTCTCCCACCCCACTCCATCCCATCTCATAGGTTGGACATATTTGTTGAATATTCAATAACAAATTTCTTACTTTAGGCAAAGCATCAGTCCTTCCAGGCTCCTTTTTAAAAATTCAAATCTCCCTGGGAAAGGAAACACATTATGTCCTCAGTACCACAGTGTGAATGAGCAAATACGTTTTCTTCCTGAAAAGAGAAATAAGGCGGAATGAAGGGCCTAGACACTTGAGTTTGGGAGCAGGGGAGGGAAACAGAATCCTGAATGGGAGAAATCAAAACACAATTTACAATTTCATTTGTCCCAACTTGGCCCTCTTTAGATACATCAACCAAATAGAAAGCATGTTTGTAAGGTGGGAAGGACACTGGATGCAGGGGAATTTATCATATCAGCAAGCTAAAGTGTGGAAGCTAGGGGGGAGCCCAAAACAAAAGGTGCATTCTCTTATGGGATTTCCTTTCATGGCACTCAGCTCACTGTTTTATCTTATAGTAGCCAGACGTTTCTGCTTGTCAAAAGGCCACTCAACTCCCAAAGAAAAGGAGGTGATCATTATAATCACAAACACCTTACATTTATAACGCTCTCTATATCTTTTCATAGTGACTTTCCAATATATGAGATATGGAAGACAGGATTTATTAACCACATACAACAAATGAAGAACTTGAGACCTAAAAATGGAAAGTGACTTGCCCCATATTCATCCATCTAGTCAAGGGTCAGAGACAGGAAGAAAACTCAGGTCTCATGGCTTCTAGCCCACTCTTCTTTCCAGCAACCCTATGCTTCTGGGTATATGGAACTATGAGCAACCTAAGAAGTCTCTTGAAGCTGGAACAAAGGCTTGTCAGTCAGCCACCAGGCAAAACTGTGCCAAGAAGGAAAGGAAAGTGAAAGGAAGAGGGAAGGAATTTTCTGGTGTACAAGAAAATTATGTAAATCATCCCATGCTATTAAAAATTCTTATGGGATCACAATAGAGGGACACAGAAGAGTGGAGGAAGAAACAAACATTTAATCTATGAAGAGCTAGGACTGAAGATAAGAGACATGAAAATAGGTAGAAAGAATATCAACCAATCAAAGGAATGCAGTCTTACCAGGCAGGTAAGCAATCACAGGCCAGCTAGGTGGTGCACTGGATAGAACACCAGTCCTGGAGCCAGGAAAATTTGGATTCAAATCCAGCCTCAGACTCTTACTAGCTGCATGACCCTGGGCAAGGCACTTAATTCTGTTTGCCTCAGTTTCCTCATGCTGGAGAAAGAAATGGAAAACCACTCCAGTATCTTTGCCAAGAAAACCCCAAATGGGTTCACAAAAAAATCAGACTTGACTAAAAACCAACCCAACAACAGGCAATCACAGCAAAGGAGAAAGTAGCTTAGCCTCAGAGAACAATTCACAAGTTCATCAAAAACTGAATAACTCTTGTTGGATGCATTTTAGTGAGGACCCCTTTCATGCATGCATTGGACTAGATGGTGTAATGGCAAGCAAAATGGGGCTTTTTGCTGTTTTTTCTTTTGGAGGGCTTCTCAGCACTAAGGCAATCAAGTGCCTTCCATTGAGTCTTTAATTGAATCCAGAGGCTTTGATGACCTGCTTAAGTCACAAGAAAGCCAAACTCACATATTTGTGATGCCCCCTGTGGGCTGACCCTGAAGAAGTATATATATACTCTGAGGCTTTGGCGGGGTGGGTCTCACTCATTGAAAGAGTGTCTGTGTGGAGACTCTGGGTAGCTGTTAAGGAGCCCCCAGGCTTTGAAAACCCAGATGCTGGTGCTTCTCTCTCTCTGGTAACTATGTATGTGTTGCTACAGACAGACAGAAGCCCTGTCTGCTGCTTTGTGTTATTTGCTCTGTTTATATAATTTCTGCTTGTAATTTCTGTTTGTGTTTTCTCTGAAGTTCAGGGCACTGACTTTTTCCCTTGAACTAAGAACATATATATATGTTTAATTAAAGTGAGATTGTAAACCCCTTAAAGTTGCTTTTTCTTAGAAAAGCCTTATACCTCCACAGCAGCTGCAGGCAGCATTGTTGTTACAGATGGCTGCTAAGGTCCCTTCCCACTCTCGAATTCCATAATTTTGAGAATGGTAGAGCTATGAAGAACATTAGAGATGGTCTAGTCCAGTGGTATCAAACTCAACTGAAAATGGATCCCCGAGGGCCACATATTGATTTAGAAAAACATAAATTAACATTATCTTTGTTTTATTATATTTTTATTCACTTTGTTAAACATTTCCCAATTACACTGAAATCTGGTTCATTTCTACTCTTGCAATCCACATGTGGTTATAGCCCTTGAGGGACTGAGTTTGACACCTCTGGCCAACCCATACATTTCTCAGATGAGGAAACAAACATGGAAAGGTAAATTAAGTTGTCTAACTTGCCCGTCCATGGAGTCATAGGATGGTAGAGCCTGAGGGAGAGCCTTAGTGCTGAGATCATCAGGTCCAATTCTCTCATTTTACAAATGTAGAAACTGCAACACAGAAGAGAAATGACTGATCCAGGGGCAATCAGTCAGTAGTAGAATAGAGGTCTCCTGCCTGATTCCCAGGCTGTTCTCTTTCTGCTGCAAAACAGCTATATCCAAACAACAAGATAAGGGCAGTGTCTGCATGTGTCTCAGAGCAAGGGCATTTCTGGGTAGGAATCTAACCCAGGGCCAGGCAGGGTTCAATATAACTTCTCTTTAGTGATTCAGAAATGAAAAAAAAAAAGAAGGGGAGGGGAGGGGAGGAGGGAAGAGAGAAAGGAGGAAAGGAAAGGAAAGGAAAGGAAAGGAAAGGAAAGGAAAGGAAAGGAAAGGAAAGGAAAGGAAAGGAAAGGAAAGGAAAGGAAAGGAAAGGAAAGGAAAGGAAAGGAAAGGAAAGGAAAGGAAAGGAAAGGAAAGGAAAGGAAAGGAAAGGAAAGGAAAGGAAAGGAAAGGAAAGGAAAGGAAAGGAAAGGAA
>CM053622.1:557724857-557795456 GCA_028646595.1 Phalanger gymnotis
AGGGGAGGGGAGGAGAGGGGAGGGGAGGAGAGGGGAGGGGAGGAGAGGAAAGAGGAGAGGAGAGGAGAAGAGAGGAGAGGAGAGGAGAGGGGAAGGGAGAGGGGAGAGGGGAGGGGAAAGGAAAGAGGAGACAAGAGGAGAGGAGAGAAGAGTATTACTATATTAAAAGTCTACATCCAGATAAACAACTGAATAGTTCATCTGGATGTTTTGCTCATAGAATTACAGCCAGAGTCTGGTGAGGAGGAGTGATTTCTCTAACAGATGAGCGTCACAAGCAGAAATGGGAACAATTCATTCTGGGAATCCTGCCAGGGTCACACTTATATAATTTGCATACTGGAGAGTAAAGGAGGTTCCAGAATGATGCCAACCATTTCCACCACTAATGCTCTCTTATCTTGGCCCTATGCCCAAGCAGAGTAGGCAGTTTCCTACATGGCATAATTTGAGAGGAACTGCGGAAGTTCCCCTGTCCAGGAATATCTCCCTTACCAACCTGTCACTGATGCCAAAAATTCCATCACTAAATCTACTTTCCTTAGGATTAAACATCATCCTCTTCAGGTTCTTGGTTTAAGATGCAGATACACCCGGGAAGGGGTACAGTTGCAGTGTGAATTAGGTTAAATGATGTTTCCCATCTCAACAGGAGGGACCTAGGGCAGCCTGAGGGCCCAAGGTTCCAGTAGGGGGGTGCGAAAAAGGGTGGAAAAGTAAGGGATAGATTATCTCAAAGACAGATTTCACCAACTTCTACTTTTCCTGAGGGCCAAGCTCCGGCGTTTATGCTACACGACTAGCTGATTCAATGCAATGCATTAGAAAAAGGCATATATCTCGAAGTTACAATTGGGATATTGATTTAGCAATCTTATTTTAAGCTTCTTAATCTGCTGCCATATACTTAGTCATTATAGGATTTGGGGTGGGAAGTTTTATCTGCACTCCTGTTCATCAGGTGGCTTACTGAAGTATCTTGAGACATTTTAAGTTTTCCTAATCATATCTCAATTTTAGAAACTGCTTTCCTGCTATTGAAATCGTCACCTATTGAAATCCTTCTCTTCCTCTAAGACTCAGATTAAGCATCTACAGCTCTCCCATGAAGCCTTCTGGGTTTTCCCAGAAGAAAGCCATGCCTCCCTCCTCAAATTTTCCTAGAGCACTTATTGAATCTTTCCTTTGCTCTTATCAGTTCTATCTTGTATCATACTTACTTTGGACAAGTTTTCTCTCTATCCTTTAACACTTTGTAATTCAAGGACTATGTTATTTTTCATCTTTATATCTCTAGTGGCTAGCACAGTGCTTTGAATGTGCTTCTCAAATTGATTTTTTTTTTAATTTAGGGCAGTGCCCCCTTTGATCTTTTCTACAAAGGTCTATAATGTATTATGCAATAAACCAAGACACCTTATCATGCTTCCCACTCTGACTCTATGCAACATTATTCAACCTAACACCTGAGTTCCGTGTAACCTTGTAGACATATTACCTGCCCTTGAGAAGTTTATAATTTAGTTGAAGAGATGAGACTCACACATATGAAACAATTAAAAGACAATGTGAGATAATTTATCGTCCCCCAATATGTACCTCTAAAACATCATCAAAACATGTAGGTAGAGGCAGCTAAGTGGTGAAGCGAGTAGAGCACCAGCCCTGGAGTCAGGAGGACCTGAGTTCAAATCTGCCCTCAGACACTTGACACACTTACTAGCTGTGTGACCTTGGGCAAGTCACTTAACCCCAATTGCCTTGCCTTCTCCTCTCCAAAAACAAAAACAAAACAAAACATGTAGGTAACTCTGAGTTTTTATATGCTATGTCAGTAAAGTATGAGTCCTAGCATGTTCTAGCGAAGTAAGGAACTTTTTTTGTATGGACCTAGCAATGAAATTCTGACCACGGACCAACCTAGCTAAGTTATGAGCCACACTACCAAAAAAGTGGCCAGCAGGTGATTCTTGGGACATAGAAACTCATGAAATCATAGCACTACCACATCAGTGAATTAAATACTCAAATACTCATGATGATGAAATTAGAGGTCTTTTGAAGTTAAGAATGAGATAATGGGCCATCAAGTATAGATTATGCAAATTATGAGCATTGTAGGAATGCAGAGAAGGGAAAACAGAAATCAATGTGGACTGGAGGAGTCAGCATCAGAGGAGGCTTCATGGTGAGGTGTAACCAGTCAAACTTGAAAGTTCAACACTAGAAATAAAGAAAAAGAATTGCCAAGATAACACTGTTTATTATTATAGTTATTCAGTAACTATAAGAAGTCATTCAAGAACCATACATTCAGCTTCTACTACGTACAATGCACTGTACAGAGTGCAGGAGAAGATGCAAAGACATTTTAGATATGGTTTCTGCCCCACAAGGAGCTTACAATCTTAGGGATGATGAACAAACATACTCAAAGAAATAAATCTAGACAATAACCATAGTGTGAAAGAGAAGAGAGAGCATAAGATAGGTACAAAATATTGTTGGAAGTTGATGATCATGTCTAACTGAACAAAGCAAAGGAGGCATCTGGAAGAATGTACTGAGTCTTGACCAATGGGCACGAATTCAGAAAGTAAAGATAAGAGAGAGTATTCCAGGCCTGGAGAATAATGTAAGCAAAGATTATAAAAAATGAGAGAGCACTGGATATGTAAAAGGGAAGCCAAGTTTAACCACCAAGAGAAATTGCTAGCCATTTACACAATCCTTGTCACCAAAAAGGTCCTGGCCTAGCTCTGGAAAGTCCCATGCTTTCAACCCCACTGAGGGGAACTATTGGGAAACAATAAGCCCATGTGATTTTCAGAGAATGGTCAATCTTTTAGCAACCAATTCCACATATCTCTGCATGACCACACAATCTCCTTAGTCCTGCGGTTGCTATGAATGTGTCCAATTATAATAGCTCTGAGCCCTACTGGAAAACCTCACCTCCTCCCTGACTATACCATATTTTACAGAATTCCACTCATGACCTTGGTATAATGGGGTTGTTTTCCCAAATTATCAGAGAGTCATAGTTGGATAATATATAAAATACCTTGCTCCTTTTTCATAGAATAAAAGAGACTACATAATTCACAACAGAACATCTATCATTCAGCCCTGTATCTGCAGTTTCTCCAAAACATAGCTTCCCCTATAAAGTAAACAGGCACACTTTGATCTCAAAAACTTTTGGAAAGATATCTTTCAGTTGTTTAGTCCTCCTATGATCCTTCATTCTCTAAACAGGCAAAGGAGATTGGGAAATACAACATTGTTCTCAACTAATGTTTGACTAATTGCATCCAGTGCAATCAGTCATTGAATGTAGAACCTCAGACTCTGGATTTGGCTCTTAGCTCTTCATCAGGGTAGGGAGTCATGGAATCAGGATGTGATACAGACAGATGCTGCTATGACCAGTCCTTTCCTTTTCAATGTTCTGTTGTAGACGAGGATCTCTGATGGTTCCTCATGAAGCTAACTCCTTATTTGTGGACCGAAAGGAATGGACTCAAAAATAGGCCCCAGAAAGTAGAGCCTGCTGCCACCATTCCATCCTCTCATCCATCCTTATGATTTTTTAAGTTCAAGTTTCTAGTGGACAAGAAGTATATAGCTTTCCTCTCTGTCCCCATGACTCTCATCAGCAATTTGGCTAACAATGGATATAGAGATGCAGTTACCAGGTGGGATGTAGTGGCTGAATCCCCCTGAATAATTCCATTTGATTGGAATATAGAGCACATTGAAGGGACTAGGGTGACCCAAGACTCTAAAGAAAAGAAGGTTCCAGGCAGGGATAACTTGGAAATCAAAACTCAAAAAGTGGACTTGATTCTATGCAGAGCAGATTTCAGAAACTTCACAGAATGATATAGTCTCGAAGTGTCTTAGTCCTTTACAGTTATGGGGCTTGATATTGAGGAAAGGGAGTATATCACAAAAGAGTCAGATGCATAAAGCAATAGACTTTTCTTAGATTGCATCTATCACACAAAAGAAAGCTCAAGGCCTAAAATGAAATATTCGGCAACAGGGAAGACTCAGGAAGGGTGATTAAGGGCAAATAACACCCATGGGTCTCAACTGTTAGAATTAGCATAATCACGTCTTACATTCTTACCTGCTAGAATGTCTGTCATCATGACCCTGAGCGAAATGGTCACAGCAAGATGCAGGCAAGGGAGTGGGGCTGGTCAATGATTGTCCTACAGAAAGGCCCCTATCATACTTTGCACAACCATCTCTAGCAATTCTGTCACTCTCTGTAGTCAAAGTATGAGCTATCCACTTTCCCATGCTCCCCACTCCACAATGTGGCAGCTCATTGAAGCCACTAATATCTATGAGTTTTGTAGGGAGGAAGAATTCTTGTTCAAGTATATCTGTTTAGTTTCCCATCTCTGATATTATAGGCAGGGCATGTGCTAAGCATGCACAAGAGAGTCTCAACTAACTCATACAGGGAGGAAAAGCATGGGGTATGAAATTTTCCAGGAAAGGTAAAGGATAGACCCAAAACAGAGGCGGCCTGCTACAAGTGAGCCTGCTATATCTCAGAAGGGTGCATAAGCTCCAGATTTGGGATTTATAGTTCAAGACGTATCTAAAAGCAATCCCCTCAAATGGAGAGTGAAGATTGTTTTAAGATATGTAAAGGATACAGCTGCAGAAGGCTATTAGTGGTTGAACTAGAAGCAGCAGAATATAGTTTTGAATGACTTTGAACATGAGAAGAAGACAGGGGAAAAGTTTTCTCATTATATGTAGAAATTGTTATCGTTTTTCTGAAAATGTAGGGTATCCCTCGTGTAACTATATTCTGTGACTCCCCAGAGAGTTCAGTTAGCTTTATTGGGTCTCCAGGGTATTGAAGTATCCCCTGAACTTGTTTTCTTGAGTTAATCTCTTTTTCAGAGATGAAACCCCACTAAACTATGACTTTTGGTTAACAAGCAGAATCTATATACTTCTGTGTTCCTTATAGAGAGTTATAAGCATGCGTTAACCCTTTTCTTCTCTATCCAGAGCTATGGAAACACTAGGTTCTGAGAAGCAGAGCATTAATATTTATTAAATGAATGTCTGCAATGTAAAGATTGTCCACATATTTGGCTATAGCTGCTTGCATGAACTCACCTGAACTGAGGAATTCTGATCTCAGGGCAACTGCTACAGCAGAAGTCTCATACCTCTGAGAGTTAACATGATCGAACTTCTGCATAAGGAAAGTGAATCTGGCAGCTGTCCTCCAAGACTGGATTCAAAGGATCAGAGACCAAAATTGGGGAGATCGATTACACGGCCATTGCAATAGTCTCATGCGTGGTCATGAAATCTTGTCTGTAGATGGTAGCAAAAGGAAAAGAAAGGAAAGCAGAGAGTTAAGAGAAACCTCAGAGCCCTATAACTCTTGTGTCCGGGGCTTTTGCATGACATGAAAGGCCCAGGCATATACTGGGATATTTCTTATCTCCATGAATCATGGATAACCCACCCCAAAAATCTGAGAAGCTTGCGCCAACCACTCATATCACCAAATGCGTAAACACCAACTCCGCAGATAGTAATGGGTTCTTCCTCATTGAAGTCTTCAAGCAAATCTAGATGACCATCCGTGAATGGGTTGACGTGGAGATTCTTTTTCAAGTTTAAATTGGACAATATGGCTACTGAAATCCCTTCTTAGTCTACAACTCTGTGACTGTGATTGTCCTTGCCAACACAGTTCACACAACTCAAAAAAGAAAGTTTTATCGACAAGTCCAAGAAAACAAAATAGAATTCATGACATAACATGGAAAACAAAAATCCCTGCCAACAAGCAACTATCTCCTCATAGATTTGTACTGGATTTAAGTCATTTCTAGTCACACTTTTATGTAGCATCCCCAAAATGGATACATTCAAGGCAAAGAGGTTTTTTTTCTATTTTGTCATTTTATCCCTGATGCCTTACATAGTGCCTTATGCATAATAAGTATTTAATAAATGCTTATTGAATTGCATTCAGTTTTATTGCATCAAATTGAATTGTTAGATCTTCACAGTTCTTGGTAGATAGTGTCAGCACTGCTCTTCATCACGGTTTCTCCTTAACTTTTATCAGAGAAAACACTTCTCAGTGGTAGACGCTACTACACTAACTCCAGAATTTTCCTTCTCTTGGCAAGACAGTCCCTGCATTATAGCAATAGGGAGGGATGAGAACTGTAAGACAGAAAAGTAACAAAATAATGCAGCACCTAAGCAGACCTACCCTAGCAGAGCTTCAGGAGGTCTTCATTCCTCTGAAGAACTCCCATTCAGGCCAAAGGATAAAACAACCATCTGACATAATTACCAAAGGGTCCTGGACAAATCAGCATGCACTCCTTTCCCAAAGTGCACAGACCCTATCATGTGTCCTCACAAATAAATAAATAGACAAACCAACAAGCAAATAGATAGATAAATACATAAATGACCGAATAAAAATAAATGGATAGATAAACAGATTAAATAAATAAAGGAATAAATAAATGAATGAATAGATAAATAAACAAATGAATGGATAGATGGATAGATAGATAGATAGATAGATAGATAGATAGATAGATAGATAGATAGATAGATAGATAGATAGATAGATAGATAAATGTAGTGTCCTTAAACCCCTAGCCTCCTATCTGGGTATGGGAGCAAGCAGAGATCTGTAGTTACGAAGATAAAAGCCTGACAAACTTGTCAGAACATCCAAGTGTTTCTGCTGAGCTAATAAGGATCCTAGAAGCCGCCTTCCCCTTCTGGCTCTGACCTCTCAACTCTTGGTTGTGATCCACATGTCTTTACCTTATGTCAAAGCTGTCTGCTTTGAACTTTATCCATTCTCACCCATTTGACTAGTCTTTTGCCTATTCCTCTGCCATAACTTAAACTCTGTTGATCCAGACTATATAGCTACTCCCCCTCCAGCAAATGAAGCAAGCCCTCAAATCCTACATTCATACATTGTATCCTGATTATCACATAACCCTGTCCATTCTCATCCATCTGATTACACCCCTTGACTGCTCCTTTGGCTTGGATAATGAAAACACATTACATATAATCATTGTCTACCTAATCCACAGAACTCAAAGATATTAGTGATGGCTTTCAAAAACTCATGCAGAAGAAGAAATCAAACAGAAGACCAGACAGAGATAGACAGCTGCCCCAAATTTCAAGGACAATTTCTAGAAAATTTAGACTAGCAAGTATTACCTTGATCCTTGGCAAAACTGCAGAGGCAATTACTAAACAGATGCTTTCTGAGAATTGGGGGGTGGGGAACAATGCAGTGATGACAAAAAGCCAAAATGGGCTGAACAGTGTGGATTAGTACAAAGAACATGGGATTTGCAATCTAGACACCTGAGTTCTTACTCCAACTATATTACTAAATAGCTGTGATCATGGTTGGACAAGTCATTTAAGATCTCTGGAGCTCAGCTTCTTCATAATCTAAAATGAAGTAGTCAAATTGAATCCTAAAGTCTCTTCCTTGTATTATATATTCTATAACTCAAGGGCATGTTAAATTAATATTCTTTTTTTAATATGGTTATAAGATCAGAGAAATACCAGACCTAAAATACCATTATCTGAGCAAAGCATTTTACATAATCTCTCATGATATATGTATAGATAAAATGGAGAAACATGAACTGAATAAAAGCACAGTTACTTGTATACCTGACTAATTAAGCTACACAAAGACTCGATTAGTGGACTAGATACAGTCTCTGATGGAATGTATCCATGGAGCTCTATTGTTTGCTCAGTCCAGTTCAAATTTCTTATAATTTGAACAAAGCCATAAACATGCTAAAATTTAGAGGACATAAAATTAAAAGAACTAGTTAGTAAGATAGGTGCAAAATTAGGATTCAAAATTACCTTAGTTTGGAATAGTGAACCGAGAACAAGATAAAACTTAACCACAGCAAGAGGCAATTCTTGTTAGGCTCAAAAAATCAAATGCATCAGAACAAGATGAAAGAAACTGGCCTAGAGAGTAATTTTTAAAAAATCTGGCAGTTGAATCAACAGCGATATGGCTTAAAAGACAGGAAAGTATTGCAACTTTAGGCTGTCATAATAGATGTAACGTGTTCCAGTCATGGGAAGTAATTGTCCCACAGTATTTTATACTAATCGAACCACATTTTGGAATATTAGGCTAAGTTCGGGGGACATTTAAAAGGATCATTGACAACTGAACAACATCCCAGAGAGGGTAACCAGCATGGTTAGTATTCTAGAAACCATGTCAAATGAAAAGTAGTAGACACACCTGGGAATGCTTAGCCGAAGGAAATAATAGTGAAGAGAGAAAAAATTCCTCAAATATTTGAAAGTCTGTTATTTAGAGGGAGCAGGAGTTATGTTACTTTAAAAGAAAGAGCTAGAACCAGTGAGTAGAAGATACAGGAAAGCCAATCTTGGCTGAGTGTAAGAAAAATGTATTTCTTGAAGCAATGAGCTCTCCATTTAAGGTAGTTAAGAAGAAACTGGACGGAATGTCATAAAGAGAATTCCTAAATTGGGGGGGGGGTGCATTAACCTCTTCAGCTCCTTTTCTATTCTGAGATGCCAAGATTCTGTGAGAAGCTCTGTTTGGGCAGGGGGAGGGAAGAATTCAGGCATAGAAGTAGAAAGGGAGGGTTGGAGAGATGAGATGTGCCCTGGTTATAGATGTATTACAAGTATTACAAGGATCAGCAAAAACTCATTATGTGCCCTCAATCAGGGGAGTAACATGATAAATGTGACAGCTAGGTAGCCTTGAGGATAAAGCACTGGACTTGGAGACAAAAAGACTTAAGTCCAGACCCTAATTCAGATGCTCACTTTGAGACCCTGGACGAGTCAGTTGACCTCTCTTAGTTTAGCACCTAACTCACAGGATTGTCCTGAGACTCCAGGTCCAGAGCTCTATCCACTGAACCACCTAGCTGTCCCACAGACTAGTGGTAGGTAAGATGGGGCAGAGGAGAGAAAGCGGGAGGAAAGAGAAGTCATAAACCAAAAATGAAGTCCAAACGGGTATCAGAGAGCTTATAAGGCAAAGGGCATGAATGGGATGCTGAAGCTGAGCAAACAGGTTGGAGCAGCTGGGTACTCTTAACGAAATGCAATTTGTTCTGCTCAGTGATGGGCATCTGGGGGCAGCTTGTATGTACAGAAGGATTCAGTAGGCCTTGCATGGGGACATGATAAAGCAGCTGACCCAAATCCTTGGGCCAGGCAACTTTGATTGCCAGCCTAAAATAATTATGATGAATTTTCCACAGGGCAAAGTGCCACTTGCGGGCAAAAACTTGAATTCTCCTGGACAAGCATTTTTATTTCTTTACAAACTACCACACAAGAAATGAAGTGGTTAAATCTGGACAGTAGAGGCAGTTGCTATGATCATGCTCCCGTTATGCCAGCAAGAGCACAAGAAGTAACTATATACCCTAGACTTCAAATCAGAAGACGAGGTCAAATGTTGATTCTGCCCCCATTCTAGCAGAGGTACCTCGGACAAGTCACCTCCCTAGTCTAAACCTCAATGTTCTCTTCTTTAAACTAGTAGCAATAACACTTGTGCTACTCATATCACAAGCCTATCAAAGAACTGTATTTTGCAAATCTTTAAGCTCTACATAAATGTGATTTTTAATTATTATTCTTTCCCTTGGAGCACATGATAATCCCTGTCCTCAAGAGGCTCACAATCTAATAGTCAACTAAAATCAGCCAGGCCAGGATTAACAGCTAGGCCGCTGGTGGTCAGGAGTAACCATTCATTTCAAAGAGGAAGGAGCCAGTCATGGAAAGCAAGAATATAGTAGACAAGCAGTGGTCTAGATATGAGGCCACAAGAGGCAAAATGCAGAGTAAGAGAAAGGGAAGTAAATATGCCAACAGAAACTGCAGAAGTCAAGGAGTTCAGACCCAGCTGAATACTCAGGAGTTGGCAAGCAAGATCTGAAGCTGGATTGCAAAGGAAGCCAATAGAAATGACTCTGGAAAAACCAAGAAAGTCAAATCAAGCCTGAAGGAGAGCTACTTATAGAATGACCACTTACAGTACTCAGGGCATACTCTAGTAACTCACTTTTATGGTGAGTTGGAGCCTGCCTTCTCTTCCACAAATGGGCTAAAGTATAAAGAATTTTTTAGTAACTAGGTGGCAAAGTGGATATTGCTGGGCCTGGAGTCAAGAAGACTCATCTTCCTGAGTTCAAATCTGGCCTCGGACACTTACTAGCTGTGTGACCCTGGGCAAGTCACTTAACGCTATCTACTTCAGTTTCCTCATCTACAAAATGAGCTGGAGAAGGAAATGACAAACCAGTCCAGTATCTTTGCCAAGAAAATTCCAAATGGGGTCACGGAGAGTCAGACATGACAATCAAGAGCTTACAATGCTCAGGACAGATTTGGGCAACAGCTTGCCTTTTTGGTAGGTTAAGCTAAACAGTCTCTAAGGTCTCTTCTGGTTCTAACGTTGTGTGACTACATGCTTCTGTTATGGTGTCTTAAAGAGCACAGTAGGTAACCAGAAGCTTCAACCAACAGAGATTTATCAAGTACCTATTATAATTAAGGCACTGAGCTGCATAGAAAGAGCCCTAGTAGCAAGTAGCCCATCGTTAGATCAAAAGTTCAGTTTTAATGCTGGAAGGGACCCTAGAGGTCATCTGGTCCAAACGCCTCATTTTACAGATGATTTTACAGGTAGTTATATAGCTAGCAAATGTCAGGGACCGGCTTTAAACCCAGGTTTGGCTACCTCCGGGTCTACTACTCTATCTGCTACCCAAAGCTATCCAATCCAATGCTGCTCAATTATGGCACTGTTCATGTAGCCTAAACATCATCAATTTTTTCATCTGAGAAGCAACCTTATCCTTCATGTTGATGATGGTGCATTCTGGCAAGTCACAAGATTTCAAAGTCTTCTGCTCTATTCTTAGCAAGTCATGATGACATGTGTCTAAGCTTCTGAACCTCACCCTGCCAAAGAAGAATGCAGTGAGGATCTGGGCACTAACATCTTTTGGTCACAGTGCCCTCTTCCTACATTGCCACTTCTCTCTCTAACCAGACACATGGCCTGGATGAGGAGGCTAGGGCTGCTAATCAAGGGAGCAAATTGTTTTCTTTATTATGTCCCCAGGAGGGAAAAAAATCACCACTTCCTGATGCATTATTTATCAGGAACACATTAACTGTGGATGACATCACAGGCATTCAAAGGCAATTTGGGGAAAGTATTGTTAAAGCAATTGATTCATGAATTCCTAGACAAGGGAAACTAAATACGCTGGCAGGCTGAGATGTAACATGTTGACTTTTTAAAATGTATTTGTGCATAATTGATTGAAAGCTAAGCTATATGGCCTGTGAAAAACAAGATTATTCAAAGAAATCATATATTGTCCTAAATGATCCATGGAGGAGCTACAGGGGATAACTTAGCATAGTTATCCCCTTCTTGGGGAAAGGTAGGCTCAGACTTTGACCATCCTAAGAGATCCCTGGGCAGGAACAGTTTGCTGAGTCCTTCCAACTAGGGAACAACCCCCTCACCATGCCACATAGCCATTTCCAATGGCAAGAATGTTTCCTAAGAGTAATAACTGTTGGATTTTCCATTTGGAAAGTACTTCAGAGATCACCTACTCCAGGTATTCTTAATGGTTTTTTGTGTCATGGACTCCTTTGGCAGTCTGATGAAGCCTATGGGTCCCTTTTCAGAATGATGTTTTTTAAATGTATAAAATATATACGATTACAAATGAAATCAATTATACTAAAATGAAGTTATAAAAATATTTTTAAAACCAGTTCATAGCCCCTGATTCTAGCCCAACCTCCTCAGTTTACAGATGAGCATACAAAGAGGCATAGAAGGAAATGTCAGTAGATCAGTCAGTCAATAAGAATTATTGAATGTCTTCTATGTGCCAGGCACTGTACTGGGAATCCAAATAAAGGCAAAAGACAGTCTCTGCTCTCAAGGAGCTCAGAGTTTAACAGGGCCGACAACATGAAAACAATGACATACAAACAAGATGGATGCAGGATAAATTAGAGACAGTGCCCAGAGGGAAGGAACTAGTATTAAGGGGGGTCAGAAAAGGCTTCCGGTAGAAGGTGAGATGTTAGCTGGGACTAGAAGGAAGCTGGGAAACCCAGAAGGTGGAGAAGAAGAAGGAGAGAAAGCTGGGCATCGAGGACAGTGAAAATGCCCAGAGTCAGGAGGTGGTGAATCTTATGTGAGGAGCGGAAAGGATACCCACATCTTGGACCACAGAATGTATGGAGTGGAATAATGTAAGAAGTGACTTGTTCAAGGTCACACAGCCAGTAAGTGGCATAGACAAGACTGAATGAGATAGCTTGTGGAGGAACATAATAGCTGTTTTCAAATATTTGAAAATGTGACAAAAGGATTAGCATGATTTTACTTGGCCCATGAGGGCAGAATGAGGAGCGATGGGTAGAAGTTGCACAGAAAGGCAAACTGAAATTTGAAGAAGGAAAAAAGTCCTATCAATTAGAACTATGCAAAATTAGCATGAGTTGCTACTGGCCAGGAGCAGGGAGAATGTGGTAGTGGATTCTTCTTCCTTACAGGCCTTCTAGCAAAGGTTAGTTGGTCACTTACTAAAAATGTAGAAGATTCCCATTCTTCTGAAGACTCTTCCACCTCTGAGACTCTAATTCTGTGATCAAAAGATCAAATCCAGTCCTCTATCCACCACACTCCAAGTTCCCTCTGGAAACCTTGGCCAGTTTGCTTGGGTCTCAGATGAACGCTAAATGCCTGGAATGGCTCAGCAGTCCATTAGACAACTTATAAAGAAAATGCTTTTGGCACAAACAGATGCTCACACACTTCTGAAGTGATAACTGCTCTCTTGTTGCTGATCTCCAGTGCATTTCAAGCCTCAGGCTAATTGAAGAAAGTCACTGACATAAACCCATAGTCCCACCGTGCATGCTAGCTTCTGCCCATTTTTCCTACTTCTGAAGTACCCCTGATATTTCTGGTTTTATCCGAGCTAGCAAAGTGTCCCAGCTTAGGAGCCAAATGTCTTGGTTGGAATAAACCATGTTCTCAATAATATCCCACCCACTCTTCCAGAGTAGGGTATTTAAGGTATGTAAATGAGGGACCAGGGGCTCAGGCTACTGATTCCATCTCCCTCAACCTGAAAATTAATACAAGTTAGCCTTCAAGAAGGTAAATTATAGAATGTTAAAACTAGATGGGACCTATGAAATTGTCTAGTCTGCCACCTTCATTATATAGATAAAGAAACCAACCCCTAGAAAGAAAGAAGGACTTGCCCAGGATCAGACAGCTAGTTATAAGCAGGACCTAACTAGTTATTAGCAGAGCTATAAATCAGATTACCTTTTACTAGTCATCATGATATTTCACATCAAACAAATTGTTCTGTAGGAAGTCAAAATCTTTTTGTTCTCCAGCTTCCTTTTAAGCAAATTTGCGCTACTCTTCAGTAAAACAACAGAAGGCAACTTATCCTTGTTTTAGCCAATACCTGTGCTGCTGAAAATACTATCCATAAATCCAGTATTTGTGTAAGGTGTAGCGCATTATTAAAGCAATGGGTTCCCATTAAAGGGGTTCAATCTTTATTGAAGATTGGAAGGCTTATTAATAAAACGCAAAGATTTGTGTTCCTACCCAGCATTTCCCTAGAGGACATCAGGATTTGGCACAGGTTTCCACAACAAGAGGGAAATAGCCTTTACCCCTCCCGCAAGCACTCAGGCTAACACAACATTGAATGTAGAGCACGCTTTACTTGATTGAACAAAATTGCAAATAACTCACACCTAAATACAAAAACAGTCAAGATACCTCTCTGCCTCCCTCCCTTTGTGGGACAATTAAAAACCTTCAGGCTAACACTATGCTGGTATCTCTACTTCCCCACAAAGAAGAACCCCTGAAGATTGCTGTTAGTCAAAAGCAACACTTCCTTCTCATGAGCCTATTTTCTTCACAGACTCAACTGGTCTTCTATACTTACAGTTACCCTGAGTTGCACCCTTACCCCAAAAGGGAAAGAAATTACAGCTGGTCCTCCCCCCCTCAATCTTCACAGCCTTTATGATTCATATTTCTTCCCAGAAAGAGGAAGGTCTAGATTTTCCCTTTCTTTTTGTCCCTGAGCCTTGTAGACCCTTAGCTGCAGTTCTTGGAGCCTCCACTTTGATCTAGAAACTACACTACTTGGTTAAAGGTTCGAGATTTCCTCCATCATGATACTTATCTATTTGGTGCTGGTTTCTCCTCTCCCAAAGGGGCCTCTTAGTTTCCTGGCTCCCACCTCCAGGGAGCCTGATTCACGTTTCTGTGTATCTTCCCTCTCCACTTGGTCTGACCTCCCTCTCCAGATCTCTAGCCCCTAGAGTGCATTTTGATCCCTCTTCCCCACTTGTTTTTCAATTTAAAATCAGATTTTATTCATGGTACTAGATTGATGCTGTTTCCAAAACAAGGTATAAAGACATATTACCTTATTCCAGAGTGAGCGTAATTTTTTTTTTCTAAAGTGGTGCTATTCGGTGTCAGATTGCTTGCTGTATTGGGGAGGGAGGGAGAAAAATTTGGAACTCAAAATTTTACAGAAACAAACGTTGAAAATTATCTTCACATGTAATTGGGAAAAAATCAAATACTACTAAGGAAAAAAAGAAATTATTTGCAAGTACAAGCATACCTTGGTGATATTGTGAGTTTGGTTCCAGACAATCACAATAAAGAGAATATCACAAAAAAATAAAGTTGTGTTGTTGAGTTGTTTCAGTTTTATCCCACTCTCTGTGACCTCATTTCGGGGTCTGCTTGGTAATGATACTGTAGAAGTTTGCCATTTCATTCTCCAGCTCATTCTCCAGATGAGGAAACGAGGCAAATAGGGTTAATTGACTTACCCAGGATCACACAGCTAGTAAGTGTCTGAGTCCAGATTTGAACTCAGGATGATGTGGCATCCTGATTCCAAGCCCAGTGTTCTATCCATTGTGCCACCTAGTTGCCCTCATTAAAAGTAAATGTGTCCATATAACAAAAGGTGCTCGTGAAAACCTGCTGAATTGAACTGAATCAAAATAACAGGAACAACAAACCCTTGTTGCATCCTTTGCATAGTAAACTTAAAATTGGCAAATTGCCCCAATTTATTCAGGTTTCTTGCTTTTTGTCTGCCAGTTGTAACTGTGGTAGAGATGTGTGTATTGGGGGAGGAGGAGAGAAGATAGGAGGAAGTGGTGATATAGGTAAGCAACTGGACTTTTTGACCACTAACTTTCTAGTTAACCATGGAACTCATGTAAGAGCTTTATTTCATAATGCACCAATAAACATTTCCCTTCTTGTCTTCATAAAGCCCCCACTCCACCCCTACTCCTTCTAGGCTTCTTATTAAAGGGTTGCTGACACTTCTGGCTAACTGGGACAAGAGTACAGCAAGGACTGGGAGAATGGAGGCTTGTTTGGGCATTGCTAACTGAAGGATGAGGTTTAAGTTTTAGGAACCCAGGAATTTGCCCAGAAAATCTCTGAGATCTGAGAGAAATTTAGAGTTGGCCACATGTGGATAGGAATTTGTTACCTTTGCTTTTCTTAAGCAAACATAAGCATATCTTCCCCCTCTGCCCATGGTCTTAGCTAATTTTTTCCAAGCCAACGCAGCCCTCCCAGCATCTAGAAAATTGAAATTCAACAGAATTAAGGATGCAAGACATAACTCAGTCAAAATGGATAATCCTGTTGTTATCTAGATTGCTTCCCATATTTCTTTTTTTTTCAAAATTGTAAACCCTCTGGTTAATTTTTTGCTTTAATGCTTAGATACTGGTATATGACATACAACCTAGATAAAATCTTGTGTTACTAGGCCCTGTTATGTTAGGGCCTAGTTGATGGCAAAGAGAGGAAAAATCAAGTTAAGTAAGTCAGCCTAGCAGTACATTTTCCTGCCCAGGGTAACCATATCTACTTTGCTGATGTTCTTGTTGATGTTTTCTTTTAATTAGACCACATTTTATTTTCAGCTCCAAATTATCTCACTCCCATCTCCCTCTTCCCCACCCATTGAAAAGGCATGAAAAAATTGCTACAAAGACTTATAGTCAAATTAAACATAAGGAAAGAATTAAAAAGGAAAGGAAGAATGAAAAAAGTGAAGGAGGAAGGGAGAGAAGGAGAAAGGAAGGTAAGAAGAAAGGAAGAAATGGAGGAAGGGAAGAAAAGAAGGAAGGGAAGGAAGGAAAAGAAGGGAAGGAAAGAAAGAAAGAAAGGGAAGGAAGGGAGGGAACGGGGGAAAGGAAGAAAGGGAAGGAAGGAAAGGAAGGGAGGGAAGGGAAGAAAGGAAGGGAAGAAAGAAAGAGAAGGAAGGGAAGGAAGGAAAGGAAGGGAGGGAAGAGAGGGAAGGAAGGGAGGGAAGGGAAGGAAAGGAAGGGAAGGAGGTAGGGAGGAAGGGAGGAAAAAAGATGTGCCGGTCTACATTCTGAGCCCATCAGCAAGCAGTCCATCAGCTCTCTTTCTGCCAGTGAGTAGTCTATTTCATCACCTAATCAGCACCAAATGTCTTCAAGGGAGTCAAAATGACCACTGCAGTGGTGGGGCTGGGGGTAGGATTTGTAGATCATATTCATGATCTGGGTAGGCACTGAACTAGACCATGGCTAAGGTTCCTTCCAGTTCTAAAACTGAATAATTGGGCACTTGTTTGAGAAGAACCAGGGGACAATGTTCCACTTTCACGTTCCAGTGGTTGGACAAAAACTCTGTGGTTCCAACCAAGTAAATCCTACCCAACAACCCAAAACTTACCATGTTCTTAAATAACACAGAAACAAATTTAGAATGGCAGTTTTATAAAGTATTTAGTCAAGTTAACTGATTAAGTTAATATTTGAAATAATAAAGGAATATTTCTATTCTGAGTTTGGAAATTCAGTAGATGGGGCAGATAGAGCACCAGTGCTTTACAAGGGCACAGTAGAGAACATTAGATTCTCCCCAGTCTCCATATTTTCCTCAATGAACATTACTTGAGAAGACACATTAATTCTTCTGGATCACTGTCCAACTCAGACCAACATTTCCAAATTAAATGATTCTAAAGGGGGGGTAGTGGCTATACTTCCAAATCTAAACAAGCTCTCAGCTTGTCTATGATTATTAATTACTTCTCAGATTACAAAGAAGTCTGGGTTGTTTTCCTGACCCTAATAATTGGTAAAGTTGGCAGTGGTGGAGCTTTTCACAGTTACTATTGCCTCCATCCTATTCCCCTGCCCATTTATTCTATTATCTCTCTCTTTTCACTCTGTCCCTCCTCAAAAGTGTTTTGTTTCTGACTATCCCCTCCCCCAAACTGCCCTCCCTTCTATCACTCCTCCCTTCTCCCACTTTCCTGTAAGGTATGGTAAAGTTCTGTATTCAATTGAGTGTGTATTTTATTCCTTCTTTAAATCAATTCTGATGAGTAAGATTCACTGACACCCCTTAACCTCCCCCCTCTTCTCCTCCACTGTAAAAGCTTTTGCTTGCCTCTTTCATGTGAGATAATTTACCCCATTCTACCTCTCCTTTTCTCTTTCTGCAATACACATCTCTCTCACTCCTTATTTTTTTTTTAGATATCATCCCCTTCATATTCAACTCACACCTGTGCCCTCTGTCTACATGTACTCCTTCTAACTACCCTAATATTGAGAAAGTTCTTATGACCTTTCCCATGTAGGAATGTAAACAGTTTAACCTTATTAAGTCCCTTATGATTTCCCTTTCCTGTTTACCTTTTTATGCTTCTCTTAAGTCTTGTATTTGAAAGTCAAAATTTCTATTCACTGCTGGTCTTTTCATCAAGAAGTCTTGAAAGTCCTCTATTTCACTGAATATCCATTTTTTCCCCTGAAGGATTATACTCATTATTGCTGAGTAGGTGTTCTTGGTTGCATCCTAGCAGCACTTTTGCCCTCTGGAATATCATATTCAAAGCCCTCTGATCATTTATGGTAGAAGTTAATAAATCTTGTGTTATCCTGACTCTAGCTCCACGATACTTGAATTGTTTATTTCTGGCTGCCTGCAATATTTTCTCCTTGACCTGATTATTCTGGAATTTGGCTATAATATTCCTAGAAGTTTTCATTTTGGGATCTCTGTCAGAAGGTGAATGGTGGATTCTTTCAATTTCTATTTTACCCTCTGGTTCTAAAATATCTGGGCAGTTTTCCTTGATAATTTCTCAAAAAGATGATGTGTAGGCTCTTTTTTTATCATGACTTTCAGGTAGTCCAATAATTTTTAAATTATTTCTCCTAGATGCATTTTCCAATGAAATATTTCACATTATGTTGCATTTTTTCAATCCTTTACTTTTGTTTTATTGTTTCTTGATTTCTCATAAAGTCATTAGCTTCCATTTGCTCCATTCTAATTTTTAAGGAATTATTTTCTTTGGTGAGTTCTTGTACCTCCTTTTCCATTTGGCCAATTCTGCTTTTCAAGACATTCTTCCCCTCATTGGCTTTTTGTACCTCTTTTACCATTTGGCCAAGTCTGTTTTTAAGGTGCTATTTTCTTCAGTATTTTTTGTGTGTGTCTCCTTTACCAAGCTGTTGACTCATTTTCCATTATTTCCTTGCATCATTCTCATATCTCTTGCCAATTTCTCCTCTACCTCTCTTACTTTGATTTTCAAAATCCTTTGAGCTCTTCCATGGCCTGAGACCAATTCGTATTTTTCTTGGAGGCTTTGGATGTAGGAGTTTTGACTTTGTTATCTTTTTCTGTGTGTGTTTTGATCTTCCCTGTCACCATAGTAACTTTCTATGGTCAGATTTTTTTTGGGGGGGGGGGTTGTTTGCTCATTTTTCCAGCCTATTTCTTGACATTTAACTCTTTATTAAAGTAAGGATCTGATTCCAGGGTGGAAGATGCACTGTTCCAAACTTCAGGGGTTTTGTGCATCTGTTTTCAGAGACATTTCTAGGAACTTGTAAGTTTTCAGTTCTTGCAAGGTGGTATGAACTAAGGAGAGGTGTTTATTCCTCTCCTGGTCTGTGAGTGAACAATTCTTTCTTGCTCTGGAACTATGACTAGAAGCCTTGATCCACTATAGTTGCAAACTCTGGTGTGCTAGTGCTCCCCCTTGCCTCGGACTGCCACTTGTGACTGCTACCCAAATACAAGTATGGGCAAAACAACAGAGTCCTGCCTCAGAGCCAACAAAGAGACCCCTCTAATCTCCTTCTGACCAGTTTTCAACCCGCTTACCATCTGTTGGCTGAGAGCTCTGGAAGCAGCTGCTGCTGCTGCTGATTCAGCAGCTCCCAAGGCCTGCTCCTGGTTTGCTGGGGCTGTGCTCGTGTGGCTTGGGCTGGATTGTGCTCCCCTCTCATCAAGATGTAACAGACCTTTCCTGCCAACCTTCTAAGTTGTCTTTGGTTAGAAAATTATTTCATCCCATCCTTTTATAGGTTCTGTTGCTCTAGGAATTGTTTTATGGAATTATTTAAAGTTGTTCTGCTCAGGCAGACGCTGCCTTTTCTCTGTCTTCTTGGCTCCACTCCTCTCCTCCACTTTTTAAGGGCCAGCTCCAAAGGTGTAGCTTAGGTATATAAACCAGCTGCATCAATGTGATCAAGGACAAGGTAAGTTCACACTTTGTCAAGGACACAGAAGAAAGAAGTAAGAGATTGTCAGTCCTCAGACATGCCTGGGTACATTCACTATTATTTGTAAATCAAATTCCATTTCCCCAGCGATTTACATTCTTGATGCACAGATGTGCTCTCTTCATTCATGATTGATCATTAGTGGGCAGTGACTCCTAACATTTCAATTTTGCATTTCTCTGTGAACATGTTCAGGTCTTTCCATCATAACAATTCTGACCATGCTGCCCCCATCAAGCTAAAGTACTATCTCCCTCCTCCTGCCAAATTTCTAGAAAAAATAGCCTAGATCCACTGCTTCTACTTACTGACTAGCCACTCACTCTTTAGCCATATAAAGTAACCCCTTGGATGTCCTGTAGGCATTTAAAACTCATTGTATCCCAAAACAGTCTCATTATCTTTCCCCTGAAGCCCTATCTTCTTCCTAACTTCCCTATTTCTGTTGATGGCACCACCATCCTCCTATGAAGTCAACCACTAACTATGGAATCACCTTTGACTCTTCTCCCTACATATAATGAACTGCTAAATCTTGTTGACTTTAGCTCCCCAATACCTCTAGCAGCCATCCCCTCCTATCTACTCAAATTGTCACCACCCTCATTCAGACCCTTGTTTTAATTCACTGCAACTATTGAAATAGGTTCTTAATTTCTCTCCCTTCCCCTAGTCTTTTTTCCATTTCCAATCTATCCTCCACATGGTACCAAAATAAGCTTCCTAAAATAAATTTACATTAATCTGAATTTACATTACTTTCCTCTTTTGCATGCACCATGTTCCAACCAAAGGGAACTGCTAGTTTGTCCCTGTTCTTCCTCAGTCTCTCCTCCCAGATAGATATGATTCCTCTCCAAATCCTTTTCCCCTCACCATTAAACTTCTCCTATGCATATATTAAATTCTGTTATTATCGTTATGTATCTACCTGTCTTATCCTCCTTCTAGATTATCAGCACCTTCAAGTCAAGAACTGCGTTGTTTTCATCTTTTTACCCTCTGAGATCCAGCACTCTATACTCTGCACATGGCAGAAGCTTAATAAATGTTTGTTGGATTGTGATTAATGTATCCGAGTCCTTCATTTCAAAGTCTAAACATCAATCATTCAACCTCCTGTATTCACATAAATCTAGAAACTCATGGATGTAGGCATTTCCTCCAATAACACACATCCCAATCCATCCATGCCTGCTCATGATAAGCAATGCTTGTTGCTCATCAAAGTTTGCCAATAAATTGTCTCCCAAACATGCAACAGACCTTTCTCATGCTCTCTTGACACTGTGATGATACCACTGATACATGTGAGCTGTCTATCAGTTATCTCTCATTCATGTTACATGATCACTCAATCTTTTTTGATCAAGCATTGATTAGATGACATCTTTTATAAGCAGAGATGTTGAAGTGGAGTCAAGAAGACCTGAATTCAAACCGAGCTTCAGATAGTTACCAGCTATGGAACCCTGGGCGAGACACTTGACCTCTCTCAGCCTCAGTTTTCTCATGTGTAAATGGGGATAATAACGACATTGTGGGGATTAAATGAAATAATATATGTAAAGCAATTCGCAAACCTTAAAATGCTACATATATGCTAGCTATTAATATTTGTAATTTACTGAAGCCTTTTTGCACATATTCTTCATTGCCCTTTGGGTGATCTTCAACTTCTTTTCTTAGAAGGCAATAATGTCTCAGGACTTGAAGATAAATAGCCTCACCAGAAGAATAATGGTATTTCTTTAAATGGCTCATTCTTTTGTGGAGAAGCTTAGAGTCATCAAAAGAACTTCACAACTTCCCAAAGGCAATCTAGCCTACTCTCTTCCTTCAGTTCAACTCTGAGACCAAGACTCAATTACTCAACTGAAAATAAATACTGAAATATGTTTTCCCATTAAAGAGCCCCTTTAGTTAATCCTCTTATGAAAAGAATGTCGTTATAATATTGATAATCTTCCCCAAACTGATCTGCCCTATAAATTTAAATTTTCTTAAGGAGGCAGGCCTACCTGAAAGCAACAAGATCAACCTCAATGTCTGTTGAGTACTTACTGTATGCAGTATTAGAACTAGCTCTGTAGGAGTCTTGATCCACATGGAGTACAGGGCGGTATTGGGATATAGGTCAAGGGATCTGGATTCTAAACCCAACTTTGCCGCTAACTAGCTATGTTACCTTAGACATCACTTCATCCTATGGTACCTAGTTTATTCATCTGTAGAATGTAAGGCCTGGTCTTACTTATATCCCTCCTTACTAACATTCTATGATTTGTAAAAGTGTATGAGAAAGGAAGAAAATCTAACCTCAACGAGACTTGCATGAACTTATACAAAGTGAAATGAACAGAACTAGGAGAATAATTTACATAATAACTACAATAATTAATAGGAAAACAACTTTATAAGACTTTAGAATTCTGGACAATGCAGGGACCCATTCATAATTTCAAGAGACAGATAATGAAGCATACCTCCTACCTCTTATCAGAAAGGTGAAAACATACAGGTGCAGAATGGGACATACATTTTCAAACGAAGTCAATGTATTGATTGGTTTTGTCTAACTATTTGTTATAAGGGAGGGCTTGTATAGGAGGAAAGCAAAGAAGAGGAGGAGTGAAAGACATACAAAAAAGAAAGAAAAAAGCATCAATAAAATATTTTTTAAAATACAAAAGGAAAATTAATGAAAATTCAGAATGGGACACAAATAGGGCAATTTTGTCAGTACTTCGTTCAATTTAATGTAGTTTTTAAAAAATAATATGTATATAATAAAAGTTCACAATTCTGAATAAAATTATTTTTATATTTCATTGTATATTGAGATGTTCCTGTTTATTATTAAGTTCCTAACAAAAAAAAAAGAGAAAAAGAAAAAATTAGATTCAAATAGAATTCATGGCTTACAAAAAGGACAACAATGTTTTGATTGTTTTGTTTTGTCTAACTTTCTTTCCTATTCCTAGGGCCACTGGTAATGATTTGCCAGTGAGATCCAGCCTGCACACACAGAAATATCATTTGGAAGAATGTATATGATATTTAAACATGCTCATACTCCACCTATGCCTTTGGGTCAGGCCGATCAACCTGATCCCAGGAGAGGAAGCAATGAGAAGGAAGCAATCTAGATACCCTTGGCTTAACGTGAAATTCAGAAGGATGTTCAACCATGTTTAAAAGAGCAGAAAATACATAATGGTCCATTAAGATATTTTGCTCATGGAGAATACATAACATTAGATAAGTGAATTTGAAATTGGACAGAATTTCCTACAATTAAATCCAGAAAGCAGAAATGGAGATTCCATACCCTTCCATGTTACTTATAATCTAATTCCCAATATTCAGCACTACCCATTACAGGCAGCTATTAAGTCTCCACTTCAGCTCATGCCCCTTATTTTTAGGCAAGCTTCCTGTGGAAAAAGACTAAAAAAAAACTACTCTTCTCCATTTTGCCCTTCAATAGCTGTTCTCTCTAATATACCAAGAAGCAGAAGAGAGAAAACAGGGTGGGAAGCCAGACAGATTCAGAGCATAAGTGTTTGATCAAAAGGGACAGGCAGCCCTTCAGAGCCCTAAATTTCCCATGACCCAACACTGAGCATTCTTTGCTCTGATCAACAGCCCATGGTTTATTAAGCAGTTAACTGCTCTTTTAAAATCCAGAGAAATGCAAAGCTCAGAGAAATTGAAATGCCTTTATTCCATCATTAAAAAACACTTACTACCCTTATTCAATCTTGGCCCTCACTCATCCCTTTCTTTCTGATTTCCTATAGCACTTCTGGGCTATAGCCTTCATTTGGCACTTTTGTATAAGGAGCCTCCAACTTACAAGCAGGTTGAATGTCAAAAGTTCAGGTGGCACTTCAAAATAATATGAAGTCAGTTTTGTGGAATTCTAGCAAAGAACTGGCAAGAAAGTAAATGCCCATCACCTGAGAGACAGACAGATAGATAGATAGATAGATAGATAGATAGATAGATAGATAGATAGATAGATAGCTGAACAAGCTATGGCATAGGAATATAATAGAATATTATTATGCTGAAAGAAATGGCAAACATGATGGATTCAGAGAAATCTAGGAGGATCTGTATTAACCAATAAGGAATGAATGAATAGAACCAGGAAAACAATGTACACAGTGACCAAAATAAGGCAAAGAAAAACAACTTTGAAAGATTTCAGAAATCTGATTGATTCCATCACCACTTGACTTCAGAAGATTGATGATAAAGCACACTTCCCCTCTTGACAGAGAGATGACTGACTAGAGGTGCAGAATGAGATATACCTCTTCAGATATAGCCAAGAAGTTGGTTTATTTTGCTTGACTCAGGGATATGGGCTCTTCTGAAATAAAAAGTATTCTTGACACACTTCTTCTTATATTAAAACTTTCAAGTTTGTAGATATTGCTTAAATTTATAATTTTAAGAGAAGAAAATTTGCATTAAAAAAGAAATTCCTTCCCCTTTCTATGACATATGTCATGCTGCCTCTGTGAGTCATTATTAAAAGACACTTAAAAGCTGGGCATTTACTGAATAGATAACTCAATCTTTGAGTCTCTCCTGCTGTCTAGTATAGTAGGCGTTTAACAAATACTTGTTGAATTATGGTACAATATCCAAGTTGGAGCCTTGATATATCTCTTAGTTCTCATCAACAATCACTAGTGTGTGCCCCTCTTCTATTATTTAACATTTCAAGTATGTTTGTTTTCCCCACTGGATTATAACTGCCTGAAGGACAGACACTATCTACCTTCCTCTCCTCACTCCCTACAGAGACTACTTCAGAGCACATTCAAGAAAGGATCCAAATATTTTCAGGAGGCTTGATTTCCCCCACCAAGATAAAACATAAAGTGTTTGGAGGACTCATGTTTATCTTAATGGTCTTAGAAAACTGAGCCTCAAACTCTAACTGATGAGCTGCCTTAAAACAAGCAGAGTGATGGATCTTGGTTTGGGGTCAAAGAACATGAGTTCAAATCTTTTCTCTCTCATTTATTACCTATGTAAGGAGAAGGAGGTGCTATGCATGTTTTTGTCCATGTGGTATCCATATGGGTCTGTCTAGATGTGACTTGCAAGGAGACAAGAATAGGCATTTCAAGAATCTCCTCCCCAGCTCTTCTCCAAGGGAGACTCCTGACAGGAAGGGGGTAGAGGTTAGGGCCAAAGGCTGGGCACACTAGCTTCAGTGAGAAGAGTACTGGGCTAGAATTATATTTATCGGGCCTCCTAAGTGTTGTTAGTTTAAGGGAAATAACTTTCAGGTTCAAACAGCTCCTAATTGCTATCCCTTAATGGGAAAGGATTGCTCTAAATTATATAGCCAAGGCTTGAATATCTTCCCACCAAATGCCAGTTCCATAAATAGCATATTTAACAAATAACAGATAAACCCATTTATCTCAACTCATAGCAAACAGGAATCAGAGAAAATATTCAGATGAGAATATATAACAGACAATACAAAGTGAATAAGCTCTCCCACTGGGAGTGAAATTATCTCAGCTCAACCAAGAGAGAGAACCTCAGATCTTACCCAAGGGAAATTCCCTGAAGTCTCTAGTGCAGTAAGCTGGGGATAGGGACAAGATTGAGGTGGTAGCTCCTCTACACATCAGCTTCTTCCCAGTCTTTCATTCCCTTCAAAGACCTGAAAAGAACCTAGAATTATATGTCTTCTCTCTCAAAGCTGGAGGCCAACGAGACCAGGATCTCTCTTCTCTCTCATGCTCTCAGCAACTCCTCTCACTCAGGCATAAAGCTTTGAGTAATCAAACTCCACCAGAAAGGAGAGCCCCATGCAAATAGGCATTGAGGCCTTGGTTAAGTGTTTGAACTTTGGACAAATCAGAGAGTTAATCTCTCTAGGCCTCTGTTTCTTTGTCTATAAAACAAGGGGGTTGAATCTATAAGCTTTTTTTCAATTCTCGCTCTATCATCTTATGGTCCAAAAATCACTGAATTAAACATCAAAAGACCTGAGTTCTAGCCTCAGATCTCAGATTTTAGTCATTTCCTCTCTCTAGATCTCAGTTTCCTTATCCCTGAAATAGGGGAGTTAAAGGCAACATGTTACAGGGGAAGCAGTTGAGTTCAAATTCCACCCCTGGAATCTATCACGTGTGAGCCTTCTATAAAATGAAAGGATGGTTCTGGACTAAATGGCCTCTCCGTTCCCTTCCAGCTCTGTAACCATTATGCTATGACTCAATGGTCTCTAAGGTCCCTCCCAGCTCTAACAGTTTATGATGTTATAATTCTAATCGACTGCAACATTCTGGCCTTCAGAGAAAACAATCTGTATTATAGATTCTTTAATCATAGTTCACCCTAAGGGGCAATCTAGTCCAAATCTCACCTTAGAAATAATCTCCAAAATGCCCATCAGTTGGGGAATGACTCAACAAGTTGTGGTAAGTGGATGTAATGGAATACTATTATGCTATAAGAAATAATGAGCAGGCATGTTTCAGAAAAAAAAAACTGGAAAGACAAATGAACTGAAGCAAAATGAAATGAGCAGAACCAAGAGAACATTGCACATAGTAGCAGCAACATTGTGCAGTGATCAGCTATGACCGACTTAGCTCTTCTCAGCAATACAATGATCCAAGACAATACCAAAAGATTCATGATGGAAAAATGCCATCCACATCCAGAAAAAGAATTGATGTAGTCTGAAAGCAGATCAAAGCCTACTATTTTCACTTGCTTTATTTTGGGGTTTTTTTTTGCCTTTCTGTGTATTTCTTCCTTCACAAAATAATATGGAAATATGTTTTACATGATTGTACATTTATAACGTATATCAAATTGCTTACCATTTTAGTAAGGGGGAGGGAGGGAGGGAGGGAGAAAAACGTGAAACGCAAATCTTTTTTTTTAAAAAAAATAAACATTGGGCATTGAGAAAGGAGGAAGGAGAAGCAGTGGCCCTTCCCAGTCCTTCCCCTGGACCCAGGATGAACCTGGAGAGGGTATCCAATGAGGAGAAGCTGAAGCTCTGCCGGAAATACTACCTAGGCAGGTTTGCACTCCTGCCCTTTCTCTGGCTGGTCAACATTCTGTGGTTCTTTCGAGAGGCCTTCCTGGTGCCAGCCTACAAGGACCAGGGACAAATCAAGGACTACATCTGGCGTTCAGCCCTGGGGATAGTCTTTTGGCTCCTGACACCGACCTCCTGGATCACCATCTTCCGGATCAACCAACCTCGCTAGGGAGGCCTGGGTGACTATCTCTCCTTCACCATCCCTCTGGGGATACACTGATCAGCCCTCCCCCACCACCAGCTCATGGCCAGGTCCCCTTCTCATCCTGCCTTACCTCCAGGACTAGGCCAGTACAGCTTCCAAAGATGAAGATCTAACATCTTTCATGACCCCACAGTCTTTTGTTTGGCCAGGCTGGCTCCCCAGAACATCTACCTCTAATTTCCCATTTCTCCCTGTAGCCTCCACTGAGACTCCCAAATAATAAAAAACAGGATATTTCATGAGTAAATAAATAAATAAATAAACAGGATATTTCATGAGTAAATAAATAAAATAAGTAAATAAATAAAATAAGTAAAAATAAAAAATAAAAATGAATGTTAAAAATTGTCTTTAGGAAAAAAAAACACTATTTAAAAAAAATCCCCCAAAGAACACATTTGATGACCAGTTAACCAGCCTTTGCATAAAGAACTCCATTGACTAGGATTCATTCTCTCCAGAAGCTGCTTAATCTACTTTTTTGCTCAGTCATTTCTCAGTCATGTCTGACTCTGTGACTCCATTTGGAACTTTCTTCACTCCATTTGGAACTTTCTTGGCAAAGATACTGGAGTAGTTTGCCATTTCCTTCTCCAGCTCACTTTACAGATGAGGAAACTGAGGCAAACAGGGTTAAGTGACTTGCCCAGGTTCACATAGCTAGTAAGTGTCTGAGGTCACATTTGAACTCAGGTCTTCTTGACTCCAGGTCCAGCACTCTATCCACTATGCCACCTAGCTGCCCCCATTCTACCTTAGGATAGCCCTAATTAGCAGGAAGTTAATCCTGAAATCAGTCTAAATTTGCCTCTCCATATTTCCAACCATTGTTCCTAATACAACAAGCCTAATCCCTCTTCTACGCTGACAGCTTTTCTCATCCTGGAAGACAGCTCTCATACCTTCTCTCATGTCCCCCAGCCCCACCCCAGGCTTTTCTTCTCTTCTCCAGGCTCAATATAGTTACCTCACTCAGTCCTTACATAACGTGGACTTAAGGTCCTTTACCTTTCCATTTGTTGCTCACTTCTGTATGTTGCATTTCCTCTATTGATTACTACCAATTTGTCACCTGTAGAGCTTTTTTGTACATTGTTTGCATGTTGTCTCTCCCCACTTAGACTGTGAGTTCCTTGAGAGCAGCTTTGAAATGTTTCTCATTGATTCATTCACAAATACCATACAGATGACATTTATAGTGGTATCTAAGTCATTAAAAAAGATGTCAAACAGAAAGCCAAACACAGACCCCTTGGATCCAGTGGAGGTCTCCTTCCAAGATGACTTTAAATCATTGATTACTGCTCTTTGATTCTAGCCATTTAACAAGCTCCAACTCTATCTATATCACCTAACGCACATCTCTCCATCCTTTTTTTATCAGTACACTGGATCAATGTATTTTAAAAGTTTGAAGATATGTACAATGTGCAACACCAATGGACTTCTTACTTCTGCAAAGGGGTAGGCTTAGAGTGTCCTCTGAGATCTCTTCTTTCAAGCCATGCTTATTGTTTATGATTCGCAACATTCATTTTTATTTTGTGTGATGGATCTTTCCATTTATGCATCTGTAGTCTTTGCATATATTCCTTCTTGATACTGCTTCTGTCATTTCACAGCACTTTATAAACATCTCCAGATGTTTTTCTCTATTGATCATATTCATTGTTTCTTATAGCACCGTAATATTCCATTATATTCATGTACCACATTTTGTTTAATCATTCCCCAATTAGAATAATAGTTATATTTTATATGTCATTTTATATAAATTCATTATATATGAAATTCACCAAAATCTAAGTTGGTTAGTGAGTTTTCTGTGAAACTACATTGGTATCTCCAAGCAACTCCTGTTTGTTTCCTTATCACAGAATTGTTTCCTTTTTTGTTTTCAAGATTTCCTTCTTGATAATTTCCTTTCCACCATGAGTTGAATTCTGACATAGAATTTTACTCCCCAGCATTATCTACCTAATCTTCCTCTCAACTATTTGAAATAAATTCTCCCGAAATGTAAGGTGAATGTCAGACTTGGCCTGGGTTTCCTTTCCTCTGTCATGCACTTTAGGAGTAAGTAGTCATTTCTTTCTAAGAGTCCCATATTTTCCACCCCAACAACTGCTTCCTCCCTGTTGGTGGAAATCTGTTGCCAAGTGCAATTTTCTTTTATTGGCTCCTTCAACTTTAGAAGGATGAAGTTGTCATTTAGTCAAGCCAAGAAAAAATTAGCTCCTCTGCTTTCTTTGACTTTGACTCAGATGTCTAGGTAATTGAATACCCCACATCACTACTATTATCATCTGCACTGCAAGGCCTATGACCCATTTCCAAATGCCTCATCTATGTCCTCTTTCTGTGCAAATGGTTTAGAGCAGAGGTATCAAACTTAAATAGAAATGAAGCCATTAAATCACACGTAAGGATCCCTGTGGCCTGTACAGTGAGATGGCAAGAACCACTTCTCTTCATTTTTTTCACCTAAATGCTCTCTTCTTTCTATTGTTTTCCCCCATCTGCTTCCTGGATTTGCTCATATGGCAACACCTTTTTAGTACAAAACATTCCCCCCATGTCCCCTTCCTTTCACCTATTCTGTTTCTTTTAAACAAGACATACCTATCCCAAGCCATAGTTCCATCAAAGAACTCATTCTACCAAACCTCAATAATATCCATGAAGTCAAATGTTCTTCCTTACATTAGAATGTGTTGTTTATCTTGTTTATTGCCTATGCCTTGGGCATTTACGTACAGACTTGAGGTTCTTGTTTCTAAAGTGTTTTTTGGTAGTCCTATGAGAATAGTTGAACATTATGCTTTTCAGAGGCCCAGAAAAGAGACATTTTGGAGGAAATCTGGCTCCAAATTAGACCAGGATTATACCTGGTAACCAAGAATCTCTTTGAATTGAAATGGTTATTGGATAGTATAGAAATTTAATTTACAGATGAAAGATCAGGAGCTGTTCTAACTATATAGTAAGAACATTTAGTTTTTCTTTATACAGCCTTTCTTCTAGAGAAATCGTATTTGCTTAATTCTCAAGCTGCTAGGGTGGCACATTCCTTTAGGACCAATTCAAAGGTGACCTAGAAGTTAGTCATATATTTGACTGGTTCAGTATTTTTCCTTTGTGTATAATTTTAAAAAACTGAAAAATATTCAAGCAACATGGGTATAGACCAATAAAATCATGGGAAATATTGAAGTTCAATTCTATTACTTCTGTCATTAGAATTCTGTAAATAGAATTACTTCTGCTTGTTACCAAAAAAAAAGATTATGGAGGCCAAACTACCCCATTAATCTGTTCAGACATTTTTCCTCAGTGGGAATAACAGGCAAATACATAGGCACAAAGGATGTAAGTTGAATTATATTGATATTCACATGTCTGCTCTTTCTGCCTTTTTCCTCAGTCTGGTTAAGTTCTGTACTGTACACCAACTTCTGTACTGGTGAATGGTAGCATTTAGTTGTGGGAAAGTGTCATAGACAGCTTGATAATTTATTAATCACAAAATAACAATAAATCTGTAGCTTTTTTTTTGCAGGGCGATTGGGATTAAGTGACTCGCCCAAGGTCACACAGCTAGTGCATGTGTCAAGTGTCTGAGGCCGAATTTGAACTCAGGTCCTCTTGACTCCAGGGCCTGTGCTCTACTCAATGCGCCACCTAGCTGCCCCTAAATCTGTGGCTTTTACACTTGAAAGACTTTTGAGGCTATGGATTTTATTATTTGATTCTTAGATATTGTCTCCCATGAACTTCTGAATGTCTCAACTGTCATTCTTCCTATCTTGCAGCTACTGTGGTACCTAGCTCAGTAGACATACAAAAGCAGTTTTCTCCCTCCCCCTATTAGTTTTTAAAATGTTCCAAGATATTCATAGCCACCTAAAGTCAGGTCTTCTCAAAGACTGTTTAACTGTGATGTACACACAGCCTAGCCCCTCCGCAAATGTACAATTTTCTCTTCACTTTCCCACTCCTTTTGTCTTCTCTCTTCCAATCACTTTCTCCTCCCAAGTGCCAAGCACCCTCATGGTATGCACTAGCTGTAGGCAGATCCATAATGGCATTACTTTCTCTCTCTTTCCAACCATTCTCCCATTAAAACTCCCATTTCTTTCCTCACTGTCTAACTCTTGGAAAACATTAAGAAAAGTGATCTGATTAGCTAATTCATATTGATGATCTTCGCAGTAATATTTGCATTTTAAAGGTGATGGCTCTCCTACTATGCCTTAGCCAAACTCTGCTTAGTTCTTGCTACTACTATTTCATACTCTTTATACAAGCATTCCCCTAAAGTTGCATAGTATACAGACATTTATGCTCTATTCTTCCAGTCTACTCTCCATCAACTGGCTGTTTCTCACAGCATTTCATAGAGTGGAAATGAGCCCTGAGAAAAGCATTTACCCTCCTAAATCTTAATCTCCTAAACTTTAGTATCACTCTGGATAATTTTAAAGATTCTAATTGGACATAAAATATTAATACCAGAAATCTCACCCCACTTTGGATAAAGCATAACAATTCGACAAACACTTATTAAGTACTCATTAGGTTAAATACCAGAGAAGACACAACAATTAAATTAGACAAAGTCCTTTGTTTCATGGAGCTTACAATTTTGTAAGTATGTGATATAAGTGCTAAGAGAAGTAAATGCAGAGCCAAATTCAAAATCCAAGATGGATAAAAATCATCTCTCTGCTGGGGAGATCACATGCTATTTCACGAGAAAATAATTTCATTTGTCCCTAAAGAAATCAAAGAAAGAAGAAAAGGTCCTATGTACAAAATAACAATAAATATGGCAGCTCTTTTTGTAGTGGTAAAGAACTATATACTAAGGGAATATCTGTCAACTGGGAAATGGCTGAACAAATTATGGTATGGAATGGAACATCATTGCCCTATAAAATGATAAAAGAGATGTTTTTAGAGTAAATTGGGAAGACTTATATGAACTGATGCAGAGTGAAGTGAAGAGAACCAGGAGAAAAATTTATTTTACTAACATATCAAAATGAAAAATTTTGAAAGACTTGGGAACTCTGATCAATAATACTCAACACTGATTCCAGAGGACCAGTAATAAAGAATCCCACTTACCTCTTGACAGAGAGTAGATGCATGTTTACACCAAGCTGTGCCAGGAACTTCTAAATCCGGCTTCCTTCCATCAGAAAAGCTCAGGAATGAGGACAGTTCAGGTGTCTTATCGAGAAGCAAGGGGTATTTCTCAGGTGGATCTAATTGTTCTCCCACCTCTATGGTCATAGACAGCAAGGTAATGGAAATGTTTATTTTGTGTAATGTTTCAGACATAAAAGCTTCTAAATATAGGGGAGTTTGACGAAAGTGGCTGGTCAGAATGGGTAGGATACCACTAGGGAATACACAGTCACCAAAAAAATATTAGTTCCAAAAACTTAGAAGTTTTCCTGGACTAGAGCCATAATACCATCTTTCCAGAAAGCATGGTATAATCTGTCTAGGCAAAGGAAAAGAATGTCACTTGCCCCTCCTTGTGTCATTGTTAGAGCATGATTTCTTGAAGCCAGAGTCCCATTCGACTAAAGCTGAGAAATTTCCATCACCCCTTGCTCAGCGGCCAACATCTTGTGGATGGCTAGTGTTTATCTACAAAGATGGTTGATTAGGTGATGTTGTTACTGTGCAAACACCACTCATTTCAACCTAGCCCTCCCCTCTGGAAAAGAAAATCTCACTCAGGCTAACAATAATGTATTTTCACAAAGGAACAACTGTGCTCCCCAACTCTTCTATGCATTCCCTCAGGAGTTCCTGGAACAGACCTCTGCACTCAGTAGATGCTCAATTAATGCTCATTAATTAAGATATAACAGTAATAATAGGCCCATTTCCCTGCCAGATTCCAACAAATCACATGCTGACAACTTTGGACAAGAGCATGGGCCGATTTCCAGAAAGCACAGCCCTTCCTCACCCTAAGGTCTCCCTCAGCACCTGAGGTCTCATCATCCCAGAATATCCATCTGCCATGCTGGCCTCCTGCTCCCATTGGTGAGTTAGTTCTGCCCAGGATCTCCATTTTGGAGAGGGGCCCATGTAAACCAACCTTTATTCCCCTCTCCACTATTTTTTTGACTTTACAGACTTCAATACCTTCCCCCAAAATTTCACTCCCCCCTCTTTCAGCTTCCTTTTGTGTATTGTCTTCCTCCATTAGAATCCAAGCTCCTCTTTCTGAATGTCCAGTGTTTAGCACTGTGCTTTAAACATAGCGAGTACTTAATAAATGCTTGTTACCTTCCTACCTATGTCTCTATGCAACAGCTCCCATCTATTCACTTCCTTAGGCAGCTAAGCAGTGCAGTGCATAAAATGCTAGGCTTGAAGTCAGGAAGATTCATCTTCCTGAGTTCAAATCTGACCTTAGATATTTACTAGCTATGTTGTGTGACCTTGGGCAAACCTATTTGACTCAGTTCCCTCATCTGTAAAATGAGCTGGGGAAGGAAATGGCAAACTACTCCCATATTTTTGCCCAGAAAATCTCAAATGAGGTCACAAAGAGTCAGACACGAGTGAAAACGACTGAACAACAACAAATCCATTTCCTTACAAACAGTCATAGATGTGTAGAAAATCAGCAATGCTAAGGACTTTTGAAGTCATCTAGCCCAACCCACTCACTTTAGAGATGAGGAAACTGAGGCCTAGAGATTCCAAGTGATCTGCCCAAGGTCAAATAGTGGGTCAGTGACAGATCTGCATCTAAATCCCAGGACGCCTCACTTTCATCTGGCGTTCTTTAAAGAAAAAGAGCCGTCTGAGCCTAACTCACTTCCCACCTTGGGTGCCTTACCTGCTTTCTAAAACTTATTATTAAAAGAGGGAAAAAAAGCAAACTTTTGAAAATCCTAAATAATCTTCATTTCCTCCACCTAGTAATCTTCTGACATTCTGCTGAGATAGGCTGAATGTTCTAAATACCTAGATAGTTCAAACAGGAATTAATCTTCCTTCTTTTTTTCTTAAATTAAATGCTTGATTTGGTGCTTTTTAATTTAAAGTCCCCAGTGAAAGTTGGGGAAGAGATAAGACTGAAACTTTCACCATAATGACCTCATTGAAACGCTGCGGTTCTTTATCTTTCTCACATTTGGATTGGGTTTTGGAGGGCAAAAACATCTCACATGCTCTCCCTTCCCTGTCCATTTCCCTACCTCCAAATCCTTCCATTAAATTGGGAGCAACCCAGGTCCTGATTGTGAGCAAATTCTTTGCCCTCCCTATCTGTGATGGTCACTCAGCACACTCTTCTTAACAGAGTTCACGAACTGCCCCTCTCTGCCAGAGAGAGTATACCCAAGAACCTGACAAGAGTTAAGATAATTGAAGTGGAAAGAGTACTGGCTCAAGAATCAAGGCTCTGGGTTCAGATCCTACCTCTGATATTTGCTAGATGTGTGGCCCTGGGCAAGTGCCTTAACCTCCCTGGGCATCTCATCTGTAAAATGAGGAGATTGAACTAAATAGCTTCTGTGGTCCCTTCCAGCTCTAAATCTCTGATCTAAGGATCTCTTGTCTCACATCCTATTTGGCCTGGAAGACATAACAAAGCTCTCATTGCTAATACATAGTAGCTACTTAATAAATGTTTATTGATTGATTGATTCCAGAGGGGCTATGCAAAACCAAATTCAGGGTCAGTGGCATTCTGGGTAATCTGCTTCCAAGTCAATGTCTGAAACCCTCTTGGAAGAAATACTGGAAAAGAAGAATGTCTGCTAGCAGACAGCTCTTGATTCAACTCATTTGATGTCCAGGCCTTTTGGTAGAGCTCCAAATTAAGGGTTACATTTTCACAGTACTTTAAAGACATTTTCTCATTTGTCCCTCACAACCCTGTGAGATAGGTAACACAAGTATTATCAGCATTTTACAGATAAAGAAATTGAAACTCAAAGAGATAAGATTCAATTCAACAAGAATGTTTACAGTACCTACTATATTCAAAGCATTAAGCTAGTTTGGAGGAGGGGGCAGGGAACAGTTTAGGCCTCAAAATTAGACCAGAAATGATTCATCCAATAACACACAGATAATAAGCGGTGAAACTGGGATTGAAATCTAGTTCTAATCCTAAATCCAGTGTTCTTTTAACTACACTGAGAGGAAAAAAAAATGGTTATGCACAATGAATACAACAGAATGGAAAAGCACTGGGAACACAAAATGGTTTTCTCCAATTTGACTGCATCTGCTGGAAATTATCTCTGTCAGACTGAGATGGATAGAAGGAAGGAAGGGAAGAAGGAAGGAAGGAAGGAAGGAAGGAAGGAAGGAAGGAAGGAAGGAAGGAAGGAAGGAAGGAAGGAAGGAAGGAAGGAAGGAAGGAAAGAGGCAGGGAGGAAGGGAAGGAAGGAAGGAAAGAAGGAGGGAAGGAAGGAAGGAGGGAAGGAAGGAAGGATGGAAAGAAGGAAGGAAGGAGGGAGGGAGAGAAGGAAGGGAGGAAGGAAATAGGCTTTTATTAAGTATCTACTATGTGCCAGGCACTATTCCAAGTTCTTTACAAATATAATCACATTACTTCTTTGGGTCTCAGTTCTCTCATCTGAAAAATTATAATGAAGGAGGGAGAACTAGATGAGCTCTAAGGTCCCTTCCACTTTGAAACCTATGATCCTATGACCTTTCATCATCATTCATTTCTTAGATATAAAGGGCGATATCATAAGCATATTAGAGAAAGAAAGAAAGAAACTATCTTTCAGCTCTATGGATCAAGGACTGATTCCTAATCAAACAAGAGATAGAAAAGATTATAGATCATAAAATGGACAATTTTGATTACATAAATTTTTTTAAAACAACATGCTAAAATTAAAAGGGAAACAAATAACTAGAAAAATATCTTTGCACTGAGACTCTTATTCTACACACACATAAAGAACTGATTCAAATTTATAAGAAAAAGAGTCATTCCTCAATGAATAATTAAAAGACATGAACGGGGACAATGCCTAAGCTATCTATAGTCAAATAAAAATAATATTAGAAATCACTGATAAAGAGAGATACAAATTAAGGCAACCCTGGAAATCCACCTCAAACTCATCAGTTTGACAAAGTTGACAAAAAGGAAAGTGCCAAATGTTAGACGGGCTATGGGAAAACAGGCAGGTTGTGGAACTGAGACTATAGTAGAAAAGAAATTTAGAACTAATGCTCAAAAATTTACTAAATTATTTGTACCCTTTGACCAAGCAATATGACCACAAGGGCTGTAACTCAAAAAAAATCAAAGGAAAAAACGTGTGTGTGTGTGTGTGTGTGTGTGTGTGTGTGTGTATGTGTGTGTGTGTGTGTGTGTGTGTATTTACAGCCACTCTTTGTAGTAGCAAAGAACTTGAAACTAGGAGGGTAGTCCCTAAATTGGAGAATGGCTGAACAAATGGTAGGATACTGTTGTTCCGTTAAGAAATAATGAAAGAGACAATTTCAGAGAAACGGATGTGAACTGATGAAGAGTGAAGAGAGCAGCATCAGGACAACAATTTGTACAATATTAAAAGCATAAAGACAATAAGCTTTGAAGGTCTTAAGAATTCTGATCAATGCATTAACCAATCATGATTCTAGAGAACTGAAGCATGTCATCTACCTCTTGATGGAAAGGTGATTGACTCAGGATAAAAATTAAATATATGTATGCATGTACGTATGTGTGTATCTGTGTTATGTAAATATGTATGTATATATGTGTATGTATATATACATATATATGGGTGGGAGAGAGAGAAGGAGGGGGTAGCTAGGTGGAACAGTGGATAGAGTACTACAGTCAGGAAGATCTGAGTTCAAATCCAGCCTCAGAAACTTCCTCGATATGTGACCTTAAGCAAGTCGCTTAATTTCTGTTTGCCTCTGGAGAAGGAAATGGCAAACTACTCCAATGTCTTTGGTAGAAAACCCTCATGAATAGAGGTCCTCAGAGTCACAGTCAGACATGACTGAAATGATGGAACAACAGCAACAACAAATGTGTGTGTGTGTGTGTGTGTGTGTGTGTGTGTGTGATTTTTTAGGCGTGGTCAATGGTAGAATCTGTACTTGACTATGTATATGAATTACAAAAAAAATTTTTAATTAATGGGGAAGGTAAAGGGAGAGAAAATTGATTTTTTTAATTGAAAAAAAAATGAATCTAGTCTTTAAAACCTTTAAAGCACTGTCTTCCATAAAAGCTTTCATCCAAATTCTCCCATCCTCCTCCTCCACTGCTCTTGGCCAGGGGGCCTCCCCCAGCAGTCATGTACCTTCGGGTTGCTCCTTAGACTAAACTGTCCTTTGAAACTTCAGTCAGGGATGCCTTCAGAGTTCCTTTGTCCTAGTCAAAGACTCCTGAACTCCCAGACATGATGCTAATTATATTATTTCATTTGATCCTCACAATAACTATGGGAGGTCAGTGCTATGACTTCCATTTTACAGTTGAGGAAACTAAGGCAGATAGGGCATAAGTGACCTGCCCAGCATCACACAGCTTGATAAGTGCTGATAAGTATCTGAGATCAGATTGAACTCCAGGCCTCGCACTTGATCCATCAAGCCACCGACTCCCTGCCTTCAAATACCAGAGGTGATGCTATGGGAACCCAGAACTTCCTTGCTGAGTAGAGTTCCATGGTCCCTTTCTTCTTCATTCCAAAAGAAAGGCCCACCCTAAGGGTAGGATATCTTTACTATAAACTCATTCATAAGATCATGCTGTTGCACAAGGTACTGGGAGTCAGGAGATGCGGGTTCTTTTGGGGATTTCCCTTCCCTTCTCAGACATCCAAAGCTTCATATTCTTCTCCCTCTGTCTCCATCTCCAAAACAGATTGTTGCAATGCAACAGCTTCATGCAACGAAGAAGGCCTCGGGCTAGAAATCAAAAGGCCTGAGTTCTAGTTCTGGCCCTGCCACTAACTGGCTGAGTGACCTTGAAGTTAAATCCCTTTATTTCTCTCAGCCTCAGTTTCCTCATCTATAAAAAGAGAGAGGTGGGCTAGAAAACCTCTAGCTATAAAATAATATGACTTCCATCTTCCCCAACCTCTTCACTAGGCAAGAGCAATGCATGACCAATCATTATGCATGCATACACTTCTACATCTCCCTCTTCCTCTCTCCCTCCCTCCATCACTACAGCTACTAGCACCTTCTGAAAATAAAAATGAAAAGAACCTAACAGTCCTTTTTATTACCGTAATCACATTGGGGGAAAATCCATCTTTCCTCAAACTACAGAATCTCCTCTTTGCTTTGCATGAACAATGAGGCACCATGTTGCATGTCAGGGGATAATAAATACTGTTAAAAACCCTTATACTCAAATTAGCTAATGTTTTTTAACATTTTTATTAGACAAATGTGAGGTAGATGGGTTGGGATGCAATGAAAATTCTAGTACAAATGAGCCTGGACATAAAAATTGTCTTTCAAAACAGCAGCCACCTGGCTGATCAGAGCCAGTTCTGTCCAGGGTTGGTTTCTAAATGCCAAGCAGAGTTCTCTCTTTTCTTCTGTGACTATTTGTTGAGCAAATTAACAACATATCCATTTGTAAAATGTTATTTACTTTGAAGTGCATAAGGTGTAATCATAAGAATACTTGGTGGGAGAAGGTTGGTGGTGGTTGTCTCCTCCTCCACCTCTACCCCCAACCCCCACCCCTGTTTTCTTCCCAACTGAAAAGCATATCAGAGCTCTGGCTGAAGCCAATACGCAGCCCACTTGGGCAAAGACTTCCTGCGTAAAACCGAGGGAGAGGATGAAAGGAAACTGCCAGGCACCAACCAGCCAGGAAGCTGACCCTGATGATAAAATCATGAGCCAAGCTCAGTTTTCAAAATAATCCATTTGTCACCGGTCTCCATCATCAAATTAGCAGGGCCAAAGAGAGCAAGAAACAATTCTTGAAGGTCTGTGACCTTAGTGAGTTAATTACTTGTAACTTGAAACTTAAAGCTTCATTTGAAGCATATTCCTAGCCTCGGGCCTTGGCAAAATAGAGAAGTAGTCTGTTGTCTGAAGAACCCAGGGTCACTATAGCACCATAAGGCATCAGAATATCCTATTATCTTAGTTTTAGGGACAGAAGAAACCTTCGAGGTCATTTAGCCCAGACATTTCATTTTACAGATGAAGAAATAGGTCCAGAGAGGTTGAGACCCTATAGTTTACATATAGGATCATATAGGTTACAATGTAGTAGTATGCAGCAGAGCTTTACACGTAAGCGAATTCAAGAACTGGAGATAATCGGAGGAAGAACTTTCTGTCTCCTCAAATCTTAATTCCACCCATCTGCTGATTTTTATATTACTGAGAAGAGGTTTGGATTGAGGATGGGGAGCCAAAGCAAGTGTAGAATAGATTACTCTGTCTTTCCTCCCTTTATACCAGGAGCTCTTAACCTTTTATTGGAATGTGTACTCGTTTCATCAGTGTGGCAAAGCCTATGAACTCCATATCAGAAGAATATTTTCAAATGTATAACATAAAAAATATGATAACAAAGGAAACCAATTATACTGGAATACAATTATAATATTTTTGAGTTCTCAGGCCACCGAGAATTAAAAATCTCTGCTGTATACAAATCCATGCCTAGAGAAGGTTCTTCTATTAGCCATTTATACTTCAGAATGTGCAAGTAATCCCTCTATTCCCCAGGGAAGCTGGCATTTATTCTGTGGAGGTGGTTATTTAATCTAATGGTGGAATAAAAGGATTCTTGGGTTAAACTAGCTATCAGCAAGCAGATGGCATTAGGATTTTGAGGAACAGGAGCTCCTTTCTCTTGCAATCATGCAACTGCTCACATTTGAGACCAGTCCTACCCAATATTTGCCCTTTCCATGACTGTCCAGAGTCTCCTTTATGATTTTCCTAGGATGTTTCCATCCCCCGTGGTCTTCCCCACCAGCACCACCTAGTGGTGCAATTCTTCCCCCACATGGCCTCACCCATAGGTGAAATAAAAAGTCAGCAATATAATGTTATGGCAGCTATGTGGTATGGATAGAGTACTAGCCTAGGAGTCAGGAAAACCTAAGTTCAAATCCTGCTTCACACACTTACTAGCTGTGTGACTCCATGCAAGTCACTTAATATCTCTGTCTTAGTTACCTCATCTGTAAAATGGAAATAGTGATGGTACCGACCTCACAGGATTGCTGTGAAGATCAAATGTGATAGTACATTAAAGTATTTTGCAAATCTTAAAACATTATATAAATACTGGCCATCATTATTATCATGGGAGGGATATGTTGATCATGATGATGATGATGATGATGATGACAATGAAGATGATGATGGTGATGATGATGATGATGATGATGGAAAATAGGAAAGGAAATGAGCAGTAAGGATGTCTCACTATGGGTTTTTCAGCTAGATCACATTCTAGTGCCTCAGGGTGGTGGTGCAGAGGTGACCATGGGTTCCTGAAGGCTATTATTATAGGTTCATACATCTTGAGCTGGAAGGGACCTTAGAGGAGATCTAGTCCAACATGTTCACTGTATACATCAGGAAAGAGAGACCCAGAGAGGTTAAATGATTCGCTCAAAGCAAAAAAAAAAAGAGCTAGTAAGTAGTAGAGCCTGGATTGGAACCCAGGTCCCCTGACCATGTTCAGCACAACATCCATCATATAATGTCACTGGAGATCCAGCTCTGGGGGAACCTTACAAGGTAGAAAGGCTCTGAATGTCTATTCTCAGAGGACTGGCCTAATTAATTTTGAGAAGTCTGTCGCAGAAGATTGATCACTGCGACCACATTTTATTAGCCAGTTGATGTTCTATTTTGCATTGTTTGTTTTATTTTGGGCCACAGAAATTTATAACCATGAACTCAAGAATCAAGGAGTTGCCATCCTTAATGGAGGAAGTATTCACACCGATATAATCATTGCTTTTTAAAAATTAATGTGTTAAGAAGGTCTAGAAGGGGTGACATGACAGCAGGGATTCATTTATCTGATTAGCAAAATCAATTACCATCTACAAGGGCCAGAGGAACCAGGGCACTGGATGACTAAGTTTTGTTGGAAAGTCATGGTGTTGTAGCAAAATAAGCACCAGGACCTGTTGTCATGAAACCTGGACTTAGGTCCTGGCTCTCAGACCCATTAGCTGTGTGACCCTGGACAATGAGACCCAATGAGTTCCTGCCCTAAAGGACAATGAGACAATGACTTTGAAGTTTCAAGGACAGTACTAAGCCTTACAGTGCTATAGAAGGGGCAAAGGAATGGATTAGGAGCATTTGGGCACTAATTTTGTTAAGTGACCAGCATTAAGGCTCTTGGCACATAAGGATGGAGAAGAAAAACCTGCTTTATAAGGAAATAAGGTGGCTACCAAAATGAGGGCAGTTTCAACGGCTGAATAGTTTTGCAAAGGGCATCTCATGTCCCATCCATTCCTCCTAGGATTCTCCCTGGCATGTATTTCACACCATGGTCATCCAGCCTGAGAAAGATGCTTTTTTTCACCTTACTTAATCTCAGAAACCCCCTGATGCATATCACACCTCTTTGCTCAGCCACTGGGCAGCATAAAATCCCTCTACAATGAAATCACAGTTTGTCTCCATCACCATCCGTTCTCAGCTTGCTGGACCATTGTATTTACCTTCCTCTGGACAATGAAGGCAAGTAAAAGTCGTCCTTAGTAGCTGTCTTTCATCTTCAACATTTGTTGTAAGTGGCAACGTGAAAAGAGTGCCTGGCCTGGAGTCAGGAAGACTCATCTTCCTAAGTTCAGATCTGGCATCAGATACTTCCTAGTGGTGTGACCCTGGACAAGTCACTTAACCCTGTTTACCTCAGTTTCCTCATCTAAAAAATGAGCTGCAGAAGGAAACAGCAAGCCATTCCAGTATCTCTGCCAAGAAAACCCCAAATGTGGTTACGATGAGTCAGAAATAACTGAAGTCAACTAAACAGTCATAGGAAACTCACTACCTCCTCAGTCAGCTCATTCTATTTGGGTCAAATCTAATTGTTAGATTTTTATTAGCAGTACAAAAGGAATCTTCATTTTCCAGAGATTATATTTCCACGAGCTCATTTTTTTCCCAAAATTAATGAGTTATTAATTTCACTTGTGTATTGAAAACAGGACAAAAGTTGGATTTGCACTCCAATATCTCAGGAAGTCAATTATATGAATCAAGGCTTCCCTTGGTCAATAGTTGATCAATAATTAAACACATATTAAGTACCTACTATGTGCTACGTACTAGGGATACAAAAAGAGGCAAAAGGCAGTTCCTGCCCTAAAGGAGCTTACAATCTAACAAAGGAAACAAGCAAGCTATTGAGACTTTGTATTTATTCATTCTCTCCCTCCTTCCCTCCCTCTCTCTCTCTCTCTCTCTCTCTCTCTCTGCTTCTCTCTCTCTCTCTCTCCTTCTCTCTCTCTCTCTCTCTCTCTCTCTCTCTCTCTCTCTCTCTCTCTCTCTCCTCTCCAGTGTGTAATTTGGTTTTTATCATCAGAACAATGCATGGTTTGTGAGCACTTAAAAATAACAAAGTATACATTAAAAATAACAAATACGATTTTTAAGCTATTATTTGTTCAACTTAAATTTATTCTATTGACTTTTCAGTTTCATTCAAACTTCAGTAGCCACTTTCTCCCTCATTCTTTATTCAGTGATACACAGCAGAAATGGTTTGTTTTCTAGCCATGGAAGGATGATTATTTATTTATGTGATTTAATTAAAACATGCTCATTGGGCCCTGGATGCTTCTACAATTGAAATCCAAGCAGCTAAAAGTTCCCTTTAAAAAAAAATCAGAAGACTATAATAAAGGAAGTGCCAAGCTATAAGAATGTCTCATGTAGTATAAGGTCCATTTGTTGGTTCTCCCCTTTCTCTTTCAAATAGTGTTATTCAAATTGGATTTTTATGAAAGAAAAAATGTTTTCAGATAAAAAAGTTTTCAGATAAAATCCAGCAGACTGGATTGCCTTTGTGAAAGTGAACAGCACTTTCAATGACCCCAAACTTCTCCCTAGAATGAAGAAAAGGACATTATTTTTAACAATATCCTTCTGGTGATGCTGCATGACTGGAAGGCATGGAATACCAGAGTTGGTCTCTGAAGAGCTAGAGCTGAGCATCCCACAAAGGACAATGGAGAGAGAAAGGAACAGGCTACAATACGTGACAAACAAGGAACAGTGAAAGGGAAGCAACCTAGAGGATGGACAGCCTTGTGCTCCTTTTGCATCCCCACAAGGTCAAGAGCTATGAGGAAGGACTCCCAACATATTAGGTGGACATTCTGTAGCAGATTTACAAATTTACACAAATGAGAGATGTAAAGGATGGGCAGGCATGGAAGAACTGTTGTCTGCATCTCTGGAGGGATGGACAGAGCACCCACAATGAAAAGATCACAGCTCATTCCCATCATTCATCCATTCATGTCATTCAACAAGCATTTATTAAAAATCTACTATGTGCTAGGCACTATGATGGGTGCTGGAGAGAGAAAGACAAAAATTTGAAGAGCCTGCATTCTATGTAGAAGAGGATGGAAATAAAACCGGCATAGAAAATCAAAGACAAAGGATAAAGAGGTATCTAAGTGACACAGTGGAAAGTGTGTTGGACTTGAAGTCAAAAAGACCTGAATTCAAATCCTACTTCAGTGACTTACTAGTTGTGTGACACTAGGCAAATCATTAATCATTTAACCTCTCAGATTCCATTTGCTTATCTATAAAATGGGGGTAATACCACCTAGCTGGCAGGATTGTTGCAAGGATCAAACAAGATGATATATAAAGCACTTTGTACACTTTAAAGCATTATATAATTCTGTCACTGTTATACTATCCCCTTCTAGGCTAGCCCCTGAACTTCAGTCATACTACAGGCTTTGGTCCTCAAGTGGGGTTCTAGAGGTAGGCTTATTGGGCATCTAACACTATATAGCTTGTGAGCCCTAGTGGTGGCTTCCCAATAATAGTTAGCCAACAGACTCAATTAGCTCTTAGAAGGCATTTATTCAAATAGCACTATGACAGCAATAGTTACAAACCATCCTCCTGTCCATAAACAGAGCCAACCTCTCCACAAATACACATATTTTCCATGGGAGGGAGGAGTAGATAGGAGGCCCATATGGTGGACCCTTATGTGGCCACAACTCCTGCTACTGAGGGGCCCGAAAATCCTTTCTCTCTTTGTAGAGTCTTCACTCAGCTCTCCTCAGATGTGGGTCATTCAACTGGACTCCCAGAACCTATTCCTCTCTACAATTCAACTCTCAATTGCCAAGACTAGCTCCTGACTCATATTACTGTCCCTCTACCCCATCCCTATCCCCAGCACCATTCTCTACTCCCTTCTAAATGGAGTCTCTTCTATTAAAGGTAGGTTCCCCTCTAAGTTAGAAGGCTGAACTGGGAAAAGAAGGGACAGAGACCCCTCCTTCAACTCCCCAGCCCAGCAGGGATCTCAAGCCTCAACTGCTTAGAGCCTAGACTACCTTGATCTCTCCTCAGGGCTTAACTATCCAAAGCCCCAGAGTCCTGCATTATTTGCTGATTCCTTCTTGACTCAATAAAAGACGTACCTTTACCTCAAAGATATAAGAGAACAAACATATTGCTTGCACACTAAAATCTTATTGTGTGATGTCAGAAGTATGAGGAGGGGAGCTCCACCTCCTTCTCTTTCATGTGCAAAGTCAATTCTAGGGGAAGTCACCAGCAACTTGAGGTTGAGGAGGGCAGGGGAATCAGCCTAGGTTTCTTATGAAAGGAAGCCCTTGCACTGAGCTTTGAAGGAAGCTTAAGGGTTTTATGAGGCCAAGGAGAATAGGGAGGTGCATTCCAGGCATGGGAGATGGCACAAGCCATCAACATATGGAAGTAGATGCTTTAGAAAGTGCTTTCACATACATTAGTTCATTTGATCCTCACCACAAGCCTGGGTCAGAGCCTCCCAGCTAACAGAGAATGTCTAGGGTTGTAAATAATCCAGTCAGGAGTCATTACATACTTGAGAATTGGTAATGGATAAGAGACAGAAAAAAGAATCTCAAATTCTGGATCATGCAAAAAGGTCATAGTTCAGCCAACACAAAAAAGCAGTAACGCATCTGAGCAGGCTTCAGTGGGTTCTAGTTGGCTCCACTGAGGCTCTGGTTTGTTTGCTCAGTCCTTTGGCAATAGGCCTTTATTCTAACGTACACTGCCCCATGCTTGCCTGCCCCATTTGACATAATCCCATGTTAACAGTTGAGCTCACGTGGGTATTATTGTTCGCACTTGACAGATGAGGAGACTGAGGTTCAGAAGAAGTTAATAACTGTCCAAGGTCATAATATGAAACAGCATCAGAGCTGGAGCTAGACCCCAGCTCTCCCAATGTCACATTGAATTCTCCTTTCCATTTACTGAAATGTTTCTTCAAACACTTTATGTACAAACATACACACACACACACATCAAATTCTAAGTTCCTGACTGGCAGAGCACCAGTGGGCTGGCCTCCAGCATTCTATCTCTGCCATTAGGGATAATGGGGCCCTAACCTCCTGTACAATATGGGGAAAACATCCCCTGAAAATGGATCAGTCCTCTGAGAGCCGGAGATCAACTCTGGCTAGTGCTTTTAAAGCCAGATTTGAATTAAAGCTTTCCAGGAGAACCATTCCCTAGGCTTCAGGCCTTCATCACTCTGAGGAGGAGGCCTGAGAAAGAAGAAAAGAATCACCTACTTAGCAGAACTCAAAAAAGCACCAGCCTTTTTAGGATGCTGGTGGCTTACACCTTTCTTTTTTTTTTTTAACTGAAGAGCAACTCTGATTAATTAGCTCCATCCCTTGCTGCTCTCAGCTGTGCTGTATACTACCCCCAGAATGAAGATTAAGACATGGCAGTCAATGTGGCATCATGGAAAATAGACAAAACTTAATTATCAGAAGACCTGGGTTCTATCCCAGTCTGGACACTGAGGAAATGTCACTTCATGAGGAAGCCATGTAATTCAGAAAGAGTTGCACTCAAAGTGAGGAAAATCTGGATTTGAATCTTACCTCAGATACTATGTGACCCTGGGCAAGTCACTTAACCTCACTAGACCTCAGTTTACATACCTGCAAAATGAGGAAAAGGGCAGACTCAGTAACCTCTAAGGTCCCTTCCAGATCTAAATTTATGTTCCTATGACCTCTCTGAGATTGGTTTTTAAAGTGTAAAATGGACATAATACTCCAAAAAGGAAAAAAAATGAATGAACGAGAGCAACATTAACTCTAAAGACAGAGGATTCTAGGTTCAGATCCCACTTCTGATATTGATTACCTGTGTGATCTCGACCAAGTCACTTAACTTTCCTGGGCCTCAGTTTCTTCCTCTATACAATGAGGGAGCTCTAACTAGGTAGCCTCTGAAGTTGCTTCCAGTTCAAGAACTATGATTCTACCTAACTAACACAGCGTGACCTTAATTTTTCAGGATGGTCATTGTGTTCTTGTTGTTTGTTGCTGTTGATTACCAACATCAGATTGTTCCGAAGATAGGAAGAATTTGTGTTTATATTTCTTTTCTTCTTCTCTAGTATGATGTAAAGGGTTAGACCTAAAAAGACCTGTCTTAGTCTCACACCTATGTCACAACTCATTAGTTGTTCATCAAGTCAACAAGTCAACAAAATACCTGACTAGACACAGAGAACTCTCACAAGTGCTATAATGGAGGCCAAAAAAAAAATGAATGCTGGTCCCTTTTCATCATGTATGAAGTAGTTTCCTCAAATCACTCGGCCAACAAAAACTGTATCCTAAGTTATTGGAAGAACTGGAAGATACTGATCACGGAGTTGCTGTCAACATAAATCTATCAGGAACTGGGTTAAAGGATAGAGATACTGTCAGGCTAGTGAGAGGCACACATTTAAGCACTAGTCTTCAAGTCAGAAGATCTGGATTTAAAGACTTTCTCCAACATTTATTAGTCCTAGGACCCTGGACAAGGCACTAAATCACTGATTCTCGGATTCATCATCTGTTAGAACAGAATGATAACACTTGTACTACCTACCTTACAAGGTTGGGGATGCAGATGGGGGCAGGGACCTAGACTGTGAGGAAAGTGCTTTGCTAATCTGAAGGTGCTATGCAAATGGAAGATTGTTGTTGTTGCTTCTACTACAGAGCCCAGTACATAGTAGCTGTTTAATTAATACTTGCTGATTGACTGGCGAAAAGTCTAGAAGGGATTAAACAGGGACAGTAAGGAGATATATTCCACTAAACTAGAGGATTTGTCTTGTGGAGTGGCAGGAGATAGTGTTTGATAGAGAGAGAAGAGACAAGTTACAGAGGGTTTTAAAAACTGAGGCAGAAAAGTGTGAATTCAACGTAACTTTCTAGAGTTAGAGCTAAAATGGGACCTACAAGGTCATCTAATCCAACTCCTTTTACATGTGAAGAGGTTAAATGGCTCAAGACCACACAGGTAATAAGTGACAAACTCAAGATTCAAAGCCAGATCTCTTGACTCTAAATCTATTACTCTTTCTACTGAACCAATTAGCAATAAAGTCCATGGGTATTAAAACAGTTTATGAACATTTAGGAAAGGTTACATCACTACAAGTCAGCCTGGCTTCATTAAGAACAAGTCATATTAGATTAACCTCACTTTCTTTTTGGACAGGGTCGCCAGACTAATAAGTAAGAGAAATGCTATGCATATTATATGGCTAATTTTCAACAAGACAATTGTCAAAATCTCACTGTAGTCTTATGGACTAAATGAGAATATAGTTAGGAACAATCAGAAATGTTTGACTGACCAAGCCCGAAGATTGTTGGTTAACAAACTAAGTCAGCTTTGGGGTTGGTTATGGCAAAATACCACAGGGTTCCATCCTTGCCTAAATCTTGGATAAAGGGAGATAAAGATAAATGATAGATAAATATGTATGTACATATATTACATATATACATATACATACATGTACTTATAAACACACATATACTTCTCTTTAGATAACAAAAAATGGAACAGCTAATATGTGGGTTGACAAATCAGTAGGTAAAAAGGTCTTTGCAGGCTAAATTGAAGAGCTGAGACTAACAAGATAAAAATTAGTAAGAATGCTAGGTTTGATATTTAGGTTCAAAAAAATCAACTGTAAAAGTAAAGAATGTGGCAGACATGACTACAAATTAGTTCATGTGAAAGATTTCAGAATTTTAGTGGACTACAAGCTCAAACTGAGTTGGTAATATAATATGGCCCCAAGAAAAGCTAATGTGGGGGGGGCTTGGGGTCGATACCTCAGATATCATCAGTACAGGTAGTTCCCCATGAGAACTCCCTGTATCACTGCAACCACACTGTAGCAATTGTTCTGAAATTTATATTCTTAGAGAATTGTCAGGGGCTACAAGAGGTTAGGTGACTTACTTTTATGGTCACACAACTAGCATGCATCAGAAGCAGGATCTGAACCCAAAAATTCCTTGGGAAGTGACTCCCTATTCCCCACTCCATGCTATCTCTATTGGCCCTCTTCAAGCATGAAGGACGAACAACAGACTAACAAACGAATTGGGATATAATCATAGGCTAAATGAACAAAAATATAATATTTTGAGTGAGGGGATGACAGCAGCACTGAATTCTGCTTTGGCCATACCATATATGAAGTATTGCATCTAATTCTGGGCACTCTATTTTATGAGAGATGTTGAGAAGCAAGAAAATATCCAAATCAATATGGTGAGGGGGAAATGAAGGCAATAACTGAGAATACCTAGACTGGTGAAAAGAAGTCATAGCAGTGAACACAATAGCTGTCTTCATCTATTTTAAATGCTGCCGCATAGAACAGAGATTATGCTTCTTTTTGGCTCTAGGAGGCAGAATTATGACCAATGGATGTAGATTCTGGCTCAACACAAAGAAGACTTCCTAATAATTAGAACTGCTTAAAAATGGAATGGGTTTTCTTGGCAGGTACTGAGTTGCCTATGGTTTTCAAATAGAATATAGATGACCATTGTCTGGGATACTGTGGATACAGGATTCATGATCTGGGTACAAATTGATCTCCAAGGTCTCTTCTAAATCTAATTCTAAGAGGAATCTGTGTGGCGGTCTTTAAAGGACAGGGCAGAGGAATTAGTCACAGAAAAACAGAGTGAAAGGAACTTTTCCTGGTTCTGTCCAGGAAAATTAGGGTGTGATGGAACTACTTTCTAGCTCTGTTTTACACCTTTGTGGTGTTTTGATTTATGAGAGGATATGGACAAGAGTCACATACCGCAGAAAGGCAGGAATGGGTTGAAATCTTCATCCTGGAAGAGGACATCCAAGTCAGTGAGATCACAGATCCATTTGAGTGGTGAAGGTATGGGGTGGGGGTGGTGGGGAAGAGAAGAAGCACTTATTAAGTGCCTACTATATGTCAGGCACTGGGTTAAGCACTTGCTTCACAAATATTGTCTCCTTTGATTGTCACAACCCCACCAGGAAGATGTTCTTATGATGCCTATTTTACAGTTGAGGAAACTGAGAGATGCACAGGTTAAGTGACTTGACTAAGGTCACATATCTGTGGCTGGATGTGAACTTATGTCCTACTGACTCCAGTCCTAGTTTTCTAAACACTGTACTGCTTAACTGCACAGATCTATGGCTCTCCCTTGCTCAAAAATCTTTAGCAGATCCCTATTTCCTCTGGAACTAAATACAAATTACTCAGACTGGCATTTAAACACTTCCAGTGTCTGTTTCCCACCTACCTTTCCAGCTTATTACTCTCTTTTCAGACACTCAGCATTTAAGTCATTTTAACCCACTTTTTGTTCCTTGATCTTCAAATTCTATCCCCCAAACTCTTTTCTTTTGCATAGACTAAATCTCGTGCCTGGAATGCACTCACTCCCACTTCCTGAGAGAAGCCCTTCCACATCCTTCTAGATTCTACCACTCTCTTCCTCCTATTATATTATCTTTACTTATCTTTGCAAATGTTGTATCTACTGATAGAGTGAAATTGCTTGAGAGCAAAAATTATTTATCGTTTTGTCATTTTATCCTCAGTGTCAACCGGATCTAGTTTCTGGTATATACTACGTACTCAATGTTTGTTGATTTAAACTGAATAGACTTTGTAGATTTGGGGGGTTAGTGTAGAAACAGGGTTCTTAATCTGAAGTGGGGGCATGCTCTGGAAACAGATTTCAGGAAATCTGTGGACTTTGATGTGGAAAAATGACATTTTTATTTTGATTCAACTCTAACTGAAATTTAACATTTCCTTCAATTACAATTTTTCGTAAAGTATTATTCTGAGAATTGGCTTCTCTCAGACGGCCCAAAGACTCTATGACACACAAAAAAGATAACTTCTTGGTCTAGATGATGTCTCAGGTCCCTTATAGCTTTGCATCTCTGCAAGTCCTTAAGGAGTTGGCCACAGTGAAATTATCTTCAAGTCAAACCAGGATTCTAAGCCTACTTGAGGAAAGATGAAGGATGTCTGACCTGGCATGTTTATGGCGTCAACAAATGTTTCCAACTCTTTTTCAGATCTTTAGAGAAGAAAGCCCAGCCTCCATTTTCCTAGGAACTTTAAAAAAATTCTATTCCTGTCATCCGAGAAAGCAAATTCGATCCACATGTTTCTCACTAATTTATACTTAAATCATTAAAGATGTGTTTTGCAAGCACTTTGTGAGGGCCACAATTTTTTTTGCCTTTTTACAAGTCTTTATAAGAACTTTTTCTTAAAAAACAGGAAATTATGCTTTGCCAAACATAAACTCAGCACCCAAAAGCTGAAGTCCTGCTTGTAAGACCAGGCCTATAAAAGTACAAGTAGATTTGGATAGAAGGAAACGGCTCCTGACTCTGACTTTCCAAATGGGTCACGATGGCCATTTCAGTGTTCCCTCACAGAATCCAGATGGGACGTGAAGGTTAAGTTCATTCTACCAGTTCTGTTTGGGTTTGGGTATGGAAGGGACTGGAAAATAATACCATCTACCAAACTGAGATTGGATCTTTCTTCCAAAAGCTTTGGTTGGTAAATGTGGATTAAGTAGGCAGCTCTATGCTAGAGACAGTAGGGCAGACATAGCTAAGAATTTTTGCACTTGCCACAAGGACCACAAACCACACCTGGGGCAAAGATCACAAAGTTTACCCTAGGCAGAAAGACAGAAGCACTATTGGTTTTCCAGCCTGCTGGGGCCAGACAGAGATTCTAGAACGCTGACTAGAAGCCACTACAGGGAAGGAGTGAAGAAACAGGGAGGGATAAAGAAGCAGGGAAGGGAAGAAGTTCACTCCAAGCTATCCAGTTGCTTCTTATTTTATCTATACTAAGTTTTCTATCACAAATTATAAGCTAAGTTCAATTACTTCTATGCTTTCTAAGGAGCTACACATGCTATTGGTGCCCTATAAATGTGATAATCCTTGCTTCCCTCTGTAGTTATAGCAGAGGACAAATAAAAGGAAAAAGCATGCTCTCTTCTTTCTGGAAGTGTATCTGGGGAGAGAAAATAAACCTGAAAAGATAACAACACAGAACCTATCACATGGTATTATCTTTTTGGTTGTTGTTAAGTCGTTTTTCAGTCATGTGCAACACTTCATGACTCCATTTGGGGTTTTCTTGGCAAAAATGCTGGAATGATTTGCTGTTTCCTTCTCCAGCTCAGATGAGGAAAACAGAGTAAGTGACTTGCCCAGGGTCACGTGCAGCTATTAAGTGTCTGAGGATAGATTTTAACTCTGCTCTTCCTGACTCAAGGTCCAGGTGCTTTATCAACTTTGCCCATATAGCAGTCCATGGTATTATCTAATTAGCGACAAAAGAGTGGTAGAGATCAGAAGTGATATGAGTTCCAAGGAGGGAAAGATTACTTTGGGCTTGGGCACTCAAAAAGTATTGTTGGAAGAGGTAAGATGTGAACACAGCTTTGAAAAATGGGCAGAATTAGAGTAGGTAGAAGAGAATCTGAGGTTATCTTTACGATGGAATGACAAAAGGACAAAGGTATGGAGGCAGGAACCCTCCCCCAAAATAAAAACCCTTCTTTATAACAAATATAATCAAATTTGTATATTAGTTATATATGAAAATGTATTTCTCCTTCTCCTCTAATCCCTTGTTTTTCTGACAGAAGGTAGGTAGTATGAATCATCATCACTCTTCTCGAGTTATTCTTAGTCATTTCACTGATCATAGGTCTTAAGTCTTTCAATGTTATTTTCCTTTACGATGTTGTAGTCATGTTATAAACTCCTGTCCTGGTTCTGCCTACGCCATTCTGCATCGGTTCACATAAGTCCTTTCAGATTTCTATGATAGCCATCTCTTTAGTAATTTTTAACTGTGCCATGGTATTCAATTACGTTCATATACCATAATTCGTTAAGCCAAATTTAAAACTGGGTCTTCCTTTCTTGCCCTGGCTAGAAATGCAACAGCCACTAATAGGCTCAACTCCACTGCTGTTTGCCACCAAAGTTTTGGTCTACTCCCTTTCCGAACTGGTCCAGTTTGTCCCTCTTTATGCAGCCTGGTGACCCCCAGCTCCCAGGGGCTCAAAGTATTGTTGCTAGACTTAATTCCAACACCTGATCAGCATTAGTTCTGCTAAAAGTCAGAATTCCCAGATTCAATTGATCAACCAGCCTCAGCCTCCTCAGTAGCTGCAGAGTTTAAAGGTATATATATCTTGCCTGGGGGTACTCATCTGTTTCCATTTCTTTCCTACAACAACAACAAAAAAATGCTGCCATAAATAATTTTGTAAAAATGGGTCCTTTTCTCTTTCTTTGATCTCTTTGGGGTATACATCCAAACATGGCATACTGAATCAAAAGGTAAGCACAGTTTAATGACTCTTAGGGCATAATTCAAAACTCCTTTCCAGAATAGTTGGACCAACTTACATTTCCACCAAGTATATGACTGTTCAAGTCCTTCCACACTCCTTCCAATAATTGTCATTTTCCATTTTTGTCATTTCAGAAGGTATCAATTAGAGTTTTTTTAATGTTCATTTCTCTTATTATTAGTGATTTAGAGCATTTTTCATATGCTTGTTGGCAGCTTGAATTTATATTTTTAGGAACTGTCTTTTGATATCTTTCATTTATCTATTAAAAAGGCTTTTATTTATTTGTTTCCACTTCCTAAATATTTTGGATGTCAGATGTTTATTAGAGAAATTCGCTGCAAAGATATTTCCCAGTTAACTATCTCCCTTCAAATTTTAACTGCTATGAGTTTGTTGGTGCAAAAACTTTTCTATTTGATATGATCAAAATTGTTCATTTTGTCTCCTGTTGATCACTTCTCTTCCTTTTTTGGCTAAGAACTCTCTTCCCCTCTCCATAACTGTGAATGTCACCTTTTTCTCTTCTCTAGTTTGTTTGTAATATGTAAACCATCACATCTTCCTACCTACCACTAATGCCCACCTTTTTCTTTCTGCCTATCCAAATCTCCCCCAAGCTTAAAACCCTGTTCAACTCCCACCTCTTCCATGCAGGTGACCTGACCCCTCTCCTGCCCCCGGGCCTGCAATGACTTCCTCTTTGGAACTTTTTCTGTACATTTCATTTGACAATTGATCATGTACACTGCCTTGTGACATCTCTTCTATTGTGCCCCTGAATTGGAATTTAAATCATTAATTGCTATTAACTTTTTATAAACTCCTTGAGGACAAGAACAGACAAACAACTGTCTATACTCAGTAATACTAACACAACTCCTCACTCAATCTACTGACTGGCTCTTTGTCACATGAAATCAACAAGAATTTTTGAATGCCTACACTTATCAACAGATTTTTATTGATTTCATGTGACAAAGAGAAAATGAGTAGACCAGTCTGACTGGACAGGCAGTTTGTATTGAGTACCAGCAGGAGAGGATGTTGAAACAGCAGAAAGGAGACATGGAGAGAGTATCAAATGTCAGGCTCCAAGGTTGGGCTTTATCCTATAAGCAATGGAAATCCACAGAAGACTTTTCAAGTATGGACTAATACAATGAAAGCAATGTTTTAGGTACATTAAACTAGCAACTAAGTTCATGTTTTAGGGTGTTCTAAGTTGGGGTTCTAGATTGGAGGTGATTGTTGCCACCCTCTATCCCCGTTTTCTAGTGCTTTAACATTGAGACAATATAAGTGGAAGGGAACATCACTGGACTAAGGGCTGTTTTTATTTGCTTCATGGAGAAATAATTTATTACCAAGTAGCCAGCCTTCTCGTGATGATCCTCCACATGCTTAACTAAGCTGGTCTTCAAAAAGTAGACATAGTCCGCTCTCATGACCATACTCCTAACAACAGATATATGAACAGAAACAGTGAGCCAGTCATGTGACAAGAGGTACAGGTAACTAATCAGCAACCTATTTGATTCACTGGTAGCCAGGAAATTTACAGAGAACTAGAATTCTCTTAGGATGCTGTGTGGACTCCCTGGGAAGGATTTAGGAAAAAACAGTATCAAGAGTCACAGTCAGTCAACAAGCATTTGTTAAGCACCTACTATGTACCAGGTACCTGTACTAAGGACTAGGGATATAAAAAGAGATAAAAGATAGTCCTTGTCTTCAAGGAGCTGATGATCTAATGGATAAAAGGGCATGTGTGTCATCAGTATCCTTGGAGAGAGTATTACACTGATGAGAGCACAAGTCCATTGAAGAATTATGGTATCAAATCCAGCAGACAATAGATTAGAAAAACAGGCAAAATAGATTAGATAAAGGAGTGACTGAAAGGAGGGAAATACAGTAAAAGATTATTACAGGAATCCAAGTGTGGAGTGAGTAGTGCCTAGACAAAGTTGATGGGCATAGTATGGAAAAGGAGAGTCAGTTGCAAGAGACATTACAACAGTAATTTCAGTTATTTTCAGTCAGTCAACAAACATTTATTAAGCACCTAATGTGACTAGATTGAATATAATCAAGTGTCAGGATATATGGTGTAAACAATAAGTGCTCTGGGCAGTCAGAAAAGAGAAATACCAGTGTCAGTTGATAAATTATTAAGATCAATTCAATTCAAAAAGTGTTTGTTGAGCACCTGATAGATGCATGGCACTGTGTGTGTCTAGCATAATGATTAATACACAGTTAGCACTTAATAAATGTTTCCTAAATTAAACAATTCATTGAATGATGTTGAATTTCCAGGGCTGCAGTTTCCTATTAAACGTTCTGACGAAAAACATATTCTCTGAATAGGGGCTATTGCAATAGCCTCGTAACTGTTCTCTGATTCCAGTCTCTCTTTTCTCTCTGATTCATCTGATTCCCACAGCTGCCAAAATAATAATCCTAAAGGATGGGTCAATCACTTGCTCAAAAATCTTCAATGTTTTCCTATTGTTTGTAGGAGAAAATACAAACTTCTCACCTTAGCATTTAAAACTCTTCAGAATCCAACTCTAGCCTACCTTTTTCAGAATCATTTCACATTGTTCCTGCTCACCCACTCTCATGCCAGTTAAACTGGCTTAATTACTGTTGACAAGATTCAACCTGCCATCTCCCCATCTTCATGTTTTGCACAGGTTACCCCTATGTCTGGAAGATACCCTCCCTTCTTTTCTACCTCTTATAATCCTTATCTTCCCTCATGGCTCAATTCAGATGCTATCTCCCACAGAAAGCCTTTCTTAATCCCCAACTCCTCAACTTACCTTGTATTTGGAATGGCATGCTGGGGAGGGGAAGACTCAGGGATATATTCTGGAATGAAGTGAAGCAAAAACAAAAGATATCAATAAAATGCAAAATATTACCTTCTACTCACTTATCTGTTTGCACATTTTATCTCCCAGTAGACTATGACTCTTTGATGGCAGAGACATTTTGTTTTTGTTTTGTCTTTGTATCCCCAGTGCATAGTGTCTTGTGTGTAGTATTTAGGCTTTGTTGAATCAGATTGGATTGAAATGGTGTGGCTATGGTGTTCTGCATTATATAAACAAGCCAGGAAGCAGAGGGACCTCCAGGGAACTTGCTAATGATAAGCAGAATTGGAGATCCTAGATATAGTTCAAACTGGAGCTTTCACCATCTCTACTTTTTAACCAAATCAACAATTTCATATTGAACATGCAGTATGCGCTCAGCCCTGCTGTAGAGACTATGGAGGGTGCAGAAATATAGGACATGGGTTTTGCCCTCTAAAAAAATACAGTGTAGTTAGGGAGCAATAAAATCACAGAGACTTCCATAACAATACATAAGTAAAATGTTAGTTCCAGAAGAAGAGCTCTCACAAGGACAATCATGATTAACTTGGAAAATAAGTAAGGAAGACAGTAAGTGCTTATGTGTACAGTATGGTGTAATAGAACACTGGCTATGACATTGGAAGACTGGAGCTAAGGAGAGGTAACTTGCTATGTTTGAGTAAGTATTCTTTCTTAATCAAGTGGGATAGGGGTGATTTAAAAAGTAAAACATAATTTTGATTGCACAAAATTGAAAGACTTTTGCACAGTCAATTAACTAAGATTAAAAGACAAGCTGTAGACTAGAAAAAACCTTTGTCTCTATCTCTGACAAAGATCCGATATGGAAGATATATAGGGAACTTACACAAATAAGACCCACAGCCATTTCCCAATGAATACATGGTCAAAGGATATGAACAAATAATTCTCAGAGGAATTATAACATATAAAAATAGTCCTCCAAAATCACTAACAGTGAGACAAATACAAATCAAAACAACTCCGAAGTTTCATCTCACATACAGCAAATTGGCAAAAATGGTAAAAGATGGGAATAATCTGTGTTGGAAGAGATGGGAAAAGTAGTTCATGAATACACTATTGGTTGCTCTGTGAATTGGTCCAACTATTCTGAAAAGTAATCATGCTGAGAAAGTATATAAAATATCTCTGTCCTTTGGCCCAAAGATCCCACTGCTAGGCATAGAAGAGGACAAAGAATGAAATGAAGCAAAGAACTTTTTGTAGTAGTGAAGAGCCTTTTCCACCAAACTGAATTCTATTTCTAACTTCCCTTTTTCTGGTGAAGGTTCTACTTAGTTACCAAGGATCACAAACTCAGTGTCATCATCAGCTCCTCAGTCTCCCTTTCCCATCCCTTATATCCAATCAGTTGCCAAATTTTGTCATTTCTACTTTCACAATGTCGATAAAATCTATCCTCTTTTCTCACACATCTACCACCCTAGTTCTGGCCCTCATCACCTCAATTGCAATGGCCTCCAATTGGTTTCCTAAATTTAAGTCTCTTCTTATTCCAATTTATTTTCAACATGGCTACCAAAGTGACTTTCCTAAAGCACAGGTCTAGCCACATCACTCCTTTATTCAATATATTCCAATGACCCCCTATTCGTCACCCCCTTAAGAAATAATATAGCATTTAAAGCCCTTGGCCTCAACCTACCTCTCAAGCTCCATTATAAAGTAGTCCTCTTCACATCCTCCAGTCAAAGTTGTCTTCTCACTATTCTTCATTCACAGCTTTCTGTATCCTGTCCCCAATGCCTTTGTACTGCAGGGAAGGTAGCGCCAAGGACTCCTGTGTGAAATTCACTCTCTTCACTTTCTCTTCTTAGAATCTCTAGCTTCCTTCAAGACCCAGCTCAAGCGCCACTTCTTATATAAAACTTTTTTCTAATCCCCCCAGATTCTTATGTCCATGACCTTGACCTTTTAACTATTTTGTATATACTTATATATTGAGAAGATCAAATTGATTCTCTGTCATTTCTTATTGGTGCTATTTATAATTAATTGAATTTGTCTTGTTACTGCCTGAGTTATGGTTCTTTGTTCAGGAATTCAGCTGGCTTGAAATTAGTTAAGTTTAGAAGTCCAGTTCTCTTGCTAATCACTGTTTTATTTTTGCCTCAAGGAAATCTTCTATCCTTGAGGGATATGGGTGGACACATGGGAGTCTGGTATAGTATCTATACACCACCAAGCTATCCTTCAAGGATGTCTGCTCCACTATCTCTGACTTTGCAAATGGACTCAAAAAATGAACATTTTTTAGTCAGAGGAGGGAAGGAGGGGGTTGTTGCTAGCCCCTCATTCCCCATTCCCAACCAATCATATTGTCCCCTATGATTCAGCTCTGTAACCAATCATATTGATTTCAGCATTCATGATGTGGAGCTCTTGTAACCAGTCATAACTTACTCCCTGCCTACAAAGTCCTGGTCTTTGTTCTGTACTCTCCAAAACTTAAAAAGGAGAACTGTCCCCCCTCATTTGGGGTCTTTGCTGAGGAAGCTGAGATCCTATTTATTGGTAAATTCACGCTTATGAATAAATTGATCATGCTCAGAGCTTTGTGTCTCAGTTTCCCCTAATTTTAACTGTTACAATCTATACACTTTATTCTCTCCGGATAGAATGTAAAATTTTTAAGGACAGGGATTATTTTATTTCTGTCTTTATATCCCTAGTGCCTAAGATAGTATCTGGAGCAGAATAGGCATTTAATGAATATTGGTTGCTTTATTGATTGAAATAAAGTAAATGACCATCAACTGGGAAACCACAAACTATATCACATTAATGTATTGAAATATTACTACACCATAAGAAATATTGAATTTGAAGAAGTATAGAAAGATTTACATGATATTTTGCTAGTGGCCATGCGACTAAAGTCACCACTTACACTGGTGAGAAAGCATTGACCTGGCCCTGGCCCTAGAAGGGAGGGACTTCCTGCTACTGAGGCATGTGGTTCTGGCATCAGCTTTGGCAAGGACACAAAGCCCCATTCCCAAAGGTGCAGTGGTTGGAGGACTCAGTCATAGCCTTGGTAGCAGCATTCATAGGTCTAAGGATAAATACATGTTCCCCATTTCTGAGACTTGAGGTAGAGACTCCCAGCCCTTGTCTTCAAGTCCTGAATCACAACATCAGGATATTAGGTCAGCTGCCAAGGGTCCTAGTCTCAGTCTTGGTCAATGATTTAAATATCTGGCAGAATGGAGGAGCCTCTCCCATTAAACCTGAAGGTCTTCCAGCCAAGCTCTAGCATTGGAGTCCTGAATCCCAGTGCCATGCTCATCAGGATACTGCAATGGCTGTATCTCAACTGAATAATCCCACTTTGCAACAATAGCTCATGAGCTAGGAGAAGGGTACACAGAGATCTCCACCACTGGAGGACATAGTTCAGTGACCTGATTCTTGCTCTCTCCAGGAAAGATAGAGGATAGCAATGAGGCTGTCTGTCCTTTTCTGTCCACGGAAATGTGATATGACTTAGTCACAGCCTGGTCAGCAACTTATGAACCAAAGGGAGGTCTTCATGTACCTGGTTTGACCTGTTGCCTATCTGGCTGTTTCATTTGGATTCTGCTAAGAAGGGGTGACTCTAAAAGTCATTGCAGGAGGCATTACTAGCAGATTATTGACACTTCTCAGCACTGGCAGTTGGTGGGCAAGAAGTAGTAGTTCCAGGTAAAGGTGATGCCAATAACAACAAAACCTAATTGGGGACAGGGGAGAGAAAGAAGAACAAAGCATAGGGGAGCCCCATACAGGGGTTTAGGTCAGAGCTTCTTAAACTTTTTCCACTTGTGACCCCTTTTCAGCCAAGAAATTTTTACAAGACCCTGGGTATATAGGTATAGAAAATAGGTATATAAATCAAACATTTGCTGATAATAAATCATAAAGAAATTTATTTTAAAGCAATTCTTTGGTATACATATAATTTACCATTTATTAAAGATGAAAGCAAATTCACACACTAATCAGATGGATGTGCTTATTTATTTTACATAAAGAATTAAATCTTTGATATTAAATTAAAAAATTGATACTGCAGGGCATAGAGCATCTTCAATGTTTTTCAGAGTTGGTCAATATATTGATTTTATAATTGTCAATGGCGAGAACCCCATTTTGCATAAATACATACTACAAAATGGCAGAAGTATGTTTAGGGCCATGTCAGAAATTGTTTGAAATTCTGCCCTAATCCTAACCCAAAATTCATTTAATGATTTTTTTAGGACACTCAAGTTTTAAACCTGTGTCACCTGATAACTTGGCAAATTATTCGTGAACTTTTAATGACAGATGACTGACAATTTTTATTCCAATTGAGTATGGTTTACAAACCCACCTTCGTCTTTTAGAATCAAAATTTTAAGGGAAGTATTTCTGAAACTGTGTCTCCAGGCACTTCAGGTAATCAATTATAACTCTTGCAATAAAATCTTTGGGAAGGTTATTTTCAATTATAAAATCATCTGTAGTTTCAAACATTTTTAAAGAACCATTTTCCACCATATTCTTCCACATGTTAACTTTTTGGGTAAAACTTTCAATTTTATCTTTTAACATAAATGTGTTACAATTTTTTCCTTGAAGCAACATGTTTAAATCATTGAGTTTTTCAAAATTATCTGACATATAACACAATTTTGAAAGCCATAAGTCATTATGAAAAAATTAACAAAATCAGATTTCTACTCATTCAAAAATATAACAACTTCATCTTTCAATTTCAACAATCTGTTTAAACTTTGCCTTCTTGAGAACCACCTTACCTCTGCATGTAGTAATAAGTTTATGTAATCAGATTCCATGTCTTTTCAAAGGTTTAAAAACAAAGGATTGTTAAGGATGCAGCTTTAATGAAGTTAATGATTTTGATACTATCATGAAGCACAACACCTAACTCCAGTGATATTTTTTTGGCTACAAGTGGCTCCCAATGGAATAAAAATATTATATTCATTGCCACCAGCTCTAACTTTTGCTACAAATCCAACATTCTTGTCCACCATTGCTACAGCAATAATACTGCTCCAACACAATTTTTCCACTGTAAACCTTCAGTTGTGCCCTTCCAAAGGGCAACAATACAGTGATTCTTCACGTATGCTTCTTTCAGAAATGTATCTTACATAAAGTAACGACTGTGCCATGTTAGGAATATCACTTGATTCATCTAACTGAATTGCAAACTTTGGACTGCCCTTAAGCCTGGTAATAAGCTGCTGGAATTGGTCATTATCAATTTCAGAAATTCTTTTGGAAACAGTTATCATTCGATAAAGAAATTTTATGAATTTCATCCCCATACTTTTTCCCATGAACTATTTCTGACATTTTAATAGCAACAGGTAACATGAGATTTTCTCCTATCACGTAAGGCTTTTTAGTTTTGGCAATTAAATAGGAAATTTCATAAGAGCAAGTAATTACTTTACATTGACAGTAATAGATTTCTCAAAATATTGTTTTTCTTGACTTGAAGATTTTAAAAGTTGTTCAAAATATTCCTTTGGTTTATTGCAGTGTGCTGCATGCTCAGCATTAAGATATCATTTTAGTTTGGCTGGTTCCATGCTCTCTGCAGCCAAAATTTCATTATAAGTTAAGCAAAAATGTTTTTCCACACCGTCATAATTATTAGCAAAAATTATTCAACACATTTTCTTTTTCTTGTCAATTTAGGTGTAGTACAACCTGGCAGTGAAGACTCTGCCACATTGTCATCAGTATTTTTACCTCCTCTGTCTAAATTTAGCCACATATCCATAACCAAACAATATTTTTGTCCTAAAATTTAGATAAATATTGCTAATAATTTCTCAAACAAATACTAGCTTTATTTTATGAAATTACATTTGCTTGTTTTTAATTTAAAACATTGATGTTGACACATACACATACAGCAGTGATTATTAAAGGGCTTTAGTCTTTACTTGCTGCAATTAAACACTTCTATTTCTGTAAAAAAAAAACAGTAATTTTTAAAATCAAACATTCTAACACAATACAATCCAAAGATAAACTAATTTGATACTTACATACCGAGGAATGACAATAGGAAAGTATTAAAAGTCTTTATTATCCATAAACTATTGTTTCTGTAAGAGAAAAAAACTTTGCATATACAGTAAAAACATTGCAATTCATAAGGTACAATAATCTCAAATGTGAGCTCAGATGTTTTTGGCAGTGCTCATTGGCATTGCATGGCATGAGGGCATGCAGTGCAAAGTGCACAGGTTGTGTGTTCAGAACCACGGCTACAGTGAAGTTGTGCATTGCAACATGGGTAAGCATTGCCAGAAACACGTCGGATTCATTATGCATTTGATTTTGAATTAATTTTTGGTCATTGCATGTCCCATTGCATGTTACCAAATTTGTGGCCCACAGTTTAAGAAAGTCTGACCAGAACTGTCACTGATTGTTCTACTGGTGATCTTGGTGGGGATCAGATAGGGTTTCTGGGGAAGGGAGGACTCTTTAACTATATGGTTGGGAACAGGGCATTCTTCCTTGCTTCAAGGTGAGGAAGGGGATATTTCTTCTTGACATCAAGGCAAGGATAGGGTATTTCTGCCTAAATACCTGAGTGTTTAGGCCTTTTCTCCAAATATAGGGCACCAAAAAGCCACCCAGTATCCCAGCTTTAGAGCCACATTGGATTTATGCCAAGGATGGTAGTCTGTCAGAGTACGTAGTCAGGACCAAGCCTTGAAGGGTTTAAGCAGCCAACCAGTAGGTTTCCACAGTGAATTAAAATTGTGTTATAAGTCAAAGTTACAAATTATGCCCCAAGTACTAAGATAAAGTTTAAGAGACATCAGAGAATAAGTCTATTTAAGAATTATCAAAGGATCATGCAGAGAAACATATTTTCACCACAATGAATTGATACAAAGTGAAATAAACAGAACTAGGAAAACAGTTTACACATTGACTACAACAATGTAAATGGTGAGAATTAAAAAAAAAATGTGGGGAGAGGGGACTTATTGCTATTGTGATAGAGCTTGGCACCAAAGGAAAAAAATTAGAAAATGCACCTCCTCCCTTCTTTGCTGAGGCCAGGGACTACAGGCACAAAACATTATGTATGCTACTGGACTGGATTGATGTATCAGTTAGTTTTTCTTTTTTCTTTTTCTTTCTTTTTTTTTTTTCGCTAGAAAGGATGGCTTTCTGGGTGGGAAAGGGGGAGAGATATATCTTGAAGTAAAGGCAATGTATAATTTTTTTAATCTATTAAAATGTTTTCAAGATGTAAATAAAAAATTCTACATTCAAAATCTTCCTCAATTACTTACTAATGATGTGAACTTGAATAAGTTCCTTCTTTGTGCCTTCGCTTTCTCATATGCAAAATAAACATGATAATACCATAAAGAACAATGTAAAGAAATAGGTTTTCTTTTGGTAAGTTCAATATTGAAGCTCACATCATACCCACTAACTCAAGGTATGTATATCCCAAGGCTCTGGATTGGGACCTCTTCTCTTTTCTACTGATATTTCACTTGATGACTTCAATTATCATCTCCAAGTTGATGAGCCCCAGATCTATATATTTAGGCCTAGTTTCTCTCTTAAGCTCTGTTCCTACATCACTAAATGCCTATTGGACATTTCAAACTTAGCACATCCAAAACAGAACTCATTGTCTTACCCTCTCAAAACCCATCTTTCTCCCAATCTTACTCCTTACTGTCAAGGGTACCACCATCCTTCCAGTTACCCAGGTTCACAACCTCACATTGTCCTTGATTCCTCATGCCCCATCAATCAAAATCTTGTCATTTGACAAGGTCCCCATCAGTGTGTCCTCATAGGGAGATGTGAAGATCAAAAGAGATATTATATGTAAAGTATTGTATAACTATAAAGTGCTAATATAAATGTTATCACATCAGTAGAATCATATAATCTTGGTGATAGAAGAAGTTATCTAGCATAAAATATCCAGTACAAATCTCTATCAAAATCACAGATCCTATCTAAAATACCCCCAACAAGAAATCACTTAGCCATGAACTTTTAAAAGTATTTTGATAACTATATTTCAATATAATTGGTTTCTTTTGTAATCCTATGTATCTTATTTTAAAACATTTAAGTCATTTGAAAGCTTATTCTGAGAAGAGGCTCATAGGTTTCATTAGCCTTCCCAAGGAGTTCTTGACACAAAAAGGGTTAAGAAACCCCAATCTAGCCTCTACTTAAATGCTTCCAGTGTCAAAGAATTCACTACCCTCCAAGGCATCACACTCTGGTTTTTTTACAGCTCTAATTATTAGAAAACTTTCCTTGAGTCAAAATCTGTATCACTTGTACAGTAATTTTTATGAGTTCCATGGTGCAATGTAAAGCATGCTGGATTTAATGCCTAGAGAGCCTTGGGTAAGTTTAATTTTCTGGGTCTCAGTTTCCTCATTTTTCCAATGAGTATGATAGATTCGGTGACCTCTAAGGTCACTTTCAATTTAAAGTCTCTGGTCCTATGATCCCAACTCTCTCATCTAAAGCCCAGCAGAAAATGAAGAAAAACTCTCAAGAGATTTAACTATTGTTTATGGAGTCCTTAGCACCAGAAGGAACATAGAAGTAGGAGGGTTGTACTTTGGCCTGGCTCAAAGGTGGGCAAAATTTGTCTTTAGCATTTTACACACACACACACACACACACACACACACACACACACACACACACACACACACACACACATTTCCTGGCCTGATGCCTTCTGCCCTCCTTCTATCTAAACTAAGCCTCCCTCCTCTTGTGTCTCTTGGCCTCAGAATTTAGGATTTCACTTAGCTATCTGTTAAACTAATTCATGCTCATGTGCTAATGGGAGAGATCTCTTTCTTTTGCTATTAAATAAACTATGTATATTGTTACCGTGACTTTCCAAACGCGTAGTGTCCCTGTTTCTGCTTTCTAACTGACTTTAATGGTGAAAATTCCAGAATAGGAAGGAAGATCATCTATCATTGTGGCCAACCAGTGAGGCAGATATTCTTATCAGGGGGATATTTTGGTAACCCTTAGATCAAACTGTTTAGGAAGCTATCTCCATCCCTGTGAAGGTTCAGCTCCTCCCAGAAGGTCCAGGAGATGGATTCTATAGTTATCAAGTTCACTACTGTTCATGACCTCATAAGTGTCACTTCTGACCAAGTAATTCTGAACAGCTGCCCCTACCCCTTACTCTGTTTAGATAATCATCTGTTCATTCCTTTCCCTCTGCCTCCCCACCAAGCTACATTTCTTCATTTGACACTACCAGGATCAGTGTCATTCCCAGCTCTGCCACTAAACTCACTGTCTAACCATAGCTAACTCAACAATAACTCATTCCTCCGTGTGTCTCGGCTTCTTCATCTTTCAAATGAGAGAAATAGGCATTCTCAAGTTCATCCTTATGAGTAGAGTAGAATGTTGCCTACAAACTGTGATTTTTTTGTTTTTGAGAGGCAAAACTCCATTCAAAAATTCACAGAGATTTATCCCTGGGGTCTTTAAGACTTTTTTACCTCCCAGAATTCTCTATGATGAAGAATATGCAATAACCCTTAAGACATTATCAGCAAATGCCTTAGTGGATTGATGGCCAGCTGAGAACAAGAGAATTCTTAACAATTAGGACTCATAGGCTTCAGCTTCCAATAACTCTACCCTTTAAGAAACAGAGGGTGCTATGACCAGCAGGTACAAACTCACCAAAAAGATAAACTGCTAAAAAGGACAGTAGTACAAGCAGTCACTCAGTGAATAGTCCTATTCCTAGTTTCATTTGTTTTGTCTTTTTCTTTTGAGCCTTTGGCTCATCCCGGTGCACTATTTTCATCTCAGCTTCTCTTCTTATCTGCTAGCTCAACTCCCTTCTATTATCGCAGTTGACATGGTGACCTCCCCCTCCCCTGACTCTATGGTTGAACTCTTAGTCTCATGTTCAGACCGTTGCTTTGCTATCCTGCTCCTGGCTCTACTATCTGGATCCTTCCTCCATGAAAGGAACAGCTTCTCCTGACTGGCAATGAGGTGGCTGTATGATCCTTTGCTGGTTGATGCTAGGCGACAGCTAGATTGTATCTTGAAGGCTTGAGTTAGGCCTATCATTTTCATCTTAGCTTCGTAACAGTAAGAAGAATGATAATAGTTCACACTTCTATAGAGATTTGAAAAGTGCTTTCTTCCACAGCCCTGTGAAATAAGCATTGTCAATATTATCATAGTTTTACAAATGAAGAAACTGAAGTTTGAAGAAGGTGAAATTATTCTCTCAAGATCACAAGCCAGAGCTTGAACCCAGGCCTGCTGAAGCAAGGCTTTCTGTATCCCCAGCACCTCGCATTGTGACTTCCACTTAAGTGGGTGAGTGTCACATACAGGTTTGTAGACTGATGTGAAAAGAAGTGGAGGCTGCAGAATGGCCAGGTAAGAGGATCTCAAAGCCAACATTGACCAATTTTGCCCAACGACACTCTCGTCTACTCTGCCTGACTGGTATGGCAAGAAAATGAGAAAATAACTATGAAAGCCCTTAAAGCATATAAAAGCACAAAACTCTCTAGGAATACATGGTGGCGTTATTAGATGAGTGGACCTAAGTGCATGGCAGCAAGATCTCCATGCCAACAATATGGACTAGCATAAGAAAAATACCATAGGAAATAGCACAGGAATAGCAAACTCCCAGGTTCCCACTACCTGGAAAGAATGGAACAGTGAGGGCTCTGGCCTGGCTCCAGACTTCTCAGGTTAATGACAAGTGCATTACTAACACAGCTCACAGTTGGTGCCAAACTCCCTGGAAGGGATAGCAGAATGGGCTAATGCTAGGGGCCTAAGCCTATCTGACCCATTGATTGGGCTGCAGCCCCTACCAACCCAGCTAGCTATCAGAATGGGCTTCATAATGAAGAGAAGAAGAAGTAAAGAACAAGAGATGAGAGAAAAGAGAAGGAGGAAATGAGAGAGAAGAGATTAGGCTCAAAAGAGGGCCCAGCTTCAAATGTTCAGTCCCACAGTCTCTTTTACTGCAGAATGTGATGTCATTAGGAAAGTTTGCTCTCTCTAACACTGAACCTGAGGTACAGATTTCTCTCCTCATCCTCAAGTTCTTCCCCTCTCCCATCCTAGTGCTACACACTAAGACAAAGACTAGCCCTGGGTACACAAAGACAAAAATAAAATAGCTTCTGCCCTCAAAGGAGCTTACATTCCACTAGGAACCTCCAATTCATTCTACATACTGTTATTAGAATTGTCAGCAATACAGGGAGAATAGAGCCCTGTGTGGCTCCTAACCTAACAGTACAAGCATGTAAGCATGGAAAAATACTATGTGGAGCCATAGTGGGACATATGGGGCTTTGACCTAGACAGTGACATTCTTCAAGGGGTCTGATATCCCCATGCTTCATGCCTTGAATTCTTCTGCCCGTCTGTGTACTAGTGAGGATGGGAAAGCAAGTCATGCCCTAGAAGAGGGTGTTGGAGTAAGGCTACAAGCTAGTGGAAAAGATGGAAGGGCCTGGCCGCCCCTTCTCTCCATGATCAAACTGTCCCCTGGTTCACTACAATTTCCTCCTGCAGGTCAGTAGAAAAGGAGGAGGGAAGCTCATAGTTATGGAACTGAATCCACTGGACTGGGAGTCAAGAGATCTGGTTTCTAATCCAGACTCTTCCACTCTGTGGCAATTTCCTTCTTTTTCTCTAGGCTTCAATTTCTTCATCCATAAAAATGAACTTGGATCAGATCTCTAGAGACCCTTCCAGTTCTAACATTCTCTGCTTCTGTGATTCTATGATTCTGTTATTCAATGGACCATCACTCCTCATCCCACCACAATGAACACCAGGCCCATAATCTGCAAAAACACCCACGGAGCTCTGTTGACTTCTGAGAATTTGTTTGTTGATATAATATTGACCTTTACAACCTCTCTTTAGTTTACTATTGGGTACTAGTCCAGTGAACTAAAGGACATTCCTCTCTGGGATTAATGTTTATTAAAGTCATAGAATAAATATCCAACATTTCCCATGAAATTTCCATTCAGGTCAGGTCTCCTCCCTTATTCGCATAAGAGAATCATTTACTTTATAATCCATAGCAAGGGTAATATTTACATGCAGGGGGTGAAAAACATTTCCATTGCAATCCATAATGGAATTTCCATTAAATCCACCATTATTTACATCGAGTGGAATTCACCATCCAATTTCTCCGGGTTCACATGAAGTCCTACCTCCTCCACGAAGATTTCTCAGACCACCCTCCAGCCTCCAATCAATCAGCCAGCAAGCACTTAGTAATTCCTATGGATATCTCCCTGCTCTAGCTCTTTGTCCCACTTAATATTATTGCCACGCATTTAGTATCTGTCATAGACTGCTGCGTTTTGTTTTGTTTTTTAATTGTTCATTTGACTATGTCCTTTCTTTTCACTACAAGCCACTTGAAGGTAGACATCCTGTCTTACTCATATATGCGTATGTGTATGTGTGTGTATGTGTGTATGAGTGTATATACATATATATCCCCATAAGTATGAAGTAGTTTGATGGAGTGAACAGAGTGCTGAATTTGGAGAAGCTGGGTATCCGTTTGTCAGGGAGCTCCCTGCAGGGACAGAGTTTAGGAAGGAAGATGGTCCAGTCATCTGACAGAGATTGGACTACCTGCAGTAGGTAAAAATGGTTCCTTATCTGAAGCATGTATAAATCACTTGTGGAAGCTAATCACAATGGCCTTCACTATCTGCATTGCTCAAGGGATACAGTATCAGTCTTTGCTCAGATTTTCTAGATTTTATCTTATATATTAAAAAAGAAACTCACAACAAGACAACATCTTTTCTTCATTTATTAATGATGAGTGCCCAAGGTTTGTCTGGTCTCTCCTTATAAAGCAGACAGACAATCAAGCAAGAAAAGGACAGACCCAAGGGGGAAAATCCTTATTAGAGTTAAAGAAATTTCTTCCTCATAACATTAGAACAGAAAAAAAGCAAAATTGTATTAGTTACCACTAAGAAAGGCAGCACAGTACAGTGGAAAGAGTTTTGAATTTGGAATCAGAAAACTTAAATGCAAAACATGGCTCTGCTACCTGCATAATCTTGAGTATGGAAATGCTACAACTGTCTGTGTGACTTTGGTCAGTCATTTGACCACCCTGGGACACAATTTCCTTTTCTGTTGGAAAAAAAAAAGGTGGGGGAGGAGAGGAGAGGAGAGGAGAGGAGAGGAGAGGAGAGGAGAGGAGAGGAGAGGAGAGGAGAGGAGAGGAGAGGAGAGGAGAGGAGAGGAGAGGAGAGGAGAGAGATTTATCTATTCCTTATCCTGGATTGGGAAGCAATGAGTCTTGGATGTTTTATAACTGACTCAAGTCAGAGGACCTTAGTTCAAATCCTGTCTCTGATACTACCTATGCAACTTTGGGCAATTTACTTAATCTCTCTAGGCCTCAGTTTCCTCAACTTTAAAATGAGGGTGTTGGACTAGATATTGTCTAAGTCTATGATTCTAGAATTCTCCTGTTCTTGGGAAGGATAGAAGTTAAATTCAAGGTGTCATGCATTCTGTTCCCTTCCTGATCTGACCTTTTGGGTTATATCCAAAGTGAATCTGTCCCCTAACATTAAAACCCCAGGGAATTCTCCAGGAACAAGGAAGAACAGGAATATGGCATTTTGTGTTGGTCATGGTCTCATTTGTATATCCTGAACTGCTCACATTCAGACCACTGTATTGCATTATCCCTCCTTGTGATATATGTGTGTTTTTAACAGGGCTTTCTTTTTTTTTTTAACAGTTTTTTTTTTTATTTTACCAGAACGCAAATACAAAATAGAGAAAAGAAACAAAAACATATCATAAACTTAAATATTGAGATGAAACTTATAAAGTAAGAAAGAAAAAAAAGCATGTCGTGTGCATAGCGGAACATAGGAGAGGATTCAAAATGTTGAACAATAAATTTTCATTTCAAGAAAGCCTGTATGACAAATAATACACCTTCTATTGAGAATTGTCCATCTTTTCTTTGCTTCCTTGTGTTTTCTTTTGTGCTCTGCTGTGTACTTTTTAACTTTGTTCTTTTTTCCCTTCCCTCCACTCCCCCAGAAGGCTACAATATAATTCAGATGTTTCTGGACATATATATAGATATATACATACACTTATACATATATACATGCTTACATAGACATATATTTTCCCAAACATAATCTACTCCTGATGTTTGTTTTTTATGTTTGTACATATCTTTTGTTTCCTAGTCTTCCTGCCTCCTCTACTTTGTTTCTTCTACTGGCTACATCACCTTCCTATTACTCGCCTACCCCTCTCCTCCAGCAACCACCCTGCCCTCCTATTACTTGCCTTCCCCCCTCTAAGGATCCCTTCCCTATCCCCCATTCCCATTAATCTAAATTCCCTTTGCCTATTCCCTCATTCTCACCTCTAAAAATCCCTCCCCTCTAAAAATCCCTTGCTTGTCCTTTCCCCCCTCACTATATCCCTACCATTTTATTTCTTCTAAATTTAGAAGACTTTCATGCTCTTCTAAATATATATGTATTGTTCCCCCTTAAACCCATTCCCGATTAAAGTAGGATACCAGAACTACCAGCCCTGCTC
>CM053622.1:557795556-557902480 GCA_028646595.1 Phalanger gymnotis
TCTAAATGGTTTTACTTTTTAAATTCATATCATAGTCAGGTTTATCTCCCTCTTTCTTACGGGCTTTACAATTATTAATAAGAATGTTAGACATACATTTTACATTTTATGTTATATAAAAGGTAAGCAATCTGTTCTTATGAATCCCTTATAGTCAGTCTTTGGTGTGTACCTTATGTCTCTCTTGGTTCTTGTATGTCAAATCTTCTATTAAGTTGAGGATTTTTTTTTAACAAAGTCTTGAAAGTCTGAGAGTTTGTCAAATGTCCATTTTTTTCCATTCAATATAATACTGAAATTTGAAAGGTATGATATTTTCGATCAAAGCCCCAGGTCTTTTGCTCCAAGACCTGCAGTCCTTTAAAGTCTCTGCTGCTAGGTCTTGTGTAATTCTAATTGTGGTGCCATTATATTTAAATTGTTTTAATCTTGATGCTTTTAATATCTTATCTTTGAGCTGGGGGTTCCAGAATTTGACTGTGATATTCCTGTGAGTTTTCCTCATAGGATCTCTTTTAAGTGGTGTATGGGACGGATTTTTTCTATTTCTACCTCCCTGCCTTGTTCTAATGCTTCTTGCATTATTGTATCAAGATTCTTTTTTCGATCATGACTTTCAGTTACTCCAATTATTTTTATATTTTCTCTTGCTTGATCTATTCTCCAAATATGTTGTTTTTCCTATGTTTCACTTTCTCTTCTATTTTTTCATTATTCATGTTTTGTTTAATTATTTCTTGATCTCTTATAATTTCACCGGCTTCACTTTGCCCAACTCTAATTTTCAAGGTGTTGTTTTCCTCCTTGAGATTTTGGATCTCCTTTTTTAATTGGTTGATTTTCATTTCATAAACTTCTTGTTTTTCTTGGATTATTAATTTTTTTTTAGTTTTTCCTCCATCTCTTGTCATCTGATTTTTAAAGTCTTTTTAGAGTTAGTTACATATGGATGAATGAGACTATGCCCACCCACCCACCCTATTCAACGCATCTATATAACTTGGTTGGTTCACCAATAGAAAAAGGACATGAGGCTTATCTGATGCTGAAATCACTGCAAACTTTATTTTTTGTATTTTGTTAGTTTTGTTATTTTTTTGTATTTTTATTTGTTAGTTTTTTGTTAGTAAGCGTAATATGGTACTTGTCTTCCAGGCATGCTTGGTAGGATAATGTTTCCTTGATAATCTGGTCGGTATTTGTCTCTGTTGATAGTTGTGAAGAGGTAGGTTGTTGGGTTGAATGTTTCTGGTGCTCTTAATTTTCCTCTGATGGTTAGTTTTCCTCTCCAGTAGAATGTTGCAAAAGTGTTTATTTTTGTGTTTTCTTTTGTGTTTTCATCAAATGTATTTGTATATTGTGGGCTGATTTTAAAGAAAAGCTGACCAGGAGGATTGTTTTTACATATGAACGGAGCTAGGCTTTTTAGTTTTGGAGGAGCGTCATAGTGACCTCTTTTGTCAAATATTGGTCCAAATGGATAAACAGGTCCTTGTGTGTCGACTCCACAGAAGTCTGAATAGGTGTTGACATCATATGGGTTGAGTCTGTATTCTATTTGTGTAGGAGTTTTGTCGCTTGGTGATTTTGTTGGTCCTTCTCCTATGTATTTTTGCCACCAGCTGTTTTGTGTGTCTGTTGCTTGACCATCCATCCATGTCATGTCGTCTATAGTTTTTCCTTTATCACTAAGTGTTCCTCCGGTTGCTTCTTCGCATCCGTGAGCGTAGTCATATATTTTTCTTACAGTTCCATTGTCATCTCCTATCCATTGCATTGGTTGGTTGTTGTCATCTTTTCCAACATAAATTTTTTGTGCTCCAATTGGTCCTACTGATATAGCTGGACCACCTTTTCCTGTTTGAAACATGTATTCTGGGAATAAGTGACCAACTTGGTGATTTCTTTTTCTTATTGCTTCGGAGTATTTTTTATCAATTCTACCAGCTCTTATTCCCCATTGGCCTTTATCTCCTTCTATGACTTCTGCGTCTTTTGTTTTTATATAGCTTGGTTTGATTCTAGGTGCTCTCCCTATTTTTCTGTTGTCTTGTATATTTCTTCTTAAGCTTACAATGTTACAGTCAAATTCATATTTTCCTGAGTACCAACTATCTCCTGTTCTTAGCATGTCTATTGGAATTGTGTTTTCAAATGTTAAAAAAATACCTGCTAGGTCGTGTGGAAATTGGATTGATTTGTGTCCTTTTTTAGCGTCTGCTTGAGCTGCATCGAAGTCTTCCCAGGTGTTGTAGTAGTATCCAAATTGATGTAGTTGGTTGGTTTCCCATGGTTTGTATCCCAGTGTGGATAATAACGTTCCTTCGCAAGCCCATGGAAATATGTTGTTTGTGTCTTCAGCTATTAGCATTGTGGCAGTGAGGTCATTGTTATATTGTGTTTGTGTTGGTGTTGTTGCTGTTTCTGTTACAGTTTTTATAGCGATGTTGAAAATTTCTTGTTCTAAGTCTATTAGTTGGATGGTTTTGCATATTTGTGACATGTAGGAGAAGTCTGCTGGTGACATCCATACTCCCCAAGCGTTGTGGTCTAGTAGAAACCATGGAGTTAATATTTGTGAGCATCCGTTGTCAAACATAGAGTCAAGTTTTGATGGGTCTGGTTGGTCACTTTGTATTCCAATTTCATCTTTTGTGATTTGTAGGCTGTAGTAGTCTTTTTCTGCTTCTTTTAATATTATGTGTCTTGAGGCATTACATGTGATAATTACTTCGTCTCCTATGTATTTCCATTCGGTTGTGTTATTATAATTTCCTGTTGATTTTCCTGGTCCTCCTGCTCCTCCTCCTGCTGTAGATGGTTTGGTTGGATCTCCTCCTAGTGCTCTTGGTTCTATGTCCATAGAGCTTTCGTTTGATGTGAATGATTCTTCTGAGGACATGTTTTTTTTTGCGTGATGTCCAAGTACTTTTCTTTTTTTTGCTTGGTTAATGAATATGTGTTTTGGTGCTGGTCTTTTTTTGCTGGTTGTTGGTTGGTCGGTGCGTCTTTTTTTTGTTTTAGGCTCCAGTTCTGGTGCTATTAGTCTTTTTAGTTTGAATGCTCTGTTTCCTAACCAACCACCCCAGTCTTTGGCGTTTTCTGTTTCTGAAATAAAATTCCTGTCGGCTTCGTTATAGTATAAGTAAGGATTATGTCCGGTTTGTTGGAGTAGATGGTAATGTTGGTCGTGTTTTTGGGCAGCTTTATCGCTTTCGTTATTTGGTTCTCCTTGATTGAGAGTGTTTCCAGGTCCAAGGTATTTATATCCTGGTAAAGTGTAACCTGTAAACCAGAGAGTCACATTAGTATATTTGTGTATTTTTTATAAATGGTTAGTAACTAATGTTACTTTTTGGCTTACCTTGTCTAGGTCTGTTGATGTTTGGCATTTATAGGAAGGCTGACTCCATTTCTTGTTGTAGCCACCAGTCGTCGAACCCGAATCCGAAGTTCTCAGTGTGTAGTTGCACGCTGGTCCCTTCTTGTGGGTCGTTGACTTTCGTGGTTCCTGCGGTTTCACCTTCTGTACTGGTGTTGTTTGCTGAACTGTGTTCCAGTTCAGAGGAGCTGTTGAGATTGGAACTGGATGTTTCTGTAGTGGTATCCACTTCGTCGAATTCTCTTCTTGTCCAGGCATCCAGGCTGTTGATGCTCACTAGTTCCCAGTTGAATTCTGTGGAACTGAGTGAGTTGGTTTCTTCGTTTTTATTGCTGTTTGTTGACCAATTCTCCGCCCATGTTGGTACGTCATTCCAGTGTTCTGTGTACGAAGCCATTGTTGGATGGTAGCCCATTGATTCCAGAGTTTGAAATATGTTTGGTATTTCGTTGTTTTCAATTAAACCAAACCTACCATCCAGAGTTTTTGTAAGTCTTACATTGATACATCTATGTTTAATTGGTTCGGTGTGTTCAGGTCTTATTTCACAACCGATTCTTACAATTGTGATGTCCTCGTTTGAGGTCATTATTACTGGAGTTGGTTCAATGGATTTGCTTCCTTTGCCTTTTTGGTCAAGTCTGATACTTTGTCCTGACATAATTGCTTTGAATTGGTTTACTTGTTGTCCTAGATTTCCTGCTTCCTCTATCCATATAATGTTTTTGGAGCAGCAGTCATTAAATGGAAAGTTAACGTTGCTTGGGTTGTAGCAACCAACATTTCCAACCAATTCACATATTTTTTGAGCAATTAGTGATTTTCCAGTGCTTGCTGGTCCTGATAGCAGTATTGTATTTCTTTTTCCTAGTTGTTTGTTTAGGACGCACATAATTGCCTGACAAACTTTAATAGGATTATAGTTGTTTAGTTTAAGTATTTTAAATACTTTGGTGTTTTGCAGGTTTCTGTTATGTATATTTTTCCCTTTTTCTGCAATTAGTTCATATGCTGTCATGTATTTGGCCATTCTTAGTAAAACCATTTCCATGATGGTTTTTATTACTATTTCTCCTCCTGGGTTAGCTATGTGTTGAATGTAACTCTCTGGTTCTTCAACCATCCAATTTTCTATAGATACTATTCTTTTGTTGTATAGTGAACAGATGGTTGGTGTCATATTTTGTTCTTTTTTAGTTTTTTCAATTTTTAATTTTTTTTGTTGTGGCTCTGTCATTTCAATTTCATTATTAGGTTGGTTTTTATTTTCGTTATTGTTATTTGTGTTCAGTAGTTGTTTTCTTATTGCTATTCTGCTGTTGTAGTCTAAGTAGTCAAATGTGTTTCCTGTGTCTATTCCTCTAATGTAGTAGTTGTCTGCGTTAAGGTATTGTGGTTTTTTGTCTAAAAAGTAATTAATTATAAATTCTTTCATCCATATTTCTTTTACATACATTTTTTTTGTTTGTTGGTTTTTATAACATATTAAATCAACCCAGTCATTTTCTTCTACAATTGTTCTGAATTGTAAACATTCTTGTACATTTAAATTTTTGTTAAGTATAGTTAGTAAGTATTTTCCCCATTCTATTGCTAGTCTTTTTTGTATCCATTTGGCATTTTTGTTATTATTTCCATTGATATGTAGTAGGACATGCATATGTCCTCCTACATACTGACCAACTTCAGATTGTAAATACATCACAATGTCTTCTGGTTGCAATTTTCTAATAGTGAAAAATGCAAACAGACATTTTTGAGTTGTAGCAAGTAAGTTACTTACTATTTGTAGCTCTGGTGATGGTTGTAAGTTTGGATCTGTGCATTCCGCTGATCTTGTGTGATGTTCAGCAATTTCAGCGATGTCTTTTTCTCTGGATTTTTTGATATAATCCATCCATGTTATTTGCGTGTTATTTATTTTGCAGTCTTTAGTTTTGAAGACTAGTCCGATGCAGTTGGTATCAGCTTCGGTGTTTAGCCAGTTTATGGCTGCGTGTATTCCTCTGTCGTCTTGTGCTGTCATTTTTGCGAATGAGTTGTTTTTGGTGCTTCTTGCTTATATAGTGTTTCTCTTATCTATTCTGCGTTGTGGTTGGTTCGTTTGGTTTGAATCTGGTTGTTTGTGTTGAGATTTGAAATGCCCGCCCTTTTTTGCGCGCCACACCCGCCCGCCCTTTTTTAAAAAACTCTTATCTATTGATCAACCAACCATCTGAGCTCACGTAGTGAGCGTGCTTGCGCTCACTACGATTTTTAGAGATCTTCTATAAATTCTTTTTGGGCAAGTGACCATTTGATGTTGCTCTTTGAGAGTTTCTTTACTTCAATGTCCTCCTCTGAAGATGAATCCCAGTCATCTCTATTCCCGTAATAGGTTTCTATGGTTGGATTCTTTCTCCTTTGCCTGTGCATTTTTTTTTTTTTTGTAGTAATACCTCTAGCCCTGGGGTATGGGAACTGGTGCCTCTTGCTCCAGATCTTTAGTTCGGTGCCCACACCCAGGGGCTTTCTACCCCACTGCTTCTGCACTTACCAGGCGTATGCTGATTCCTTCTCGCCCGCACTGCTCTTTGGAACACAGCTGAATCTGGGGTTCCTCATCAGCCGAGGTTCCTGCAGTCTTCCTGGGCTCAAATGCACAACTCCCCTCGACTATCCCGGGGTTAAAAATTCCGGTGGCTGTGGCAAAGACAGCCTCTCAGACCAAACAACCCCGGGGTTTGCCGCTAGTTGTTAAAATGCAACCCAGCCTGGAGGTGTTTACTCCTCCCAGGGACCAAACCTAGTCCTGGGGTTTCTCTTCAGATCTTCTCAAACTGTCGGAGGAAAACCCCAGTTGTGCCCCTATTTTTCTTTGTCTTCACCCGCACTTTGTTTGTCCTAAGGTGCTATTTTAATTCTTTTGTGGGGGAAAATCTTGAGAGCTTGGAATTTTCTGACCTACTCTGCCATCTTCCCAGAATCCTCCTTAGCAGGGCTTTCTTATAACAATATAGTGATAATTCCTTGCAGGTAGGAATCCTTTCATTTTTATTTTTATATCCCAAGGGCCTATCACAATGCCTGGCACATAGTAGGTACTTAATAAATACTTGTCGATTAATTGATTAATCACAAGGTCAAAGTCAGAGCTAGAGGAGACATCAAAGGTCACCTACTCCAACACCTTCATTTTACAGAAGAGGAAACTGAGTCAAAAGAAGCTCAATGATTTGTCCAAACTCACGCAGGTGGAGACAGAGGTAGAATATTAACCCAAGTTCTAGAATAGTGAGGCCACTGCTCATTCACTCCACAGTATCATGCTAATTGACTCTAACTTCAAGTACTATGAGAAGCTTAGTTGTGAGAAAGATGCTTTCCGGCCCAGAACATCCCAATAATCCCTCAAATAAAAAAGAAAACCTGACACGTATATTTTCAACATGCAAAGAACCTTTCACATAGGACCTCATTTGAGCCTCACAATAACCCTCTGAGATAAGAACTGGAGCTATTGTTAACCCCGTTTATAAAATGAGGAAACAGAGACTTACAAAGGCTAAGATTTGAACACAAGTCCTCCTGACACCTAAGTATATTGTTCTGGACACTACAGAGGCCACTTCCCATAATACCTGCCAGGATGGAAGATGAGTCTTAAGAAGAGCCCTACCCCTCAATCATGATAACCACTTGACAAAACATTTCACTGACTTTCTTACCATCTACATTCAGAATTTCTGGAGTTGTGACATATCACCCCTGGGGGAAAATTATGCTGATCTCACAGAATAAAACCCTCTTGGATCTGTATATCCCCATAGGGTCTCACACATAGTGTGCAAGTTTTTAATGAAGTGTTTAATAAAGGCTTATTGGCTTTACTTGGCTTCCCCCGTGTCAAAATTCTTTCTTCTCTTCTAGATTTGCCTTGGTTCACTGTTGATGAAATCATTGAAGGAAATTAGGGTTTCCAATGCCTCCTCATGAGCTCATTCTTTGTGACCTCAAGGGGTTTTTAAATCACATGACATATTAACTAACATGACTTCCCATTTCCAGATCTGGTAACCTGGCAAGGGCACTTAAAGAACAGGGAGGAACTCCCCAATTTATGGAAATTCACAAAATCTCAGTATCTATGGTACTTCAGTTTCTTTCTACAGAACCCCAAGAAATACAGTACCTCTCCTGGAGTAGGCAGTTCCCAAACCAGCCCCCACAAATCCTGGATGAAGGGAATTTTTACATCAAACTAGTTTCTTGACACAGACTTCATATTTGCCTTAGCAGATAAGGCAGAAGCTGGTAGGACTGAAGTGTGCCTCCCCAAGGCCAGACTGTCCTTAGGATATGGCTAATATCCATCAACAATACACAAAATTGGTAGAGTGGGTCTGTATGGACATATCTGTAGTCAATCTAATGGTTTGTTTACAGTAACTCAACTTGTTAGAGGCTGTTAGTACACCAAGGAGCCCCTTTGTTGGTTTGAGGAACAACAATTAACCTTGGGGACTAAAGAGTAAACACAAGGAGGATTTATCACTTTGGCAATCTCAACAAACACAATTTTGTTGTGATAAGGGTCCCTGCTAAAGACAGCAGCCATCTGTTAAATAAATTGTTAGGTCGGGAACAGAGCTGCTAACTAACACTGACACAATGCTCCAACTTGCTAATAACTGATGGACATTACATTCTAAAGATACAGAACAGAAAGTAGTCCAATGGGTTGGTTAATACTCACCACCAGAATTTATAATTCCACATGAGAGCTGTCTTCCAGAGTAGTGACCTTGAGGAGCTACAAACTTATTCCAACGATGTTACAAATGCGTAAAAAAGTAACTCCTCTCTTGGAATTGTCTTCAGAGACAGTTTTTGGGTTTTTTGGGTTTTGGCCAAAATTAGTCTTACCCAACTTGAATATTCAATTTAGCCACAAGACTTGGATCCAAATGCCTTTTCAATTTTCAAAGTAAAATTTGTTTTACATACTTTTATTCTCAAAAAGCAAATCTACCTTCAAAGAATGGTAACTTGTTAAGACTATAGAAGTCCAAATGAATGGGAATGGTCATTCTCAAAATGGATGGAAAAGAATACTTTAAGCAGTGACAGCATCCTTTGAATAAGCATCTGCTTTCAAAGCAACTGCTTTAAAAAAGGCAGCATTCATTTGGATGTGTGTTATCACAAAGAGAAAGGCAGAAACTTGAGGCATGAGAACAACAAGGCAGCAAATGTTGCCAATAACCTTAATAAGGGCATCAGTTGACCTCCCTGGGATGCTATAGGTAGTTTATAAAAGCAATGATCTCTGGGCTGGTCATTATAATATGATTGGATTACTGGTTGTTTTTGACTGGCTAGTAAGACAGCAATGTGAGACTTCATTGTTGCAAAGTAATGCTGCTCTGGAAGTTTGGTTACCTGGGTGTTTTACTTGTTTGTCTGAATTTGCATTTCCTTGTGTTGCATTTGTCTCTGGGGAAAGATTCATACAATGGCTCTGTTGTAAGATGCCTTATGTTGCAGGCATGGAATACACCAGAAGGCTGGGCAATAATGACTCTATGTCTCAGAGTCAATAACAGCTATATATCTGATAACATCTTTTGAATCTTGCCATTATAATTTTGGACACATCTCTGTCAGAGACTATGGAACCTTGATGAATAAACCAGCAGCATGGACTTTACCACCCCCAAACTTTTAATTCCAAAGAGTCAGACGTTATCCATGGGCTTGGTAAACAGCTATGATGGTCACTCAGCTTGTAGCATGCCAAGAATATCTCAGCAGATCATCATGGTGGGTTCTACCAGTATTACCATCTCTAGCAACCTTCCCACTACCCAAACCTTTCTTTGGAATCACATGTTCCAAGTACAAAGGGAACACTCACTGGCTTTACTAGGCCAGTATAAGCTGGTCTTTTAGACCCAACCACAAAGCTTTTCAGCAGATCTGACAAAGAGGTATCTTTTCTACAGGCAAGGGTGGCAGCACTTGCTCCTCTGAAAGAGGGAGCCCCTTTCCTCATCTATATACAATATAAGACCAGGTTTCTGGCAATTTGAGGATATCCTCATTAGATGTGGAACACTGCTTCTATTACTCTTACTTTCCAACAAGAAAAATTAACTCGGACATCTATAAATTAATTCTGCCAACTGAGAGTTATCTGAAGGTGTGTTGTTAAGCAAAATTGTCTCCTTAGCATGGCTTTTGTTTACTTTGAGTGAAAGTACTTTCAGCTGTTAAGTGCTAAGCCCCAGGCCCAAAGCCCTATCAGGTGTGAAACCTGTGTAGGTGTAGATTGATGACTTAAGAGGGGCCAACTCAGGAACCAATGGTCTCTGGTCATTGAGGAGGGGCTTGAGAACGCCAGAAGCTCTGCTGCGGGGAAAGGTGAGCCCAGAGACAACTACAAGCTGAAGCAGAAGCTGTGGAAGCAGGAAGCTGTGTGCAGACCCAGGAGTGCAAGCAAGGACTTGAGGCCAGTAAAAATGATATGGCTAAATACTATCTTGTTTTTCTGTGGCCTCCTGGTTACTCTTGTGAGGCGGACTTTCTGGGCCTGGAGTCTTTTTGTCAAGATGTCGGAATGGGGAGGCTGGTTCACGGATCTGCTGTGGTGGGGCCTAAATAAATGTTTTGTTGTGTTCTACTTAGAGAATCTCTCATACCTTGCGATTTCGAACCATTCAAACATATACATGATTATATTTGAGATTATAAATTCGGCCTTCCTACTACAGAAGGTAAAAAGACATTGTGTTGATGGAAATGTTTAAAAGGACTTGAATAGGAATTTAATAGACCACCTAATAGGGGTTTATCCCAGGCCTAAAGATTTGGTAATCTTAACTGATATGGCAGGAAAGTTGAAGGATCACCTAGTGGACAAGAAGCAGGAGCAGACTCAAGAGCAAGAAGACATTATAGTGACTCTGGGATATTAGAAGACCCCCCACCAAGCTTATGTAGCTAAGGGTCAGACTGAGACTGAAATCCCTTAAGATGTGACAATGAACAAAAGTATGTGTTGACTTACTAAGTACCAAGTACTATGCTAAGCACTTGAGACACAAATACAAATGGGAAGCTGTCCCTGCCCTCAAGAAACTCCCATCCCAATAGGAGGACATAACACATAAAAGGGAATTTGGGCCAGAGAAGGGTCTTTTGGTGTAGGTCAAGAGTGGGGAAAATGTGGCCTTCTAGGTCTTCGGTTGCAGCCTTTTGACTGAGTCCAAGTTTTACAGAACAAATCTTCTTATTAAAGGGATTTGTTCTGTGAAGTTTGGATTCAAAAGGCTGCACTTGAGGACCTAGAGGGCCACATGTGGCCTTGAGACTGCAGATTCTCCACCCCTGGTCTAGGTCAATCAATAGGGGTGTTAAGCGGGGACATAAGGCAGTCCATTGGCATGCGCTTTCTAAAAATGACATTTGATTTAATTATAGTTCTCAGAGCATTAGCTGGAAGTGTGGATGGTGAGGTGCTCCTAATAATCTAACCAAGCAATACCAATGGGTCTAGGATAGGGACAACAGAAGGATATAATCAGGAAGAAAAGGGAGCTTTAGGATTTGTCAAGGTGAAACTAGCCAGAAAACTGCTTCCCATAGTATGTCCATAATTGTTTCTCTTGGACCAGTGCTTCTGATGTGGAGAGCACAGTAATATGGTCAGCCACCATCTGGGGAAGAAGGCCTACCAGTGTCAGGGAAAAAAATCTAGAGGGCATAAAGCTGCTGGTAACACCTGATGGAAAGTTTTCCTGGGAATAAGGCACACTAAATTGACATAGACTATAATGACTACAAGAACTATGAGAAATCATCCTGCTCCCAGAAGTTGGGGCATATCCTTCTGAGAAAGAGTATCCCAGAATAAGTTATCAAGGCTAAAAGGAGATCTATCAAAAGGAGATTTACGTGGGAGAAAACTATTTCTCTAACCTCACAGGCAGAAGTCACTCTAACTAGATAGTTTGCAGAGTGGTCAACATGGCCTCTAGAGGGATTGGGTTAAGGCTGCATGGGCTCAGGCAGCAAAATTCCTGTCTCATTCTGGATTCCTCACTATCTCTAATCACCCTCCGCCATATCCAACTGCTACCAAGACCTACCAATTTTACCTTTGCAATATCTCCCAAATACACCCCCTTCCCTCATGACACCACCACCACTCTAAGGCAAACCCTTATTACCTTACACTCTGATTACTGCAATAGCCTGCTGGTGAGTCTGCCTGCCTCAGTTTCTCCCTACTCTAATCCATCCTCCATTCATCCACTAAAGTGATTTTCTTAAAATGTAGGTCTGATCATGCCACCCTCCTATTCAATAAACTCCAGTGGCTCCTCCCTATTGCCTCCAGAAGCAAATACAGAATGTTCTTTTTGGTATTCAAAGCCTTTCATGACCTAGCCCCCTCATACCTTTTCAGTTTTCTTACACCTTATCCCCCAACATACACTCTCTGATTCAGTGACACTGGCTTCCTGGCTCTTCCATGAACAAGACACTCTATCTCTCAGCTCCAGGCATTCTCTCTGGCTGTCCTCCTCTCCAACCACTGACCTCCCTCACTTCCTTTAACTCCCAAATAAAATCCTGCCTTTTGCAGGATGCCTTCCCTAACCCATCTTAATTCCAGTTCTTTCCTTCTTTTGGTTATTTCCTATTTATCCTGTATATACCTTGCTTTATATATATTTGTTTTTATGCTGTCTTTCCCATTAGATTGTAAGCTCCTTGAGGGCAGGATGTCTCTTTTTTGCATCCCCAGTGCTTAATACATTAATAAACTTTGTCAATTGATTGATTTCCTCAATTACAGCTCAGATTGATATACTTTTCTTGACTCTGTTCCACACAGGTAACTTTACACCCTCTCATGCTCCTGCTATAACATCTAAAGCCTAGAGTCAAGGCCACCCAAGGAGCTCTTGCTTAAAAAATTAAGGAGAAGCTCCCAGCAGACTGGATTTTTTATTTAAGGTTTGACCTAGGATTGAGAGGTGTCAAGGAAAATAGAATGTAGCAGCTTGTAGTCTGCTCCACACTAAACATAAGAAGAACTTTGAGACAGCAGTCATTTGCATAAACCAGCCTTTAAAGAGAGGAGAAGGAAAGGAAGATAGTACATAGAGTTCTGGATAGGGGTGTATTAAGAAATTTGGCATGTACTTACAGTGGTGTGACAGTGAGGAAGATGGCCAACCAACAATAATGTAAGTCCATGGCAACCACAGCCTTTGAGAACATATGGAGAAGTCAGGTCACACACATAGACTCTCCCCATGAGGGGAAGGGAGAAGCAGAGATCTTAGAAGGGACAAGTGTTGTTGTGGCTTAGTTGTTTCAGTCATGTCTGACTTGCTGTGACTCTATGTGGGATTTTCTTGGCAAAGATACTGGAGTGGTTTGCCATGTCCTTCTCCAGCTCATTTTATAGATGAGGAAACTGAGGCAAATAGGGTTAAGTGATTTGCCCAAGGGTCACACACCTAGTAAGTGTCCGAAGCCGGATTTGAACTCATGAAGATGATTCTTCCTGACTATAGGCCTGATACACTAACTACTATGCCACCTAGCTGCCCCAAGAAAGGACAGATACCAATACCACAAATGAAAAGACAGAAAAGTTGATCTATAAAAGCAGAAAGGAGCAACTACTCACATTAGACTTAACAAAGACATCAGCCCCTTTCTCACTCTGTGGCTTTCCTGTAGACAACTTGTAAGAGTGGAGATAATGTAGACCTCTTGGTTTTTGTTCCACAAACCACCCCCTACACTGACTGTAATAGCCATGTTTGTTAACAAGAATGGGCAAGCAAGTGTTAAGATGAGACCTTCTTGTGAAAGTGATAAAACTTTTAAAAGTCCAGTTACTAATGAGGCTTTCTATGTTGATATTTCTCTGTATTGTGTTCATTCCTAGGCAAGGCCTTGCACATTGAGTTATGCTATAACCTGCTTAAGATATAAGGCACAGAGTACATCAAAGAAACAGCCAGTGTTGACTCTATGATAGAGTCAGTAATAGCTTCATGGGATCATATATTTAGAACCAAAAAGAATATCAGAGGCCAGGGGACAAATTATATTCTGTGGGCCATATCTGATTCATCCCATGTTTTTATACACCAGTGAGTTAAGAATGGTTTTTACATTTTTAAATAAAGTTTTATTGCCTTTAAAAATGTAAAAAGAAAAAACATTCTTACCTCACAAGTCATAGGAAAACAGACAATATGGCTCTCAGGTCATAGTTTAGAGAGCACTAACCCAGTCTAACACCACCCTTTTGTCTATGAGGAACCTAAGGTAAGTGACTTGCCCACAGTCACACCAGTAGTGACAGGCACAGGATTTGAACCCATATCCTCTCATTCCAAACCCAGTGTTCTTTCTACTGAACCATTCTTCCCCTTGAACAAAACCTTTTGAGTCCTTTCCTTTTTTCTCCTGGGCATGTCAGTGTCAGGGCAAGGGACCTCATGAGGTAGTCTTCATATGACCCCAACAAGATCGAAGTTCTAGCATGTTTCTTAGAATATCGGGCCCATTATTTCATAGTCATATTTCATACATTTCACTGACCATCACAAAGTTCTGAAACAGTAGTATGAAATCAAGTATTTTAAAAATCATCCTCTCTTATCACACTTTCCAGTAGAGTTCACTGAGGAGATTTCTATGGTTGACACACCTTAGGAAGACTATAGATAAGACCAGGGCAGCCTTACATGAGCAGCACTTGCCTACGAGATACGATTTCTGATGTCTCTCCCAAATCCTTGCCTCCTTGCTGATAGTTGAAATCTTACAATTAAAACTTTATCCTTTTACTTAAAGCTTTGAACCCTAAAACTTAAATAGCCCCGGTAGAGACATATCGTACATTATTTTCAGTTGGTGTGTGTGAATTATAAATCCTTCCTTGGGAACAGTGGAGGATGGAGAAAGTAGAGGGAGACCAGGGTGCTCGCCCAGGCCCAGCTAGACATCGGAAGCTCCAGGGCCTGAGGTGGGTCTTTCCTTTGTTTATTGTCTCATAAAAATGATCAGCACTTTTAATACAAAACTGTTGATTGATTTGTAGCAAGTATGCTCTGGCTCATGTTCCCAGAGGCAGGCTACATCTGCCCCTTCAGGGCTCTAGAAGTATCCTGAGGGTTTTGAGGGTTCTCTCTTCTAACATTCTGTGTTCACTCCATGTTTAAGTGCCAGTGACTAGTACTCCAGTTCTATTTAACCAGCTAGTATGAATTACCTTTGACAAAAGGATGTTTACTTCTACGATATAGCAAGAGTAAAAGTGCAAACATTTCTTCCCTTAACCCCTTAGAGGTACACTCTGCCTATATACCTTCTCTGAGAAGAGGGAGCTCAAACTTAACCCAGTTCCTACATAGCATTGGCCCCACCAAGTTCATGTCCAAATGTGTCATTGCTGTTAGAGTTCATATCTCAGCTACCATTAATCTGAGTCTGAGGTGTTATTCCTGAAGGTCATACAGCTAAGTCTGAGTCTAGATTTGAACTCGGGTTCAACTCTACCCACTGTACCACCCAGATACCCCCCAAACTCTCTCAGAAACACTAGCCTCTCCACATGCAGATGTGCAATCAGAAGTGTTCTATGCAAGCTCCAAATCCTTACTGCATATTGATTGTGAATCATTCTATTTTCCTCTAAGACAACAGAATATGGTGGATCACAGAGAAAGTATTGACCTCTGACATACCTTAGGGACTTATCTTGAACATAAATATATTTTGGATCCAACCTTGGGCAAAGTGTGCGAGTGAATGTAGAATATAAGTTCCTCGGGGGCAGGGACTGATTGGTTTTTGTCTTGATATTCCAGTATCTAGCTCAATGTCTAACACATTTGGGTGGGGTATTAGGAGGAGATGAAAGGAATAGTGACCTGTGATCTGTGATTCCACTGGTATAAGGAACTCCAGGTGAGAAAACTCTCTCTACCAATAAAGGTCAGCACTCTTTGAGTGTTTCCTGGGGCACAGAAATATTTAGACTTGTCCAGGGTCACACAACCAATATGTGTCAGAGGGAGGACTTGAACTCAGGTCTTTCTGATTCTGTGGCCTGTTCTCTATCCAGTATGTCATGCTGCTACTTAATAACTTTCCTCCTGTAAAATGAAGGAGTTGAACTAGCAGTTAGGTGGTGCCATACTGTGCAGAGTGGTAGAACTGGAGTTAAGAAGATCTGAGTTCAAATTTGACTTCTGACATTTACTAGCTCTTTACCTTGGGCAAGCCACTTTATCTCAGTTTCCTCAATTGTAAAAATAGGAACAATGATACTATCTACCTTCTAAGGTTGCTGTAAGAGACAAATGAGTTAATATTTGTAAAGCACTTATTACCATCATTATTATTAATGGATTATCTCTAATGTCTCTTCCAGCTCTAAATCTGTGATCCCAAATACAAATGGAAATGAAAGCAATTGGAACAATCTATAAAAACAAAAACAAAAATAGAGAAGTTTAATCCAATGCTTTAAAGTGACCCAGCCTTCAACAGTTCTTGTAGAATTCTCTATCCCTTGCAACAGTATCCAGAATGATCCTCATAATGTGGAATTGTGAGTCCTGGAGTTAAACATTGAACTTGTTGGGGCAGAAACAGAACTCCAAGGCAGCTTAGCTTCATCAGAGAAATAGGAGGCACTGACCTGAAATTAACTCCAAAAGTCAAACTTTTTTTCCTGAGTATCTCTGATGCTTTCCAGACTGCACGTGGATGTCAGGACTCCATTAGGAATGTGATGGGCCCCCTTAGAAAGCTGTTGCAGAAAGAAAGCAGGTGACTCAAGTTATGTTCCCAGAAGACAATGGGGGCTAGATGCATTTCTCCTTCAATAACAGACAGGTTTCTAGTGATTTCTGCTGTAGTCAAAGTACACAGAGCTAACAACAAAAACAAACAGAAACCAAGTACACATTTCATCCCTAAATGGTAATGGACATTTAAAATTGGAAAGGACCTTAGACCTCTCATTTTAAAAATGAGAAAAATGATGGCCAAAGAGACTCCCATTTTGAATTTCCCAAAGAAATGGAGGTGGTAAGTAGCAGAGTCAGGATTCCTATCCAGGCCTTCTGACTTCACCACCATCCTGACTCTCAAGAATAAGTAATGTAAAAGTCAGCCTAATTACATAGACATAGAAAGCAGTGGTCTCTATGGTATAATTGAGAAGAGGGATAAAAAGGCCTGCCAGTCTTTCATCCCTAAACCATTCTTCCCCCAAATTCCTTTATTAGCTAACAAAGCCTTTGACTGCGTAAATGGAGATAGATAGTAGATGATCTCTATAGCTAGGAGGGAAAAAGGCAATTATTCCTTAGAGAGGAAAGCTGGGGACTGACATTCACACTGAGAGGTAAAGAACTGATATCAGATTCTTTTCTAAGGAATAAGTTTTGAAAGAAGGAGTGGAAAGAAGGATGCTGGACATCTGAGAACACAGACAAAGGAAGCTAAAGGTAGGGACAGAGCTGACATGTTCAAGTGGAGAGTATTGTGACAGTCATGCTGTATTATATGGTTTTATGATTCTAATGAACAGGTCATATCTGGAGTACTGTGCCCAGTTCTTGGCACCAAAATTTAACAGGAGCTTTGAAAGACTGTAACAGGTGACCTATAAGGTAATCCATCAATCATTTATACTTTAGTGTGAATTAGTGTGTTACAGGTCTTTTCTTGAAACCTCTAGGAAAGGAGCAGCTAGGTGGTAAAGTGGATAGAGCACTGGCCCTTGGATCAGGAAAACATGCGTTCAAATTCGGTCTTAGACGCTTGACACTTACTAGCTATGTGACCCTGGGCAAGTCACTTAACCCTGATGGCCTTGCCAAAAAGAAAAAAAAAGAAAGAAAAGAAAAGAAACCACTGAGAAACCTTGGCAACGTGGCTCTAAAGGATTAGGAGATTTTATGTTGTAGAGGAAGTAGGTGTGGATAAGAGGGAAAGAGACCTTTTGTAAAGGGGGCAGGCCAGGGTGCCACACAGCGAAGCAGAAAGCAATGAGCCCCCTCACTGGGGGTGTTCTAGTAGAAATGACAAAACCACTGTTCAAAGGAGGAATTCCCACATCAGGCAGGAAGTTGAATAGATGACCTCAAAGGTCCTTTAGCTGAAATTTTATGAGCACAGTGGGGAAGGATAATCTGTAAAAGGAAAGCTGGAAAACAAACCTACAATTTCACAATTTCTCCACAGACTGTCCCTGGCTTTCTGAGAGTAGGGATTTTTTGCTCTAAGGCTTGGCAGCAGAGATGTTGCAATAAACCATGAGGCCCTGTTGGCCTTGGTGCCTTTCAATCAGGTTCACTACTGAAAGGGTTCCATAATGTTCAGGGGAGAAATACTTTGAAAATCAGGTTAAATATAAATGACATGGGAAGAAAGATGCTATCTGCATCCAAAGAAAGAACTGATAAATAGAAGTATGTCTAGAATAATTTTACATATATATGCCTATTTGTGTCTAATAGTGGTCATCTCTAGGATAGGGGTCTGGGGAAGGGAAGAAAAAAAAGAAAAAAATATACAAGATAATTTTGTTGTATATTTGAAAGGAATAGCAAGTTATGCATAGTAGATTTGCAGTTTCATTACAATAGACTTTTTTATTGTACTATGTTATGAAAATGCTTGTTCTATTCCATAAATTAAATAAAATTTTTAAAAAGAAAGAAAATCAGTTTCAGTGCATGTGCTGCACCCAGGATGGTTCAAAAAGATTAACTTCCCCTTGAAAGAAAGGAAGAAAAGGAGTAGATCTATATTTCCCAATGTATATCTTTAGTGCCCTAAACTTTCAGAGTTGATAAGCCTGGCCCAGGATCCTTGTATTCCGATCCTCAAAATCTCAACCCATTAGTTAATCAATAAAAGCATATACTGCCCTCAACCCTTCAATTCCTTATGCTATTGTTATATCTTTGCTAACCCCCTCACAACCGCAATCATGGGTTACTCGCACCTTCCACCTTTCCAACTTTTGTTCATCTGCTACTGAATACAGTAGGAAGAAGTCACAGAACCATACTGACCAGGTCTAACTCAAATTTATCCAATCTCAGCTGAACCTTCATTGTTGCCTGCCAAAACTTTGACTCTTTCCTCCCAAAGTAGGTACTCCAAACTTTATCTTCTCTTCCCAAGTACTTACTACCTTTTGCTCTCTATCATCAGAGGGCTTCAGTTCAAATATCAAACCCTCTTGCCCTTTGCCTTAATCGTGGAAGGTGAAGTGTCCTTTCTCGTTGGCAAGTCCAATCTCTCTACTTATACATTTGAGCCCATTTCCTCTTATATCTTCCAGGAAATTTCCCTCTTCCATCATCACTACACCCTTTCCCTAACTTTCAATCTCTCCTTATCTCATTACTGTACTTATATGCATGCACAGATCTCTATCATCATTTTAAAAAAAAACTTTCTCTTGAAATTGAAAATTGAAGGGATGCCCGTCAATTGAGGAATGGCTGAACAGCTTGTGACATATGATTGTGATGAAATTCTATTGTGCTGTAAGAAATGATGAGCAGGATGGTTTCAGAAAAACCTAGGAAGACTTATGTGAACTGATGCAAAGTGAAGTGAGCAGAACCAGAAGAACATTGCACACAGTAATACCAACATTGTAATGACATCCACTGTGAAAGACTTAGCTACTCTAATAAATACAATGATCCAAGATGATTCCAAAGGACTCATGATGAAAATACCATTCACATTCATAGAGAGAACTGATGAACTCTTAGTAGAAAATGAAGCACATTTTTTTCACTTTATTTTTGTTGCTTTTTTTGTAACATGACTAATATGGAAATATATTTTTCATGATTTCACATGTATAATTGATATCATATTGCTTACCTTCTCAATAGGAAGGGGAGAGGCAGAGGAGAGGAAGAGAATTTGGAATCCAAAATTTTAAAAATTGAATGTTAAATAAATTGTTTTGTTTTTTTTTTAAAAAAAAAAAAGCTTTCACTTGATCCTACCATTTCCTCATGTTATTGTTCTGTATTTCTCTACCATTTCAAAGCCGAATTCCCAGGGAAAGGATCCCCATACTCTTTGCCTCCATTTTATCACATCTCACCACTTCTCAGTCCCTTGCAATCTGGTTTCTATCCCTACTACCCAAATGAAACTGCTTTCTCCAACTATATCTTAATTTTGAAATTCAAGGGCCCTTTCTCAGTCCTCAACCTTTACCTTCCTGCAGCATTTAATACTAGTGACCACCACCCCCTTGTTCTGAATGCTACCTCTTTCCAGTTTTCATGTCATTGTTTTCTCCTGATTTTTTTTTTCCTATCAATATGGGTCCTTCTTAGGCCCCTTTGCAGAATCATCGTCTATATTCCACACCCTATAAGAGGTTTTTCCCAGGGCACTGTCCTTGGTGCTTATCATCTCTCTTTATACTTTCTCTGGGTGATCTCTTCAATTCCCATGGCTTCAAGTCTCTATGGAGCTGATTCCAAAATTCCTATATCCGGCACTCAAGTGTCCCCTGGGTTCTAGCCTCACATCTACAATGATCTGCTGGACATCTCTTTCCGAAAGTCCCTTAGGCCTCTCAAATTCAACATGTCTAAAACACAACTCCTATCATCTCGTTTAAACCTCCTTTCCTCCTGACTTAAGTATCACCATTCTAGGATTCCAGGTTCCAAAGCTAATTAAGAGTGATCACTCACCCTTGACTCTCATTTACCACATTCCCATATACCATCAGTTGCCAAATCATTCAATATTTCTTCCTCAATATTTTTCATATCTGTTCCTTTCTCCTTTTTTCTCTTTCTTTTCATTTATTTTCCTTCTTGTTTATGAAATAAAACAAGCATGTCCATAGCAAAGTATAATTAAAAAAAGATTGCACATGAAACTGCAAATCTATTATGTGCAACTTGCTCTTCCTTTTAAACATAGTTATCAAGTAATTTTTTTTTTCCTTTTTTCCTCCCTCCTGCCCTAGAGATAGCTACCATTAGACATAAATATGTGGCTACATATATATGTATATATATGTATATATATACACGTACATGCATGTATATATACACACATATATGTGTGTATGAATATGTATATATGTATACATGTACGCACACACATATGTATTTGTAAAATCATCCTATATATACTTCTATTTATCAGTTGTTTCTCTGAGTTCAGATAGCATTTTCCTTCATAGGTCCTTTGTAGTTAATTTGGGTATTTATAATAGTCAGAATGATTTATTCATTCAAAATTGTTCTTAAAACAATATTGCTATTACTTTATACAATGTTCTCTTGGTTCTGCTCATTTTGCTCTTCATTATTTCATATGAGTCCATCATTCCTTATTGTTATCCTTTCTCTTTTATCATCCCACAACCAACCTAGTCCAGACCCTCTTCACCTCCCATCTACATTATTGTAAAAGGCAAAAGGCTTCTGATATCCCAGCCTCCAGTTTCTCTTCTCTCTAATCCTGCTTACATATAGCTACCAAATTAATATTCCTAAAGCACAGGTCTGACCATGTTATTTCTATACTCGAGGAGTTTTAGTTACTCCCCATTGCCTAGAATAAAATACATGTGCCTTTTGTGGGGATTGGGGGCATTTAAAGCCATTTAACCAGCCCTATGATTTCCTAGACTAAAACACTCCTCCCTGGTCAGCAGTCCCCTATATGTGTTGTCTTCCTGCTTTAGAATGCAAGAAGCTCTTTGTGGGCTGGGACCATCTTCTTTTTTGTATTTTTATCTCCAGAATTTAGTGCAGTGCTTGGCAGAAAATAAAGTCTTACTAAATGCCTTTTCAGTCATTCTCAAATTGCAGAGGTGAAGAAGAGGTGAAGGTACATTTTAGACATAGGGGACAGCCAGTACCAATGCACAGAGATGGGAGACAGAGTTCCCTGCATGAACATGGAAGAAGGTCAATTTTGTTGGACTTTGGGTGAAAGAAGGGGTAATGTGTAATTAAATTCCATTGGTAGAATGTAAACTTCTTAAGGACAGAGACTATTTCCCTTAGGCCTTTTTAACTCCAATGTCCTGCACATAGTAGGTACTTAATGAATGTTTGAATTGAAATTGAATTGGTGGATGGTGAAGAGACCATTAGTAAATTCTCAGCTCACATTTCACTTTTCCAGTCTAACCAGTCCCACTTCCTCTTATCCTCTTTCCTCAAGTCATGCCTTCCAATTCTTTAATCATCTTTGTGGGTGTTTGGAATTGCTAGGGTAAAAAAAATCTTTCAAATGTTTCTTATTTTACTGTATCCCTCAGCCCAACCACTGAAGTCAAATATTTATCCAAAATGTGTTGTGCTGAATTACTGGCTCTGGAGCCAATTCTGGCCAAGTTCAGACTCTATCCACAGCCCTTGATTACAAGAGCTCCAGCAGAGCTGGAGTTGAAAAGCAGAAAGATGGGCTTGTCAGCCCCTCAGACCCTTTAAAGGCAGTCAGGAATTATTCCTTGTTAATTCCTACCACATGGCAAATTAAATTCTATTTAGCTGGTTTTTAAAATATTTTCCCCTCTTGATTTAATAAAGGCTGGAGCCATGCCATTATTCATAAACAGGCAAGGACACAAATCAGAGTGAGCGGCCGGCTCCCATAAAGTGTTCCATCATCTCTCTTCTTCTCAGAAACTCAGCTGCACCTCTCAGATTTCACTACCCTGACAGCTTTAAAAGCTATGCCGTGTTGTTTTTAAAATCCGACTTTGTTTACAGTTGCAAATAGGACATGATTTTGTTTCAAGACATTTGAAATTGGGAACATGATGTGGTTTACTCTTGACTTTTTTTTCTCAGCTCCTGCCCAAATTCCTTAAAATGACGATGTATAGGTGTGTGTTTATGTAAGGGAAGATGGGGGTGGGGGGGTTAGGAGGAAGAGGTTAAGGGTCTCATCCATCCTAGTTAAAGCAGGCTTTCAGATAACCTATACTCAATACATCTCAGATCTCTCCCACATCAGACCCACCTTCTGTTTATTTGCACACATTGTTTATCTTCAAATAGAGTAGCTGACAGACCAGGTCACCTGGATTGTTGCAAGAGCCTCCCAGCTTGTCTCCCTTCCTCCTCTAAACCATCCTTCATCCTGCATTACCAGGGCAATCTTGCCAAAGCTTAAGAACATTCAATAGCTTCCCATTGCCCCCAGGATAAAGGCTAAACTCTTCTGCTTCATTTTTTATGCTGCTCTTTCACAGATACATGGCTCTCACCAATAAAATACAAAATCTTTAAGGACTGAAATTATTTCATTTTTATCTCTGTATCCCCAGCACCTAGTAACAGTATCTGACACATAGTAGGTAATAAAAACATACTGAATTGAATTGAATTGAAAGATTCCATGCAACATTCATCACTCCAATACCATCCCCCACAGATGGCATTTCACAATCAAAGGAGATAACATATATGAAGTGCTTTACCAACTTTAAAACACAGTGTAAACACTAGCTATGATTATTATTACTGTTTCATCAGCCTTTCCTTTTGCCTATAACATAGAAATTCTCCAACTTTTTTGGCCTCGAGATCCCTTTACAATCTTAAAAATATTGAGGACCCCAAGGAGCTTTTGTTTATGTGGGTCGTATCTATCAGTAATTACTGAATGAGAAATTCAAACTGATAAAACTTTTTATTGATTAATTCATTTAAAATAATAAACTCAGTACATAATAATAAATAACATTTTAGGAAGAATTGTATTTTCTAAAAAGAGGAGTGAGAAGAGCGGCAGTTTTACGTATTTTTGAATATCTTTGTAACGTCTAGCTTAATAGAAAGCTGCTGAATTCTCATATCTGCTTCTTCATTCAGTTTGTTGTGTTACATCATTTTGGCTGAAGTATATGAAGAAAATCTGGGCTCACACAGATATGTAATTGGAAAATAGAGGAATATTTTGATTGGCAAATAATGCATTAGCATCAATATGAAAATAGTCTTGACGTCCAGGACCCACTGAAAGGGTCTTAGGATCCCTAGGCATATATCAACCATACTTTGAAAACTACTGCTATAATGCACTCTCTCCTGACCTCCTTCCAGAATCCTCATCTTCCCTTCAAGGCTCAGCTTTACTGCCCTCTCTTCCATAAACCTTTCCCTGATCCCTCTCCCCCAACACAACAGAAAGTATTACCACTCAAATGTTCCCAGAGTACTTTACCTGGATCCCCATTTTGGTATCATGATATCTCATGATCTTGAATTATCCTCATCTGCTTATATCCTTTTGAGTGAATTGTGAAGTCCTTAAAGTGAGAAATAGGTTTTGTCTTTGTATTCCAGTGCCTAGCACAGTATCTTACACATATTCAACACTTGAACAAATATTTGTGGAATAAATGATTGAATACTTGTCCACAGACAAGCATTTTGGCATTTTATTAGAAGCTTTCTTGTATTGCTGTGTGTTTTATGGGTACATCAGATCAATCCATCAATAAATATTTATTAAGCACCTACTCCATTCCAGGCACTGTGCTAAATGCTAGAGACACAATAGCAAATAGTCAGAGGGAAAACATAATCCCTGCGCTCAAGGAGCCTACAATCCAATGGGAGAGAAAGCATGCTAACAAATAGAGACAAAACAAGCTATACAGGATAAATAGGAAATTATCAACAAAGGGAAGGCATTGGAATTAGAAGCCGTTGGGGAAGGCTTCCTGTAGAAAGAATGCTGAGGTCTGAGAGATGGAGTGTCCTGTTCACAGAACAGCCAGTGTCACTGGAGCACAGAGTACATGTCAGGACATAAGGTGTAAGAAGACTGGAAAGGTAGAAGGGAGTTAGGTTGTGAAAGGCTTTGAATGCCAAAAAAGAGCATTTTGTACTTGCTCCAGGAGGCACTAAGAAGCCAGCAAAGTTTTTTGAGTGGAGGAAGCAGTGTGACATGATCAGATATGCATTTTAGGAAAATCATTTTTGTGGTTGAATGAAGGCCACATTGGAGCAGGAAGAGATGTGAGGTAGGCAGACCCACCATCAGGCACGAGGTGATGATAGCCTGCCCTAGAAGGGTAGCAACATCAAAGGATCACAAATTAAAGCTGAGAACTTACACTTTGTCTCTCCAATTAGATTGCCCACACCCCAAGGAGAGGAATACCAGCAAGTAACCAGGATCAACTTTGCACCTAGGCAGGGTGAGTGGTCACCTGAATGGTTTGGAATACCACAGTTTCTTCCAAAATGAGCAAGTAGCATAAAAGAGCTCCACAATGAAAAATATCTTTCCCACATTCCACCTATCATAGATTCATTTGGTTTGACATATTCCATTGTTATAATATAACTACCCTCCAGGGAAGATTAAACCTATTAATCATTCACACCTTAATTTTCCTCAGTTAATCAGATTGCTATCATTCTCCACTTTGAAATTTATTTACTTGAAACACTGGTTAAGGAATTAATGGCAGGGGGATAGAGAGAAAAGGAAAAAAATCTCTAAACCCAAGGTCCCATAATGGAAAAAATAATCACCAGGGCTATTAAAGAAAGTAACACTTTAGAGTAGATTGTAGAGAGGCCAGTGCTTTGATGCTGTCCAGAATGACCAGCAATTTCGTTGCTGGCAGGTATGCATAATAAAGGCATGACTATAGACAAAGGCTGAGGCTCATTGTCCTACCAGCTTTACCTAGCCTTTGTGTTATTTCCCCTAGATTCATTTGCATGGCCACCAGGATCATTATGGAGCATTGGCAGGAGCTTCATCACCCCTACTTATCTACATGCCTTCTTTGAAGTTTGGAGTAGAGTCCCCCAAAATGATTTGAGTGGACACAGATTGGTGATCAGGGGCATGACAGAAAGTCAAAGGCAGTCTTTTCTCAAGTACTTCAAGCAGTATCCAGACAAGAGTGAGTCAAAAGAACAGACTTAGTCTGGGTTTTCTACTGGCTTTTGAGGTAGCCTTGATATATCAGAGAAAATGCTAGGAATGAAGTCATTAAGATCTGGGTTCCAAGGGACAGAGATGGAAACTCTAAAAGCATTCTTTTTCTATGGACCAGTTGCCTCCCCTTCATATACCTCAAAAAAAGTAGCAAGTATCATTCTCTGAAGCCAACGAAAGCCACAGGAAGCAGCTCTAACATTTTCCGGTTGTATAATCACACATAAATCACTTGACCTCATTGTACTTCCATTTCTTATTCTAAAATGGGGACAACAATACCTGTTTCAATTACTTCACACCATGGTTGTAAAATTAAACAAGACCTCCTATAAAATATTTTGTAAACCTTATAGCACTATACTAATTTCAGATCCTATTTCGTTGGCTGACTTGTTGGGTGTGATGGTTCATAGCTTTATTCAGTCTATTTCGAAAAGAGATTTAACCATCTCTTGTCTTCCTCCTACAGAATATGAGCTCCTTGAAAGCAGGAGCTGTTTCATTTCTATCATGTAATTCCTAGAAGCTAGCACAGTGCATGGAACACAGTAGGCACTTGATATATGTTAGTTGATAGATTAATTGCCAGGAAGAGGCTTCCTAGCCTATGCAAAAAGCAACAGATGGCCCTGAAGGGTTTCAATAACTGAAGGAATCAGATCACAGAAGAGCAGCTCAGTGAACACCAGAATAGGGGATATCCCTAGCAGAGATCAGGGATCAAAATCCAGCAGGGACAGATAGGGAGCAATGCAATAATGTCAGTAATGTATTCTGGCAGCCCTGTAGCATCTGAGGAATGCCTCAACCACATGTGTGCATTTCCTGAATACACCCTTGCCACACTTCATCCTGACATAGATCCCCCTTCATGGATGTTCCTTAACTACACACATTCCCTATGCATGTATTTTATCTGGGTATCCCCTGACCATGCTTATTCTGCACACGTGTGCCTTCCTCCACTGTTGGTATTATAACCTTAGAAGAATGTACTCATGCAAGGAGGGGGATTTTTTCTTATCACTAAGTTTCCTATGCTGTTTGATTAAGTGTCTTTTACTTTTAACCTAATGTGTCTTCCAGCCTTGTAAAATTAAACGCATCAGTGAAGATATGTAAGCTATGGTTCTGAATGAATGCTGCCCACAAAATTCCTGGGACTCAATGTGGGGGTGGGGGAAGCAGGGGTAGGGACATGTGCTACACAGAGAACAGGATATCATCTGATTTTGAATTAGAAGGGGCCTCAGAGACGACCTAGTTCAACACCCCTCATTTTACCTATGAAGAAATGGAGGCCCAGAGAGGTTAAGCAACTTGTCCAAGGTCACGCAGTTAGTAAGCACCAAGACTAGGTTTCCAATTCAGGTCTTGGAGTCTTTGACTGCAATTCTGCTTCTTGTTCTACTTCACTACAACATTAAATAATGAATGTACCAGCTCCCCTTTCTGCCACTGCAAAAGACTATATTAAATACTCAGGGTAAATAAATCCCTAGCTAAGGAAAAAAGCATTCCCCAAAGATAATAAAACAGCTAAGCCAGGCTCCTTATACCAAAAAAAAAAAAAAAACCCACCCAGCAGCTGGCTTACTCTTGTCTAAGGAGTCGTATCTCTTAGGCTCCTGCCAAAAGCTTTTAATCGCTTCAAGTTCTTTGTTCCTGTGATCTCAGGCAGCAACGACCTTGGATTTGGGCCTTCTTCATTCTTTCCCCTCTGGAGCACCTTGATAAAGGATCCCCACTTGATTAGACATAGAAGGGCGAAGGGTAGAGAGCAGCTGGAACTTTGAATGTCTAGTTGTTAGACAGCCGTCCTCAGGCAGTATCATTGTCTCCCTTTGCTCTCCCTAAGCCATGAGCTCCTGGGTGCGATTAGGTTCTGGGGAGAGCGAATAGAAAGGAAAGAAAGTGAAAGCCTAGTTGCCTCCCAGAGAGAAAATTGGTACATAATGTGTCCCGCTCCCCTCCCCCTTCAGGAATTGCAAAGAAAGGAGAAAAGGATACCAAAATGCCCCCTAAGTAGGTGTAGAATCTGAATAGATTTAAGGAGGAGACCAAGTATTCCGGGCAAGTTAAAATGTCCTAGGCCAGCAGTCCATAATTATCTCCTATACCCCTTCAGCAGTCTGGTGAAGTCAGACCCCTTCTCAGAATAGTGGTTTGTGCCTATATTCGTGATTAAAGGAAATGCTCAATTTCATCTACAGGTGAGTGACAATTAAGATGTAGTTTTTCCTTTCCAAGTTGACAGCCCTCTTGAAATCCATCTACAGGGCCTACACACCCAGGTTAAGAACCTTTGCCCTAGAGAAAGAAGCAGTCAATGAGACAATGAAGAAAGTGGCCTTACTCAGACAAGGAGTTGATGTGAGGGAGTGAGGTGAGACATGCCTAAAAAGACAGATCTCAGACTGTGCAGAGCCTTGATTGCCACTGCCTCAGACTGGTTCAACCTATACTAATTAAGGAGCCATTGATGGCTTTTCAACAGAGAGATGACATAATGCGAAGAGTTTTCCTAAAGATTAGTCTAAGGGCAGATGTTTTACACTGTTTTACCCCCCTTGCATCAAAATCAATTCTGATTCACGTGGTAGGATTGGTAATCTTTCTCTAAAGGAGACCAGATGGAATATATAATTTCTTCTCACTTTGTCTTTGGGATATTTCTGAAAGAAGCCTGGGGGTAATTTAGTTGACCATACCCAGCTGCTCAAGGGAAAGTATGTGGGATAGAGGATGGTCTAAGAGAGAACAGCTCCCCTCACCCCCCACTATTTCCACCATACACACAAGACCCCCAAAACTAGTAGGAAATACTGATATATTTGCAAATGGTTACAAGCTACCCTGTACATTTATTGGTGAGACAGGATCCTGCTTATCCAACATACAAGAAGAAATCATGCTTACAGTCCCCTGGAATTCTCTTGTTTGTGAGGTATGTGGCAATGGGAACTGGTTTAGAAAAGAAGGCTTCAGAAAAATGGAGGTACTTTGAGCTAGAGGCCATAGCTGAACTGTAAGTACAACTGTCCAAGACAGACTCTACAGGATATTCTTTTCCTATTGGTTACTTGTCCTCCCTCCTCTCCCCACCTCAAAGAGATTACATATTCTATTCTGGAGGCAAGGAGAACTTCAGGAAGCAGAGCTTTGGAGCAATTGAGGAGGGGGCCTTTATTAGACAAGCACCTACTGAGAGCAGAGACCTGCAAAAGGCAGCACTACAGAGGACCACAAAGCAGCCCAGTGATTGCGAAATACGGAGATGGAGGAACAAACCTCAGCTGGCCCCCTATGAGGGGCACCTATCCACATCACTACTGTTGTAGTAGCACCTATCCACATCACTACTATTGTAGTCACTGAGAGTGTAACCAATCTCTGGGAGAAAGGTTGCTCATTGGTGTTCTATTTTCTATGTGTCTGACATGAGTCCCATCCTTTTCCATTAACTTGAAAATAAAACCAATCATGTATTGCCTCATAAGGCTATGTGATTTTTAGAGGAAATGGAGAGTACCCTTAGATAGAGGTATCAGACACCAAATTAACTGTGTATATATCTCCAATGCAATACCCACAGCAGCTGCTATGAATATGCAGGCATATTCCCAGGTCTGAATCGCAAGATAAAATAGACTCTCTTTATGGGAGATGAAACCAAGACATTTTTTCAAACACCAGAAAGCCAAATCCATCATAACAACAAAGAAATCTATACACATTATCAATGCAGGGGGCCACTGCCATCCCCAAGCCTTCCCTCCATCAGGCTTCCCTTAAGCAGAATCATTCCCTCTCTCCTCAGGCTAGCTGCTCTGCTCTCTCTGCCTCCTTTCTCTCTCCAAGCTCCAACTCACTTCAACTCTCTGTTCCACGCATTCAGCAAGCTCCTCCCACCACAGGCTTCTGTGACCCAGGCTCAAAGCAGGTCACAGAGGCCTATTAATGGATCGGAAAGATCTTCCCATTTCATTACTAAAATTCCTATTCCATTAACAATAGAGTGTAGGAACAAACCAGAGAAGTGAGAGGTCCCCAAGGTGCACAAGGGCCCATCATGTGAGGAGGAAGTTTCTGAAAAAATACCCATACTACATGCCACTCTTCAGTACCAGCTGAGCCATACAGGTGCACCCAATTACAGTGTAGCTGCAGGTACAGAATACCAGCTGTGCCTGTGGTAGGATTTTATATGTACTATATACTCAGGAGACAAATCCCAAATCCATTGATTTTTGTTTAAAGAATCACCAAAGTATTATGCAACTAGAACCCAGGATTTCTCAAAGAAGCCAAAGCACCCCTGGTATCTTAGTAATAACCAAGAAACAAGGATAGCTGCAGCTTTCCTTCCCTATTAATAACCAACTCCATGTACAGGTGAATGGTTGGACACAGCATTCACAGTGGGGACCAATCTGAACTTAGCATAGCTGGAATTCCACGGATTGCCTCGTTCAAGTCTACTGCTTCACACATGGAATGCCACTTGAATGCGAGTATGAAGGTATGCCCAGTTTTTTAAAAGAAAACTCATACAACGGAGAAATTATCTGAACTGACCCTCCATTCCATTATAGAGGGCACACACCAGACTAACACCAGCACCATCCTGCTTGAATCCTGTGTAGTGTATGTATGCTAAATTAAGAATTTGACAATGTTTGTCTTTGTTCATTTCTACTTTTTAATTCCATACAAGTTTCTCACAACTTTGTACAAGCATTCTCATAGGTTCTTTCATTCAGAAAGGAAATCCTCTAATGTTACTATCTTTTAAACAATAGTCCTTTGGGAAATCAATACTGAACCCAAAAAGATAAGTTTCTAATGGTGAACTTTCGAACAGCATGAAAGTCTGGTGGAAAAAGAATTTTTGGGAGGAAGGATTATTCTATTCCTAAGTCTCATTAGATAAACAATCTTCTATTCAGTTTCTGCATAAAGCTGATTCTGCCTCCAACTGTCTTTCATTGCCATAGCTTACCTCCTCTGCCCATTCTTATCTCCTTTTCTCTGGAACCCAGACGTAAAAAGGAATAGGTAAGTATACAGGAATATCCAACTAAAGTGTACCACTTAGCATTTTCTTCCCTAGAGTTTTATGTTGAAAAGCATATCCAATAACTTCTCATAGAATATAGTAGGGAGTCTCCTAGTTTTATTTAGTTAGTTAAATTAATTCCATTTTAATATTTCCATTAGCCATTTAATTCATTCTAAAACCTGGCACTGCAAAGTAATAAAACCTTCCAAATATTGACAGACAGAAAAGTAAATGTCACCCAGCTCTAACCATCTGTTTTTCAACCAAATTCTTCCAGATAGAGAGCTTGCTATAATAATTTATTTATCCATTAATAATAGGCCTAGCTTTATCACCACTTATTCCTGTCCCACAATTAAGAAAAAGAACCAGAATCTCCACTAAGTCAACATCTGTGTTTGGTAAATTTTTTGAGAATCCATTGCTAGAACCTTCTTGGTCAGAAGGCTAAGAATGCTTAAAAAGAGACAGGAGCATGCTGAGTGATAAAGCTGAAAATTCAAATAAAAGCACCAGTGGCATTTATTTCAATGAATTTATGATCTCATCAAAATAGGTACTCCCTCCACTTATACAGGTATGATCTCAGCTAGGGCTGTTCTATTCTGCATGACTCTCATCCAAATCTTCCCATAAATCCCCTCTGGGGGATCCATCAAAAGAACTAGGGGTTTTCCTCTAAATCGGGGATTCTTAACCTGGGATCTGTGAACATTTTGGCTTTTTTTATTATTTTGAAAACTGCATTTCAATATAATTCATTTTCTTTAAAATCCTATGTGTTGTCTTACATTATTCTGAGAGGAATCCATAGATTTCACCAGACTACCAAACTCTGGACTAGACCTTATAGTTTCCAAATTAATAAATACATTTGGTTATTATTTTATAGAGTTCTATAAAGTATCTCTTTGATAATTTGATTGGCATAGAATTCAAACTGTAAATTAACTTTGGCAGTATTGTCACTCTTATATTGGTGCAGCCCAGCCACCAGGACTAAATATGTCTCTACCTATTTAAGATTTATTTAGGGAACACATAGCAATCAACCCATGCAAGTATTTTATGTGCTTTGGTAGATTGACCCTCAGATATTTATACATTGTGTAGTTATCTGGAATGGGATTTGTCTTTCTCTTATTCCCTCTTGAATTTTCTTAATATTTTATGTACAAATGCTATACATTTCTGAGAGTTTATTCTGGTGCCTGCAACTTTACTGAAGCTTTTGATTGTCTCAATTATTATCTTTTCTGATTCCTTGCAATTTTCAAAGTGAACCATCATATTATCAGCAAAAAGAGATAGTTTTATCTTCTCTTTACCTATCTTTACACCTTTAATTTTTTTCCTTGTCTTGTTCCTTCTGCTGGCATTTCTAGAACTTTATCAAATAATAGTGGAGAAAGTGAGTATCCATCCTTACTTAGTTCAATAAATCTGTAATCTCATCAACATAGGTATTCCCTTCAGCAATGCAGGTCTCAACCTATCCATGGCTGCTCCATCTTATATGACTATTATCCAAATCCAACCCAAGTCCTTATTAAATACATCCTATGTTTATTAGGAAAGGTTCTAATATATTCTTATTGCATATGATATTTATTTTCACATTAAGATTGATACTTTTATGATATTAAAAGAGGTCCCTTTATGCCTATACATTGTAGAAATTTTAGAATAAAGTGATGTAGTTTGCTAAAGATTTTTTCTGCATCCAATAAAATAATCATATGGTTTTGAATGTTTTTGTTTCTAGTATTATTAATTGTGTTTATTATTTTTCTAATGTTAAGCCATCCTTGTATCCTTGGTATATCGAAGGGAACAACAAAAAAAAAAGGTAAAGATGAAGTGTGAACAGAACTTCCAGAGTGGAAACTTTATTATAAAACTGTAGCCATCAAACCATTTAGCAATGGAGACAGACAGACAGAGATAGAGACAGAGACAGAGAGAGACAGAGACAGAGAGAGACAGAGACAGAAAGAGGGAGAAAGGGAGGGAGAGAGGGAGAGAAAGAGAGGAGGGCAAAGGGGGGGAGGGAGGGAGGGAAAGAGAGGAAAGAGAGAAGGAGAGAGAGAAAGAAAGACAGAGACACTCAATGAAAGAGACTAGACAAGGGAGTATCAAAAGCAATGAAACTCAATAACCCAGTGCTTCACAAACCAGAAAACAAGTTATTTCAGAAAGACTGCTCTATTTGATAAGAACTGCTAGGAAAACTAGAAAACAGGCAGAAATTAGGCTTAGACCACTCCTTTACACCACATGATTCAATATGTTCAAAATGAATATATGACCCTAACATTAAAGATTGTACTATTAAAAAAAATTAGAGGGAGAAGATGGGGAGAAGATATATTCTTAACCAGACAAAGGACAGAGGCAATTATAGAAGATAAAATAGATAAAGTTGATTATGTGAAACTGAGAAGCTTCAACAGAAACAAAATTAACCCACCTAACATAAAGGAAGTGGTTGAACAGGAAAAAAATTTTGTATCATATTTCTCTCTAAGGTTTTGTTATCTAAAGTATATAAACTATTAATAGACAAATACAAAATGAAAAGCCATTCACCAATAGATAAGTTATCAAAAGACAAGAACAGATCTAAATCAAAAAATTACAAACTGTTACTCATATGAAAGAGTGCTCCAAATCACTAATACTAAAAGAAATGCAAATCAAAACAACTCTGACATTTGACCTCACGCCCTGCAAATTGTCAAAGATGACAAAGGATGGGAATAGTCAATGTTGGAGGTGTATGGGGAAAATAGGCACACTAATGTATTGTTGGTAGAGCTGTGGATCGATAAAACCATTTTGGAAAGCAATTTGGAATTATACAAATAAAGTGACTAAAATGTCTGTACCCTTTGACCAAGATATTCTATTGCTAGGCTTATACCTCAAGGAGACCACTGATAACAAGAAAGTCCCCATATACGATAAAATATTTGTAATAGCACTTTAAGTGATAGCAAAGAACTGGAAACAAAATAGGTGCTCATGAACTAGGGAAGCGCTTAACCAATTGTGGTTTATAAATGCAATGGAATATTACTGTGCACAATATAATATTGTGAACAATATGATGAATATAGAGAAGCATGGGGAAATCTACATGAACTGATGCAGAGTGAAGCAAGCAAAGCCAGGAAAACAATATGTACAATAATTATGAGAATACATATGTACACATGTGAGGTGAATGCTGCAAAATTACAAAAAAACAAACATGGCTCAAAGAAGAGATAGAAGACACCTTTACCACTTTGCAGATGAATTGGTTAATTTTCCTCATTTTTTCCTCTTCTTTTTCTTTTTATGAGCAAGAAGACTTTTAAAAATATTTGTTATATTGTATGACTCTGAAAAGGGACAGGGAAGAGATGCTGGGAGAAATTATGGAGATGTAAAAAAACAACATAAGTAAAAATATTTTTTAAAAAAATAACAATAATGAAAACAATCCCTGTAGACACGTACCAATGGAGGACAGAGGTTGATTAGGCTATGGAATAGTTATGCCTTGCACTTAATATATAACCAATCCATAATCACATTTTAAAAATAGGCTTAGGTTATTTATTTTTTTAAAAAGATTAACACTGCTCTCTTCTACCATTAGCACACTACACTTTATTTATCTAGATACTCATGGGGGAAGACCATCCATCAGTTTACAGCCTGGATTCCCTTTCCACAAATCTACTAATGGTTTGATTTAATATTTACCAAGAGCCTACAACGTATCAGGCTCTGTGAGAAAGAAGAGTAGGGGATAAAATGCAAATGAAGTCATTCCCTATTCTCTAGAAACCTAATTGCTCTGTAAACAAGGGCAACCCATTTGAGCAATTGCAACAATTAAGAGGCACTTCACTGCTTGTTGTCCATATTGTTCATGTTCTGGACTTGTGCCAGAAATAATATTTGTAGTCAGCCCCAATTGACCCCACAGGAGGAGGGACCAAAGTTCTGACAGAAGTCTAATACTCCCACTTTTCATGAATGAAAGACCTTTCTTATTTCAAAATTTTTCAAAGTGCTTTTCGTATCTATGGTATGATTGGAAGAGCACTGGATTTGAAGTCAGAAGGCCTGGGTTTGGATCCCAATGCTGCCATTTACTAGATATGTGCCCTTAAATAATTCACAATATTTCTGAGGCTTAGTTTCCCTATCAGTAAAATGGGTGGGAGGAGCAGAGATATACTGCCTACCTCCAGGGCTGTTGTGAGGTTCAAATGAGCAAATTTTTGTTTAACGCTAAACTAGAAAGTGCTATATGAGCATCAGCCATTATATAGTTATATTACTGCATTTGTGGTTGTCATTCAGTAATGTCCAAATCTTTGCAACCCTATTTGGGGTTTTCTTGGCAAAGACACTGGAGTGGTTTGCCAATTCTTTCTCTAGTTTATTTGACAGATGAGGACACTGAGGCAAACAGAGTTAAATAACTTGCCCAGAGTCAAACAGCTAGTGTCTAAGGACAGATTTGAACTCAGGAAGATGAGTATTCCTGACTCCAAACCCCATATTCTATCCACTGTACCACCTAGCTGTCATCATATAGCTGTTATTATACTGCTGGTACTCGTATCTCTGAAGGTTGTTATGTTTATAAAGGCACTTAACAGAGTACACCATTTGACAATTTTCTTGGCACCAAAAAAACTCAAAATTCCCACAAGCATCCAGTTAATCATATTTCACTTCCTCATAAACGCGATAGATTCAAAGCCTCTGTCTTGTTTCTCTTCTGCTCTTTTCCATAGTGGGTTTTCCCCTTCAGATGAGTTCCTCTCCTGATCATTGTAAAACTCATACAGCTTCCCCATTTCAGTGGGACCAAAGACTGCTTTATGATCAAGATCACGCATGCTTGTTCTTCCATTGTCCCCCTTCCATTTCCTTTTATTTTAAAAATAAGGTTATCAAAATCTTTTGTCTTGATATAATTGTCATTTCATTTCCAACATTTGAAGCTTCCCTTGTGACAAAGAAAAACAAGTACGCATCTAATACAGTGATTATAGCTAACACTGTATATCGTATTCTGTCTAAGTAGTCTTCCACCTCTATGCCATGAAAGAGGAAGTATGTTTCATTATGTTTCATTTATCTCCAGACCCAGGATTGATTTTCCTTTTTGCAATCATTTTATCAATGTCTTTTGTCTTTATATTAGTCCTTTCTCACTAGTCTCTTCAGCCTGAACCCTCCTTTTAAAGGACAAAAATAACTAAACAATGACATCTGATACAACAAACTTGGCCAATGATATATACAATATACTCTCCTGGCAGTACCTCATCTTTCTGATATGAAGGAACCAGAGATTTTTTCTTTAGCATTCTTATTGGTCTTCTCAATATTCAGAGTTCAAATTCCTTTTACGGTTATAGTAATAGTGTGTTTTGTTCTTTTGTTTCTATTTATTACATCCTGCATCAGTTAATATTAATCTTGTTGTGTTTCTCCGAATTCCTTGTCATTTCTTGCTGTCTAATGCTATGCCATTAAATTCATATACCATGGGGTTTTTTTTTCTCTAATCAATGGACACCTGCTTGTTTCCAGTGCTTTGCCACCTCAAAAAAGTGTTTCTATTAAAATTTTGGTACGTGTTCCATTTTTGTTCCTGTCTTAGACCTCCTTATGGTATATTCTCTGTAGTATAATTATTGAGTCAATGGTTATGGACAGTTTTATCACTTTTTTGCATAATTCCAAATTGAAATACCGAATATTAGACCACTTTATAGCTCCTCCAAGAGCATATCAGTGATCCTGAAAAATGAAGGTGTCAAAAAGCAAATTATGGAAATAATTAATGACTATATGAAAAAGAATGATAATGATAAGACCATAACATCTGGGATGCAGCTAAAGCATTCCTTTGATGTAAAATTTTATCTATGAGTACATATATTAAGAAAATAGAAAAAGAAAGGATAAATAAACTAAATATGCTATTTAAAATATTAGAAAAGGAACAAGCAAACTCAAAGTAAGCATAAAAAAGGAAATTTTGAAAATTAGAGGAGACATGGGTAAATTAGAAAGAAGAGCCTGTAGGACTGATAAAACAAGATTTAAAAAAAACTGGTTTTTTGAAGGGGTAAAGCTAATATGAATAAAACTTTCATTAGCCTAATATAAAAGAAAAGGGTAAAAAAATCAAATGACCAAAATGAACAATTAACAAAGCAAAATTAAAGCAAAAAAGAAATAAAAGTAATTCTCAAAACCATATCATATCAGTATACCTGTCTTACTGCAGCCCATCATTTCTGGCATTTCTGCCAATTTGTGTTATGTGAGGTGAAACTCAGAGTCATTTTTATTTGCATTTCTCTTCTTAGCGATTTGGAATGTGTTTTCATATGTGTCCCCAGCCCCACTTCCATCCCTTCCTTTTAATAAGTCCTTATAAATTCTTTCTTTAGAGTCATAGCATCTCTACTTTCTTTTCCAAAATCTTGACCAGTCCATTCCAAAAGTCTTTTGGAGACTAAGTATTGCTGAGTCTCCCTCTCCTCTGATCCTTTGCTTGGATGGATTCTGCCTCTCCCACCCCAGACATCCCCTAGTCTTCTGGAGCAGCTTGTTGCATAAAATTCTCCACATAAACTTCTGTAGTTCTATGAGACAAGAAGGAAAGAGAGTAATAATAGCCTTATGTGATAGTCAAGAAAACTGAGGCTCAGATAGGTTGTGACTTGCCCAGATCACATATTAAGTTAGTGGACAAGGGAAGATTCCAACCCAGTTCAGAGCTCTTTCCACTGTAAAATACTAATAATAGTTGGCACATATGACATTTCAACATCTGGAAAGCCCTTCACATACACTATTATGTCTCATCTTCACAACAGTCCTTTGAATTAGATATTTTATGGGGCATTATTTCCATTTGACAGATGAGGAAGATGAGACTCAGAGAGTTTAAAGATTAGTCCATAGTTTATACAGATGTTATCAGACTCAAATACAAATAGGGCCTTTAAACCATACATTAGAATCTTTGATGGCACACATAGACTTTAGAAAAAAAACCTAAAAACATTATCTATATTTTATTGTATTTTTATTTACTTTGCCAAATATTTCCCAATTACATTTTAATCTGGCCACACTCTGTTGTAGGCTATATGTTTGACGCCTCTGGTTTCCACAACCAGAAAGGGTAAGAGGCAGGATTCAGACCCAAGTCTCCTGATTCCAAGTCCAGAGCTCTTTCTACTATAAAATATTAATAACAACTGGCATTTATAAAGCAATTTAAGGTTGGCAAGGCGCTTGAGTTATATCATTATATTGCATCTTCTTAATACTCCTAAAAGGTAGGTACTAATGGGTATTATTATCCCCATTTTGTAGATGCAGAAAGTGAGACTCAGAGAAGTTAAATAGTCAGCCCTTAGTGGCAACTAATAAAGCATATGAAGCAGGATTCAAGATGAGATCTTCTAACTCCAACTTCAATGTTCTCGCTTACGCTTCCTTTCTGTAAATTCCCAACACTGAGCCCATTTGCCCATAATTTTAAAAGGGAAATCACCAGCACCACCCCATCTACAACTTGAAATCTATATTTGAATTCCAAAAAATGTGTCCTGCAAAGCAGCTGAGTCTTTACTGGACTGACAACCTTCATGCATCTGTGGCCCATACCAAGAATGTAGGTTTTCCCACCAGAGTCTTCTGCATGACCTTGGAGCTCCTGTAGTCTTAGGCTTAGGCTGAGGCTGTGTTGGACCAGGTCCCTTGTTCTGCAAATGCTTCCTCCAATCTGTTCTTGAGCTGTGAGGTGAGAATTTGCACTGAGGCACAGCCTCATTGCTCTAACACCAATTTTCTCCATTTGTTATCTCCAATGTTTGGTCCTTAAATTATCTCAACAAGCCGTGCTGACATCATCCCTGGAATTAATGAAGCTCAGCACAACCTGCTAATCTCCCAGCCAGGGGAGGGGGAAAGAATTTGGGTTTGCAGAGCCAAAAGACAAGTTCATAAATTTTCATTAAATTACTAGATGTTTGTAATTTATAGCCACACCAAGATGGCTTGGGTCTCTAAGGAACTGAGAAATACTCTGAAGAAAAGGCTTAATAGTAGAGAGAATGATGGAAGTGTTAATTTGATGATTTTGTGGCTTTTTCAGACATTGGGGTGCTATACAATAAGATGTCCATTATCCTATAGTAATGGGCCACCTCCGGGGTACGATGGGGTGGGGGTGGGATAGGGAAATGCCTATTAGATGAGGGGGCTTCAACAGTCTCATAGACCTATGGCTTCACGTTCATGGGCATAACATATCTAAGCCTTAGCAGACCAAAAGATCATAGATTTTAGATATGAAAAAGGCCTTCAAGGCCATGTAATCCAGGCCTCTCACTTTACAGATGAGTATATATGGAAGTCCAGAGCAGGTAAGTGAATTTGGCCAATGTTACACAGAGAGCAGGTTGGAGAACCAGTCTCTCGAATTTATTCCCTAGACATAAGGAAAAAGGGGGTGATAGAATGTCTGCAAGGGAAACCTTGTGGAGAATAAGGAAAAGCAAGTAAGCAAGGTTAATTTCAGGATGAAGACGGGAGATCCAGAAAGTTTTCAGCACTAAATATTTGAGATTTCAACACTGGCCTTCACTTACAAGGTCTTCAATATCTCATTGCTGTGGCTTATGTATATTTATAACACACTAGTGAAAGTTGGAAACATAATAAAGATATTTCATAGGATAGTAGATTTAGAGCTGGAAGGTACCTATTTGTAGAGTTTAAAGCTAGCAGGGACCTTAGAGATCATCTACTCCAGGCCTGTCCAAGGTACACAGTGGGATTTATGCAGCCTACCTACAAGCATAGAAATTTACATAAATGCTTTAGTAAAAGAAGCCGAGATACCACAGAACTCTCACTAAAATGGCAAATTGAAATATATTGTCTATTGTTTCAATAAAAACCTAAGGTTGGACAGCCCTGATCTACTCCAAGCTCCCCATTTTCAGGTGAAGAAACTGAAACCCAAAGAGGTTACTGAATCTCATTGCACTATCTGGAAAAAAAGTACTGGAAGGAAGGAAATTAAAGTTAATGGCAAATTATTTAATTTACCATCCAGTAAAAATCAATCCTAATCAAGTACTGAGGTGCTGTTGTTTTTCTCCAATAAGGGCTGGGAGAGTTAAGTGGTTTACTCAAGGTCATGCAGTTGGCAGAAGCAAGATTCAAATCCAGATTCTCTAATTTCATATCCAGCACTCCTTTGCTTGCACTACGCTGCCCATCCACAAGAGTTACTAACTAATGTTACTAAGTTTGATTTAAATGCTGCATTTCACCAAAAAGATTTTTTCAACACAAAGGATAAAAATAATTTCTTCGGGAATTCTGGGTGGGAATCAGAAGCAATGGAAAACAGCAACCTGACCTAGAGTGAAGGACACTGGATTTAGATTCTGAGGACTTGGGTTCAAACCTAAGAGCCCAAGAAATACCTCTCCTTATGTTGCCAACTTTAACTTTCTAATTGTCATAAATACAGATATGCCACTTTAGGGAGGTATTGCAGGCATTGAAAATGGGAGACGGTGCTGAAATATAAAATATGCCGTGCTGAAAAGATACCGGATCTTTCCTTTTCAGCCTGAAACTACCCATGCCTCCTTTTCCTCCCCAGCTTTCCACAAGGTTTTCCTCACAGGCTTCCTCTTGTCAACTTTCCCCTTATGTCTATGGAATTAAATTGAGAGGCGGGGCTCTTCTGCTGCCGGAGAACGAGTCTTGTGTTCTAAACAGCTCTTACTTGGAATCCACCAATCCAACAGGAGGCTCGTCTGCTGGCGTTTCACAATTAAACAATAAGGTACAGCCCGGGGAGGCTGGGGCAGGGGGGTTGTTGGCCAAACGAGCCATAATCTGCCGCCAGGTTATTATCACTTGATAAATACTCCTCTTGGAATCTCTCGCTGCTATTACAAAAAGTCATCTTGGTGGGAAGAAAAAAAAGAACTCCTGGCAAGAGACAAATATTCAGTTTACATTGTTGAGCAGTTAAGTCAGCAGCCAATTACATACATTAATCTATCTTAAGAGGGCCCTGCTCCTTCCAAGATTCCCGGAAAGCTCCTGACGACAACCAAGGTCAATGATAGTTTAGCGAAGAGGGTGGGAGAAGAAGGGAGAAAGAGGAGGGACACAAATAACTTTATCTTGGGAGGTTCCAACAATACAAAATATGAAATCATATTGCAATCGACCGGCCAAAGGCTGATCCTGGGATTCATTAAGGAGCAGGGCACAGTGTTGTGTGTGTGTGTGGTGGGGGTGGGGGGGGGGTGTTCATTATTTTTGAGAGGTCAAATTTCTTTCTTTCTGAGTATCAATACAGTGATATCACTGAGAAGCATTCCTTTAAACTAGAAGAGACCTTGGAGACCATCTACTCCAAAATCCTCATTTTCAGATGAAGAAACTGAAGCCTGAAGAAATGATTGAATCTCATTGCATTATCTGGGGGGGTGGGGGGAGGGGGAGGGGGAATGCTGGAAGGCAAGGAATGAAAGCTAATGGCAAATTATATAATTCACCATCAAGTAAGAATCCACCCTGTCCTAGTACTGAAGCTTTTTCCAACATTGAATAATAACTAGCTAGAATTATTTTTAAGCACCATCATATGCAGCTTTCTGAAAATGAAAGATTTGTTGCCTTTCCATGGCTTACTCATTTTCTATGGAAGAATTGCATTGTATCCTCAGCATATAGCAAAAACCCTGAATCCAGCACATTTCTTTCAGGCAGGAAAGCCTTGGGGCACGCGTAGGTATGGACAAAGGAATGTAAGAAATGCAGCCTCCACATCTATGCGGTGGAATAGCACATTCTCAGACTCTTGGAGGTGACACTGTTTAACTACCTGTTTCAAAACCAGAACTCCCTAAAGAGAGAAATCCTTGTCTGCTTTTCGAAGGCCACTAAGGAGAGAGTTCTGGAACCTGTTCTTAGGAGAATCTCCACCTTCCTTCAAAGCACAACTCAATGGCCCCTACAACTCAAGGCCTTTCTTTATTTTCCCCCAGTTATTAACATTCTCCTCTTCTTAAAATCATTTTCTATGACTTCATAGTTATTTTGTAGTTACTGGTATATGTGTGGATAGAGTTTGAGACCTGAGTTCAAATGTGGCCTTAGATACTTAGATGTGTGACCCTGGACAAGTCACTTAACTTCAATTTTTTTCGTCTGAAAAAATGAGGATAATAATAGCAACCATCTCTTAGAGTTGTCATGGGGATAAAGTGAAGTAATATTTGTAAAGAGTTTTGCAAGTCTTGGAGTGCCATATACTAAATGCTATCATCATCACTGCCTTTCTTGTCATTATCATCAATGCCATATGCCCCTAGAAGATGTAAATAAGTTTTTTGGGTGCAGCAGCTGTTTAATTTTTTTTGTCCTTGAATTACCAAATCCTAGTACAATACCTTGTACACAGTACGTGCTTAATATATGTTTGCTAAATTTAAGTGCTGAAGCAATTTGAGGCAAAGTAGAATGTCATTAAAGGAGCAATTAATCAATAGCATGTCAAAGAAATAGAAGGAGAAGGGAAGAAGCATTTATTAAACTCCTACTGTGTATCAGGCACCGTGCTAAATGCTTTTTACAAATATCATCTCATTTGATGCTCATAATTAGCACAGGAGGTAGGTGCTATTATCATTTTATTTTACAGTGGAGGAAACTGAGGCCGACAGAGGTCAAGTGACTTCCCCGGGGTCACACAGCTACCAAGTGTCTGAGGTCACATTTGAACTCAGGTCTTCTTAACTTCAGACCCATTACGCTCTCCACTGTGACACTGAGCTTGAAAAAGTATGAGGAAAAGTATCTAGGAAAGTGCACTATGTCACGTTTCCCAATTTCTGGCTTATTAAGGAATAAGATGATATCCTACTCTGCCCAAGAGTACTTTGGACTTACCAGAGCAGAGGAAAGATGGAATGGAGAAAGAAGTACTCACATCCCCTTACATTCATCTCCATTCTTAAACAAGTCGCCTCTATTATTGACTGTAGCGGAAATTTAATTAAGAAGCTTGTTAATGAGCATCTTAAGAAAGCTGCTGCATTTTTAATGCAGATAAATATTGCCTTGGACAAAGACTTAAGAGCAGTGAGGATTCCTAGCTTTCTTAAAGGCTCAGTTCATGTGCCGCCATATGATTTCCCTCACTGTAAGTACTTCCTCTCATCATGTTTATACTTAACTATTTGCATATTTCTAAACCATGCTGTCCCCAAACAACCCCAAACAGGAGGTAAGCTCTTTGAGGCAGGAAATCCTTTTCATCTATCTTTTCATCCCAAGTTCTGGTACATGGGAGATACTTGAAAATGCTAGTTATGTTGGATTGTTCTTAACCAGAAGTGTCAAAAGGATGGCCAGCAGGCCATGCTGCTGAAACAGCACTCTGGAGTGCCCTGAAAACAAGATTAAAATGTAATTGGGAAATATTTAGAAATCCTGAGTTCAAATCGTAGCTCTTTGAGCCACCTTAAAGAAGTTGCTTAAACATTTTAAACCTCAGTTTCTTTCAACTGCAAAGTTAGCTTAGACTTGATGATCTCTAAAGTCCTTTCTGTGATCCCATGAACCAAGAAAATATTAGCAATAACTGACATTTACATGGGATTTAAGGTCTGCAAAGCCTTTTGTATGCATGATCTCATCTGAGCTTCACAACAATCCCGTGAGATAGGGCATTATCATCCTCATCTTCCACATAAGGCATCTGAGGCTCAGAGAGGTTAATGCAGCTGCTGGGAAGTACTAGATGTGGGATCTCAACTCAGGCCACCATAACTCTTTGTATGACGCCACTCTGGGAAGAGGGAAGGAGAGGAAGTGGGTCAAGATAGAGACAAGAAAAGCCTGACAGTGGATCAGAGCACTGAGATTGCCAGAGAGAGAATGGGACAAAGCCTAAAGCTTAAAGTGCAAAGTAACTTCAAGCAACAGAGACAAAAGCCACAGACTCAGCCCAGTGATATCTTTGTTGTTCAGTCATTTTCAGTCATGTCCAACTCTTCATGACCCCATTTGGGGTTTTCTGGCAAAGATACTGGAGTGGTTTTCTGTTTCCTTCTCCAGCTCATTTTACAAATGAGGAAGCTGAGGCAAATTGGGTTAAGTAACTTGCCCAAGGTCATACAAGTAGTAAGCGTCTGAGGCCAGATTTGAACTCATGAAGGTGAGTCTTCCTGACTCCAGGCCTCATCCTCTATCCACTGTGCTACTTAGCTCCCCTTTGTGACCTTAAAGAAGTTACTTAAATATTGTGAACTTCAGTTCAAACACCCACTGATATAGTCCTTTGAATTAATTTCAGAAACAACCACACAGCTAGAAGGTTCCTCAGAATCATCTGATTTGACTGTCTTGTTTTTTACAAATAAGGAAACTGGAGTCCAGAGAGGAAAGTCCCTGTAGCTAAGCAAAGTAGAACAGGGCAGTCAGGGTTTAGAATCTGAACAAGTATTTTTCGAAGGTGTCTCCAAACTTCATTTCAGGATTCATCAAGGATCTATTGTTAAGGAAACTGATGCTATATGAGGGAGTTCTCTACATGATCGCTCTTACAGGAAAAAAAAAATAGGGAAGGAAAACAAGGCAACGAGCGTTGATTAAGCTCTTACTCTGGGCCAAACACTGAGATCAGTTGAGATATTTATCACAAGATCATTGACATAGATCTGCACAGGATTTCAGAGGCCATCTGAAATTCAAACCCTTCGTTTTATTGATGAGAGAACTGAGACTTAAGTGGGAAAGTTGAAGGACTTTCCTAAGGTCGCACAAGCAGGAATCATTGGAGACAAGATAAGAATGCAGAAATGGGATTTGACTCTGCAGGCACAGCACTCTCTACTATACCATGCTCTCCTTCCAATTCCCAGAGGGAACATAGGATGATAGATATTGAAGGGACCTCTGAAACCATCTAGTCTAGTTTTGTAGATAAGGAAACTGTGACCCAGGGAGATTAAATGGCTTCTCCACAGCCACAGGGTGGGAAGGATCTGATCCAGGTGGTTTGAGTAAAGTGGCTTGCCTTAGGTCACAGCATCAGGCAGCTCTTTCAGATTCCAAGCAGAGCAGTAGGATGCAGTAATAAATAGCTGATTTTGGAGTCAGGAAAACTTGCATTCAAATCCTTCCTCCAACACAAGTCATGTCACCATGGGCAAGTCATTTTACCTTGATCTGCCTCAAACAATTCCCTGGAACTTATCTAAGAAATAATAAGTAGGCTGTGATATGTGACCTATATCGGTGCAGAGAGTTTGCACGCCTAGAGTCCTTTTCTGGATTCTCACATCTAACTGAAAAGATCCAGTACTGGATTGGAGAGAAATGTTTGCATAGTCATGCTTGTTCCTGAAGAATGCACAGCTAATAGAAAATTCAGAATAAATATCCACGGAGTTATAAAAAACGTTGTTGTTCAGTAACTTGTAGATTAACTTAGGACTCCTTTGTGTCAGCAGATATTGCCTTTCTAGGTCTGAGGAGGTATAATCACCAATTCAAAATTCCTCTTTGGGTTTAAAATAATCAGTGGTGACCCGAGAAACAAAATGCCCCCGTACAGGATTGGGATTCAAAATTTCACAGACAAGCTGAAAAATTTGGCTCAGCAAAATGTTACAATGCAACGGTGAAACACGAGGTGTCGGAGGGGACTGAGTTAGACGACAAAAATGGCCAGAGTCCTAAAGTGCCCTGAACTTCACACAATTCAAACCAAATGAGGAATACTTTAAATGAATGTTTGACATGCAGCCGTTTTTTAATCTTTCCTGGTACCATAGAAGGACCAAGGATACCGTTTACCTGCCTGGTTCATGTACTATGAAATTAGTTTTGTTTATTTTATTTGGTGCCTTTAAACAAAGCTGGTGACTGTTAGAGTTGGGATGGAAGAGACTTTACAGATCATCTATTCCAATTTCTTTATGTTACAGATAAAGAAAGAGAGGCCCAGAGAAAGGCAGTAAGCTACCCAGCATCCTGTACAGAGCTCTCAACTGAGCCAGACAGACAGAGACACAAAGAGAAACAATTCAGTTTAGTTTATACTTACCCAATACTTGAGTGATAAAATGTTTCCAGTCTCACCCTTCTCATCTTCTAGACCTTTCAGCAGCACTGACACTATTTAACTACCTTATCTTTTTGTTTTAAATTTCTCTTTATTTTATACTTTCTACTTCCAAAAAATTGTCTTGTATATCTTTCTTATGAATGAATGAATGAATGAATGAAAAAAATTATTAAGTACTTGCAGGCAAGAACTCTTTCATTTTTGTCTTTATACTCCAAGTGCCTCCCATAGGACCTGGAGAGTAGTGGGTGCTTTAAAAAAATGCTTATTGATTGATTCCTAAATAGCCCATAAGACTGACTCTTCTATCTTGGATTGTTCCTTCACTCTCTTTTATTGGCACTTCTTTTTTTGTTTGGTTTTTTGTTTTGTTTTATTTTGGTTTTTTGCAGGAGGGAAGGACGGGCAATTGGGGTTAAATGACTTGACCAAGGTCACACAGTAAGTGTGCCAAGTGTCTGAGGCTGGATTTGAACTCAGGTCCTCCTGACTGCAGGGCCTGGTGTTCTACTCACTGTGCCACCTAGCTGCCCCTTTTATTGGCACTTCTTCCTCATCCTGGCTGCTAAATGTAATCTTTCTCACAAAGTGCTATTTTAAGCTCCCTTCTGTTTTCTCTCTATACTCACTTTGATCAACAAGTGTTTAAGTTCTTTCTATGCACCAGGAACTATGCTAAGGTGGGAATATAAAGACCAAACTGAAACAGTCCCAACTCTCAAGGAGCTTACATTCTAATGGGAGGAATAACACGTACAAAGATGAATATACATGTATACATGTTATATATGCATAATATATATATATATATATATACATTCATACACATACATACCCCACACACATAGGAGTACATATAACGTAGGTAGGTAGTTTGGGGATATGCAGCCCCGGCACCTTGGGAAAGGCTTCATAGCAAAAAAGGTGGTGTTTGAGCTGAGTTACTTTTGTGAATTAAATCATCACTGTAGTGATAGCTGATAGCTTTCAAATCTCAATCTCCAAATCTATTCCCCTTTTGAATTCCAGTCCAGCATTTCCAAAAGCATTCCCCATATCTCCACTTGTATTTGCTACCCAAACATGAAACTCAATGTGACCCAAGCTGAAGTCAATCATCTCTTCTTCTCAAAGTCTGTGCCACCTGGCTTTCTTATATTCATTGACGACACCAGATTCTTAGTCATCCAACCTTGTTGATTTTTGTTAACCCTTACCCCATTTATCCAACCCAGTGCCAAATTCTATCGATTATCATTCCATACAGGGGTGGGGAACCTACAGTCTTGAGGCCACATGTGGCCTTCTAGGTCCTCGGGTGTGGCCTTTTGACTGAGTCCAAGTTTTACAGAACAAATCCTTTTATTAAGGGGATTTGTTCTGTGAAGTTTGGATTCAGTCAAAGCGCTGCACTTGAGAACCTAGAGGGCCACGTGTGGCCTTAAGACCACAGGCTCTCCACTCCTGTGAGATCCCTGCACTCTCACATCTTGCCCTTTCTCTCTATTCCCACTGTCACTACTTCATTCAGATCTTAATTACAGACTGCCTGGACAACTGTTATAGCTTTCTAACTGGTCTCCCATCTAACCCTACTCCAGTCTATCTTACCCACTGCCCCAGTGATCTTCCTAATTCACGTTGTTAATCACATTGTTCCCCTGCTAATGTCCCTTATTTTCCCACCCCATCCCAAATTGCCTAGAGTAGTAGTCTCCAAAGTAGGTACCACAGTCTGGGGGCGGGGGGGGGGGGGAGGAAGGGCAAGGCAGGGACAGAGAATGACATAAACTCAAGGGATGTGTGATCAATCATTGGAGAATGAAATAGTGGGTCACATCTCACTTTTCCCATGATAACCAATCATGACCTTATCTCCACCACAACTATACCATCTTTTCTACCTGTCATAGCTCAATACTCTCCCACCGTTCCCTGGACTTCTTTCTTATTGCTATACTAGACATAAGCCCTTCAGGGTTGTTAGAACCTAAATGAGATTTAGGTACCTGAAACATTGGCTGGCAAGATCCTCTCCCCAACACCCCCATACTCTTTCTGCCAGGTCCCCCTCAGTGAGTACCACACAATACTCTGTCCTGAGATTGCTTCTCTTCTTCCTCTGTATTATCTCCCTTGGTGATCCTATCAGTTTCCATGGGTTCAGTTATAAACCCCATGCAAGCGATTCCCAGATCCATATTTCTAGCCCTCCCTCTCCTGAGCCCTAATCTCAAATCACCAACTGATTCTTTGTACATCTTGAATTGGATGTCCTGTAGTCATCTCAAATTCAATATGTCCAAAACAGAACTCATTACCTTTCCTTTTCCTCTCCTCAGCTTTTCTATTATTGTTGAGGGTAACCACCATCCTGAAAGTTAGCCAGTTGCACAACCTTTGTGTCACCCTTGATTATCCCATCACATTCGCCCCACATATCCAATCTGTTCTTAAATCTGTTCCTACCTTTACAATGTCACATGTGTGTGTATACCCTATTAAATTAACATAGCTATCACCCTTACATAGGCTCTTATTACCTCAGGCTTGGACTATTGTGCAAGCCTTTTGATTATTCCCCTTGTCTCAGGTCTCTTCTCACTCCAATCTACCTTCCATCCAGCTGCCAAGGTGATTTTCTTTAAAAATTTTCTTGAAAAAAACAAACGCAGAGACAGACAGACAGACAGACAGACACACACACACACACACACACGCACACACTCAATAAACTCTAATGGCTCCCAGTTACCTCCAAGAACAAATATAAAATGCTGTTTGGCATTCAGCCAACCTTTGCAACCTGTCTCCTTCTTACCTCTCTGGTTTTCTTACACTTTATTCCTCTCCATATAGTCTACAAATCAAAGAAATGCAATGTTTGTAAATCACTTAGCACAGTGCCTGGCACATAGTAGGCACTTAATAAATGCTTCTCCCTTCCTCTACACAATTATTTTGCATGTTGCCTCGTCCATTAGAATGTGAGTTCTCAGCAAGGTCCATGTTTTTGTCTCTTCTGCATCCCTTGAGCTTGGCACCAATGCCTGACACATAGTAAGGGTTTGGTAAATGTTTGGATATATAGCAACTGACTGATTGAATGGGCAAGTTCTACATGCTGGGATAATGGTGGGTTAAGTAATATCCTCTTCCCCATCCCAGTTTTGCTGTTTTAAGTTGGTACGGGTGACTAGCACAAGATTAGCAGGTGTGAACTGTGACATGCATTGCAGATATCATTAGAGGATCTTTCTCCCCAAATCTACCCCTTTTCTGAAATTCTCTATTTTCATCAAGGGCACAACTATCTTTCTGGAAGAGTCTCTTAGTTTCTCAACTCCTTCCTTATCCTCATCACTCAATTGAAAGTACTTTTTCTGTAGTTACGATGACCTCTCATCTGCCAGATCTGAGACCGTTTTTCTTTCTTGATCTCTTTTGCAACATTTGACACTGTTGATGATCGTCGACTCCTAGATACTTATTCTCTGCTTTCTGGGTTACTAAAAATGAAATAAATAAGTGAATCACTTATAAAAATTCTGATAATCTCACACTTTGAAAAACCTGGGAGCAGAATTTTCCATCTTGTTAAAAAAATCTTGCAAAGTTTCAGTGGGTTTTGAACCCATTTGTTAAAAATATGAAAATGCAATACCATCTGATTAGTTTACAAAAACAACTGATTTATGTCAGAGAACATAAAAATTTGCTAATTGAATATCAATAAAAACCTTTGCATATTTAGTGGATGGATTAAAAAATGAGTACCATGATTAAGTAACCTTAATCAACAGAATACTTCCTCCATTTAGATCTATTTATCTTTGTGACATGTTTTGTCCAGTTAGATAGCTATTCGAACTTGGTATCAAAATAAACTGAACCGGCCTTTTGAGTTACTGCATCACAAAGCATTAAACCAAGATTTTTTAAAAATATGGCCTTTTCAATCACATTGCTCTCATTAAAATATCATTATGACAATATTTTGGCAAGAACAAAAGAGGATTTGTACCATTAATAAATAAAATATTTTTAAATAGTTTGTCTTAATTTCAACTTTTTATATTTCTATTTTTGTGTAAATCTCATAAGGTACATGTAAAATTTGTAAATTTTATATATATTGAGGGGTTATCCTTAAAAAAAATTCCTAATAGAAGTATGAGATCAAGATAGTTTGGAAACCACTGGCTTAGAAAATAAATAATAGACTTCCTGGCCTAAAGTCAAGGCTTTGGGGTAGGCTTGATGTTCACTTTATGGGGAGTCATCAGAGGAACCTGATCATATAACTCTGTCTGGCATCATGCTATTTCATAGACAGAACATTGGACTAGGAGTCCAGGGTTCCATATCAGTCACTAGCTGTGTGACCTTAGACAAGTCAAGGCTTTCTATAATCTGCCTTTCTCCAATCTACCTTTTCCAGACTTAATTCGTACTACTTCTTCTCTCAATTCTACCTGTTGAAATACTTCTCTTCCTTCAAAATCCATTTCCAGTGAACCAGAGGCAGGTTGGTAAATGTTTAATAGAAGCTCTCAAAACACACACACACACACACACACACACACAGAGTTCACTTTTAAATTTAATGTGCTTTATTAACATTTTCCCCATCACTTTCTTAAGCCTAAGTAATCAACAAAACATCAAGCCCCAAGTTGTAGCATTTTTGGGTTTCTGAAGTGTAAATGTTCACGCTGAAAATCTAACAACTGGCTTACAAGCCAATTACGTCTGACTCCAGCACACCCCTGGATGCCACCCACTCTATAGCATGAAGTCTCACTCATCTAGAAGTAATCCTTCTGTCCTGTAATTTCTCATCTATCTCTCACAAGTCTCATGCAGTTACCCTCATTTTAACTTATTTCAACAGTTATTTGTATCCTTATTTTACCAAGAGTATAAGATCTTTGGGGATAAGGACTATATTATTTTCATATTCGAATACCTAACATTTGGCACATATAATACCCCAGAATCCATTGCTTGTACAATGGGTGCTACATGCACAATGTGGGAGGCACCATGATGCAGTGTAGAGAGTACTAACTCTTTCAGTCAGAGCATCTGGATTCAGTACCACCTCTGATGCCCTTTACCTCCAGGCCCTGAGAAAGCTGCATAACCTTTGGCTTCATTTCCTCATCTGGGAAACAAGGAGGCTGGACTACATATCCTCTGAGGTCCTGTTCAGCTCTCTATCTATGTTCCTATGAAATGTTGGAAAAGAACGGAATGGAATTGGGCAGGATGCAGTATTTAATGCCATCTAGATAAATCTTTTATCACTTGTGAGAGAAAATCTTAAGCTTCAAGGAATAGCAAAGCTAAGCTAAAGAGATGCCCCATCGAAGAAAACTTTCACATTCATGAATGAAGAATGAATTTAGAATAGAACCTATTAATAGCATTCAGTTTGAGCTGAACATAACAAACAAGACATGAGTATCATGTATAATATTTTTGTGCATCTAAGCTGTTATTAAGTGACTGAAAATAAACAGAAGATTTATGATAAAGAATGATATCCACCTCTTGACGGAAAAGAACTGGACTCAAGATGTAGAATGAGACAGTTACTCCACAACTTTGGTAAAGGGTAACATTCCTACAAAATGACATGAAAGTCAAAAACATTAATGTTGATATACTGAACCTATGGGAAGTGGGGGTTAGGTTCCAGCGACCACCAAAAACTTATCTATCTTTCACTAGAGATGTTCACTAGAGATCACTTTTCTGCATACAATTCCTTATAACAAAATGTTACTTCTGATAATATACGCTTTTCCTAATACAGTAACCGTGAAATAACTCATAAAATGCAGTAACAAAATTGGTAACACGCAAAACATTTTCTTGCTAGTAATTCCCTAGAATTCTATGACCTTTTGTGCTTCTATTTCAATAAAAAAAACCTTTGATTTCAGACAATATTGACTTTTCATAACACATGAAAGCTACAGTATCATAAATATTGCATAACAAAATTCTTAAAACTAAAACATTTTTAACCCAAATCTTACCTTCCGTTGTATCAGATGGCAGTGTGAAGGTGTTGTACTTTAATTGTGCAGCTGTAAACCTCTTTACCCTGGCCACCCTCTGAAAATCAAGGGAGGGGTTGCTAGGAATTTAGTCGCTGCTTCCAGAAGACACTGAGGTGGGCAAGGTCTCAACACAAGCTTAGAGCCCAAAGAACTTGCACTATGTTTGAGGGGCATAATTGCAACATAAAATTTTATTTTGAAGGCAAACAATGAAAATACGCAGTGAATGCACAGGTAGCGCTTTATAATGGTAGAGCAATAAGACCAATGAAGCACAAAGTAAGATACCACCCACTCCACAAACTTGCATCCAACATGCCTCTCATTTTTTTCTATACTGCACATAACTTCAATTGTGTGTGGTTGTCAACAAGAAAGTGAAAATGAGATTACTAATAAAATCATGGAAATGCTTGAAATCACAAAAGTTAAAAGGCACGAATGTTGAGGATTGACTGTCTGTATTTCTGGGGCATGGCCAGTGTAGGAATTTGTTTTCCTTCGCTATGCATATTTGTTACAAGAGTTTTTGGCAGTTAAGTAGCTTGTTAGATAGAGCACTGGTCCTAGAGTCAAGAAAAGAACAGTTCAAATCCAGACTCAGACACTTTCTTGCTCTGTGACCCTGGGCAAGTCATTTGACTCTTGTGTGCTTCAGTTGCCTCAACTGTAAAATGGGGATAATAACAGCACCTGCCCCCCAGGGTTATTGTGAGGCTCAATAATTGTAAAGTGTTTAACTCAGTGCCTGGCACATAGTAAATGTTTTATAAATGTTAGCTATTACTTTTATTATTGTTTTTCTTTAGCTTTTTTTTTCTTTGAGGAGGTTAAAGGTGGGAAGGAGAGAAAATAAAGCGTTTTGACTAAAATTTTTTAAGACATCATAGGGTGGAGAAAATACATGGGATTGGAAAAGGAAGTAGGTTGCTATCATTCTAGAATTTCCAGTTAAGATTTATTCCACTTACCAAAAGAAAAGCATTAAATCTAGTAACACAGGAATGAGGAATTTAAAATATTCTGGGGCATAGTAAATAAAATTTTAAGAATGTCAAAGAGGGCAGAAAGTGGACATCCAGACTCTTACTGGCTTTTCCTTGGCTCCATCTCCTTGCAAAATAAAGCATAGGCCAGAACTCTAAACCACCACTGCTGGCCTGAAAGACCATCTGGGTTGGAAGATAAGGTAATGGGAAATACATTCTGGCTCAACACCGGAAGAAATTTTTAACAGTCAGAACTATCTAACTATAGAATTCGATACCTAGATAGGGAGGGAGATGCCTGTCATTGAAAAGTATACAAGAGTATCTAGATCAAGGGTTCTAAACAATTTTTTTTCTGCCATGGACCCTTTGGCAGTCTGGTGAAACCTGTGGATTCCTCAGAATAATGTTTTTAAATGAATAAAAACATATAGGATTGCAAAGGAAACCAATTATATTGAAACATATTTATCAAAAGATTTTTTTTCCATTCCAATGCATACATGGTCCCCTGAAATCTATCCATAGATCTTTTAGCATAGTTATCTATGTGCTAAGTAGATGATCATCCCTCGGGAAAGCCGTAGAAGAGATGTCAGTGTTGCTAGACAAAAAAAATGTTGGGAACAAAATAACCTCTAAGATCTCTTCCAGCTAGAAATTATATGTATTTTTTTATTCTAGATATATTCATGGCTATAGAATTATACATGTTTAAAACTAAATATAGAAATCAAGTTTTAATTCATTATTGATCTACCACCATATGTCATTGGACTACAAGTATATTTTACATATATGTCACATACTTCTATGTCAGGATTATACCAGGCAGTTGGGTTTCATGTGTAGGGGTAGGTATGAGTGGAGAGAAGCATTCAGTCAATCACCAGTATTTATTAACAATATCTACATAATATCCAATGTCTAATTTATAAACGAAAAACTCAGATGTTTTCATTCTCAAGATGTTTTCAAATTTCGGGATTTTTAGTATCAAGTAAACTAATATCCACCTGGTTGATGGTGTCAAAAAAAGACACTAATACTTTTCTCTTCATTTTAGGCATAAGTCTGCCAGAAACAATTTTATTCAACTTTATATTATTCTAATATGTAAGCATTTCTAATCTAGAGAGTAAGATGTCCAACATGACATAGTTCCTCCCTGCCTTCCAACTTGTCTCTCCACCATAAGATGATTTGAGGTAATATTTATAGGAATCTTGAACAAGAAAAAGAATTACAATATGTTAAAAGAGAATTTTAGAGTTAACATTCCAAAACAAGTCATTTTTCAGTTCCTTCCCACCCTACTCCCCTCAAGTATTCTCCAGGAGTAAGGACAGGGATATTTTTCCCTGAGATCAAAATCTTAATCTTTTCTCAATAGAGATGGATGGATCATTTCCAGTGGCTTCAAGGGTTAGACAAAAAACGAGCCTACCTTTAAATGGGTTAATAGCCCCATCACTTCAGAAGTATTCTTTGTTCAAACATCAGCTTCTACTCTTGATCTATTTCCTTATTAAAGGCCTTTTTTGTCCAGATTCGAACTGGGAAGTCTGGAAAAGACTTTTTGGACCAGATAGACACTCTTTCTTGATATTTTCAGTTTTACAAAAAAAAGAGGTTTCCAATATGCTTCCACAATAGAATATTTCCTTTTTCATATAATTAATTTCAGCATCACACAGAGATAATCACTGAACACCCAATGCAAGGAGAATCCTATATTGAACAGTATGGGTTGGAGGGAAAGAATCCCATAGAAGAGAGCCTGGTATGTGACTTTAAGAAAATGTGGAACAAAATCGATTTAAATGTTCCCTAATAATGGAGGTTATGCCCCATCCTCTTTCCTCACATCTATATTCCATAATCAGTTAGTCAATAAATATTTATTAAGTACCTACTATGTGCCAGGCACTATGCTCAGCTTTGGGGATACAAATACAACGAATGAAATGACCCCTACTCACAAGAAGCTGTCATTCTAATAGGGAAAACATGACCAGATTACATAGTGGAGCCTTCTACAGAAATAGTGAGGTTTAGAAGAAGAGAGAGTTTGAAGGAAAGATAATGAGTTCAGGAGTTCTTTCCAATAAGCTTAGTTGACTGAATTACTGAATTCCCCACCCCACCCCCACTTTATTTTACAAATGAAAAATAAAGCACTGAGACCAGAAGTATCATGCCCAAGGTTAAGCAGCTCAAGGATTTAAAAAGTTCTCTTTCAACAAAAGTATTTGAGAAGATATTATTCAAGCACCAGGCTAATGCACTGATCCTTATGTAAGCCAGTTAACTTTGCTCTGTTCCAAGGCCAAAGTCTGTGTCTCTAATCCTGACTAGTCATTTTGCATGCTATCCATTACAAAGGGTTTAGGATCTAAGAGCTGGAACAGACCGAACTGTGGTCTACTTCTAGTCACTCATTTTCCAAATGGGAAAACTGAGGCCTGAAGAGAAGTGATTTGCCCAAAGTCACAACTCAAATAGCTACAAAGGACATATGAAGAAAGACACTGTCTGCAACCAGAGAAAGAAGTGATAAAAAGAAGTATGTAAAGAATAATTTTACATAAATACCTATTGGTGTCTAATGATAGCTATCTCTAGGGTGGGGGGGGGAGAGAAAACATAAGAAATTTACATGATTATTATATATTTAAAAGGGATAGCGAGTTGTATATAATAAATTTGCGGTTTCATACACAATCATCTTTTTTATTATACTGTTATGGAAATGTTTATTTTATTCCATAAATTTTAAAAAATTAAAATTAAATTTAAAAAAAGTCACAGAGGCGGTAAGTTGCAGAGCCAAGAGTCTCTCACTCAGGTCCCCTTATTTTCTTATTCAAATATAAAACTTTTTTATACATGATAATATAAGATGAGGGCTTGATGGTACACTCCTTTTTACTCCTAGAAAAACAACTCAAATATCTGACAATAGCAACAAGTTTATAAAGAAAAGTGTATTAAAATTTAATCAATAAAGAATGTAAATATTTTAGTAAAACATTATGTAGAGAGATGTAGATATATTATCCCTCATTAAAATTAAGGATAACACAGTATAGCAGAGCATGACATGGCATGTTATGTATGTTATGGGCTAGGATATTGTATAGAACAGTATACCGTTCTAAAAGTAATGTATTATAAATATGTTATATATGCTTTAATATACTGTATGCTATAATCTACTAGGGTCAACTAGGTGGTGCAGCAGTTAGAGTACCAGACCTAGAGTCAGGAAGACTCCATCTTTGTGAGTTCAAATATGGCCAGACACTGTAAAATGAGCTAGAGAAGGAAATGACAAACTACTCCAATATCTTTGCCAAGAAGACCCCAAATGGGTTATAAGGAGTCCTACATAACTGAAAAATGACTGAACGTGTTAATATATATACACATTACATAATATACACATATTTAATACTATTTGTGTATTTTATTTATATGTGTTATATGTGTATGTATATATATATATATATATATATATATATATATGCTAGAGTAGAAAGAGCACATTGGATTTCAAATCAGAAAACCTAGATTTCCAAACCAACAATTAGCTTCTCCGGACTTTAGTTTCCTCACCTATAAAATAAGAAAGTTTGCTTAGAGACCTTGGGGTTCCTTCCAGGTCTTTATCTATGATAATATATATACTTTTATACTTGGGGCAGGAGGAGGGAGTACAGGCCTGGGGAATGGCTAATATGGAAACTTACTCTACCAATGCCTATCTGATGTCATGTGTGTGATGTCATAGTTGATGTCATTGTGTGATGTCATGGTGTGATGTCATGGCAGTGATCAGGATCCCTGAGAGGTTAGAGGATTTGCCCATTCCAGCACAGCTAGCACATGTGGAGGCAGGACTTGAACCATATCCTCTTGATTCATAGTCTGGATATTTATTCACCATTCTATAACCAATTTTATTTGTGTGTGTTATGTGTCCTCATGCATACAGTTGTAATAAAAACATATGAGTGTGTAGATAGGCTCAGACAAGGGCATAGGCTCCCAATAATGCAATTAGGAAGGTGGAAAAAAGGTTTGTCATAAACATGTTGGAAAATTCCAACAATACTTAAAAGCAGCTAAAAGAGGAAATCCAAGAGGTTTAGAATGAGTCAGACTGTACTAAAAAGGTAGCGCTCATCTTCCTCTGATATTTATGGGAAGTCACATTATTTTCCTCAACTTTCTATGAGGGTTCAACTCAAACCACTACTAGAAGATGAATGTTTCCTTTTCCTGTGACGTCCTCTGTAACACAGTAACAGACAATGATGGTCATTAGGGCCTTACAGGAGGTGATGTGGGGGTCATGCTCCCAGACCTCCTAGCAAATTATCTTCTTGTATCTCCCATTCCGATATCCTGAAAGCTTTCCACAAAATCATATATTTTTTCCTAAGCAGACAGTTTAAGAGACTTCACCAGGCAGTTAAAGAGACTTAAATCAAGCATGCTGCATGACAAAGACAGATCTGACTAGCATGTTCTGAAGTGTTCCCCATAAATCTTTCCAATGGAAAGTTTCAGATACTCTAGGGCACAGAAAGGATTTACAGCCAACAAGAGGAAGAGGACAATGGCGGCTTCTCCAGTTACTTGATCTGGCTTCCATTTCCCACGGTCTGCTCTAGTAAGTGGGTCAGATTATTCCTGTGTGGGGGAAGATCATTACATAAGGAAGCAGTACCCAGAGAAATGGGTTATCCTGTGATGGAACAGAACCCTTGCAAGCCAACTCCCACTAGTCTGTGCCCCACCCCTTTCCAGAAGGGTGAAGCATAAGCTCATGGGGAGCCTTTGAACTTCTAATCCCCCAGAGAACCCACATGAAAAGATCCCCTGGTTCTGGAACAATTCTCCCCAAAAGCCATGCAACACCCAATGCAATGGAAAGCCAACACATTATTCTAATTACTCCGCAGAAAAGGCAGAAAAACTAACAATTGCCACCCACTTTTAACCAGATCCACATTACTGATCCCTTTCCCAGGGTGTAGTCAGATTTCCCCTTTAATTATCACAGGAAACTCATGGGACAGATGGCCAAGTTTCTAAAGTGAATATACTTTGGGCAGTGTTTATGATCCTTCAAAATCAGGAAAAAACAGCTTAATAATAAAAGCCAAGATGTCCCTTATATAAGGTGATGTGGTCTGGAGGCTACAGGATTCTCTCTTCCTCTAGTGTAGATCTGACCATGTCACTCCCTTTTCAATAGACATCTGTGGTTCCCTATTACCTTCAGTGACAACTACAAAATCCTTTATTTGGCTTAAAAAGCTCTTTATAACCTAGCTTCTTCCTACTTTCCCAGTCTTCTTACAACGTTTCATGATCCAGTGACCCTCCTTACTCTTCCTCAAACATGACACTTCATCTCTTCTTCCAGATATTGTTTGCCATGCCTAGAATCCTGTTCCTCCTCACCTCTAGTAAGTCTCAGCTAAAATTCCACTTTTGAATGAAGCCTTTCCCTGTCCTCTTTAATGTTAGAGCCTTCTGTCTGAGATTCTCCTCAGTTTATGCTGTCTATATCTTGCTTGTACATAGTTGTTTGTATGATGCCTCCCCATTAAACTGTGAGCTCCTTGAGGGCAGTAATCATGTTTTTCCTAAATTTGTATCCCAAAGTTTAGCACAGTGCCTATCACACAGTAGGTGTTTAATAAATGCTTGTCAATTTGACTACACTATCTTGGAGTAAGGCTCTGCTCTTGTCTACCTTCCAACGTTTTAGCCTCCGTTTACCCACTGAAGAGGCCAATGATGCTAGGGTGGATGATCTGAGGACCTCTCCCTGCTTGGAGCTTCCAAAGGCACTTCTGGTGTCTCAACCTAATTATTTTTGAAATGATTCCTTGAAGTTGCACATCACACTTGTGTTGTTTTTTTTTAATTGCTTTCCAAATCTATTCATCATCTGGTCCTCACAATAATCCTTTGAGAAGCAGAATGAAGTAAACAGGACCAGAAAAAAAACAATATACACAACAATGACAACCAGAGAAAAATAGAAAGAACAAACAAAAAACTGAAAGCTGACCAAGTTTGACCCTGGAGAAAGGGTGAGAAAATACACCTCCCTTCCTTCATTGCAGAGGTGAGAGATGATGGGTGTATAATACTGCTTACATTGTCAGGGATAATGGTTGTTCTTAGTTTTGTTAACCCTCTTTTTTAATCTCTGTTACAAGGAATGACTCACTGAGGAGGAAAGGGGAGAGATATAATTGGGAATTAATATTATGTGGAAATAAAAAATTCAATGAAATTAGGTATAATTTTTTTAAAAAATAATAAAACAGAAAAAAATGCTGTGAAGTAGGCAGAGTAGGACTCAGTATCTCCATCTTATAACTGAGAAAACAAAAAACCCAAGCTATCTATGAGCTCTGTCCAGCAGGAGCAGAGATGTGGACTTATCCATTCTGTTTTGGGAAGTAGATTTGGTAGAGGCAAATTCTTTGTTGAAATTATGTTCAATCCAAGTTCACTTTCCCAGGAACTAAAGTGGTATAGAGGAGAAAGTGCACCTAGGTTTGGAGAGAGAGAATATATGTTGAACATATGTTCTTGCTATATCTTCAAAGGAAATGTGTCTTCATAAAAGCTAATTGGTATTAATTAATAAATGGAACTGGAGTACTAATCACTGGTTGTAACACATGGAAATGGGGACTCAAGCTGATAACCTTAGAAGAGAAATCTCAAACCACTCAGGGTACCACTGGAATGGTGAGGTGGAGAGTAGCTTTTCACTGGGAGAAGGAATCCAGAAAAAGTATTAGCTACTAACAAAGACAATTAGACCCAAGACAGTTAGGGAAAGAGGATTTGGAAAATTTTGGAAAGACATTATATGGCAGGGTTCTTGAGCTGTATCCTGAAGGGAGAGAGTGATTCTGTGAAGAAGCATGGGTCCAGGGAAACCAGGAGTTCGGAACTGAGAACCTAATTGCCAAACTATAATAGTCTCATTAGTCTCAGGATGCAGCTATGTGTCTCAGTGAACAGAATGCTGGAACTAGGATCAGGAAGACTCATCTTCTTGAGTTCAAATCTGTCCTCAGATACTTCCTAGCTCTGTGACCCTGGCAAGTTGCCTAACCCTGTTTTCCTCAGTTTCCTCATCTGTAAAATGAGCTGGAGAAGGAAATGGCAAACCACTCTAGTATCTTTGCCAAGAAAACCCCAAAGAGGGTCATGAAGAGCCAGACAACTGTAAAACAAAATGACAATTAGTCTTGTTGTCCATTCATCTCAGCAGAGAAATGGTATAGCTGGAGGAAACAACCGAAGTTTGAAAGAAAACCTCGGTTCTAATTCTAATTCTATCACTAACCGGTTTCATGAGTCTGAGCAAATGATAATTTCTCTGTGACTCAGCTTTCTCATCTGCAAAATGGGGAGAGAGAAAGAGAGAAAGAGAGAGAGAGAGAGAGAGAGAGAGAGAGAGAGAGAGGTGGACCATGAAAGAAGAAGGGATCAGAATTCAGAGGACCTGGGTTCAAATCTTCCTTCTAATACTTATTACCTGTGTGACTTTGAGGAAGTCACTTAACTTCTTCCTCTGTAAAGTAAGAGAATAGATGGACTTCAACTCTAGATTCTAGGATTCCTGTCCTAATGCCTTTCAAAGTTGCTGTGCAGATAAAGGGTTGCAAATGCACTTTGGAAAATGTACAGGTAGTGTTATTTTCTCTAACAAGAGCACCATGGTAGGGTGTGGAATTAGAAGGGTGGGGCAGTGGCAAAGGATGGTAGTGTAATAATGCAGGATGTTCATTCACATTGAGATCTGCAGCCAAACATTTGGAATCTGCCTCAAAGAATAGGAACAATTCCCAAATAGTCTAACTTTTATAAACTTGGCTCTATCATTAATGAATTACTGTAAACCCTTCATGAAGCTATATTTATATTTTATATTTTCCATCTTTTGTTGGTTTTTAGTAATGTCTGACACTTCATGACCCCATTTGGGGTTTTCTTGGCAAAGATACTGGAGTAGTTTGCTATTTCCTTCTCCAGTTCATTTTACAGATAAGGAAACTGAGGCAAACAGGGTTAAGTGACTTGCCCAGGGTCACACAGCTAGAAAGTGTCTGAGGCCAAATTCGAATTCAGGAGAATGAGTCTTCCTGACTCCAGGCCCAGCACTCTATCCACTGAGCCACCTAGCTACCCATTTTCTATCCACATCACTTCATAAGGTAAACAGTTTCATAACTTTACTTGCCATTCTGGAACATAGGGATCCCTTTTATCTGCTCTAACTCTCCTAAGGTCTAGCTTCTCAAGGACACCCCTTCTAAATCCCTTTTCACTGAGCAGCCACATTGCCCACGTTACTGCTTCCTCCTACATTTCACAATAAATGTAGGGACCAACCCACAGAAGTCAATTAACCAAAAATTAGGTATTCCAACCACTTCTAAACAATTCTCTATCATTAATAATTACAGTTTTGTGCATGCAATAAAGCAATTAAGTCCACCTTCAGTGTTCTGACCTACCAACTCTCCCTGTGACACCCTCTACACACATACACTCCCAGCAACTCTGCCAATGGCCCAGAGGGCACAGATGCTGAAAGGTCAAAGATTTTGCATCTTCAAAGGGCCAAGGGTCCTCTCAGGGTGTAACCCCAGAACCGGCCCTTGCCAATTCACATGGATCTGTTCGTCCTGCATAGAATCAGCAGGCAGAGAAGATTATTCCGACTTGCTAACACTTTAGAATTAGGGAGAAGAGGGGAAGCAAAAGTGTAGCCATAAGGCAGGCACATTCAGAATAAACCTACAGAATTAAGAGCAGAGAGAGAAAAAAGAAAGGGTGACACCTTAAATTAGTTTATCATCATATCAGTATTTTTTTGTTATCATATGTATGTTCCCATGTAAGATATGTATGTTCATATGGGTTATCTAAACATAGATTCATCTTGCTCACAGGTTGCCTGGATATTGCTAGAATGGGTTCCATGCCTCCCCAAGAGAGACAGATTTCTGCCTTGAGGGGAAGAGGAAAAGGGAGGGGAGGAGAAAGTGACTAGGCCCTTGTCCCTTTCCTCGACTATCTACGAAAAGGAGTATTAGACTAAAATTCTATCTGTTTCACATACACATGTATGACTGGCCTAAGGATACTGTAGGTTTAGAACAAAAGTCACTTCTTTGACCTCTATCCCTTAGCTTATACTCACTGGTTTAACTCATCATCAAAGGCAGGTTACCCAAAAGACCATCACAAACAGCAAATAGTGAGCAAAGTCACTTATCCAAACAAACATCAAACAGAAATCAGAAAAATGAAATCCGCTAGAATATGCCCCAAAGTGCGTGAATCAAATCGACAAGCATTTTTAAGTGCCTTCTATTTGCCAGGCACTGGGCTAAGTGCTGGGAGATACAAAGAAAGACAAAAATAGTCCCCTGCCTTCAAGGAGCTCACAATTTAATTAGGGAGATGGATGACATGCAAACAACTATGCACAAATAAGATACATACACACAGACATACACACACATATATATATATAGGTGTGTTGGTAAGCAAAATGGGCTCCTTAGCACTTAGTTCAACAAGTGCCCTTGAAGAGTTTGGTTTGTTTCCTTTGAGTAATTCAGTGTATTTCATTGAGCCTTACTAGGTGCTAAGCCCCAGGCCCAAACCACTATTAGGTGTGGAACCTCTGTGGGTGTGGATTGGTGACTGGGGTGGGGCCCAAGGTGGGGCTGGCTAAGGGGAGGTGCTAACTCCAGAGCCATGCCCTATTAGGTGTTAACCTAACTTATGTGGATGTGAACCTCCCAGGGTCCTAAGGGGAGGGGCTAACTCAAGAGCCAATCATAGCAGTCTAAGTTCTAGTCATTCAGATGACGTTTGATGACATCTGAAACCTTATAAGAAGGGAAGACAGTCATTTGTGCAGGGCTCTCGAGATGGTGTTGATGAGGAGACTCCGGGCAGCTGTAGCTAAGGAACCCTCCAGCTTGTAAACCCAGATGCTGAGACTTTGTTGAACTCTGGTAACTATGTATTGGGATTTGAATCAGACAAGGTCTGTCTGTCGATGTTTGTATTTTGTTTGTATTTTGTTCTGAAGTTCAGGGTGCTGGTCTCTTCCCCTGAACTAAGTGGATGATATTTGTATGCTGAATTAAAGTAAGCTTGTCAACCCCTTCACCTTGCTTTCCTTAGTTAAGCAGATCAAAAGAGCCTATGCTGTTGGCAGCTTTCTGGGTGCTGGCTGTGGGTGGATCTTACACCCCCACAGAAGCTGGATTGTTGAAACAACAAGTCAGTTAGACACATGTCTCTCTCCTGAGAAGCTTTTGCACCAACTGTGCCTCTTACACAGTGCAGTGTTAGCATTCTGTCCAATGGAGTCCCATCTCTCTCCCCGAGGCAGAAGCAACAAAAAAAAAAAAAAACCCAGGCTTGGGTGAAAGTCCAATTACACTGTGAAAACAATACAATTCAATCGGAGGTGACAGAGTTAGCAGAGATGAGCCATCTACCTACTGAAGTTTTCCCAAATCGGATGTTCATTCTCATTGACATTTGCAGCCAAGAGTGAGGAAAGTTAGATCAAAGAAGAAAGTTAGTTGACATACTACCAAGATCCAAGGTTGAATTGCAACAACGTCTCTGCTATGGAGCAGACTGTCCTGAGGGAGTTTAAATTGTGTCTCCTGGCCAGGAAGCCTGGAGGTCAGGGCTGCCCCCCACTCCAGCAATATAATCCTGTACATCCTGTTTAACTTCCCTCACCTGCAGCCTCTCAATCATTCCAAGGACCACTTTACAGTGTCCTGAGCTGCATGTTTCTGATTCACGCAAGCCTGACCCATCATATAATCTTTTGGCATGAGCCAAGATGTTTCATAGAGGTCACTTGGGGGAACTTGGAGAGTTTTCCTTTTGTAAGAGAAAAGAAGGGCTTTTCTCTTATAAACAGAACTTTCCATTTATTCAGCTGTCAGGCAAATCCAAACATCCAGGTTCAAATCCTAAAAGCTTTGCACAGACTGAAAAATTTTGGCCTTGTACAGTCCCCCACTCTAAATAGCAATCACAGGAAAGACATTCCTGGGACCGTAACTACATTTTTTACAAATAACTTAGACCCAGGAGATTTCAAACATAAAGGGAAACATCCCTCCCACTTCCCTAAAACACCCCCACTCCAGGCCTGCTGGTCTCAAGGCCCACTCACTTTTAAGTTCTCATCCAAATACATAAAAAAATATTCTTTGGAATTTGCTCCATGCAAGAGAATGATTAAGCTAGTACTTAAAATTCTGTAAGAATCCATTGAAGTGGCTCATTACCACATGACTTTAAATATACTACAAATCAAATCATCCGTCCCAAAATATGCCCAAATGATACAGTAACAGGCTGAGGCAAGAGGCTTTACCTAGAACAGACATCAGTAACCTCTGGCATCTACACAAAAGGATACACAGAGGTACTTTTCCCGGTATGGTTGGGCAGACCCTTCCATGGGCAAAAACGAAACAAAAAAAAAAGAGATAAATTTTGTCTTAGGCCTCTTCCCACCTTCTTCTCTATGCCCCTTCAAGATTCTTCCTCCCATTTGCCACTTTCCTTTCTATTGCCCCTCTCCCAATTGCTTCCCTTTTCCATCCATATTCCTAGTATGGAATGTCTTCATGCTGTCCTCTGCCCTTTCAAAAGTCCCTACTTCAGCACTCCATCCAAGCCTTCTCAGGGCTGAAGTTCCCCCCACCCTTAGTTGCCCTGCATTTCCTCCCTAATCTCTTTTTAAACTTTGGCTAAGCTTTATTTTGACATCATTCACTGAGGTGTGAAGGACAGTGGGTTTAAGTGAATGGAGATAGAACTGGACTGGTAATTTCATTGTTTAGAGAGCTCCTGGGTGACAAAATGCCTCTGCTAATACAAGTCAGCACTTTCTCTTCAGTTTACGTAGAGAGTTGCCTAGAAAACTGAGAGCTTAAGTGTCTCAACCAGGATCACACAGCTAGTTTGTGTCAGAGATGGGACCCAGTCTTCCTGACCAGAAAGCCCAGTCATTCACTCTCCTACCTTGCCTCTCTCTCTGCCATTTTAATATGTGAGAGGAAGTATATATTTATAGAAAAGGAATCTCTCAAGCTTAATGGACTTCCAGTTAATATAATATATAAGGGAAAGTTATTTTTTTAGCAAAAAGAATTTGTTTCACACCTATATCAACCTCCCCCCTACTTTCCCCAGAAGAATAAGAGTCAGCAATGTCACCTTACTCCTGAAAAGCTGCCTAGCTTGGTCTTAGATTAGAAGAGAATCAGTCCTCTGTCCCGACCTCAATGTTTCTACAATCACAAGATAAGATACTCAGAGCCCCCTAGATGAAAAAACCCTCTTCCTTACCTCTGCTTTGATAGACCTATTTATAGGACCACTGAGATTGGTCTCCCTAGTGCCTAAAAAGAAGTAACTCATGGGAAACAAGAAAATAGAAAATTACCATCTCTTCTTCCACCACGTTCCACCTAGGCCTGACTCAAGCGAGAGTTGAGGAATATTCAGCATCCCTCTCCTAAATCCATTCCATGGACCCTCCAGTGTCTAATTGTCCTTCCCAAAAGCTCAGGTTTAGCAAGTTTAAACTCTAGGGCAGAGCAGGGCCTTTCCCAATCCCTCCTAATTCTCATGTCTTCCCTTTGTTAATTATTTCTTACTTTATCTGTATATAGCTCATGTTGTATATATTTTTTGTATGTTGTCTCCCCCATTAGAGTGTAAGCTCCTTGAGGGCAATGCTTAGCACAGTGTCTGACATATAGTAGATGTTTAATAAATGTTTATTGATTGATTAGTTGAAGAAAGTTGTTGCTACTCTTATTCTTCCCTGCCAGACTATGTGGTACTTTGAGAGCAGGGAACGTGTGGTTTTGGTTTTGGTTTTTTTTATCAATCACTAAACCCTAGCACACAGTACCTTTCCCGTACATGCTTTGAAATGGTTACTGAATTTAACTGAATTGGTCTCATGTTTATTGTAGTTGAGGAAATACATCACAATTGAAAAAGTACTGGCTGTGGAGTCAAAGGACCTCAATTCAAATCCTACCTCTGCCATTTACTAATCAATGAAGGATAAGTCACTTAACTTCCTTGAGCTTCAGCTGGCTTATCTGTAAATAGAAGGGACTAGACTAGATGACCTGGGCCTCTTCCAGACCTAGATTTATGATCTTAGTATCTCCCCATGCAGTGAGAATCTTCAACCTAGCACTCTAGAGACCCAGGCTTATCTCTTTGCTTCTGTTTACTTTGAAGGTCCTCTAGGCCCATATCAAGTGAATCTACTGGATACCCCACTTTTGGTACTAAAGTATCATGGGAAACCATTTCATGAAAATTAACTTTCCTATGCCAACTAATTTTGACAAAAATCTGTCCCTTCAGTTCCTTGATTTTAAGCTAAAACATTAAAAGCCCAGCAGATATGGGAAATCCCAGTTTCAAAGTCCAAAATCTGATTGGATTCTGCCTCCCTTCTAATCCCAAACACAAAGGTTTGGTCCCAATCTACAAAAGAAATGGAGGTATGTTGTCACTGTTCAGAGTAACATAATTACCAAGTCATAAACTGCCCAGGCATCAGTCTTTATGATTTTTTAACAAGCCACAAAGGATTCCTTTAATGATTAAAGGCCTATAAAGCCCAGGCAAAAGACATTTGGGTGCTGGTGGCAGCTGCTAAGAAGCCTTGGCTTAACAGTGTCCTTTGAGTCCCCTTGGAAGGTACAGCATACAGAGATGGCTACCTCTGTAGTTATTGGTCTGTGGGGGTGGGAGTGGGCAGCAAGTGCTCCTGTTCTGGAGAGAATAATTTGGAGAGGATAAGAACAGTCTATAGTCAGGGGAGTTGAGCTGATCAGAAGGAAAACTGAAATAAAAACAAAGCCAGAAACTTAATGGCCTTTTCTCTTGCCTGGGCCCAAGCTTTTTATTTCTAATTCCCATAAAGGCTTCTCTACAAAAAGGAAAATCAGGAGACAAAGGCACCCAGATAACAGGTAGGATAAAACTCTAGACAAGAAGTTAATATGGTGGTTTTGGGAAATTGGTTGGGAGGACCAACTGCTTCAGGAAGCAGAGGCTAAATGAGGCTAATATGAATTAATGATAATAATATTTGATTCAATCTTTCAAGAATCCATACTTCATACATGATACTCACAAATCCCAAGTTGATAAGCTTATCCTTTACCAATTGAATCATGGCCATAGACTACCTTGAAACCTGAGAGAAGTCACCCCTTTAGGGACCCAACCAGCACTTGAGTTGGTATAGAGCCCACAGGGGGATACTACAGAGGGAAACAAGTGGATTGTTAGGCTTGAAGTTAGTAAGATCTAAATTCAAATCTTTCTTCTGATTCCCTGTGACTATTACTTAACCCCTATATGCTTCAAGCAACTCTCTAAAATGTATAGAGGGAAATTTCTCATAGCTGCTACATTCAGAGATGTAGCATCAATCAACCATCACTTATGATGTACTTACGATGTGCCAGGCACTGTGCCTTTTACAGAAAGTGTTATTTAAGCTGAGGCTTAATGAAAGCCAGTGAAGCCCAGAGGTAGAGGTGAGGAGGGAGAGAATTCCAGGCATGAGAAATAACCAGTGAAAGGGCACAGGGTCAGGAGATAGAGTGTCATGTGCTAGGAACCACAAGAAAGTCAATGTCCCTATATTGTAGAGTTCTTAGAGAATAGCAAAATAGAAGAAGATTGGAAAGGTAGGAGGGGACAGGTTGTGAATAGCTTTAAAGCCAACCAGAGAATTTTATATTTTATCCTAGACGTAATAAGGAAGCACCAGAATTTATTAAACAAGGAGGGACATGGAACATAGTCAAACCTGCAAATTGAGAAAGATCACTTTGGCAACTTAGTGGGAAATTAACTGGAGGGAAGGGGTGGATATTTGAGGCAGAAAGACCAATCAGAGAGCAAATGCAATAGTCCAGGGAGTAGGTGATGAGAAATGGAACCAGGATTGTGATTATGTGAGTTGAGAAAAAAGAACATATACAATGGATGTCATGAAGGTAGAAATGGCACGACTTGGCAACAGATTGGATATGGGCAGGTGGGGGAGGTGCAGTGAGAGTGAAGAGTTGAGAATGACACTAACATTTCAAGCCTGGGTGACTAAGAGGATAGTGACCTGAAAAGTAATAGAGAAGTAGGGAAGATGCATTTGGGGGAGGGGAGGAAATTTTTGAGTGTCTTGAATTTGAGATGCCTGTGTCATTTGAGATGTCCAAGAGGTAGTTGGTGATATGAGACAAGAGTTCAGGGAAGAGATTGGGGCTACATATATAGATCTTGGAATCATTTGCACAGAAATAATAATTAAATCCATGGGAGTTGATGAGATCACCATGGGGATTAGAGAGGGAGAAAGAAGAGGGCCCAGAACAGAGACACCTACAGTTAGTAGGCATGACCTGAAGAACCAGCAAAAGATACTGAAGAGAAATGGTCAGATAAGTAGGCATAGCCAGGAGAGAGTGGTAACATGAAAATTTGTACAGGAAAGAGTATACAGAAGAAGATAGTCATCAAAAGGGTCAAAAGCTACAAAAAGGTCAAGAAAGATGAGGACTAAGAAAAGGCCATTAGATTTAGAAATTAAGAGCTCACTGGATACATTGGAAAGAGCAGTAACAGTATGTCCTTATGACTATGAGATATATAAGAGAAGATGACCTAATCCCCCAGCAGACCAAGACAAGACAAGAAAAGCCAGAATCTAATCAAGTTCTAATTAATGTGGTTCAGATATTAAATGCCGAAGGAGTCTAGAGAAAGGCAATAAGTGCTATGGGGACCCAAAGAGAGAGAGAAATTAGTGAGGCTTCATGGAAGAAAGGGCACTCTAGCTAAGCCTTAAAGGATGAATAGGATTTGAATAGCCTTCAGGAGTAGAAGGACATCCCAGACTGGGGGTAAGCCTGAAAAAGGTATAGAGCGGGAAATGAACAGAGCATGAAGTATTCAGGAGATAGTGAATGAACCAGTCTGATTAATTAGGTGGATATTAAAAAGTTAGTGGATAAAGATAGATCACTATATTGGGGTCCAATAATTGAGGGTCTTGATAGTTAAAGAAATTTAGACTTCTTGAAACAGATAAGAGGGAAACATAACTTAGGATTTTCATCTCTTTTCAGAACTACCTGGTTGGATGCTTCCCGATCCCAGAAGCATATGCCTCCCAACTCTAGACTACATAGCATTTTTCCATTTCTGCCAGGAGCTCTAGAATAGGTAGTTATATATCTAATTGTGTTTCTTGATAAAAACAGACATTTATATAACATTTAAGGTTCGCAAAGTACTTTATAGGCATTATCCCAACAGAATGTAAGCTTGAGGGCAAGGACAGCTTTTGTCTTTGTATCCTCAGTGCCTAGCACATAGTAGGTGCTTTATAAATGTTTGATGCTTTGAACTAAATATCATTTGATGCTCACAACAACACTGTGAATCATTACTATTTTATAGATGAGGAAACTGAGGCTGAGTAGTTAAATGACTTGTCTAGGCTTACATACCTACCGAGTATATGAAGTGGGATTCACACCCAAGACTTCCCAACTCCACATCTGTGTGCTACACCATGCTGTCTCATGATGATGGCTCCCTTCCAGATCTAAATCTATGTTCCAATAATGGTGATGGTGTTACAGAAGGTCCTAAGTGTTAACAGAAACTATGATGTTTGAAAATTATTGCAGAGATAGCTGAAATTCTCAACAGAAATGCCTGGAGGCTTCTGGGCAGCATATGTGAATTGAAAGGAAAATAAATATCCCATCTTCTGGGAAAACACCAAGTACCATCAAATACCTAGACCTTACCCTTTAATGAGTTCACAGGGGTTTCCTTCTCTTCCCCTGGAGCCTTCCAGTAGAGCTCTCATTTCTGGTTCACTGTCTCTGCTCACTCAGGGATGCCTTTTTGGTAGATATTTTATGTGAAGTTTGAAACTGAGAATTTATGGAGTGTAAGAAAAAACAACACTACGTGTGTGTGGTGTGTTTGCTTAGACCCCATTACACTTTTCTCTAAGCTTCATAGCATTCACTAACTAATCCTTAGACAGGTAAGGAATTTTCATCTCCATTTATTGAATAAGGAAACTGATTAATAAAAAAGTGAACAACTTTGTGATATGGGTTGGTTAGATCAGGACCCTTCACCCAGAGGAGGGGAGATGTGTAGATAAAGCCAGCTAACATGACTAATAAGTATCCAGAAGGGCAAGCCTGACTCCAAAGGGATTCTTCCAACCTTTGTGTTTATCCTCATTAGAACTACTCCCAGCGAGAGTTTGCAAACACAGCTGTATTCTACTAACTCTGGGTTGGGGCATCTAGTTTCCTTTGTCTAAATAATAAAAATAATGATAGTAGTAGTAGTACTTATATAGTGCGTTAAGGTTTGCAAAGCACTTTATAATTATTATCTCATTTTAACCTCACAATAGCCCTGGCATGAGAATGTTGTTTTCATCTCCATCTTATGTGCTCCGTTTACACAATAATCTTTTTCCACCCTCTCTAACTAGTTCTTCTTTGAGAATGGTGACTTTTTCTAGAATCTTCCTCCCTTCATTTCAGTCTCTTCTTTTTCTCTGTTGCTGGAACTCCACAGATTTTTATGTTTGTGTCTATGTGATGATCTTAAATGGTGATTATGTGTTAATTGGAAATCAATCAACAAATACTCATTGTAAACCTCTTATAAGTCTAGCACAGGGCCAGGCACTGTTGGGGAGGCAGAAAACAGAGATATTCCTGCCCTCCGGGCACTTGCAAACACAAAGAATAATAGGAGAAGAGTAATTTGTCTTCAGATGGTCTCTACCTGAATTCTTTCAAATATGGGAGGAGGAGCAGGAGGAAGATAACGACAAGAATATCACAATATACAGCACTTAAAAGTTCTTTCCTCATAACAGGATTATGAGGTGGGCATTACAAGTGTTATCATCTCCATTTTGTGGATGAAGAAACAGGGTAAGGGAGGGTAAGTGACTTGTCCAGGGTTACAGAGCTAGAAAGACTGGAGCTGGAGCTTAAATCCAGGTCTTCAGATTTCAAGTTTATTGTTCTCTCTCCAAGGATTTTCCCTTACTGGCCTCCTAAGATCTCTTCCCTTGAGCTTTAGATCCTGTGCTTTCCTCACCCTCCTACGGAGATCTCAATGCTCTATCTCCTGGATATTCTCTCTGTGTCTTTTTGTTTCTTTCTCTCTGAGCCTCTCTGCCTTTCTCTGTCCTTTTATCTCTGTGTCTCCTTCTCTCTCTCTGTCTTCGTCTCTCTGTCTTATGCTGTCTCTGTCTTAAGCTGTCTCTGTCTCTGTCTCTCTGTCTCTGTCTCTGTCTCTATCTCTCTCTCTCTCTCTCTCTCACTCCTTTCTTTCCTCCCTCCCTCTCTCCTTCCCTCCCTCTGTGTCTCTGTGTGTGTGTCTCTATCTCTGTCTCTCTCTCTCCCTCTCAGTACTTCTCTCTCTCTCTCTCTCTCTCTCTCTCCAATTCTTTGACATTCTCATATTCACCGAGGACAAAAATATCCCAGAGGACAGGATGAAGGAGCAGAGGAAGGAGATGGCAAACTAACTATGAGGAAGGTGACACAGAAAACAATCCAATTGCGTGTGTAGTGGACCTGGGAGAGAAAGAGGACTGTCCCTCAGAAAGTCTGACTTATAATGCCGCCCAGGGGTGCTGGGAAATGGAGGAGAGGCAGGCCCCAAAGAATGGTGTTATGATGACTGAACTATGATGGGGAAGTTGACCTAGGGTTGGTGGAAAAAGATCACAAAGCAAGACATAGCAATGGCAATCACTGCAGAGAAGAAGGGCTCTGTCTTGAGAGGGAAAATTGTCTCGCCTATTCACCTACTGCTCTATGCAGATCCTTGGGCATCAAAAGATAAGGCTAAACATTCGTTGCCCACTACTCTGAATCAGGAGCCCTCTTATTCTCAGGCTCCCTCCAGACTGAGTTTCTGTTCTATTTCTCACCCTGGGTGGCCCAGGTGGTCCAACTCTAATTTCCCATTCATTATCAGAACTGAGTTAACTCTTCCTGCCCGCCTCACCCTGCCAGAGACAATGCGACTGAACATGAGTCCTTGCTCTCAGCCATTGACTCTGACTACTCTTTTCTTTCAGGCAAAAGAATATGGTTCATGTCCTCACTGCCACCTCAGGGAAATGACTCACTAACATTGAGGATTTAAAAAATAGGAAGAAAAATCCCTCAACACAGTTCACATGCACAGAAATGTCTCCCCACCCATAAGGACGAGGTCTTACATGGGCCCCTACAGCTAAAAGCATAGTGGAGACTGAATGTTCTAGAACACCAGAGAAAGAAGAGATCATGATGGACTGAAGTGGTCAGAGAGGCTGCATATAAAGGGTAGGCTTTGAAACATACAAAATGAAGAGAGGGAGAGAGAGAAAGACGAAAGTTAATGCTGGCAGAGAGAGCGGCATTCAGGGGGAAGTGAGCATTCCTGTCAGACGGGTTAGGGAGAGGGAGTGGGTGGTAACGTGACCAATTTGACTGCAACAGTACGATGACAGGACCCAAAATAGATAAATGCTTTTTTTTTTTAATATATAAAAAGCTGAAATATGTTAAGAGCATGGAGAAGAAGAAAAAAGGGACACTCCTGCTGCATGGGGCAGATGGTGTAATGTTAACAGATGATAGGGAGAAATCAGAACTACTCAACTGTGGCTTTACTTCCATGCTCTGTGACAAGGAGGATGAATCTCCAAAATGGAAAGGGTAGAATAAATGTAAATGAGAAGCAATCCGTCTGTACTGGATGTCACGTGACACAGCTAAGAGAGTACTGAGTCTAGAGTCGGAGAACCTAGGTTCAAATCCTGCCTCTGACACCTATTTTCTGTGTGTTCTTGGGTAATTTACACACTCTCCTTGTTCACTCAGTGTCCTCATCTGGAAAATGATTATGCTTAAAACCATGGGAGAGATTGACTATGCCAGGATACTAGAGATCCCCACAGGCTGAAGTGGTCAGATTGGCTTCATATAAGGGGTGGGCTTTGAAACGTCTGAGATGAAGAGGGTAGCTGAGATGGCCTTCCAATTATAGAGCAATGATTGATCGTACTATACAACTGAGGCAACAGGGAGAAGAAGACGCAATGTCGTGTCATGAAAAGAAAGCCATTCTTTAATTCAGAAGAACTGGATTCAACCTCAGTATCTGCTACCTTGAACAAGTCGCTTCATTTTTCTGAACTTCAGTTTCCTCATCTATAAAATAAAGATAATAATACGTGTACCACCTTTCACACAGGATTGTTGTAAAGATCAAGTTGGATAGCGTGTGCGACTTACTTTGTAAACTTTAAGTGATATATGGGGTAGCTAGTTCCAGGCCTAGAGTAAAGAAGAACCAAGTTCAAATCTGGCCTCAAACATTTGCTAGCTGTGTGACCCTGGGCAAGTCATTTATCTCTGTTTGCCTCAGTTTCCTCATCTGTAAAATGAGCTGGGGAAGGACATGGCGAACTGCTCCAGTATCTATGCCGAGAAAATTTGAAGAGTCAGACATGACTGAAATGACCAAACAACAACAAAAGTGATATATAAATGTAAGATATTTTGATTAAGAGAGCACTCAAATACTAAAAACAGATCTGTGATTTCATCTATCTGTGTTCCCTGCAATGACACAGATCGTAATGTAACCATGCCTACTTTCTGTGCAAGTTTGGTTCATGTCATCCTATAAGTTCCACACCCAAAGGGTGGTCAAATAAGATGATGTTTGCAGAGTGCCTAGCACATAGTAGGTGCTATGTAAATACTTATTCCCTTCCAAATGAAGGGTACTCAACCTTCCAGGGTGAGCACTGTGGACCTTCCTCATATTCTCTGGATATGATGATACCAGTAACACACAGGGGCAGAGGATGGAAGAGGCCTTCGAGATGACACAAAACCACCTAATTTTACCAATGAGGACACTGAGGTTCAGAGAACAATGCTCACTATGGCATTGAAACTGGAACCTTGGCCTCATTAGCACAACACTCTCACTCTCCTGTACCTCCCTGAGCTCACTTCATGAAGGTTTTGTCCAGCAGATTCTGAATGTGTTCCTACCAAACAGAGAGAAAAAAAACTCTTCAGAGGGGAGAGTTGTACTTCCCTGAGTGGCAGAATTCTAGATTAATCAGGCCAGCCACCACCTGGAACAGATCCACTGAACTGAGGCTTCACAGATGTAATAGTGGAGGAAAAGAAAGTTTTTTTGGCCTTCATCACCGCCCTGGAATGTTAGAAGGAAAATGTCAGGAAATTTTTTAAATCATTTTCAATCTGTTTTATATTCCCCATTACTTTAGCTGCCTTGTATAATGTCTTCACTTGCTTTTTGGTCACTTAATAATCAATGAATCATCATATTGAAAATAAAAAAGAATAGTGTTTACTGTTACACCCTCAGTAATAAGAAGCCACATGATATAGTGGAAAAAAACATCATACCTAAGGGTCCAAAGATCTGGGTTTGAATTCGGGCTCTGATTTTTACTAGCTATAGAACCATGGGAAAATGACTTAACCTATCTGAACCTCAGTTTCTACACCTATTAAATGAAAACAATGTTTCTCCCCCTTTTGCCTTACAATGTTGTTTTGAGGGAATATTTTGTAACCCAGTAGAGGTAGTCTGGGTTCATAAATCCAAGAGCCTTGGGAATTTTAGTGCCCTACTTCCAACGCAGACCACGAAACCATCATTGTGGAAAAGAAGCTCACCTTCCTTGATCCTAGCAATATCAACTGCTAACCATGTAAGCCCAGGAAATCCTACGGTGTCATTATCCCTCCAACGTACCTACTTCCAGCCCAGCCCCCATAGCCACCAACCCAAGAATCATATCTCTATGGAAATGTGGCCTGAAACTACTTCCACGGATATGGCAGCTATAGCTACCAAAGAACATTCTCACTACCAAAGTCCTTGGTGTGGTCAAACATGACATGATTGAATACGTGGTCGATATAAGAAATGGGTATGATTTTACCTCTGGAAGTGATATGAAAGAAAAGGCATCACCATCTGTTTTTTCATCTGTAACCTAAGGACCATTGGATGTTTCCATCTTACTTGCTACTAAGCCTCCTTCTTTCTGTGTCTTCTACACTTAGAATAGCAGTTCCTGGAGATTAGGGGCTATCTTACATTTTCATTTGAATTACAGGCACCTAGCATGGTGCTTTGCACATAGTAAGAGCTTAATAAATGCTTTTGAATTCATTTGTTCATAAGCTGTAAAGTGCTATGTAAACATGCCATTATTAGTAATCATACCACTTTATATTTATTTGCACTTATTTGCAACTAAAGTTGTTGAAACTTTACTATTAGAGTCCGAAAGACCTGGATGTAAACTACTACCCACATGACCCTGGAAAAGTCATTTCACTTCTCTAGGTCTCTAGTTTCCTGCCTTTTCAAATGAAAGTATTGGGCTACATTCAGAGTCAGAGAAACTCAGTATAGATTCCACCTCTGTTATTTAATATCCTGGGCAAATCACTTAACTTTTTTGGAGTCTCAGTTTCCTCAGCTGCAAAAAAAGGGGGCCAGTTGCCTTCCAGCTCCAAATCTATGATTGTCTGATCTCCAAGGTTCTTTCCAGTCCTAGACCCTATGTCCTTTTATGTTTTAATTTATGGAATAAAGCAAGCATTTCTATAACATAGTATAATTTTTTAAAAAATGTGATTGAACATGAAACTTCAAATTTGTTATATACAACTTGCTATTCCTTTTAAAAATATGATGAAGTTACCATGTAAATTTCTTCTTTTTTTACTTTTCTTTTTCTTCCTTCTCCCCACCCCCACCTAATTATGTCTACCATTAGACACAAATATGCATATATATGTAAAATCATTCTATACATAGTTTTATTTATCAGTTCTTTCTCTGGATGCAGATAGCATCCTCCTTCATAGGTCCTTTGTGGTTAATTTGCTTATTTATAATAGTCCAAATGATTTAGTCACTCAAAGTTGTTCTTAAAACAATATTGCTGTTACTGTATACAATATTCTCTTGGTTCAGCTCATTTCACTCTTCATTATTTAATGCAAGTCTATCCATGTTTTTCTAAGCTCATGAGCTCTATTTTCTAATGGATACTTGGACACTTGTCCCTCTCGAAACTTCTATGAGGTGTGTATATGTATGTATACATATACGTATATACATGAAAATATTATTTGCGCATCCCGATTTCACAAATCAAGAAACCATGGTTTAAGTGACTAATATAACTTAGTGACACAGATCCAGTTCTCTTGATTCCTAAGTCTGGGGATATTTTTATTGCTTTCCATAGGATGTATATTATTTTATAAGGTTACCAATAAACATAACCCTTGAAATATAAATCCTAAACTCAAAATTGTATGACTAAGAACAAGACCCAAATAAGAAAGTGAAAACTGATGTCTTCCTGGGAGCCAGAAGAGTAAGAGTAGGAGGTGTAAAGGGTTGTTGAAACAAGCAAGCATAAAAAAAGCCTAAAGAGGAAGAAAGGTATTCTCACTCACCTAAGAGGGAATCATGAGGATAGAGATTAAAAACACATTTGAATTTTAGACCATAGAATTGGCAATGCCCCTGGAAACCCAAGCATATTATATATATAATGAGCTGCTAAGAATGCAATACTTCTCTTGCTAAATCTAGAGTTACAGTAGGCCTTACTTTAATTAAAACTAAGTTTGTTATTAAAATTACACATGCTGAAGTGTAACAACTGCCACCTAATTGCAAGATCTCAGTAGGGGTTTCTATAATCAGGATTTAAAGTAATATCTCCGACTTCTAGCACCTTTCAAAAAAGAGGCTTAGAGATCTTTAGCAACATTAATTAATGTCACTCCAGGAGGTATAGAGCATGTAAGTTTTGAAGTCTCTGTCAAAATTTGGGAACTTTTCCAAAAGAGAATGTGAGCCATCAGAAATCCGATGCATGTATGTGTATACATGCATGTGGGGTGTGCGTGTGTGAGGGTGTGTGCGTGTGTGCGTGTGCGTGTGTGTGTGTGTGTGTGTGTGTGTGTGTGTGTGTGTGTGTGTGTCTGCAGGGAATGACAGTTTCCAAGGCTTTTGGATTCACGATCCTGGACTATCTCCATTGGGCTTACAAAATACTTTCCTGATAACAACCTAGTAAGGTATAAAGGGCAAGAATTATTGTTTATATTTAGAAGAGAATGCTGGAGTCAAAAATCATACAGTTTCTAAGTTGTAAGTGACCTCAATGTCTATCTAGTCCTGCCTATATCTGAATGACAATGCCCTCTACAATGTACCAGACAGGTCATTGTCCAGTCTCTAAGTGAAGACCTCTGAAGGCCACAATTCACAGAGTTCACTTGATGTGGCCAATGTGACCTTCAGCATGTCACTTACCTTCCCAGGGCCTCAGTTTCATCATTTATAAAATGAGGGGGTTGGACCATGTGGCTTCTCATGTCCCTTTTAGCTCTATTTCTAGAACTATCTGAACATATCATTTTCCTCCAACTTTACCTCTTTGCAGTTCCACACATGGCTCCTATGCCAGAAGGAGGATAATAAGTATATTCCATTTTCTATTTGACAGCCCTTCAAATACTTAAAAACAGTTATCATGTGACTCCTAAATCTTCTATTCTTCATGCTAAGCATCCCCAGTTCCTTTAATCTATATGCATATGACTTAATCTCAAGGCCCATTACCATTCTGGTCACCCTCCTCAGAACATTCCCCACCTTATCATTGTCCTTCCTGAAATCAGTGTCCTAGAACAAAACAAGATCCCCCAGAAGTAATCAGGTAATCTGACGAAGGAAGGAAGGAAGGAAGGAAGGAAGGAAGGAAGGAAGGAAGGAAGGAAGGAAGGAAGGAAGGAAGGAAGGAAGGAAGGAAGGAAGGAAGGAAGGAAGGAAGGAAGGAAGGAAGGAAGGAAAGAAAGAAGGAAGGAAGGAAGGAAGCATTTATTAAACACCTACTATGTGTCAGACACTGTGCTAAGCATTTTACAGATATTATCTCATTTGATCCTCACAACATCTCTGGGAGTATTGTTATGATATCTACATTTTGCAGTTGAGAAAAATTAAGCCTACAGAAGTTAAGTGACTTGCCCAGGGTCACACAGCTAGCAAACATCTGAGGTCAGATTTGAATTCAGGTCTACTCAACTCTAAGACTAGCAGTCTATCCATCGTGCCACAAAGCTACCTCTGTCCGGAATCTATTAAAAGTTGGGAGCAAATTATTAGAATGAGTGGTAGAGATTTTCCAATGGGAAGAGTTAGATATCTGTTTTGAGACTAGTCTTTGACATCAAGACCATAACTTTTAAAGGTTGCGTTATGTAATAAATAGAGCAATGGGCTGAGAATCCTTATGGAGGCATAGCTCATTCTATCTTCTACTACTAGCTAGTTGTGTGGCCTTGTCCAGGCCAAGGTCAAATATCCAGTAAGCTCACTAGGCATATGCTGAAGGGTCCCTAAAGTTAGTGGAAGCAAAGAGGCTAGTCTGAAGCCTTTCCTTCCTAGAAAGGCAACTCCTCTTTTATGGCCTGAGGAATTAAGAGGCCAATTGAGTATGAACCTCTGAGAGGCAGCTCTTTCCTCCACTCCTGCCCTATAACCCAGCCTCACTCATTATCGGTGAAAAATATCTAACCAGTGAGAGCTCATGGAGGCTAGTTACAAGGGGACTAAATATATAAATTGTCTTTGAAATTCTTAATAAGAGCCATGACTAGGAAGGAAGATAGGAATGTAGTGTTTCCTTGGTTCCACAAGATACTTTTAGCAGCTTTAGAGGACCCAGGAAAGATTATTATTGTCCAAATGGCAAGGGGGAAAGAGAAAAGGAACAGAAAATTAGTCAGTTTTTCAGTGCCTGTGGGGCCACAGAGTTCTTAATATAGGCAGTTTATAAACTTTTCTGTACCCCAGTTTCCTTACCTATAGAATGGGGGCAATTCCTGCCCTGCACTCACAGGGTTGTTGTAAAGTTTCCCTGAGATCATGGATAGGATTGTGAATGTGATCTTCTGAAAGCATGAAGCACATGGCAGCAAGAGTATTGGACTTAAAGCTATGAGAGACCTGGGTTTGAATACTTCCCAGTGGGGTAATTATTACCAAATCACTTAACCTTTATGAACCTTGGTCTGATCATCTGTAAAATGGGAATAAAATAGCTAGAGTACCTACTTCACATAGTCAATGAAGATCAAATAAGGTAATGGATACAAAGTGCTTCCCAAACTTTAAAGTGCTCTGTAAATTATAGGTTTTTAAAGGTCTCCGGAGAAATGCCACACAACCTGTTTCTGCCCTGTGTGTTTAGCCTTTTATTCAGTGATTTGAATAAAGATGTAAAGGGCATCCTTATCTGCAGATGACATGAAGTTTGGAAGGACAGGTAGCACACTGGATGACAGTCAAGATAACAAAAGAACTTAACAGGTCAAATCAAATCAGATGAAATTTAATAGAGGTCAATGGAAAGTCTTGCATTTGGATTTTTAAAAGTCAACTTTGTAAGTACAAGGTATGGCCAGAGAAAAGTGAATCTGAAAAAGATCTTGAGTTTTTAGCAGACATCAACTCAATATGGCAGCCAAAAGAGCTAGTGTTGTCTCTGAGGCTGTCTTAAGAGAGATTTGGTATTATAGGAGGCGGTTTTTGAGGAAGAAGGGGAAGAGAGGAGTTAGGTGACTTGCCCAGGGTCACATAGCCAGTAAGTGTCTGAGGTCATATTTGAACTCAGGTCCTCCTGACCCCAAGGTCAGTGCTCTATCCACTTTACCACCTAGCTGCCCATGGTATATAGGACTCTGAAAATCAGCATGAGTACCAGTTAGCACGAGGTTCAGGTCCTACCTCTGTGACATACTGGTACTGTGACCGTGACCCTGAGCAAGTTATTTAGCCACAGAATCCTTCCACCCTACCCCCACAAAAACTCTCTAGGACTAAAAGTTGCAGAATAATTGTCAATTTGAGTTAAAAAGTGGGGACACCTCTCAGTGCCCCCAGGAAACTCTCTAAAAATAAGAGTTCCAGAATACTTGCCAACCAGCAATTCCTTACTACAGCTAGGATGGCACAGTGGATAGAGTACTGGGTCTGGAGTGAAAAGCCTGAGTTCAAATCTGGCCTCAGACCCTGCCTAGCTGTGTCAAGTCACCTAACCTCAGCCTCATTATAAAATGGGTAATAAGATAATAATTGTTAAGTGCTTAATATGGTGCCTGGTACATAGTAAACACAACAAATCTCTGTTCCCTTCCCCTAATCTTCTTCCCTTATGAATGAGTTCTTTATGCCAATTAAACCATAAGTACAGATCAAAAAAAAAAAGTCTAAGGCTAAGAAGCTGATAATAACTTCCCTTATCAGTCAACATCTGGGGTGTAACATTCAGTTCCAGGTACAACATTTTAGGAAGAACACTGGTAAGATGGAAAATGTTCAATAGATGGCAACCAGAATGGGGAAGGGTCTTGAGTTCATGTCATAGAAGAATAGGCTGAATGAATTGAGGATGGTTAGCCCAGAGAAGAGAAAGACAGGTTGACATGATTGCTGTCTTCAAGTGTTTGGAAGAGCTGACAAACTTGTTCCCCTCAGCCCCAAAAGGCAAAATCAGGAACAGTGGATGGAAGGTGAAAATAGGAAATTTTAAGTAAGGAAAAATGTCCTCCCAAAAAGAGTTTCCACATAGTAGACTGAGGTATTTTGGGAGACAGAATTCCACTTCCTGGAAAGTTCAAAAGTCAAAGCTGGATGAAGTTTAAACTTCAGGTTCCCAAAAACCCCTACGCTATAAGACACAGCTAGGTTCCAACTAGTACAAATAATGAAATCCCATGAAGTGGTCCCCTGTATTCAAATTTGCATTATTTGAAGTCATGATCATGTAAAGTTTGGTCATTGGTTCCTGCAGTACAAATTAAAATAATTCAGCCACTTTGTAGGATTCATTATTCACACTATTCAAGACCTTGCTATATTCAAATTTCTTTAAACAACTTCCTTCCCCATTCTGACCCTCTAAAATGAGTTATTATCTAGTTATTTGGCTATGGAATGTTGTTGCTAAGGCAATGTTTGGATGAGATGCCACAACACTGTGAGTGAAGTGGTCTAATGACTTTCAATGTTATCTTTAAGAAACTGGGTCAAGATTCCCAGAGTCCAGACAAGAGCTCCCACCCCAGTCATTGTCTACAGGAAACTTACCAACAACCAACATCATTTCTCAAAACTCTGGGGGGATCCATTATCTGTAGAGCAGAAGGAGTTTCAGATTTTCACAAGAGTAATCCTTACTCATTCATCCTTCTTCAAGTGTGGATGTTGCCCTCTTCAAGATAAATCTGCTGAATCCTCACATACCTCCCCACTGACAGCCTTTAAGCAAAATAGCACTTACGTAACCACTCTGCATCTCCAGCCAACAAACTCCACAAAACAATGCCATCAGCTAACCAGAACCACAAATGTGTTTCCACCATATGCTGGTTTTTTACCTCCCTAAAGGGAAAGGGTATCAGTGGGAGAAAGTCGTCTACTGTATTCATCTCCCTTAGTAGCAATCACATACTTTAGTAGCCATCCAAAGCAGCATCACTGCCCTGGACAATCTTTGGAGCCTATACAGGGAGAAGACTCCAGTCGCTTGGAATAATAGTCTCTCCCAGGCCTAATTAGCCCTGAAAAGAAGCCATCAGTGCTATAGGAAGAGTTGATGGTCGCCACCCAAGGTGCTTTGTGAATGTGACAGATGCCAAGAATACAAAGGGAAGAAAAATTGATCACCACTGCCCTCAAAAGGCTCGCTTTATTTAGGGGCAAGCCTGTGAGTGATGTTTTAGTCTGGGAGGGGGATTTTTGGTACTCTTCCCCATACAGCAGAGAGATGAAAATGTATACATTCTACCTCTTCCCTGAATTTATGATTTGTAACTTACCATTCTGTCCTTAATTATATGCTATTTTGAGCTATTTCCCAATCACTTCATGTGATAAACCCATAACTGGTTTCCCCAACTAAACACTTGACCAGCACTTCTCAAACTGTTTAGTCTCTGGACTCCTTTACACTCTTAAAAATTATTGATACCCCACCCAAAGAGCTTTTGTTTATGTGGGCTTTATCTACCAATATTTACCTAATTAGACATTAAAATGTCAGTATTATTATAAAAACAGTTTTGACCTTGCAGACCACCCAAAAGGGTCTCAGGCACCCCAAGGGTACCCAGACCACACTTTGAGAACTCATGACTGTCACCTGGCTCATGACTGTCATGTGAGGGAAGGGATTGAGTCTTATCTTTTCAATAAGGTTTATCCTTTAAGCACTATCTGAGCCATAGTTCTTAACATAGGACTGGGCACATAGTAGGAATGCAGGGAATTCATTTTGATTGACTGATCAAAGTCACTGATCAAAGTTGAAACTCCTTCTGTTTGGGATTTTCCAAGAAGCACATAAGCTTTGGTGACAGATTGGCCAGCTCCCGAAATCCCTCAGTCAGCAACATCTGCCTCCTGGCAGCTTCCCAAGCCCAGTGGCCTGATATACTTTGATAGTTTGGCCTGCTTGAATTAAGGCATTCCCTGGATCCTGTGATCTTCTAATGGAGGCTGTGAGTTGTAAATAGAAGAGAATGATAATTCTGTTCAAGGTCACAGTGCTAAATAGCAATATGCTTCTTAGATCTAAGAGCCAGTAGCGAGAGAAGTTAACATTCAGCATTCAACAAACAGTTATGAGCATCATGTAAGACACTGGGTGCTAGAGGAGGAACAAAGACAACTGAGACCCATCTCGACTTTCAAACTCAGTGAAGAAGATACTAGATGAACCACAAATAATACAATGAGCAGTATGCCCACTATATGCTCCAGCTATCTGGTTTGTAGGGAGAAGTGAGAGAAGTGGGGAAAATATTGACCTAAAGCCCAGAGAAGGAAATGAAAAGGATGCATTTGGAGCCCTTCAATAGGAGTGACATGGTGCTTAACAAATGCATGTTGTTGTTGACTGATTGCTCTTTGCGTACTGAAAGGTCTGATGGGAGTGATTGCTGAGTCACTTCTCAATGAATGCTATGAGAAAGATTGGGAAGGACTCGAGGGGTAAGCCAGGAATGGAAACAGGCAAATATCCTGATTTTCTAAAAAGGGAAGAGAATTAAATCAACATCTTCTAGGTCAGTGAGATTAACTTTTGTTCCTGGGGAAAAAATCTAGTATTTATTAGTAAAGAAATAATTAGTGAACATCTAGAAAGGAGAGCAGTGATTGCAAAGACTTTGCATGGTTTCATCAAAAAAAAAACAGGACATCCATCATCTTATCTGGGTTTGTTAAATCCAGAATTTGTTTTTAATCAACAGGTCATGCTAGACTGCTTTTATACCTGTTTTTTACAGGGTTACTAAGCTGGTAGATCAAAGGAATGCCTTATATATAGTTTTCTTTAGCAAAGAGTTTGATGAAGTATTACCCATATTACTCCTGTAGATAAGAGAGAAAAATGAGGGCTAGATGAGAATATAATTGGATTGAGGACATGTTGAATGTCCAGATCCAAAAAACAATCCTTGATTATTCAATCTAGCATCTAAGCGGTACAGTGAACAGAGGACCAAGCCTAGAGTCAGGAAAACTCGAGTTCAAATCTAGCCTCAGACATTTCTTAGCTGTTTGACCCTGAGTAAGTTACTTAATCTCTATTTGCCTCAGTTTCCTCAACTATAAAATGAAGTTAATAATAGCACCTACCTCCAAGGAAGGGTTGTCTTGAGGTTCAAGTGAGAGAATGATTGTAAAGAACTTGGTGCATTGCCTGCAACATATAAACAATATGTAAATGTTAGCTATAATCATTCATCAATATTACTTATAATATTAATATAATACAGGGTATTCCCAAAGTCTGGACACATAAGCAAAAATGCATATTTTCAAGAAATGAAATGAGTGACATTTTCAACAACATTTCGTTTAATTGGAATATTAACAAATAACATTTTCAATATGATTTCCATCATTTGTGATGCAAAGGTTGATGTGCTTTGCAAGATTCACATGAACTCAATGCAATAACTCCACATTGCCATCAATTTTAGCACATTCACTCTTTATGCATTTATGCGTTCAATCAAATGTGTTGCACCTGTGATTTTCATTGAGTATACCTTCTCCTTTAGCATACCCCAGAAAAAGAAGTCACTGGACAACACAGAATCTTCGGTGAAATGGTTAATGAGATGTTAACGAGATTCCCTATGTGTCCAGACTTTAGGGACACTATGTATAATAATATAACAATAAGTACTTCTTCAGCACGTGGAGCACTCCAGAGACCTGTGCCCAGCTCCATGCTAATGAACATTTTTATCAGTGACTTGGATAAAGGCACTGACAATATGCTTATCAAATTTGCAGATGGCATGAGACTGAGAAGGTTAATAAATATGCTGAATGATGGAACCAAGATCTGAAAAGATCTTGACCTGCTACAATATCAGACTGAGTCTACTGAGATGAAATCCGATAGTGATAAGTGTAAGGTCTTTTTCTGTGTTGTTCTGCTTATTGTCAGCCTCTTCAATGGCAGGGGCTACAGGAGTATTCCATCACACCTGGAAGAACAAGAAGTCTTAAACTTAGGTTGGAAAAATTGACTTCAATAGTGCAAGAAGAGGAAGACATGGTTAGATAGCAATTTGAAAAGATCTGAGGGCTGGCAAAACACTCGCTCTACCCCCCTCCTCCAGAGGTACTCAAACAGCAGCTGAAAGACTATCCTTCAGGAATGTAATAGTCAAGATTCCTGCATTAGATCAGAGGTTAGCCTAGACGGCCCAAATTCTCTCCAAATAGAGGGTTCAATGATTCTAAGCAAATATCTTGTTTTTCCCATTAGTTTATAAACTCTTGGACAATAAGAATAAATCCTTTTTCTGTAGCCACAGAGGGAGCACCTCTAGAGTGGAGCAGAAAAAGCTCATTTGTCCCCCCCCTCGCCCACCCCAAAAAATCCTGCTAAAAAGCCTAGCTTAGGACTATGTGTTTAGTAAACAGGTATTTTAATGAAAACTTAATGAGTGAATGAATGAATGAATGAATTGCAAGATCCACCAAATAAAATATACCCTTTGTGCCAGAATGAGCTAATTCACCACCTTTGCCATCAAGGAGTTCACAATCTAGCTATATGAAAGCCCTATGTAAATGTTAGCTATTGTTATTATTAATGCTATTGTTATTGATGTCATTAAAGCAAGGTCATGCAGTAGACAGAGCTCTGGGCCAGGAGTCAGGAAGACCTAAATTCATATCCTGCCTCAGACTCTTACTAGATGAGTGACCCAAGGCAAATCATTTAACCTCTGCCTCAATTTCCCCATCTGTAAAATGGGGATAATAATAGCATCTAACTTCCAGAGTTGTTGTGAGGATCAAATAAGATGGTGTTTTTTAAGTACTTAGCACAATGCCTGGCAAATAGTAGTAATTTAATAAATCCTTATTTCCTTCCTTTTGTTGTTAAGGGAACAGAACGAACACATATACTCAAAAAATTCAATATGGTTTTGATACCAAAACCAGGAAGAGCAAAAAACAAAGAAAGAAAACTTTGTACCAATTTCTCTAATGAATATTGATGCAAAAAAATTAAACAAAATACTAGAAAGGAATATATCACAAAGATCATACACAATGAGTAGGTGTTATTTATACCCAGAATGTTCAATATTAGGAACACTTTCAGCATAACTGACCATATTAATAAGAAAAACAATAAAAACCATATAATTATATCAATATGTCCAGAAAAGGCTTTTGACAAAACCCAAGACTCATTCCTACTAGAAACACTAGAAAGCAGTGTTTTCTTCTAAGTTTGTGTCTTGAGCTTCCTTGTCACCATAGTAATTGTTTGTGTACAAGTACTGTTTTTGCTGTTTGCTTACTTTTCCAGTCTATTTCTTGAATTTTAACTTTATGTTAAAGCTGGGATATGCTTGGTTGGGGGCAGGGGAGGGGGTGGCACTGCCCCAAATTTCAGATTTTTTATGCTGCTGTTTTCAGAGCTAGTTTTGAGAATCTGTAGGTTTTTGATATTTCCAATGTGGTATAATCCAAGGAGAAGTGTGGTCAATTCTCTCCTGGCCTATGCTCTGGTTTTTACTCAGGAAGAGACCTTGCTCTTCTGCAGCTGCAAGTGCTAGCACTCCTCTTGGCTCTGGAACTGTGACCAGGTCCACTGTTCCCCTGTGGCCACAAGTGCTCCTCTTCACCCTGGAACTGAGAACTTAAACTCCATATGGGCCATGCAACAGGGTGCTGCACTCAGTGGCATCAAAGTGTCCCCATGATCTCTTTCTGATTAGTTGCCTGACTCCCTTACCATTTCTGGCTGAGATCTTCCAAAGAGACTGCTGCTGCTATCATTCAATATGGACCTTCAAGTCCTACTGGTGTTGCTGCTGCCTCCAAAGCCCACTGGTGGTGTTGCTGCCAAGGGCACTCTAGGTCAGTGTCACAGACTTCTTCTGAGAATCCCTAAGTTGTCTTGGGCTGGGAAAATATCTTGCCTTGATTGTTGACCCTGCCACTCCAGAATTCTGTTTGAGGCATTCTTTTTAAGTTATTTGGAGAGGACTGTTGGGAGAATTCAGCTGAGTTCCTGCCTCCACTCTGCCATCTTTCTTGGTTGTTTGGCAGCCTGTGAACAACCACCATTCATCTCCCCATTACCTTCTCTGTGACACTAATGTTTAATTTTTCAATGAGTATAGTTTTCCATGACTTGCTTTGATACAAAACCTTCATTACTGGTATTAAAAAGAGGAGCCAATGTTTTTTAAGATTGACCTTTGTTGCTCTTTCCCTTCTCTCAAGATGGCGGACAAAAAGCCCCCAAAGGTACCAAAGGAAAAGAAGGTCAAAAAGGAAAAAAAAGAGAGAGAGAGAGAACAAAAAGGAAGATGTGGCTGAAAAGGTGGTGAAAAAGCCTCAAAAGCATTGCAGTCAGAACCCAGTCCTGGCCTGAGGGATTGGTAGATACTCTAGGTTTGCAATGTATTCCTGGAGAGCCATGTACAAGCAGAAGTATGCTGCACCAAAAACCCAGATGGAAAGGAAAAAGAAAGAGAAGGTGCCTGCTACTATCTCAAAGCCAGTTGGTGGTGGTAAGAATGGAGGAACCCACGTGGTAAAGATTGCAAAATGCCTTTGTATTACCGACTGAGGATGTGCCTAGAAAGCTGCTAAGTCATGGCAAAAAGCCTTCAGCCAGCATGTGAGGAGACTTCGAGCTAGCATCAAGCCAGGCACCATTTTGATCATGCTCATTGGCCGCTGCAAGGGCAAGTGAGTGGTTTTCCTGAAGCAGCTAGCTAGTGGTTTGCTATTGGTGACTGGACCTCTGACCATCAACCGTGTTCCTCTCAGAAGGACCCATCAGAAATTCGTCATTGCCACCTTTACTAGGGTTAACCTTTCAAGTGTAAAAATTCCAAATCATCTTACTTCGAGAAGAAGAGGCTCTGTAAACCTAGACACCAAGAAGGAGAGATTTTTAACACCAAGATTACAGAGCAGTGCAAGGCTGATCAGAAAACAGAGGACTCTCAGATCCTGCCCCAAATCAAGAAAATTCCTCAGCTCCGTGGCTACCTGCATTCTGTATTCTCTCTCTCCAACAGAGTTCATTCTCACAAACTGGTGTTTTAAATGCCTTCTGGAGAACTCTTATTAAAATATTTGGAATAACTAAAAAAAAAAAAGATTGACCTTTGTTTCTAAGAGAAGTTTGGGAATCACAAACAATTAGAAAACAGGAGCAAAACCAACATCCTTCTTACTGTAAGCACCATCGAAATTCAGAGACAGGAAAGATATTTATGGTAGGTGCTCAATAGAAGCTTGATTGAATAATTGATTGATTGAGCCAATGTTGATCTGAAAAGACAAACAAACAGGACAGAACAAATAGAAGCTGTATGGATAGACACACACTTTGGAAAAGGCTTTCTTGAATGAGGGCATGAGTGCACATGGATGAGCCCAGAAACTTTCCCCGCTCTCTTCCAGACCACTTCCTGTGGCCCCAGAGCATCTCATTGTTGAGTTACAAAATAGTCCAGTTCTGGAAATTATATAGAAAAATAAACCCAAAAAAACCCCATAAAGCAGACCCATGCAGGAAGGAGATAAAGAGCTATGCTTGCAATTTAAAGACTATGCACCTCTCACCATGACTGATACTTTCCCATTGATGTTGGAGAGACAGTATGTACCTGAACAAGCTTTCCATTAGGCCTCCTTGGAGCAGGGGAAAGGAACAAGATTCCTACCTTCCAGCCTGTACCCTTCCCCAAACATCTCCAGAGACAAGAAAATTTCACTGTTCTTTCACCATTTAATCACATCTGAGGGGTATGCTATTGGCTCAAGTTCTAACATGCAGATTCTTCTCTCAGAGGACTTCTTGAGAAAGCATTAAAATATTTGGAAGGAAGTGTAGGGCTGCTGCTTTCAGAAGATTCCAGCTATTTGTGAGCCATTAGCATCAGCTTCTCAGATCATCACAACCTCACACTGGCCTGGGTCCAGTGAATCATGTTTAAAAATGTTTCTCCTTCACTGGACCAGCTCCTACCACCACCAGGAAGTCCAAACTTTTATTCTCAAACATGAGAAGAGCTGAGCTTAAAAATGGCAAAGTGTTTCTGCCTTCAAGGCCTTATGTAACCTGGTCCACTTTGTCTTATCTAATTTCTCGTAACTCTCTGATACACCCTATTTCCTCTGACCAGTGCTGTGTGCATCACTAGGAATCTGAGCACCTGAGGCAAATATAGCTGAGATAAAAGATGGGTTGGGAAAGTGAGGAGAGCCTAACTAAGGCTGCAGGCAAGCTGGGAGGAAGGCATTCTACCCTCCTACCCAGAAGAGAATCTATTCCTACCCTTAGGAGTTGGTGGAGTGGGGCGGGGGGAAGGGAATATGTGGTCTGGGATGCCATGGTGGCAGGACTTTGATAGTAGCGACACAAGAGTGGCTGTGCCTTTCTTTCAGCAATCCAGCCACGTGTGGTACAGCATATAACCATGAGGCAAGGCCTAAGGATGGTGGTCACTGTGTGCAGGGAGTCCTGCCTCATCCCCCTGCCCTAAGACATTGGCATTGTGGAACAAAATCCTATTCACTCCAAGCTAATTATACCTCTGCTAGAGTGTAAGGCTCAAGGAAAGTTCTCAAAGAGTCAGCGCTCAAACATGAGATGAGCTGAACTCAAAAATGGCAAAGAGTATCTGCCTTCATGGCCTTACATAACCTGGTTCACTTTATCTTATCTAATCTAATTTCCCATAACTCTCTAATACACACTATCTCCTCCAGCCAGGCAGGGCCTCTCACTGGACCCAGAATACAGCATGTTCACAACCTCCTCTGTGCTTTAGCTCAAGATAGGAACATAGATTTAGAACTTGAAAGGCCTTTAGGGACCATTAAGTTAATCCTCTCCCCACATTTTGCATAGATAGATCACATAACTAGTGTCTATTCAACTTTCCTGTCTCCACTCTATAATGTTTCTCATTTCCTATCCAGATACTGCCCATTTTGTCAGTTAATCATACATATTTTGGAGTCTGGACTCATGATTTCACTGGCATGAGGAACTACCAGTGTGGGAAAAATCCTCCTCTGATGTAGGTTGGCAAATTATCCATAATTTTTAGCCTTATAGTGCTTCCTGGGGCACTAAGAAATTAAGTGACTTGTTTAAGAGCATGCCACTTTTAGGTGTCAGAAGCAAAAATTAAACCCTGGTCTTTCTGACATCAAGGCAGGCCCTCTATTCACTGTTCTATATTGTCTCTCCATTTAATCACATACTATCTTGTATTGATATTTCAATCAATCAAATCAACAAACATTTTTTATGTACCTATGATGTGGCAGGCACTGTGCTAAACACTGGGGATACAAAAAGAGGCAAAAGACAGTCCCTGTTCTTAAGGATTTGCATTTTCCCTTTAGGGAAACAGAATTATTACCAAAAGTATAGAGTTACAAATGAACATAGCTTGGGAGAGACAGAATAAAAATCTTCTCAATTGGAGCAAAGATTTCATATCAAAGAATAATTGGAGATATGACTATTTATGAAATAGGACTAGGTTGTGGTGGGCTTTGAATGCCAGGCTAAGGCATGTGAATTTTATCAACATAAAGTTTATACTCTCATTGGGAAGACAAAATAAACACATGGGAAAGAAAAAGAAAAAGAAAAATTATTAAGGGGTAAATTGTATGGGACAGACACAAAGTGCATTCAGAGTTTAGGGGTTATATAAACTTTGTATAGTAGGAAGAGCACTGGGCTAGGAGGCAGAGGGCCTGGGTTTGAATCTCTCCTCAGCCATTTACTTGCTATGTGAGGCAAATAAATGGACAATTTACACGACCTCTCTGAGACTTCATTTCTCCAGCCATAAAATGGATCTTCCAGTCCATAGCAATAGCCCTGGATCTTAAGCCAGAGCTTGTCAGAAGGAAACCAATGAACTTTTATATGGGACATTTAAGGAAAGATTGTGTGGCTCATCTGGAGACACCAAAGGCTGGGAGTGTAAAGGGGGAGGCAGCCAACAACAAGAGGTAGACAATAAGCATCATATACCACACACACACACACACTCACTCATCACGAAGGCACGCACGTGTACACACACACTCACCAGGATATAGCAGCCAATCTCTTCTGGCATCTTCGAGAAGGAAAAATCCATGCTGGTCATATGAGAACCAATCCCACAACCACCTCTTGAGCTTGGGCAATATTTACACCAAATTTTCCTTGCTCTTTATGGGCAGAGACTATATGTTTGGCTCCCCCTTACATCCCCAATGCTTAGCACAGTGCCTGACACATTTTGTTATTGTCATTCAATCATTCACTCCAGTTGGACTCTTAATGACCCCATGGACCATACTGTCTATGGGGTTTTCTTGGCAAAGATACTGGAATGGTTTGCCATTTCCTTCTCCAGCAGATTAAGGCAAACAGAGGTTAAGTGACTTGCCCAGGGTCACACAGCTAGTAACTGTCTGAGACTGGATTTGAACTCAGGTTTTCCTCACTCCAGGCCCCACACTCTACCCACTGAGCTATCTGCCCCACCTGCCTGATACACATAGTAAGTGCTTAATAAATGATTGTCGACTGACTGATTGATAGTTTGGAATATTGGGTCCAGTGTCACAGCAATTTGAGCGTTATAAAGAGGGATGGGTTTTGAGGGTAGGAATAGAGCCTCAGTCACATCTGATTGGCTTCCCCCTCTGATGTCACAAGAAAGGAGAAACTAAGGTTGTGCTTTGGGGCACTGGAGATAGAAGTTTTTTGCATGAAAGTTTCCATGCATGGAAACTTCCAAAAAGGCAGTGAGTGCTAGGCAAGAAAAGAGTATGTGACTAAAGGCAACCTGTCACACACAAAAAAAGTCTAGGTCCAAAAACCTGAAGGTTTTCCAAACGATCATAATGGGAGTAATATTATTTCTGCTACCTAAGGTAGCTCAGGGCTGTGGTAACTGTCGTACCCTATAATTGTAAGATCCTATTATTAACCGCTCTAAATTTTTGCCAGGCATCAAAATCAAACTCCCCAGTTTGAGGTTTCTAGAGCTCTCCTCTTTTCCTTTTTTTTGAAAACAGGGGAAACATTTGCCAAGCTCCTGCAGTCCTCAGTGGTCTTTACCTTCTCAGACGCCCATTGTCTTCCACTTACAGGCAATATCACAAACTCCTTCCCTCAATTATATGTCATTTTATATTATCCACTCATGATTTTACACATTAGATTTGGCTCCCATTACAAGGTAAGTTGCTTGAGGGCAGGGATTACCTTATAAGAAGCATGGACTTTTAGAGTTGTGAGGAGCTCTTAAAGATCTTCCAGTCCAAGGTTCTTAATCTTTGTGTCACGGGCCCCTTGGGCAGCCTGGAAAAGCCTGTGAACCTGTTGGCATAATAATATTTTAAAATGTATTAAATAAAATAGGAATATAAAATAAAACAACTATATTGAAATATCATTCTCAAATTTTTTTTTAAAATAAAGTTCATGAATCCAAGTTAAAAAAATCCCTGATCTAGTCTAATACCTTCATTTTATAGATGAAGAGTTATTGCCTCGACCACAATCATAACCAATAACCAGATTCAAGATCCTAACCCAGATTCTCTGAATTTAGATCTAGTGTTCATTCTGCTGCACCATCCAGTGTCCCTCACACCAAGCTGCCTCCCTTGTTCTTTATCTACATCCCCAACAGTGATTCAGGGCCAAAAACACTCTTGGTGCCTAATAAATATCTGTAGATTGACCCAAAGTTGGGTCTAATTAAGCTTCCATGTTTTTAAACCAGAGAACCACCAACCTGAGGACTGCTAGGGAAACTGTTCCTTTCTTTTCATCTACTCAGTAACAATCTTCTGCTTCTCTGAAAGCCTACTGCCATTAAGGTTAGCTCCATGCTAGGCCAATATTTGAGAAGTCTTCTAAAGATGAGAAAACTTTAAACCTTTTCCACCACTGGACAGGCACGTATTTGCTAAATAGTTGCTCTTAGAGGTTTGGAATGTGGGGAGAGCACATGACGGGAGGAGGGGATGTCTACTAGAGGCTGTTGCTTGTTTGCATCCTTGTCTCTGTAAAGTGAGCTCAGCTCCAAAAGTCACAAGCATTCCAACCCTCCCACCTCCAGGCCTGGTCCTTTTCCTGACAGACAGAGAGCAACCTATTGTCCAGATGTGGCCTCACTAAGTGGTATTCCACTGGGCTATTTTTTTTTTAACAGGAGATGATTTATATTTTTAACTTCTTTTAACAGATGCCTAAGGAAAGCAGCTGGTTTAGGCTCAAGTCTTTAGGCTGGCAGACATCAGACATGAACTGTTCTAGGTATGGTACATCTCTCTTCCTGAGCTTCTTCCTTTAAAGGGGCTGATTTTCAAATGGGAAAGTGGGTAAGGAGAGGAGAAATGGAACTATTAGCTAACTCTGACTCTCAAATAAGAGGAAAAGCCCCAAGGGTTAAAACTGCCCCCTGAATGATTGATGGGATGAATGAATAAATGAATGAAAAAGCATTATTACTATATGGGCCAAGTACTGTACTAAGCACTGCAGATATAAATAGAAAAGCATGACAGTGACTTTCTTTAAGGAGTTTATATTCCAACAGGGGAAGATAAGAGATAAAATAGAGTGACAGCCAGGGAAACCAGTCTTGATCAGGGAAATCACCTGGAGGAGGAGTGGAACAATAGGTCCCTTAGTTGACACACTCTTTCTAGAAGCAATGGCGGTGTTGATTTCATTACGATTGTCAGATAATTGGGGGTTGGGAGGGGAAAGGGAAAGATGACTCTATAGAAATGTGGAAAATGCGTAGAACAAAGAAACATGATTTTAGGGAGAAATCAAGAGCTCAGTGGTTCAGGGTTTAGGATTAAAGAGGCACCCAGACGGGGTCATAGGCTTTGTTGTTCAGCCATTTTTTCAATCATGTCCAGTTCTTCATGACCCTATTTGGGATTTGGCAGAGATACTGGAGTGGTTTGCCATTTCCTTCTCTAGCTCATTTTACAGATGAGGAAACTGAGGCAAACAGAGTTAAGTGATTTGCCCAGTATCACACAGCTAGCAAATGTTTGAGTCTGGGTGTGAACTCATGAAAATGAGTCCTCCTGACTCCAGGCTCAGCTCTCTATCCACTGCACCATCCAGCTGCCTTAGGCTCCAGTTTTAGCAGTTCTAATTTGCCTGCAATCCTGACTATATATGCCTCTGCCATAAAAAGGCTCATCTCCTTCATGAGGCCTTCCGTAACTCATTAGAAGGAAGATAGCTATTGGTCCTCCCACAAATGTATTTACCTTTATGTTTGGGGTTGTTTTTAACGTTCTTCTAAAGACCAGATTAAAGCCTTGAACTAAAAGTCAAGAGACCTGGGTTTTAGCCCTGGCTCTACCTTGCATAGCTGCACGACTTTTTATAAACCCTTTAACAATTTTTCTTTTATACAGTGTTTTTCATGTAGTGGTTGCTATTGTTTGAATTGTTTCCAGAGGAGTAGAAAGGAGCTGCAAAGGATGCATTGTGCATCCACAAGCCCCCGTCTTACACAGTGGTGTAGCAAAAAGAGCATCGGATTTGAAATCAAAGAGGGTGAGACTGGCTCAGGCTCCTGCCTCTGCCGTTTACTATATGTGTGACATGGGGCAAGTCCCTTCACCTCTCTGTGTAAAATGAGGGGTTCAGACAACATGACCTCTGAGGTTCTTGCCAGTTCCCAGTTCCCATGATTCCTCTCTGCTGGCAGGTGGCCCATCACTCAGTAACAAGACTTGAGCCAAAGCCCATCAGCTGGTTTTTTGTGTGGCCATCAGCCCCATGGAAAAATGAAGATCTGGCAATGCTGGCAGAGATGGACTTTCAGATGCTGGCATTCAAGTTACAGCTGGTTTCCTCCCACAGCACAGGCCACAAATAGTACATAATCTCAATCTCAGGGCAGGAAGTAAACGATGCCATTTGCAAGAAAGAGGAAAACATCGGCTTACCTCCCCCTTCTGCAGGGAGCCAAAGCCTCCCTTGGAAGTAAAAGTCTATCTGACAATTAGTGTATCTTTACATTCACCTGTTTCTGCTGCCGAGTAGGACGTCCACCTCACTATAAGTGAGCACTTAGATCTCCCTCTGTCTGTCTCTGTCTGTCTGTCCCTCTTCCTCTCCCTGCCTCTGTCTGTCTGTCTCTCTTCCTCTTCCTCTCCCTGTCTCTGTCTGTCTCTCTCCTTTTAGTTCCCTCTTTCTCAGCAGAAGAGACATTATAATCTCTGGCTTTCTGTGAGTCTCGGCTAAAATCCTACCTCCTACAAGAAGCCATTTCCCTGGTCCCCCTCGATGCTAGTACCTTCCCTCTGAGATTATCTACAATTTGTTTTTTGTATTTCTTGTTTGCACGTAGTTATTTGCATCTGTCTCCCCTATTAGATCATAAATTCCTTGAGGGCAGAGACTATTTTTGCTTTTCTTTGTATTCCCAGCAGTTAACACAGTGCCTGACACATAGTAGGCACCTGATAAATGTTTGTTGACTTGACTTTCATTATTGTTTTCCAGTAATGCCATTGAACAACTCTCCCTCAGGCCTGCTTCATCCTTGTGGAAGCCCTGTAGGGGTTTTCAGGAACCTTAGCGAAGGCCTTGGCCATGTCCCACCGCGTTTCCTTATGCACTGACTGATGTGGGGAATTTCATTATCAGAGTTTCATCCTATTAGTTTAGAAGGCTTTGGTCCTTCTACTACAAATAACTCTAGCAGAGGTCCTACTCTGCCCTACTTTCATGACTTGTTATCTGAGAGTGAACGAAGCTCCAGGAGCAATTTAGAAGAGGAATAGAGGAGGAGTACATACAGGCCCTAGATACCTGGGGACTGGAGAGGACACCCTTCATGATGAATGAACACAGAAAAGAGGAGATTGGAGGCACCAAAGACAAACTTTGCCAACTTGACAGGATTTCAAATAGTCTGAGATTGCTAGGTGAGTTCTGCCTATTGTCAGGAACCATCTTAACCTGTTTAAACTTCTCTACCCTTGGCTTTGGGTAAGCTTGGAAACACTGAGGATGGATGAGATCCTAAAAATAAAACCACTGGGAAATGTCTGCAAGGAATAATAAAAGATGACAAGCACAAGTGTTTCAGAGAAAGGAAAACCCTTTGGAGGCTGGTCTAGTTATTGAGCTTTTCTAACTGAGATTATATGGCATTGTGGTTTTGGGTGTGTGTGTGTGAGAGAGACAGAGACAGAGACAGAGACAGAGACAGAGACAGAGTCAGAGAGACAGAGACAGACAGAGACAGAGTCAGAGAGACAGTCAGAGAGAGACAGAGACAGAGTCAGAGAGACAGAGACAGAGAGAGACAGAGACAGAGTCAGAGAGAGAGAGTTAAGAAGACTTGTTGGATTTGGAGTCAGAATGCTTGAGTTTGATTTCCAGGTCTGCTGCTTACTTGGGAAGTGACTAGGGCAGATAGGTGGCACAGTGGATAGAGAACCAGGCCTGCAGTTAGGGGGACCTGAGTTCAAATGTGGCTCAGACACTTACTAGCTGTGTGCCCCTGGGAAAGTCACTTAACCCTGTTTGCCTCAGTTTCTTCATCTGTAAAATGAGCTGGAAAAGGAAATTGCAAACCACTCCAGTGGTTTTTGCCAAGAAGACCCCAAATGGGGTCACAAAAAGTTAGCCACAACTGCAACAACTAAACAGCCCCACTTCGGGGCTGTTTAGTTGTTGCAGTTGTGGCTAACTCTTTGTGGGTCTCAGTTCCCTACTCAGTAAAATGAAGGTGCTGGGCTAGATGGTCTATTGTTGAGTTATTTTTCAGTCATGTCTGACTCTAGGTCTAGGCCTGGAGGTAAAGAGACTTCATCTTCCTGAGTTAAAATCTGGTCCCAGACACTTACTAACTGTGTTACCCTGGCAAGTCACATAACTCTGTTTGCCTCACTTTTCTCACCTGTTAAAATGAGCTAGAGAAGGAAATGGCAAACCACTTCAGTATCTTTGCCCAGAAAACCTCGAATGGAGTCACAAAAAGTCAGACACAACTGAACAAAAGCAACAGTCGTCTGGGAATTAGAAGACTCTGGGTTCAAGTCTCAGCTCTGTCATTACTTAGTTTTCTAACCTTAGACAAATCATTACAATCTTCTGTGCCCTCAGTTCATTTATCTGTAAAATTAGTAACCTACAGGGGGGAAGAGAAGTGGAATGGAATTGTTAGTATGAAATTCAATTATATATATATATATGTATATATATATATGTATATGTGTATATATGGGCAATATAGACCTTATTTCTCAAATATGTAAGGAACTGAGTCAAATTTATAAAATAAGAGCTGTCAAAGGACATAACAGGGATTCTTTAGAAAAATTAAACAAAGCTATCTATATTCACATGAAATAATGCTCTGAATCATTATTGATTAGAGAAATGCAAATTAAAACAACTCTGAGGTACCACCTCACACCTACCAAATTGACTAACAAGATGAAAAAGGAAAATGTCAAATGCTGGAGGGAATGTGGAAAAGCAAGGACCTTAATGTACTTTTGGTAGAATTATGAACTAGTCCAAACATTCTGCAGAATAATTTGGACCTATGCCCAAAGGGCTACAAAATTGTACATACCCTTTGGACTCAGCAATACCACTAGGTTCATATCCCAAAGAGATTTTTTTTAAAGGTAAAGGACCTACATGTACAAAAAACATTCATAGCAGTGCTGTTTGTGACAGCAACAAATTGGAAATTGAGGGGATGCCTGAATGATGAGGAATGGCTGAATACGTTGTGGTATGTGATTGTGACGGAGTGCTATTTTGCTATAAGAAATGACAAGGAGGATGGCTTCAGGAAAACCTGGAAAGACCTATATGAACCGATGCAGAGTGAAGTGAACAGAACCAGTAAATCATTGTACACAGAAACAGCAATGCTATAATGATGATCAACGGTAAAAGACTTAATTACTCTGATCAGTATTGATCCAAGACAATTCCAAAAGACTCATGCTGAAAAAATGCTACCCACCTCCAGAGAGCTGACAAACTCTTAGTGCAAATTGAAGTATAATTTTTTCACTTTCTTTATTTTTCTTATTTTTTTTCAACATTGATAATACGGAAGTGTTATGCATTTCACATGTATAATTGATACATTGCTTACCTTCTCAATGGATGGGTAAGGGGCTAGAGGGAAGGAGAGAAATTTCAAGAAAAAAATTTAAGAATGTGAATAAATAATTTTTAAGAAACAAAAAGGACTTTATACAATTAAATAGCACTATACAGGCACAGGTATTTTTCCTCTCCTTTCATTATTTTATGCTTCCATGAGGTACTGTAGTGATTTTGTCCCCTAAGAGTTCCTCAGAGCTAGTAAAATTACTGAAACTTGAACAAAAAGGGAGGGGGTTCATATTGCATTTGTGGTAAGGTTTACGCATTCCTCAGTGCCAGGGGACCTGAATCCTAGAGCAGCACTGAAACTAATTAACTAGGTTACCTTGGGCCAATCATTTAACCTCTCTGGGTCTCTGTTTCCTCATCTGTCAAGCATGGATAAAAATACATGACATTCCTTCCTTAAAGGGGCGTTTTGAAGATCAAAAGGGATCACGGATAGGAAGGTACTTTGAAAAGTTAAAGTTGTCATACATGTAATGAATATCATATTGCTTGCCTTTTCAATGGGTAGAGGGAGAGAACTTAAAATTCAAAATTTCAAACAATGAATGTCAAAAAAAATTTAAAGAAAAAAAATTTAAGTTAAAATCATACATAACAGGCATAGCTAAGGTGGAAAAGGATTACATTTACCAAAATCTTGAGCCCCGGAATATTAATGCTCATTAGAAGAAAGCAAAACTCCATTTCACATGTGGCTGTATGCCTGCAACACAGCTGTTGATTGATTTAAGTGGACTGTAGGAAAGATGTAGGAGTAATAGGAAGTTCAGTTCAGTTTGTAATGCCTGGAGTAGAGCATCACGCTCGATGAGAGAGATGGATTCCAGATTAGCCACATGTAGAAATGACAGCAAGGGAATGAATGTTGGGTAGACACAGACTTGCCCCATCAGCAAAGTCTCAGCCCCTAGGATCCAACTACCAGCATTCTTTGGCTCAAGAGTGATCCTGTACCTTTGCCTTCCTCATCAGAGTCATGAGCTTTGGAGGAGTTTCTGTTCCAGATTGCTCTTGAAGGAAAGGGAATGAAATTGTTCTAATGGCAGAATGTGATTAAGATTTTTTTTGGTTGCTTCACTTTTCATTTTTCTCTTGACTTAAGTGTTTTACTACTGTAACACTGTTCTTTGCCTGGATTTATTAGCATACCTAGCAACTGAATACTTAGACCCTTAAGTTAACTTCCGAAGTTCTTAATGGAGAAGGAGCAAAACAAGCCAGATTTGCCAATGAGCATCCCCCACAATTTGTACCCCAGTCTGTGAAGGATCCAGACCTGGGTGTACCATGAGCTACATATGTGATTTAAGTCATTACTGTGGTAATTATTATATGGAATACTTCAGTACAATGTTCCTATACATTCGTTGTTGTTGTCCAGTAGTTTCAGTCCTGTCCAACTCTTCATGATCCCTTTTGGGGTTTTCTTGGCTAAGATACTGGAGTGGTTTTGTGTTGGTAAGCAAAATGGGCTCCTTAGCACTTAGTTCAACAGGTGCCCTTGAGGAGTTTGGCTTTTGTTTGCTTTGAGTGATTCAGCTATTTCATTGAATCTTACTAAGTGCTAAGCCCCAGGCCCAAACCCCTATTAGGTGTAAAACCTATGTGGGTGTGGATTGGCAACTAAGGTGGGGCCCAACATGGGGCTAACTCCAGGGAGGCTCTAGTTTACATGTCTGGGACAGCAGAGGCTCTTGGACCACGTGGGTTTGGGTCCGCCTCTTTGTGACAATTTTGGGTCACGTGGGTGAGTCACATGTGTGGCTCACCCCTGATGCTGACAAAGATATAAAACATCAGGGGTTGGCCTCAGCTTCCTTGGAGCTCTTTGCTGCAGCAGTGGTGGCACGTGACTCTGGGCCAGCCCTTGTTCTGAGCTCCCAGGATGAACCTAGAAGTTGGTAACTATGAATTATATTGGGTCTGTCTGTTTGTAATTTGTTTAAGGGCTCTTGAGGTGGTGTTGATGAAGAGACTCTGGGCAGCTGTAGCTAAGGAGCCCTCCAGCTTGTAAACCCAGATGCTGAGACTTTGTTGAACTCTGGTAACTATGTATTGAGATTTGAATCAGACAAGGTCTGTCTGTTGATGTTGGTAATTTGCTTGTATTTTGCTCTGAAGTTCAGGGTGCTGGCTTTTTCCCCTGAACTAAATGAATGATATTTGTGTGCTGAATTAAAGTAAGCTTGCCAACCCCTTCACCTTGCTCTCCTTATTAAGGCAGATCAAAAGAACCTGTGTTTTTGCGGCGTGCTGGCAGCTTTCTGGGTGCTGGCTGTGGGTGGATCTTTCCCCCCCACGGAAGCTGCTAGCCAGATTGTGGAAACAGGTTTGCCATTTCCTAATTCAGCTTATGTTATAGATGAGGAAACTGAGGTAAATAGGATTAAGAGACTTGTCCAGGGTCATACAGCTAGTAAACGTCTGAGGCCAGATTTAAACTCAGGAAGATCTCCTCCTGCTTCTAAGCCCAGTGCTCTGCCGCTTTCCCACCTACCTGCCCTGTTCCTATACATAGAGACAAATATATTTATTTGTGATGAAAATGTTGGGTTTTTTTTTAACAGGAAGGAAGAGAAGAGGAACGATAGTTTTGTTAACATGAAGAGTCTCCAAGGGAAAACAATAATATAGATTAACAACTTACCTGTAACATTAAGTCCTAGAGAGTTGTCTGCAGCTCTGAGAGGTTGTAACAACAATGCTGCTTGTCGCTATTGTGTCTGTGTAAGACCAACAATACCAGCACACTGAAGGGCTGCCAGCACTATTTCTTTGATCTGCTTTTCTAAGGAAAGCAACTTTAAGGGGTTAACAATTTTACTTTAATTAAACATATATACCATTCATTTAGTTCAGGGGAAAAAGCCAGCACCCTGAACTTCAGAGCAAATACAAACAGAAATTACAAACAGAGACAATATAAACAGAGCAAACACACACAGTTATCAATGGACAGGCCTCTAGCTGTCTGACCAAAGAATTCATAGTTACCAGAGAGTGAGGCACCAATATCTGGGTTTTCAAAGCCAGGAAACTTCAGCAGCTACTCAGAGTCTGGTCTGGTCAAATCACATGACATTCTTCCAGTGAGTGAGAGCCCCAAAGAAAATGCTAACCTCTGAGTTTATATTCCCTATTCAGGGTCAAAGGGTGTCACAACCATGCAACTCAAAACCATGTGACACTTCTTCAGGCATCACAACCATGGGACTCAAACCTATGTGAACTAGGCCTTCTTGCTTCTTAAGCAGGTCATCAAAGACTCCTGATTTAATCAAAGAAGCAAAGGCCAGACTCATCAAAGGCACTTGATTACCTCAGTGCTCCAAAAGACAAAACAGTAAAAAAGTCTTACCTTAATTACCTTTACAGAGGTCCCCAGTTACACAACTAGAATGAGCTAGAAGCAGGCTTTCACCTCAGTTCTTCCTGACTTCAAGACTCAGTGTCATTTTGTAGATGAGGAAATTGAAGCTCAGAAATGTTAAATGATTTGCCCAAGGCTATAGAGCTAAGATATGACTGAGCCAGGATTCAAATCTAGGTCTTCTGACAGCGAATCTGTTGTGCTTTCTATTGCAACATGGCTACCTTTCTATCTGGACTCATAAATATTTTACCAACAAACTCTTTTTAGTGTTTATTTTATATTGTATCTGGCTAGTCAGTTCAGTCTCCTCCTTTCTTGCTCCCTCAGATTCCTGACTGACTCCAAGTCTTGCAGAACAGAGATATTTGGTATTAAAGATCCATTAACACTGAAATACCTCTTCTGTAACGTGCCCTGATGAAAGGAGAGATGGTGGGAGAATCTAGAGCCATTCAATGGAGTACTTGAAGCAATGCCTTTCAGAACCTACTGCTGTTGGGCACAGCCTCTGCTACTCAGGGACCAGGCACTGAGGAATAAATGAACAGAACCATAGAAGCTCCAATGTGGAATTGGATTGCTAGTAGTCATGGGTTATCACCAAAGTGCCTTTGGCCCAGAACAATCTTTTATGAATAGGTAGAAGAGGCCTATGATGCGTGTGAGTATTTTTTTTCTTTCTTTTACAGTTACCAAGGTCTTCCTGTCCCCAAACATATCAATCATTAATTTAATCAATCAGTGAGCATTTATTGGGCATCTACTGTACCAGGTGCTGTAGGAGATGCAAGAGAAGGAGACAGCAAGGTCGCTACCCTCTCAGAGTTTATAATCTCCTGGGGGAAACAAAACTAATATGCATGAAACGGGGAATAAGTAAAGGTCAAATCATATGCTACAGACAATAAATGCTATTGGATTCCAGCAAAAGGACAGATCTCTGTGGGCTAGAGCTGTTAGGGAAAGTTTCATGGAGGAGCTTGAGCAAGCTAAACCCTGAAGGATGGGCAGAATTTAGGGAAGCGAAAAGGTGGAAAGAAGGCATTCCTTTTGGAGCAAACATCAGGAGCCAATATACAGAGATGAGAATACAGATGTCATATTCTGAGTACCAAGAGGAAGGAGGCCTGACTAAAACACACAATACATAAAGGGGAGTAGGCAGAAGATTCGGTTGGAAATTACAGTGGGGATAAGGTGTAGGATCTTATTCCCTTTCTTGGGGCCAGTGCCAAGGGTAGCCCCAAATACAGCATGGCACTCCCCTTGTGCCAGGCAAAGACATAGAGGAAAGTGGATGTGACAAAGGTGGTAGTAATTGGCTTAAAATCCAGCCCCACCACAGCATGCTAAATTGTCCCTGTGATTACTCTCTAAAATATGAGTGAGTGCTTGGAGAGGTTTTGCAAGCCGGCAGAATGGAAATGTGCTTCTAAATGCACATTTGAAATGTGGTGTTGGACTCTTTCCTTAAACCAGCAGCCAATACCCCTCCTCCTTCCCTTCCCTCTAGCTAACTCATAAATCAGCCTGCTTTTCTCTCCATCTGCAGGTTCCCTCCCGCTACCTCAGCTGGGCTGCTGGGACCAGATTTTTGGTCTTCTGTGTGTTGAAACTGACAAGGCATTTGGTATGGGCAAAATTTTAGGATTCCTGGGTTGTCGTAACAAATTCTGATGTTACCTATTAGCAAGAACAGGAGCAACCAGACCCCTGTAATTTAGCACATTTGGTATAATTTCCCTTTTCTCTGTCCACCATCCTTGTTTTGCTCTTTCCTCCTTCCCTTGGGGTACCCAGTATCTTCATGCTGTAGTAGTTTCTTCCCACCAAGGGAAAATCATCTGTCAGAAATTCTTACTTTGGGTAGGAAGTTGTCCTAAGATTTCTTTCAATTCTAAGATGCTATGATTGTAAAATAAACTCCATTTCCCTGAGTTATTGGGGGTATAATGGCTCGAGTCTGGGTCATACTTCCAGTCTTTTCCTTTGCCCATATATCAGACCACACAGATGCCAAATTGATATTCTTAAAAACATAGATCTAACCATTCCCCCACCCACCCACCTAAATATCTTCAGTGGCTTCATATCACCTCTGGGTTGTGTAAAGTCTGTTCTTTAAATCCCTACACAATATGGTTCCCACCTACTTTTTTGGCTTTACTTTATACCACTCCCTTCAGTATTCTGACCAAAAAGCCTAGTAGAAGTTCTATATGCAACATTCAACTTGACATATGTGGAATGTATTCATTGATCACCACCACTTGGAATCTCTAGCTTCATTTAAAACACAGCTTAGGTACCACCTCCTATATGACACATTTTCTGATCTTCCCAGTTGTTGCCGTTGTCTCCCTCTTTTTTTCTTTGTTTGTTTTTTTAACATTCATTTTTTTGTTCCAAATTCTCTCCCTCTTTCCAGCCCCTCCTTTACCCACAGAAACCAAACAATATGATACCCATTAAATATGTTAAGTCATGCAAAACAAATTTCTATATTAGCCATGTTGTGGAGGGAATAAAGTCCAGAAAAATAAAGTGAAAAATAATCCTATTTAATTTGCACTCAGAGTTCATCAGTTGTCTCTCTGGAGGAGAATAGAATTTTTCATCATGAGTCCTTTGGAATTGTCTTGGATCACTGTATTAATCAGAGTAGCTAAGTCTTTCCCAGTTGATCATTACGGTATTGCTGTTACGGTGTACAATGATTTCCTGGTTCTGTTCACTTCACTCTGCATCAATTTATGTAAGTCTTCCCAAGTTTTTCTGAAACCATGCCCTTCATCATGTCTTTATAGTACAATAGTACTTCATCACAGTCATATGCCACAACTTGTTCAGCCAATCCCTATTTATTGGGCATCCCCTCAGTTTCCATTTCTTTGTCACTACAAGAGTTATGATAAATATTTTTATGCGTACAGATCTTTTTCCTTTTTCTTTGATCTCTTTGAGATACAGACCTAGTAGCATTATTGCTGGATTAAAGGGTAGGCAGTTTTATAGCTCTTTGGACATAATGCATTTTCACCCTCTGGAAAGTACCTTATATTACCTTGAATTTACCTACCTGTGTATATATTGTACACCAGCCCCCACCCTCCACCATAAGAACTCATTCAGAGCAGATATTGTTTGTTTTTTGTCTTCATATCCTTAGTATTCAGCATAGTACTTTGCATATAATGGGGGCTTAATACTTGAGTGTTCTCTTTCCATGGAAATTTGCATTTTAAAAGAAGAGCCTGAATATCGCAAAACTTGGCCCAAAGGAATGGATCCCTAATCAGCTAAATGAGAGCCTAGCTTTGTCCAGGTTTGGGGACAGTTCTTCAAATTTCTGTCTCACTTGATATCCCAAGAGTTCTGCTATCTCATCTCCATCAGCCGCCCCTTTGTCTAACTCCCTAAACTGTCTTCTTTCTCTCTATCCAGGTGAGCTTACTCCACCTCAGTTACCTTTCTCTCCTGAGGCAAAACCTTTTCTTCTTTCTTAAATTCCCTGTTTATCTCTTCTTTCAAGACCTCACTCAAAATTCCCCTCCTCCAGGAAGCTTTCCCTGTGGAACACCAGGGGCTTATAGTCCTTTTTCAATTAGCAAAGAGATACAGTAGAGTATCTGATCTGCCACCACTCTCCTCTTTGATCACTTTTTAAATTCAGCATCTCTTCACTACTTATTTGTATGACTATGTCATTACTATTCACTAATGTGATGCTCATTCCCATATTCCTTGGTTAATGCAATAAACTTACTGAGGGCACGCCCTATAGTAAGTTATAGTTAGATCCCTTCTCTCTCTCACACACACACAATTACTAGCACAGGATTGACATACAGCAATTATCCAATTGTTATAAAAATACTCACATTGTCTAGGAATAAACAATACTCATTGGGAAGCCAAGAACATTTTAATTATATTTTACATTTATTCAGTCTGAATAAATGGGTACATCCCCTGAACAGAGTACAGGAAAGTACAAGGACTCAGACGGATGCCAGTTCTTTTATTGACTCCCACTTAAAATCTCCCGCCAGGCTCTTCATTGGCCAGATACAACCCCCTGACTGCCTATGTCATGCTCTCCTCAAACAGCCCATTTAAGCATACCTACAAGCCTCTAAGCTTTCACCCAACCAGAGGCCTGGTCTCTGCTAGATCAGAGGTCCGATCAGAACTAGTTCTAATTGGTCACCTGACTTAAATTCTACTAAAGCTGGGGTGGGCCAGTGGGGATACTTTCAACTCTGTGGAAACAAAACTTCTCCCCCCATTTCTTACACAATGAATATGTGAATAAATGAATGAATCATCCTCTAACCTGAGAACTCCCCATAGAATCCACATCTGTATCCAGCTTCCTTAGCTCTTTTGTGACACCTTGTTGTTGTTTTTCAGTCATGCCTGACTAGTTGTGACCCCATTTGGGTTTTTTTTTGGCAAAGATATTCTAGTGGTTTGTCATTCCTTTTCCAATTCATTTTACAGTTGAGGAAACTAAGGAAAATGGGGTTAAATGATTTACCCAGGGTCACACAGCTAGTAAGTGTTTGAGGCCAGATTTGAACCCAGGTTTTCCTGACTCCAGGTCCAGCATTCTATCTACTACATTATCTAACTACTCTCTTTATGACACTTGCCACTTAATTATTTGCATACTTGTAAAAATCTTAAAATGCTATCTTAGTGTCAGCTACTGATATTATTATTTATATTTATATCTCTGCCACATTCTCAAAGAAGGTTATCTTCTGGAGAATGGGTACTTGAAGACTATGTCAGGAATTCACAAGCTCTGGCAGGTTCTCTGAAGTTGGAAAGGCTGTTAAGAATAGGCTGGGGGGGGCGGAGCCAAGATGGCAGCTGGGAAGCAGTGACTGCCGTGACCTCCCCACCAAGTCCCTCCAAAAACCTATTAAAAAAATTGGCTCTGAACCAATTCTAGAGCTGCAGAACCCACAAAGTGGCAGAGGGAAGCAGGGCTCCAGCCCAGGACAGCCTGGATGGTCTCTGGGTAAGGTCTGTCCCACACGGAGCTCCCAGCCCCAAGCTGAGGGGAGCGGAGCTGAGCCCAGCGCGCACGGCGCGAACAAACCAGATGCGGACCTACCAGACCAGGAGACGAGCGGAGAGTGCCCTAACATGCTGAATTACTGAGCTGTGGCATCCACCAGACCTCTCAACCCACAAAGAGCAAAGACATCAGAGAAGGTTAGTGGGAAAACCTGCGGGACTGAGTTTGTGGTTCGGCTACCACCCCTGGGGCAGCGGAGGTGGGACAGCTTTAGAACTACAGCTGTAGTTGCTTCTGGCCCCAGGCCCACCTGGTGGGAGGAATTAAGTGGCTGACCAGAACAGGAGTGAAAAGCCTGCTGAAGATTTAAGCCCAGTCCAGGTAGGGGGTTCTTGGGGAAGGAGGAGTGCTGGTGAGGCAGCGCATCCACCCAAGCATGCAACATAGAACTCTTTAGTCTATAAGCAGCCACACCCCGTTGAAAAATTCAAAGGTTAATTAAGTTGGAGGGGAATATGGCCAGGCAGCGAAAACACACCCAGATTCAGTCTCAGACTCTGGAATCCTTCTTTGGTGACAAAGAAGACCAAAACATACAGTCAGATGAAGTTAACAAAGTCATAGAGCCTACAACAAAAACCTCCAAGAAAAACATGAACTGGTCTCAGGCCATGGAAGAACTCAAAAAGGATTTAGAAAAGCAAGTTAGAGAAGTAGAGGAAAAACTGGGAAGAGAAATGA